>JAPXFY010000014.1:3441423-3451423 GCA_030674185.1 Monoplex corrugatus | reverse complement strand
CCCCTCTCCCCCTCACCCCCACCATCCCGTGCCAATAACGGGGGTATTGCGTCCTGTATCCCCACTGGGGAGGACCCCCAACCCTCCCCCTCCCCTTCCCTCATCCCCTCCCCCCCCCCCCCCCCCCCCCCGCGGGTTATCTTGAAACTTCCTTTCCCCCAGTTGACTGGATGTGGTGGGTGTTGGGAGCTGTGACGGCATGCAGTTTTGAGATAGTGTCAACTTTCTCATATACAATCCCCTCCCTAATCCCGGTGTGTATCGGGTTCCATGGGATTAGTTCCGGGTAAATATTGTCGGCAACTCGAAAGATTAAGCTAACTGAGATAAGACTGAATGAGTTCTGGGCGAATGAGATGCCCTTCCCCTACCCCACCCCCCTTCCCATCCCCCAATATCCTCCACCCCCACACCACTCAAGTCTTCTGTACAAATATTCGTTCACGTCATTACCTCTGCACCCTTGGGGTCACTCTCCGAGACCTTGTCAGTACACAGGTTTGCACAGGGTTACTGACTCTACCAGTTGGCAGTTTTGGGTGGACAGACCACATATGGAACTAACTGTCCAAGCGGGACGAATCTGTCTTGAGCAAGATCCATTCCCAATTCTTAAAGCCCTTTAGGGTGGTAGAAATCTTGTCAGTCTACTGGAATTATTATACACTTTTGACGTTTAGATTTGTGCATGATGGAACAATTTTTGTTGTACGACACGCACAACTCGTATCATCAACATCATCATCAAGTGCCCTGCTGCATGGCGTTGGCGATCATGGCCCTCCATATGTATCCATTCCTTGTTGCCGTAAGCACATCTTCCACCCTCTCTGTCCTCAGCCACTCTGCAAGCCCGTCCAATATTTTCGCACTGGGTCTACCTGGTGCTCTCTTTCCCCCCGCCTTTCCTATTGTGACCAGGTGCTCCAATTCCCCTTTCCTCATAAAATGGCCTATAAATGTTGCCTGTGTTTTCCTAATCTTCCTTATCAATGATTTTCTTGTGTCTGCCTCCATCAAGACTGTCTCGTTTGTTTTCTTTGCTGTCCATGGAACTCTCAACAACTCGTATGACGTAAGGAAAAGGGAATGTCCAGGTCCTGTGACTTCTTCATGGGCGGTCTGAGATGCAAGGGGAATCCTAATCTTAACCCTCCGACTCCCAGAATTATTAACAAGTTTTCAACAACAACAAAAAAGATATATATCACCAACCTAATAAAAAAAAAGGTCACAAAAAGTTAAATAATGCTGAAAAAGTGCGTTTTATTTAAGGAAAAGGAATGTAATGTAGAATACAGCTAACTCACAATCATGAAAAGATAAAAATGTTAAAGAAACAGCCACGCCGTCTAATTTTAGATGTACTTTGTGGAGTGCAATACTTGGTAGAGTGTAATCCTCATTAAGATAATCTGAATCACTTGAGTCATTTCCATAACAGTGAGGTTGTAGAACAGTGAATGGCATGATGAGGGCGGTGCCTGTCTCCTCTCCCTCGTTGTTTTACCTTCCCTGACCCTCAACGGGGTCAGTTGTCCATTCACAGCTGGGTGGACTGGAGGCTGCAGGCACAGTTGTCTTTCTTCAATGCGAGGGGCTAACTGGATGACATGAAAAATCCGTAAAATGTTCACCACACAAGAGAGAGAGAGAGAGAGAGAGAGGAGAGAGAGAGAGAGAGAGAGAGGAGACAGACAGACAGACAGATAGAAAGACAGACAGACAGACAGAGACAGAGAGAGACAGACAGACAGAGATAGAGACAGACAGACAGAGACAGAGACAGACAGACAGACAGAGAGAATTCTGCTTATGCGTACGTTCACATGTGTGTGTGTGTGTGTATGTGTGTGTGTGTGTGTGTGTGTGTGGTTATGTATGTGTGTGTGTGTGGTTATGTATGTGTGTGTGTGTGTGTGTGTGTTGTGTGTGTGTGTGTGTGTGTGTGTGTGTGTGTGTGGTTATGTATGTGTGTGGTGTGTGTGGTTATGTATGTGTGTGTGTGTGTGTGTGAATGTGTTTGTGTGTGTGTGCGTGCGTGTGTGTGTGTGTATGTGTGTGTGTGTGTGTGTGTGTGTGTGTGTGTGTGTGTGTGTATGTGTGTGTGTGTGCTCGTGTGTAAGTATGTCGCTGTATAGTAGAGGGAGACGGTTTCGTGAGGAGGTGAGCGAGACAGAGAGATGTGTATGAGTATGTGTGTGGTGGTTGTGGATATCCCCAGAAAGACAGATGTGTCCGGGTATACGTGTATGTGTTTGAGATTGGGCGGAGAAGATGGTGATGGTGGATGGGAGGGAATTCGTGATATAGAGATGAATCAGACAAGGTAGGACTAGCTAGCAGACATGCTCTATCTGAAAACATTCAGCCGAACTACATTGTACCTAAGGTCTGATCTCTCTCTCTCTCTCTCCTCTCTCTCTCTCTCCTCTCTCTCCTCTCTCTCTCTCTCTCTCTCTCTCTCTCTCTCTCTCTCTCTCTCTCAACAGCAAACCATCACTAGCACCCAACACTGTTGAGTGAACAGAGAGACAGACAGTCAGGAGAAAAGGTTCGATAAAGAAAAAAAAAAAAAGAAAGAAAGAGAAACACACCAGTCTTGATACTCGTACACAAGTGTGGAGACAGAGAAAGAGAGACAGGCAGGCAGACACACAGACAGACAGAAAGTCAAGAGAAGATAGAGAGTAAAAAGTATAACCATTTAGTGTCTTGCACACAAGCAGACAAACGGAGACAAGCAGCCATAAAGGTTCGAGAAAAATTGAATGAAATTAAATAAACACACAAGTTCATCCCAAGTGTGGGTAAATCTTCTCCTCCTCTTGATCTTCCTCCCTCCTCCTCCTCCTCCTCCTTCTTCTTCTTCTCCTTCTTCTTCTTCTTCTCCTTCTCCTTCTCCTTCGCCTTCTCCTTCTCCTTCTCCCTCGCCTTCTCCTTCTACTCCGCCTCTACCTTCTCCTCCCTTAGCGTGGCACCAAAGAAGAGTTCCATAGATTCTTCCAGTACTGTCGGGTTGTGTGCCGGGTTTCTGCAAATTGTTTTTCTGTTTTTCTGTCCAATCTGCAATGTTGTCAGTCCACGAGATTTGTTTGTTTCTTTCTTTCTTTCTTTCTTTCTTTTCTTCTTTCTTTCTTTCTTTCTTTCTTTCTTTCTTCTTCTTTCTTTCCTTCTTTCTTTTCTTCTTTCTTTCTTTCTTTCTTTCTCTCTCTCTTTCTTTCTTTCTTTCTCTCTTCTCTTTCTTTCTTTCTTTCTTTCTTTCTCTCTTTCTTTCTTTCTTTCTTTCTTTTCTTTTTCATTCGTTTCCATTCCTTTCCCTCGACAGTTCTTTAAAAACTAAGTAAGAAAAGCTACTGGATCTTGTTACATGGCCACACCAAAGTAGTCTTCTTATTTAACTGAAGTAAAGGGTTCCGTTTACCACAAAGAACACTTCATATCTAGAGAGGCCAGTATACAGTTTTCTGTCCAAACGTCAGTTTTGATGCAATACAAATCATGACTAATCAGAGCCACGTTACGTATGTTTAAAACTGCTTTAATTATGCCGTATGGATTAACCCCAAACCAACATCCCAATATTTTTGCATCAATCACAGCACTTCAGAAAAGATGGACACAAAGACTGAGCTTGCAGTGCCATCGGTTGAATGTGGATCACCTACCCCCAGCAATGAAGTGGGCAAGCAGTGAGAAAGAGATCCAGTTTGTTCATATTGATTAGCAGTTGATGAACGGCCAAAAGCTTGTATTTTACAGCAGTTCATGTACGACCAAAAGCTTGTATTTTACAGCAGTTCATGTACGACCAAAAGCTTGTATTTTGCAGCAGTTCATGTACGACCAAAAGCTTGTATTTTACAGCAGTTCATGTACGACCAAAAGCTTGTATTTTGCAGCAGTTCATAAACGACCAAAAGCTTGTATTTTACAGCAGTTCATGTACGACCAAAAGCTTGTATTTTGCAGCAGTTCAAAAAACGGCCAAAATCTTGTATTTTACAGCAGTTCATAAACGGCCAAAAGCTTGTATTTTACAGCAGTTCATGTACGGCCAAAAGCTTGTATTTTACAGCAGTTCATAAACGGCCAAAAGCTTGTATTTTACAGCAGTCATAAACGACCAAAAGCTGTATTTTGCAGCAGTTATAACGACCAAAGCTTGTGTTTTACAGCAGTTCATTACGGCCAAAAGCTTGTTTTTACAGCAGTTCATGTACGGCCAAAAGCTTGTATTTTACAGCAGTTCATGTACGGCCAAAAGCTTGTATTTTGCAGCAGTTCATAAACGACCAAAAGCTTGTATTTTACAGCAGTTCATAAACGACCAAAAGCTTGTATTTTACAGTAGTTCATAAACGGCCAAAAGCTTGTATTTTACAGCAGTTCATAAACGACCAAAAGCTTGTATTTTACAGTAGTTCATAAACGGCCAAAAGCTTGTATTTTACAGGGAGTTCATAAACGGCCAAAAGCTTGTATTTTACAGCAGTTCATAAACGGCCAAAAGCTTGTATTTTACAGCAGTTCATGTACGGCCAAAAGCTTGTATTTTACAGCAGTTCATAAACGCCAAAAGCTTGTATTTTACAGCAGTTCATAAACGCCAAAAGCTTGTATTTTACAGCAGTTCATAAACGGCCAAAAGCTTGTATTTTACAGCAGTTCATTACGGCCAAAAGCTTGTATTTTACAGCAGTTCATGTACGACCAAAAGCTTGTATTTTACAGCAGTTCATGTACGACCAAAAGCTTGTATTTTACAGCAGTTCATGTACGACCAAAAGCTTGTATTTTACAGCAGTTCATTAACGACCAAAAGCTTGTATTTTACAGCAGTTCATAAACGGCCAAAAGCTTGTATTTTACAGCAGTTCATAAACGGCCAAAAGCTTGTATTTTACAGCAGTTCATGTACGGCCAAAAGCTTGTATTTTACAGCAGTTCATTAAACGGCCAAAAGCTTGTATTTTACAGCAGTTCATAAACGGCCAAAAGCTTGTATTTTACAGCAGTTCATAAACGACCAAAAGCTTGTATTTTGCAGCAGTTCATAACGACAAAGCTTGTATTTTACAGCAGTTCTAAACGACCAAAAGCTTGTATTTTTGAGCAGTTCATAAACGACCAAAAGCTTGTATTTTACAGCAGTTCATAAACGACCAAAAGCTTGTATTTTACAGCAGTTCATAAACGACCAAAAGCTTGTATTTTACAGCAGTTCATAAACGACCAAAAGCTTGTATTTTACAGCAGTTCATAAACGACCAAAAGCTTGTATTTTACAGCAGTTCATAAACGACCAAAAGCTTGTATTTTACAGCAGTTCATAAACGGCCAAAAGCTTGTATTTTACAGCAGTTCATAAACGACCAAAAGCTTGTATTTTACAGCAGTTCATAAACGGCCAAAAGCTTGTATTTTACAGCAGTTCATAAACGGCCAAAAGCTTGTATTTTACAGCAGTTCATAAACGGCCAAAAGCTTGTATTTTACAGCAGTTCATGTACGGCCAAAAGCTTGTATTTTACAGCAGTTCATAAACGGCCAAAAGCTTGTATTTTACAGCAGTTCATGTACGACCAAAAGCTTGTATTTTACAGCAGTTCATTAACGACCAAAAGCTTGTATTTTACAGCAGTTCATGTACGACCAAAAGCTTGTATTTTACAGCAGTTCATGTACGACCAAAAGCTTGTATTTTACAGCAGTTCATAAACGACCAAAAGCTTGTATTTTACAGCAGTTCATAAACGACCAAAAGCTTGTATTTTACAGCAGTTCATAAACGACCAAAAGCTTGTATTTTACAGTAGTTCATAAACGACCAAAAGCTTGTATTTTACAGAGTTCATAAACGGACCAAAAGCTTGTATTTTACAGTAGTTCATAAACGACCAAAAGCTTGTATTTTACAGTAGTTCATAAACGACCAAAAGCTTGTATTTTAAGCAGTTCATAAACGCCAAAAGCTTGTATTTTACAGTAGTTCATAAACGACCAAAAGCTTGTATTTTACAGCAGTTCATAAACGCCAAAAGCTTGTATTTTACAGCAGTTCATAAACGGCCAAAAGCTTGTATTTTACAGCAGTTCATAAACGACCAAAAGCTTGTATTTTACAGCAGTTCATAAACGGCCAAAAGCTTGTATTTTACACAGTTCATAAACGACCAAAAGCTTGTATTTTACAGTAGTTCATAAACGACCAAAAGCTTGTATTTTACAACAGTTCATAAACGACCAAAAGCTTGTATTTTACAACAGTTCATAAACGACCAAAAGCTTGTATTTTACAGCAGTTGATGTACGACCAAAAGCTTGTATTTTACAGTAGTTCATAAACGACCAAAAGCTTGTATTTTACAGCAGTTGATGTACGACCAAAAGCTTGTATTTTACAGCAGTTGATGTACGACCAAAAGCTTGTATTTTACAGTAGTTCATAAACGACCAAAAGCTTGTATTTTACAGCAGTTCATGTACGACCAAAAGCTTGTATTTTACAGCAGTTCATGTACGACCAAAAGCTTGTATTTTACAGCAGTTCATGAACGGCCAAAGGGACAAACTCAGCTACGTGGACGCCAATGGGTTTGACTGTCAGACTTGCGATCCAAAACAAGTGCGACTGCCCGCGCCCAAGCAAACAGGAACCAGAAGAACAAGAAAACCAATGCAAGCGCGTATTCAACAAAACAAGACAACACAAGCGCAAATTTTCGGCCAACCGGCCTTTGTCAAGCGCGAACGCACGGTCACAAGCAGACCACTAACACCAAACGACGGATAATAAAAAGAGGACTAAAAACTTCCCTGCCGCCTCGTCCAATGGATAAAAAGGGACCAAATGGAATGCCCATGTGTTCATGAGCAGTAGTAAGAAGTGGGGAGAGGGGAGGCAACTGAAGAATTCGCTAACTGAAAGCACTATTAATGATAAAGTATGTAAGCATTTGGATATGTGTATGTGTACATGTTAATATTCTGAGAGATATACATGTAGTGATTACAACACAATACTGATAACCATGCAGCCATGTGTATTGGTCTGGACATTTAAGTACTGATGAGTCTGAGATGGACAACTGCCAGTATTAGTCAAATCGGGTTTTAGTCCGAGTGGCACATAGATGGTCACCAAAACTGCTTATGTGTGAAACAATGGTATAGTCCTAAACGGATTAGTACCAGTGGACTCTCCCTGCTTCATCAGGATCACTTGCTGCTCTCTGGACAGAAGGTAGCAGTTGTCTTTTTCTGTACAAGGCTTAAGGAGTGATCTGATGATGCTGTTCTTTTTGATGTAGCTGACAGAGTTGTCTGTTGGTCTTCCTTGGCTCTCCTTTTTGCCAGCTTATCTACTGTCTTCCCCCGTGAGGATGCCGGGGACTCTTTCAGTATTAATAGTATCCCCACCTTTTGGAACTTTTGTGCTTGAAATTTGGTCTTTTCTGTCACTCTATTTGTTTCTGCCTTGTTCCTTTGCTTTCTGTCATTTCTTCCAATCATTTTCTGCCTTGCTGGTCCATTCACCTGTATGTGTTCGATAAAGTCTTACGTGCTTTCTTTTAGGATTGATAATTGGGTACATGTATTAAGTGCATTTTTGGATCTTGAAAAATTTGATATGCACAGGCAATTTTAGGTAGTTTAAACCCATTTTTATGTATGTTTTGGTGGCCTTATTTATGTTTAAATTTGTATTCATGTATGTTTTTTAAATCTCATGTGCGATAAATTAGACGGAGTGGGCAACGCCAGGGACATATTAGATTATGTGCTCGAATGCATTGATATATGTACTTAAGTGTACTTGGGTTTTTTTTCTCTTTTTTTTTCTTTTTACTGTTGAAGTATTGTGTATGTTTGGAAACGGTAATAGCCCTGATATAGCTCTATGCAGTCGGCTGGGCTTTATAAACAAAATGACGATGACAGTGTCATCTACTGTCTGATTCCCTGGTGTCCCACAGTGAGTGGGGATCCACTGGAGGATTACTGTTTTGGTTCTTCTGACTTGTGGGAAGGTCTTCGTCAAGTGGGGGATATTCTGTTTACACACAGGGCAGGGTGACTGTCTGGGAAAGATACCTTTTCTTTGACAAAGTTAATGCACATGTGTATTATGTGATATCCTGAACTTGGATTGAACATGGATATATCTAAAACAAGTGTGTGTGTGTGTGTGTGTGTGTGTGTGTGTGTGTGTGTGTGTGTGTGTTGTGTGTGTGTGTGTGTGTGTGTGTGGTGTGTGTGTGTGTGTGTGTGTGCATATGTGTTTGTGTGTGTATGTGTGTGGTGTGTGTGTGCGTGTGTGATGTGTGTGTTGTGTGTGTGTGTGTGTGTGTGTGTGTGTGTGTGTGTGTGTGTGTGTGTGTGTGGCGCGCGCGCGCGTTTTTGAGGGGGAGGGAGGGAAGAGGGATCAACTTTTTTCAACGATTTATTGCTCTCAATGCAATATGCTGCGAAAATCTGGTGACATACTTACTGAAGATAATTTGCAAACACATGTTACAGAGTGTGTCTATGGTTGCCTGCACCAGAGAAGAATTGATATTTTTGCCTATTTATGAATTTATATTGTCATTGTTGTCGACGATAAAAACGTGATATGTGAAATCATCACAACTTATTACCACCACTCCGTGTTTTATAAGTCCCATGATAAAGAAATATGATCTGTGTTCTCTCTGTCTGTCTGTCTGTCTGTCTGTCTGTCTGTCTGTCTCTCTCTCTCTCTCTCTCTCTGTGTCTCTCTCTCTGTCTATCTCTCTCTCTCTCTGTCTCTCTCTCTGTCTGTCTATCTCTGTCTCTCTCTGTCTGTCTGTCTCTCTCTCTGTCTTTCTCTCCCTCTCTCTCTCTCTCTCTCTCTCTATCTTTCTCTCTCTCTCCATCTGTCTGTCTGTCAGTCTGTCTGTCTCTGACTGTCTGTCTCTCTTTCTCTTTCTCTCTCTCTCTTTCTCTCTCTCTTTCTCTCTCTCTCTCTTTCTCTCTCTCCCCCCTCTCTCTCGCTTTTTCTCTCTCTGTGTCTTTGTTTGTCTGTGTGTCTTTCTGTCTGTCTGTCTGTCTCTCTCTCTCTCTCTCTCTCTCTCTCTCTCTCTCTCTCTCTCTCTCTCCTCCTATGTTTGATAGATCTTTAAGCCCAGTTGATGACATGGAGAATGATAATAGCAAATCAACAAAATCAGTTGTTTCAACAAACAAAATTCAACAGAAATAACGTATTAGTCAAAATGAAAAAAAGGGCTCTCTCTCTCTCTCTCTTTCTCTCTCTCTCTCGCTCGCTCTCTCTCTCTCTCACTCTCTCTCTCTCTCTCTCTCTCTCTCTCTCTCTCTCTCTCTCTCTCTCTCTCTCCCCCTCTCTCTCCTTCTCTCAGGAAGGAAAGGATCCTGTTTGCTGCCCATATTAATATCATGTCAATCATTCTGGCAGTATTAGCTCTGCCGTCGTTACCGCCCCCCCCCCCCCCCCCGATCTTTCCCCCCTTCTCCTTCCGTGTCCAACACCCCTCCTCTTCCCTTTCGCTCAGTTTTCACGTGAAATCTTCCAGTCACTACTGATGAGTTTTGATAGAGCGTATAAGGAACCATGTCTGAGTGCAAGGCACAAATTTTGAAAACGAAAATCGAAATACTACGATCACTCGTCGTTCAGTCAGGACCCTTTCCTCTAGCGAGCGGGCCAAGGGAAAGCACTAGTGCATGAAGGCATTTTATTGTGGTCTGCAGGAGTTAGTTTTCCTTCCCAATGAGCTCGGCCGGCAGAGAATGAGGGAGGGCTTCACTCCAGCGTCTATCCATCAGTTGCACGTTCTTACTACTAAATAAATAGATAGATGAATAAATAAATAAATGAATGAATTATAAACAAATAAATAGATAAAATAAATAAACTATCCTGCAGACAGAGACACAGAGTAATTTTCTTTTGAGATTTATTTATTTATTTATGTTATTTTACTGTCAAATTTTGTTGGAAAACAGAACAGCGTCA
>JAPXFY010000014.1:3426423-3436423 GCA_030674185.1 Monoplex corrugatus | reverse complement strand
ACGAGACAGTCTTGATGGAGGCAGACACAAGAAGATCGTTCATAAAGACGTTTATAGGCCATTTTAATGAGGAAAGGGGAATTAGAGCACCTGGTCACAACAAGAGGGAAAGAGAGCACCAGGTAGACCCAGGGAGAAAATGTTGGACGGACTTGCAGGGTGGCTGAGGACAGAGAGGGTGGAAGATGTGCTTGCAGCATCAAGGGATAGATACGTATGGAAGGCCATGATCGCCAACGCCATGCAGCAGGGCACTTGATGATGATGATGATGAGACCAAGAAGAGTCGCATACGCGCTGGTCGTTGTCGTATTACCTACATGTACAACAGCGTTCATCACACTGTCGCTGGTCGCATCTTAGCCCTCTAAATGAACTTTGTTCTGAGACGCCGTAATCGCTGCAATATAACCTACAGTTTCTTGCACCAAACGCCATAAATACCGCAGCTAAAAAAATAAATAAATAAATAAATAAAAAAAATAAAAAATAGAAACCAACAATAACAACAACATCATCATCAACAACAAAAACACAAAAATCAACAACAAAACCAAAAAAAAAAAAAACACCGCCGGTGTCTTTGTCGTGAGCAAGTGAGTTATGTACTTAGTTTCTGTTTCATCCCCATCTCTCTTTCAACCCACTAATGATGGTGTATAAAGTGCTCTATCCATCTTGGGGCCCTCCACAATGACGTCCCAACGTGTGGAGATGGGTACCAGGGCAGTTCGCGGCTGTGGTTGGTTGGGTTGTTCCCCTTGTAGAGGATCTTAACGACGTCATGTGTCACACTTATTCCACACGGGTCCAGCTGGGCGGCCAAGGACGTCATCATTTAATGCCTTCCACGTTTGCATTTCTCTTATCTAGGTATTATGGCTTGATTGTTGTTTTGGTAATCGTAAAAATATGTGAGACTTTTAGCAAGTTTTTTAATGGATCGTCGCGCTTATGCAGGTTCATATATATATATACATATGTACATATACGGGTGTGTATGTGTGTGTATGGTGTTTGTGTTTGTGTGTGAGTTGTTTTTTTGTTTGTTTCTTTTTTGGGGGGAGGGGTGTTTGTTTGTCTGCTAGCTTGCTTGTTTTTGTTTTTGTTTGTTTGGGGGTTGTCCTTTTTTTCTTTTTTCTTTTTTTTTCTTTTTTGTAAGTCACTCTTGTTCGTTTGTTTCCGTTTATTTATTCTTTGTAATCGTTTTTCTTTTTTCTTTGACTATACATTAAGATGGTTAAGGTGTCTTGTCGGATCGAACCCAGGACCGTCTGACTGGAATTAAGTCTGTTTGCCCACTTGACCACCGCGCCCGATGACGTGCAATGAATCTACTCTGCCATGATTTGGAGTTTGAATATAATCAACGTCATAAACGAATAACAGTTTCAAAAGAAAGAAAGAAAGAAGAAGAAGAGAGACAGACAGTCAGACAGACAGACAGACAGACATATAGACAGAGAAAGAGACAAAGACAAAGAAAGAGAGAGAGAGAGAGAGACATGGGACAGAGACAGAGACAGAGACAGCAAGACAAACAGACAGACAGACAGACAGACAGAGACAGAGACAGTGACAGAGAGAAAGGGAGAAAGAAAAATAGACAGTTGTGTGCCAACTACTACCGTAACCAGTATCATTAGGGAAACTGTTTAATTCCAGGAGTTTTGGTTTTAGTGGAACAGACAGACAAAATGACAGACATATAGACAAAAACAAAAACAAAAACAAAAAAAACTTGAAACTCGAAACTTAGAGAAGCCTGGAGTTGTTTTTTTTTCTATCTGTATTTGTTTATCTTAATTGTTACCATTTTTATTTTGAGCTTGTTCAAGAGAGATGCATGGCACTCGAGCAATTCCATGAACGCTCCACCCACATTTTCCAGCAATTACGTGTCAGACTCCCGGAGCTTGCGTAAAACTCTATGCGTTAGGCGAGGTCTTGAAACGAGGGGTGAAAGGACGAGTGAAACGCTAAGCGGGTACCACTGGAATGACCAGAGCATTAAGATGGACAGTGAACAGACCAGTTTTCATGTTGCGGCTGGGACTGAACATGAGACATCAGATCTTCTGTCCACGGCTGTAACGAAAGAACCAACCAGTTTGTGTGAACTGTGACTTGTCCGAGAGTACGACACACAACTTCTGCGTTTTAAGCATGGCGCTCTGATCACTGAGTTGGTGAACTACTATACCGCTGCTACTACTACTGCTGCTGCTGCTGCTGCACTACTACTACGACTATTACTACTGCTGCTACTATTACTATTACCACTACTACTATACTACTACTACTACTACTACTACTACTACTACTATACTACCATCACCATCACCACAATCATTACTGCTACTACTACAACTACTACTACTACTGCCATCACTACCTCCACCAACCACTACTACTATTACTAGTACTACTACTATCACCGCCACCACAGGTATTACATTACTGTTATTTCCACCATTTACTACTACTACTACTACCACTACCATCACCACCACCACCACCACCACCAGCCACTACTACTATTACTACTACTACTACCAACCACCACCACAGATATTACACTACTGTTATTTCTACCATCTACTACTACTACTACCACTACCATCACCACCACCACCACCACTACTACTATTACTACTACTAACCAACCACCACCACACTACTGTTATTTCAACCATCACCTCGACTACCACTACTACGACTACAACTACTACTACTACTACTACCACACACAACACACTACCACACAACACACACACACACACACACACAACACACACATCACACACACCACACAAACACTATAGATACTACTACTATAGATATAGCCAGTCCGTGCTGTTCTATACATACAGATACGTAAACACGTAGGCATTAAAAAGCACAACGACATTGCGGAAAGACAGAGAATTGGGAGAGAGAGAGAGAGAGAGAGAGAGAGAGAGAGAGAGAGAGAGAGAGAGAGAGAGAGAGATCGAGGAGAGAGAGAGAGAGAGAGAGAGACAGAGAATCGGGGAAGAGAAAGAAGAGACAGACAGAGACAGAGGACAGAGAGAACAGAGACAGACAGAGACAGAGACAGACAGAGACAGACAAACAGACGAAGAAGCAGAGAGAGAGAGAGAGAGCAGACAGACAGAGACAGACAGACAGAGACAGACAGAAGACAGAGAGATTTAAACTTGAAAACACTAAATTACTCAAAGATACTATGATTACGTCCCATTAAACCTTTCTTACACCTAGCATTTATTACTCTGCACATAAAAACAAACAAGCCAAATACATTGCTTAAAACTCAATAAATGAAATAAAAATGGATTGTAAACAAATAAATTAAAGCATACAAAGGAAAAAGAAGAACGAACAGAAAGCCATAAAGACAAATAAGGTGGGGGTGGAGGGCAGAAAGAGAGAGAGACAGAGAGACAGAGACAGAGAGACAGAGAGACAGAGAGACAGAGACAGAGAGACAGAGAGACAGAGACAGAGAGACAGAGAGACAGAGAGACAGAGACAGAGAGACAGAGAGACAGAGAGACAGAGAGAGAGACAGAGAGACAGAGACAGACAGACAGAGACAGAGACAAGGACAAAGAGAGACAGACAGACAGACAGACAGCGACAGAGACAGACAGACAGACAGACAGAGAGACAGACAGACAGATAGACAGACAAAACGTAACCATGGTTTAACTATTTCACCCTCCGGGCCTTTCTCGTTCTGTAAATGAGCCAATTTTTCTTTCATTTCAATCTTAAGAACTTTTTTTTTTTTTAAGAATACAGATTAAGTTTTGACAGGTGTAGTTTAGTAAGCGGATAGCTGGAGACAGGGGCAATAATTTCTGTGGAGAAACAAGCCGATACTACAGGGGCGGGCTTGCCAAAGAGGCAGACACGGGTCCTTGTGCAGATTATCACAGCAACATAACTTACAGATTAACGAAGACGTGACTACAACATGAATGACGGAGAGAAAGAAAATGTTGAAAGCCAGGATGGTGAAGCCACGTGCAACATCTTCCTTTCTTCTTTGATTATGACACTGACGCACTACCTACTGCGTGAGTGCCCTCGCTCCCCGCCCTCCCCCCGCCCTATCATCGTCATCGTCATTATCATGTGCCCTGCCCTGCCCTGCCGCATGGCATTGGCGATCGTGGCTTCCTCCATACGAATGTGACCAGGTGCTCTAATTTCTCTTTCTTCATAAAATGGCCTGTAGCTGTAAATGTTGCTTGTCTTTGCCTCATCTTCTTTGTTAATGATCTCCTTGGTCCCCTTCTTACCCACTGGACGAGGCGGCAGGGAAGTTTTTAGTCCCGTTTTTATTATCCATTGTTTGGTGTTTGTGATCTGTTTGTGACCGTGCGTTCACGCTTGACAAAGGCTAGTTGGCCGAAAATTTGCGCTTGTTTTGTTTTGTTTTGTTGGATACGCGCTTATATTGGTTTTCTTGTTCTTCTGGTTCCTGTTTGCTTGGGTGCGGGCAGTCACACTTGTTTTGGATCTCCTTGTGTCTGCCTCCTTCAAGAATGTCTCGTTTGTTTTCTTTGCTGTCCATGGAACTCTTAACATTCTTCTTGGAAACCACATTTTAGTTGCCTCAATTTTTTTCTGACTTTGCGCGTTGACTGTCCACGCCTCACAACCGTACGACAGTACCGGTTCTATATAACATTCAAGAACTCTCTACCTGGTGTTAATTGATAGGCATTTGTTGGTAAGAACGCTTGTCATCTTCTTGAATGCTGTTTTGGCTTGGCCGATTCTGCTGGCTGTTTCTGATATGCATCTGCCGTCTGGTGCCGTCTGCCCCAGTTTGAATTAACACGGTTGTTAGAGTACCGTGCTCATAGCGTATGGGTTGTGGGTTCAATCCTTGGACGGGCCACAATTTTAGCGGCTGGCTGGCTTTTGTTCTAATAGAGCCGTGGATTCGGGATCTGATATCTCGAGTTCAATCCTAGTCCCTAACATGGAACCTGGCCTGTTCGCTGTCCTTCTTAACCGTTTAACTCCTGCACCCTATCCACTAACTGCCAAAACTTAACTCTTGGACTCTCTCACCGTATCCACCAGCTTCCTGCATAAAGCTGGCGGATGGACTGAGGGAGTCAAAGGGTTAAATGTTTGCTTTGCTAGCATGGTTGACAATGTAGGATGATGGTGGACAGGGTGTGGGGTCAAAGGGTTAATACTCCAGTCATTCTGATGGTGTTGGCTTAACCCTTTGACTCTCGCACCCTGTTCCCCAGCATCCTCCATTGTCAGCCCTGCTGGACAAAGCAAAAATTTAACCCTTTGATTCTCGCATCCTTCATGGTCAGCCTCTCTGTACCGGTAACTTAAAATGAAAGCTTAGTTAGAAACACATTTTACGAAACGTACGTCACATGTAACATAACAACATCAGTGGGTGAGAGAATCAAAGGGTTAAGTTTTTTTTGCAGTTGGTAGACAGGGGTACGGGAGTCAGCGGGTTAATGTTTCACAGGTCCTGCTCTTGCCACCCTCACCCCACACCTTCCCCCTTCCATGTTCGATACCTTGCGAGGGCATTGGTTTTGCGCAGGCTCAAGGAGGTTGCCATTGAACAGATGGCAGTTGGGTGAAGCGAATGAGATGGATCCCTTTGGAGTAAACTTCAGGCTTAAAATTTCTTTTATGACATTGAAATTCGCTTTGCGGTAGTTGTAACCCTGAAGATGATTGTTAAAATACGCTGGCTTACGTCATTTCCATTGCAGCCAGAATCGTTAGGAGTATCTTTGACCGAAAGGAGAAGAATGGCAGAATGGTTAGGACGTTCGCCAGCCAATAATTAAACTCGAGGTTCCAGGGTTCGTTCCCCTTTGAGATCTCGATTTTCCTCCCCCATCTTGACCGAAAAATCGAAGCGAACGTTTAGTCCTTATTTGTCCTTTTTTTTCCCGTCTCATTATCATCATCATCATCATCATCATCATCATCATCATCATCATCAGGTGCCCTGCCGCATGGCGTTGGTGATCATGGACTTCCATCTGTCTCTATCTCTTGTTGCCTCAAGCATCTTCTCCACCCTCCTCGTCTTCAGCCACTCTGCAAGTCCGTCCAGCATTTTCTCCCTGGGTCTACCAGGTGCTGTCTTTCCCTTCAGCTTTCCCGTTGTGACCAGGTGCTCCAAATCCCCCTTCCTCATTGAATGGCCTATAAATGTTGCCTGTCTTTTCCTAATCTTCCTTATCAATGATCTTTTTAGTGTCTGCCTCCATCAAGACTGTCTCGTTTGTTTTCTTTGCTGTCCATGGAACTCTCAACATTTTTCTTAGAAACCACATCTCGGCTTTTTCGTCTAAAAGTACATATATGAATAGACGTTAAAAGAAGCAACGAACGAACCAACGCCAAGGATCTGAACATCTTTTCACTTTCAGTTGGCGAAAAGCGATCAGAACTCATAGGGACCCACAGCAAAGCCAGAAAGCATTCCATGGCCAACAGGCAGCGAGCAAATAACCCCCACAATCTACCCGTGACATTTTTTAACAGGTTCGCAGCGCCTTCCCACATCCCTACCGGGCGAAATATATAAGGCAAGGGAGATTACCTTGGCGCTAGATGCGGGGAGGGGAGGAATTATCACCTCCCCTCGCCAGACCTCTTCGGCGTTCAGGAAAACGGTCGGGGTCCTCGGAACGAGATGGGTACCAGGGTTTTTGCAAGGAGGGAGGAAGGTTGCAATTGAAACAAATTGTCATAATCTTGCCTTCAACTATGAACATATCTGGGGGAGGGAGGAGATAGACGGGGTTTTCTCCCCTGCCATCCAGGGCGGTGAGAGATGTTGGAGCAACATGTGCTGTTTTCCTTAATGGAAACGAAATGTCATCATTGGCACACGGGATGAGTGAATGCTCGGTGGTGGGTCTTCTCTGTCTCGGTATCCATCCTCCGTTTCTCTCACAAGTTTCCGACTTTTTTTTTCTGGCCTTATCTCTGTGCCTGTCTGTTTCTCTGTGAGTGTATGTCTTGTCTCTGTCTGTGTCTTCTCTTGTCTCTCTGTCTGTCTGTCTGTCTGTCTGTCTGTCCCCGTCTGTCTCGTTCTCTATCTGTCTCTTGTCTCTCGGTTTCTGTCTGTCTCTGTGTCTGTCTGTGTCTCTCTGTCTTTGTTTGTCTGTCTATCTGACTCTCCGTCTGTCTGTCTCTGTCTCTTCTCTCTCTGGTCTCTCTCTCTCTCTCGCTGTCTCTGTCTCTTGCCTATCTGAATCTCTCTCTCTCCTTCTCTCTCCCTCTGTCTCTCTCTTGTCTCTCTGTTTCTGTCTGTCTCTGTGTCTCTGTCTGTGTCTCTCTGTCTGTGTCTCTCTGTCTCCGTTTGTCTGTTTGTCTAACTCTCTCTCTGTCCTCTCTGTGTGTCTCTTTTCTCTCTCTCATCAGTACACCCTCCCTGTTTTGCCTCTGTCTCTCACTGCTCTGTCTCTCTCTTCTGTCTCTCTTCTTTCTGTCTCTCTCTCTCTCCGTCTCTCTCTCTCTCACCTCTCTCTCTCTCTCTCTCTCTCGCTTTTCTCTCTCTCTCTCTCTCTCTCTCTCTCTCTCTCTCTCTCTCTCTCTCTCTCTCCTTCTCTCTCATTGCAAGAGAGAAGAAACCCACAGTACTGACGAAGAAAAGACCCACCATTGAGCATTCACTCATCTCCTCAGCCAATGACGACATTTCGTTTCCATTAGTGGAAACAGCACATGTTGCCCAAACATCTCTCACCGCCCTGGATGCAGGAGAAAAACTGTCTATCTCCTTCCCCCCACAGCTGACGACAAGATTGTGACAATTTGTATCAATTGCACCACCTCCTCCTAACAAAAAAGCAACTAACAAAACGAAAAAAAACAAAACATCACGAAAAAAAAAACCGGTGATCTGGTCTCTTTCAAGTAAAGTTGTGATAATAATATAATAATAATAATAATAATTACAATATTTATTACGCAAATTCGAAAAATCAATCTAAGCGTGAACATACACTACTCACGCGCGCAACACAGCACACACAACTCACATGGCTATAAATGGGAAAAGAATAAAGCAATGAAATTGAAGAGAAAAGTGAACATATTAAAAGAACTAGGGTGTATCATTCGAAAAGAACTAGAGTGTATCATTCGAAAAGAACTAGAGTGTATCATTCGAAAAGAACTAGTGTGTATCATTCGAAAAGAACTAGTGTGTATCATTCGAAAAGAAACTAGTGTGTATCATTCGAAAAGAACTAGTGTGTATCATTCGAAAAGAACTAGTGTGTATCATTCGAAAAGAACTAGTGTGTATCATTCGAAAAGAACTAGTGTGTATCATTCGAAAAGAACTAGATTATATGGAGGGTTGACAGCCAGAACCAGTATCTCACTTTTTTGTCAATTTTCACTTTTTTTTTATACTGAACTGTTGTTTTGATGTGATCTTTCACTTGGTGGACTTTGTTTTTGCCATGATATTGATTTTTGATCGGTTATCGATAAAACCAAAAACCAGTATCTCAAAATGTAGATATAGCCTCTCCCGAAAACTCAGTTTAAAATCGTCTCTGTAAACTATCAGAAAATGAGATACTTGTGTTCTGGTTGTCAACCCTCACGATAATTATCATTCAAAAAGATAATCTTCAAAAAAGAAATAGGTGTATCATTCAAAAAGAACTAGGTGTATCATTCAAAAAGAACTAGAGTGTATCATTCAAAAAGAACTAGAGTATATCATTCAAAAAGAACTAGGGTGTATCATTCAAAAGAACTAGGGTGTATCATTAAAAAAGAACTAGTGTATCATTCAAAAAGAACTAGAGTGTATCATTCAAAAAGAACTAGGTGTATCATTCGAAAAGAACTAGGGTGTATCATTCAAAAAGAACTAGGTGTATCATTCAAAAAGAACTAGGGTGTATCATTCAAAAAATAGAGTGTATCATCGAAAGAACTAGGGTGTATCATTCAAAAAGAACTAGGTGTATCATTCAAAAAGAACTAGGTGTATCATTCAAAAAGAACTAGGGTGTATCATTCAAAAAGAACTAGAGTGTATCATTCAAAAAACAGATATACATAAAAGAACTAGGTGTATCATTCAAAAAGAACTAGAGTGTATCATTCAAAAGAACTATGTATCATCAAAGAAAGAGTGTATCATTCAAAAAGAACTAGGGTGTATCATTCAAAAAGAAGGTATCTTCAAAAAAAAGAGTGTATCATTCAAAAAGAACTAGAGTGTATCATTCGAATATATCCTGGGGTGCCCTATATTTAAACTGGCCTTCTCACTGTCCCGTCTTAACATCATTGTTGTTCTGGTGGTGTCAGTATAGGATTAGATAAGTCCCCCCTTCCCCCACTTCCCTGGGATGGTTATCCCCGTCGGCCATATCACCTGAAGTAGATGCTGACGTAAAACAAAATGAACAGAATCAATCAATTATTGAAAGAACGTACTGTGTGTATAGTTTATATGATTAGTTGGCTGTCTTTGGCTGAGGGGATGAGTGAATGCTTCATTCGTCAGTACCCTGGTTTCTCTCTTGCAATGAGAGAGAGAGAGAGAGAGAGAGAGAGAGAGAGAGAGAGAGAGAGAGAGAGGAGAGAGAGAGAGAGAGAGAGAGTCTGTTTGTCTGGCTGTCTGGCTGGCTGTCTGTTTAACGGGCTGGCTGGCTGGCTGGGTGGTTGGCTGGCTTTCTGGTTGTTGACTGGCTGGCTGGCTGGGTGGTTGGCTGGCTTTATGGTTGTTGACTGGCTCTCTGTCTGGCTGACTGGGTGGTTGGCTAGCTTTCTGGCTGGCTGGCTGGCAGGCTGGCTTTCTGGTTGTTGACTGGCTGGCTGGCTGGCTTTCTGGCTGGCTGGCTGGCTGGCCGTCTGGCTGGCTGGCCGTCTGGCTGGCTGGCTGCCTGCCTGCCTGCCATGTGTCTTTGTCGCTCTCTGTCTTTCTGTCTCTGACTCTCCCTTTCCCTCTTTC
>JAPXFY010000014.1:3411423-3421423 GCA_030674185.1 Monoplex corrugatus | reverse complement strand
CAACATAAGGTAGTACTAAGCTTGCGTGTAGTACCCAACATAACTTAGTTATAAACATAACTAAGGACACTAAAACATATATACAAACGGGCCTAAATTACCTAAAATTGCGTCAGCATATCACATTTCCCTAGAGCCGAAAATGCGCTTAATACATGCACCCAGTTATCAGTCCTAAGAGAAAGTACGTAAGATTTTATCGAACACATACAGGTGAATGGACCAGCAAGGCAGAAAATGATTGGACGAAATGACAGAAAGTAAAGGAACAAGGCAGAAACAAAGATCGGCAGAAAAGAGGAAATTTCTAGCACAGAATTTCCAGAAGATGGAGATACTATTATCCTGAAAGAGCCCCCGGCATCCCCACTGGGAGAAGGGGAGGGCGTTACTGATCTGTTTTTGTTTGTTGTTTTTTGTTTGGAGTTTAATTCCCACCCACATAAGCGATACGGCAGACGGGTTCGTTATGAACCACTTAAAAATTGCACATAGAATATGCTATATTTTATGTTACTATCGATCAGTTTCCGAGTCTGATTCATATATCTGGAATGAGCTTCTCCCGTCTCTTCCGACAGTCACACACACTCTGTCTAACTTCAAGTTCAGCTTGAAGACAAACCTTTTTGTCCAACAGTGATTTCCCTCTTTATATGCCCACTATAAATTAACACAAGGAAGAGAGTTCTTGAATGTTATATAGAACCAATACTGTTGTACGGTTGTGAGGCGTGGACAGTCAACAAACAAAGCCAGAACTAGATTGAGGCAGCCGAGATGTGGTTTCTAAGAAGGATGTTGAGAGTTCCATGGACAGCAGAGAAAACAAACGAGACAGTCCTGATGGAGGCAGACACAAGTAGATCATTCATAAGAAAGATTAGGAAAAGACAGGCAACATTTATAGGCCATTTTATGAGGAAAGGGGAATTGGAGCACCTGGTTACAACGGGAAAGCTGGAGGGAAGGAGAGCACCGGGTAGACCCAGGGAGAATATACTGGACGGACTTGCAGAGTGGCTGAAGACAAGGAGGGTGGAAGAGATGCTTGAGGCAACAAGAGATAGAGACAGATGGAAGTCCATGATCGCCAACGCCATGCGGCAGGGCACCTGATGATGTCCCCACCCCTTCATCCTTCTTCCCTCCTGTGGTCTCCTTCCCAGAGTGTGGTCGCTTTGTACCCTTGAGTTTTTGTCATTGAGAGTCAATGTCTAAATAGATGATGAGAGTGTGCGCTTTTATTTGGTTTGTAGATCATGATTTGGCACCTTGAAAGTATCGTTGTTATTATCATTGTTATTGATCTATTTTTCTTTCTCTCCAAGATCAAACAGAAAAACGAACAAACAAAAACCACACACACACACACACACATACGCACATACACAAACACACACACACATAACACACAAACAACATACACACAACATACATACACACACACATACACACACACAAACACACACACAACACACACACACATACACCACACAACACACATACACACACACATACACACATATATATATACACACACACATACACACACACAAACACACACCCATCACACACCCATACACACACACTACACCACACACACACACACACACACACACACGTACAAACACACACAACAACACACACACAACACACATACACGCACACACACACAAAACACACCCATACACACAACATACACACACACACGTACATACACACACACACGTACATACACACACACACAACACACACACAGACACGACCCAAAACACCCAATGTAGTTCTGTCTACACTTTATGCTGTAGACTTCCCAGCCTGTCTGCCTGTGAAAACGCAAAGATTTCTCAGCACTTATGGATGGGTCCCTACCAAATTTGAAATATACCTCAAACGCGTGAGTTGAAATGGACATGGCCAATTTGTGGTTAATATTACAACTTAATAAGTTAATAAAACAGAACTTTAAATCACATGAAAAAAGAATGAGAACATGTATCCAATTGTGGAAACAAAACAGGCGCAAATTTTCAGCCATCTGGCCTTTGTCAGGAGTACACACACACACACACACACACACACACACACACACAATCACATTACATAAACGTTCAAGACAAAACTCACTTCAGTCACACACACACACACACGCACACATTCATTCAGTCACTCACACACACACACACACACACACAAACACACACACCAAACACGCACACACACACACACACACACACACGCCGCGCACGCACGCACCACACACACACACGCACGCACGTACACACACACGCACGAACGCATGCACACACACACATACACACACATATACACACTCACAGAGAGACAGAGGGAGAGAGACAAACAGAAAGACAGAGAGAGAAAGAGAGAGAAAGAGAGAGAAAGAGTGAGAGAGAGAGAGAGGAGAGAGAGAGAGAGAGAGAGAGAGAGAGAGAGAGAGAGAGAGAGAGAAACACTTTTCATAATAAATTAAAGACAAAAGCAGTGGACCAGATTATTTCATTCATGGGTGTATTGTGTTCGTTCATAACTAAACACATAAATCAATACATGTACATACGATCGTACATGTACAAAAAATGTGACAGTTATTGAGCAGAGATTTTCAGTTCGTTCACAACTGAACACATAAATTAAGACATACATGTACAAAAAAAGTGACAGTTATTGAGCAGAGATTTCCAGTTCGTTCACAACTGAACACATAAATTAGACATACATGTACAAAAAAAGTGACAGTTATTGAGCAGAGATTTCCAGTTCGTTCACAACTGAACACATAAATCAATACCGTACATACATATACAAAAAACGTGACAGTTATTGAGCAGAGATTTCCAGTTCGTTCACAACTGAACACATAAATCAATACCGTACATACATATACAAAAAACGTGACAGTTATTGAGCAAGATTTCCAGTTCGTTCACAACTGAACACAAATCAATACCGTACATACATGTACAAAAAAACGTGACAGTCATTGAGCAGAGATTTCCAGTTCGTTCACAACTGAACATATAAATTAGTACATACATATACAAAAAAATGACAGTTATTGAGCAGAGATTTCCAGCCTGTTCATCAATGGACCTTCAGCCTGTATTTTCACTCATAGTTTGTGCATATCAAAACGTTTCATCATTGTAACATTTGTCAGTTTCAAAACACATCAGGCTGTTTTCTAAGATGCCACAACGCAGAACGTTTTCAGCGCATGGAAGAACAGAAATATACAGGATGGCTTGACCGTCCTGTTGTTTCATTCCGATTTCTTTCGTCGCGACCTCACACTTCACACTTGCATGCTTTTAAGTGTGTGTTTGTACGCGCACACACACACTCAATTACACACTCCTCTCTCTATCTCTCTCTCTCACTCACACACACACAACACACACACACACACACACGCACACACACACACACACACACACACACACACACACACAGATACACACATACACACACTGACTGCGCGTAGACACAGAGAGACAGAGACAGAGACATAGACAGAGACAGAAAGAGACCAAACATTATTAATCCTTGTTAATATTCTCAGCATCACTACTATTATAAATATGGTATTATCATTACTACTGTTGTTATCATAACTACATCACCACCACCATCATCACCACTATTTTATCACATTTAACGTAATTGTCGTTATTGTTGTTGTTGTTGTTGATGGTGGCGTTGTTTGCTTCTGAAGTCTTTCCTGCTGCTTCTCTCTTCTTTCTTCTTCTTCGAACTGTTATCATACTTTTTTCTCACTTACTGTAATATTCTGCTGCTGCTGCTGCCGCCGCCGTTGATGCTGTCTGGACAGAAAAGAACAACATATAGGAACTGATTGGATGAGAAGAGATGAATGAGCGGAGAAATCAGTAGAGATGAAAAGAGAGACAGACAGACAGAGAGACTCAGAGAGACATACACAGACAGACAGAGACAGAGACGGAGACAGACAGACAGACACACAGAGAGACAGAGACAGACAGAGATAGACAGACAAGAGACAGATATCAGAGACAGAGCAATAACAAGATCAGAAAAGATAGACAAACATAGAGACAGAGATACAGAGAGATAGACAAAACAGACAGAGAACAGTAAGACAGAGAGACAGAGGACAATTGAAGAGAAGAGAAACAGAGAAGGAAGCAGAGAAGACTCAGAACGAAATCTTTTTCTTCAACTTGTCTATCCGGTTGTCAAAGATGGCGGGTCGCCCCGCCGCGATCCCGATGTGCACCGCGCCGAAGAATGTGTCAGGTGATAAGAGGGGAGGGGTGTGGGGGGGGGGGGAAATAGTTACCCCCCTGACACCGTGTTCGCCGGGCATTTTTACACCGGCACCGTAATCTTGGGCCGTACCGCTCACCTCGGAAGCGGGTCTGACATGACGCTCGATGTGAAATGAACATTCAGTGCTCTTGATAAGAGCGGCGCTATGGGGAAGAAACGTTTTCTCATTTTTGTGAGCAAGCTCCGAGGCCATTAAATCTAATTTCTGCTGGAAGTGTTGCTGATAGATCCGAGGCAGAGGGGCCCCAATCTGTCGAGACTTTAACTGGATGCGAGGTCCTTAAATGGTAAATACCGTTTCAAATGTTTTCGTCGCCTTCTTCGAAACCGTAAGGTATAATAATCCTTTACATCGTCTTCTTTTGTTTGCCACTTACATGGTTAGGCCACATCTGGCCATGAACGTGGCCTGTTTTTGTTGTTGTTTTTATGTTTTCGTTTTTTTCTTTTTTTTTTTTTTTTTTTTCGTAGTTTTTTTTTTTTTTTTGGTCTGCTCCCTCCCCCTCCTCCTCCCCCTTTCCAGTTCTTGCTGGCTGCCATGGAAATTGAGGCGCTAGATCTGGCGGTGCTTCGTTCTAAATGGACCTCAGTGGGCGAGCTAAAGGAGGTCACTTCTTCTTCAAGACCGCCCTCTCTGGCGCGTGGGATTTTGCACACGATCAAGGAGTCTACAAAATTATTACCGGCAGATCGGGCGGAGTGACTATGGTATTGTCCGTGGGCGGTGAATCCCTCATGAATAAACTCCAAACTCCAATGGGTCAGCCTCATTCTTACCTGCTGGTGATGACCATGTGAACATTTACTATATATCATGGTAACTACGATTTGTTACAAAGTGCCGGCTGGCCTGGTACTTCTGATTTCACCCCTCAACGGCACAATAACCAATATGTAATGAAACGTTGTCTAAATGCAGTTTTTTTCTGTTCTTCAAAAACAGTCTTTTTTCGACTTTCAGAAAGTTATCACCAAATGATTGCGAGTTACTGAAGGAATTATGAAGGCTTGGGTACTCTGAATTGTAAAAAATAACAATTTTTGTCAAAGAATAATGATGCAAGGATCTGTGTATGTTGCTGAAACAGTTCAATGACCTTGATTTCGTAGACTGCTTGAATCTTAACACAGGAAGGTGGGCTGGTTGTTTGCATTCGGCCTAAGCCTTGGTATTTGTGCTCACACATGCACACACACACACACACACACACACACACACACACACACACATACACACACACACACACACACACACACATACACACACACACACAACACAACACAACACAACACACACACACACACACTGAGGCATGCACGCACACGCACAGAAAGAAAAACATACATACAGATTGCTTGTATGTGTGTATGTACGTGTGCGTATATGAGAGAGAGAGAGAGAGAGAGAGAGAGAGAGAGAGAGAGAGAGAGAGAGAGACAGAGACAGAGACAGAGAGACAGAGACAGAGAAACAGAGACAGACAGACAGAGAAAATGAACATGAAAAGTTTTCTTCCGCGTCAAGGATAGTGGGGAGAGGGAGAGAGAGGGTGAGACAGACAGACAGACAGACAGAGGCAGACAGACAGAGGCAGACAGACAGATAGCTTGAGAGACAGACAGACAGACGGATTGAGAGAGACAAAGAGAGACACAGTGAGAGACAAAGACTGAGAGAAATACTGACAGACATACAGATGATAAAGATAATGATGATGATGTTGATGATGACGATGACGATGATGATAATGAGAGAAGTTAGCATCCGTCACTAACTGGGCTTCCCTTGATGGAGCGTCTATATTTAATATTTACAAGACATACATCCGCTTAAGACTGGGACCACAGTAAAAGCAGTTCACAGCCGTCCCAAAACTAATCTGAAAAAGAGGGATTTAACTGCCGCTAAAGACGATTGCTAATCTCATGTCATACCACCTTTTCTCTCCGAAAAGCTAATTTGATTTTTCTGGTGCGTGGCGTTGAACTGAATTTCATTTAGATTCTCATTCTGATTGGTGACTGTAAAAGTCAGCAGGAAAGGTTGTGTGTTTGAGTCTGTGGTGTTATTCAATTTTCCTTTCTGACTCTACTCCAAGGTAGACAAGATTCCGTAATTCGAAACAAATGTCACATTTTATGTTATGTTCGTATCAATGTGAGGTAATGACTGCATTTTTGATACGGTGCTCTCTCTCTTTCTTTCTCTTTCTCTCTCTCCGTCTGTCTCTGTCTTTCTATCTCTCTCTCTCTTTTCCACACACTCTGTCTATCTGCTTGTCTCTCTCTCTCTCTCAAACACACACGCGCGCGCTCACATATTCTCTCTCTCTCTGTCTGCCTCTCCCTCTCTCTTTCCCACTCCCTCTCTGCCTGTCTATGTCTGTCTATCTGCCTCTCTCTCTCTCTCTCTCTTCAAACACACACGCGCGCACTCACATATTCTCTCTCGCTCTCTCTCTGTCTCGCTCTCTCTTCCCTCCTCCCTCCCTCTCTCTCTTTCTCCTCTCTCTCTCTTACACACCAAATGCATCTCTCTCTCTCTCTCTCTCTCTCTCTCTCTCTCTCTCTCTTATACACACATGTGTGTATGTGCGTTTATACATAACCTTCAATTCAGTCTATGGCCTGAACCATTGCTGACCGCCGAAGATTGAGTTATCTCTGAACTAAAAGATGCACGAAGTGCTAAATATGCGTTGAATGATCATTTGGTATTGTCTCAATGTCAATTGTTTTGGTAAATGAGTGACTGATCTGCGATTAGTCTGATTAATGGATTGGCATTATGAATGTCTGTTTTTGCCAATTAACCGACTGTTTTGGGGTCGAATTGCTCTTATGTCATATATTTCTTGTTTCACTTCATTGTACATTAATTCCATTGATTGGTTTAGATTCACTGGTGAATAAATTGATAAACTGAACGCATGATTAGCTGACAACGGAATGATTATATGATTTGTTAATTGATGGCGATGGGTGGCTCACCGACTGATCGATTTATAGATTGATGGTTTTAGCTATTGATCGATCAGTGATTGAATTATGGAATGTATGGATGATTGATTCGCGTTATTTGAAGCAACGATTGCAAATTGATATATTGAACTCAGTTAAATTCTAGGTTATCTGGTCGATTAAGTCACTGGATGACTGATTAACTGGTTAAATGATTGATCGATTGATTGATTGAGAGAGGGAGTGATTACGTTAAGTGATTGTTACTGAAGTGATATCGATTGTACAGTTGGATGATGCATCTGACCCAGTCAATTGAAAGCTGATTTGTCAGTTGAATCACGGGCTGAATGGCGGATTATTTGACTGATCAACTGGTAAGTCAGTTGATTGATTGGTTAATTGATTGGTTGACTGTTTGATTGATTGGTTGTTTGGTTGATCGATTGATGGATTGAGTGTTTATGTCAAGTAGCTGTGGTTGAATATATTGATCAACTGTATGATCTCCGAAGGGTACAAGAAATGTTAGATCTGTGCACTAATTGAATGGTTTGTTTGTCTGATAGCCAGTTATTGTAAAATTGACAATTGGACGAATGATATAGATGCGGTTAATGACAAATATTCTTAGCTGGCCAGTTAAGGAATATGGACTAGAATACAAATGAAAAGACCACTGTAAATGCAAAGATGAATGTATCCCAGTTTATGTGACGGTAAACGATAGAAGGGGACAATGTGACAGAGTTCACTGCAGTTTGATAGTATAACTTGTATGAATGTATAAGAAAACCTGATCTCCTCCCCTCCCCTTCCCCATGCATGTATTGTGGCCTAAGGCCGATGTACAATAAACATTTTCTGAGTTCTGAGTTCTGAGTGATCTTATACACACACTTCACTCTCTCCTCTTTCTCTGCCCCCCCCCCCCCTCTCTCTCTCTCTCTCTGTCTGTTGTCTGTCTCTAGCTCCCTCTTAAATACACACGATCAGTCAGTCTGTCTGTCTGTCTGTATCTATATTTCACGCACACACATCCACATACACACATATTCTCTCTGTCTCTCTCCCCTCTCTCTCTCTCTCTCTCTCTCTCTCTCACACACACACACACACACCCCACACACACACACACACACACACACACACACACACACACAACAACACACACACACACAAACATCCTCACACACGACCCTCTTCCATTCGAAGTTTTCTTTTCTTTTTAAGGGAGATTGAGACGAAAAGCACCAAAAAGAGATGTATTTGATATACATGCTGAGCATTTTTAAAACCTCATCTGCATTCGCTAAAAATGTCTTCGCCCGCGGACGATACCATACGCTTGCACACACCAAAATACTTTGCTCTTGTTAAACATCTGAAAATAACCACAGCGAGAGCTCATAAACCCAACGCGATGGGTTTGGTCTTGAGATTCGTCCGAATTTACTGGCCTTTAGCTACATAAATAATATTGTCCAGCCCTTCAGCCACTTAGGGCAGTCGGTACCGCCACACTTGTACATACACTGTCCCCTGGTGAGGAGAATATTTGAGGTATCCACCCATGGATGTTGAGGAGTTTTTGAGTTTGGAATATGTTGGGGTGGCTGGAGTCTGTTAAGAGGGAGTCATTGGAGTTTGTTGAGAGGGGAGTCATTGGAGTGTGTTGAGAGGGGAGTCATTGGAGTTTGTTGAGAGGGGAATCATTGGAGTGTGTTGAGAGGGGAGTCATTGGAGTTTGTTGAGAGGGGAGTCATTGGAGTTTGTTGAGAGGGGAGTCATTGGAGTTTGTTGAGAGGGGAGTCATTGGAGTTTGTTGAGAGGGAGTCATTGGAGTTTGTTAAGAGGGAGTCATCGTGACTTTGTTAAGAGAGAGTCATCGGGACTTTGTTAAGAGGAGTCATCGGGACTTTGTTAAGAGGAGTCATCAGGACTTTGTTAAGAGGGAGTCATCGGGACTTTGTTAAGAGGGAGTCATCGGACTTCGTTAAAAGGGAGTCATGGGACTTTAAGGAGGAGTCACTGGATTTTGTTAAGAGGGAGTCATGGGGACTTTGTTAAGAGGGAGTCATGGGGACTTTGTTAAGAGGGAGTCATCGGGACGTTGTTAAAAGGGAGTCATGGGGATTTTGTTAAGAGGGAGTCATGGGGACTTTGTTAAGAGGGAGTCATCAGGACTTTGTTAAAAGGGAGTCATCGGGACTTTGTTAAGAGGGAGTCATGGGACTTTAAGGAGTCACTGGATTTTGTTAAGAGGGAGTCATGGGGACTTTGTTAAGAGGGAGTCATGGGGACTTTGTTAAGAGGGAGTCATCGGGACTTTGTTAAAAGGGAGTCATGGGGATTTTGTTAAGAGGGAGTCATGGGGACTTTGTTAAGAGGGAGTCATCGGGACTTTGTTAAGAGGGAGTCATCGGACTTCGTTAAGAGGGAGTCATGGGACTTTAAGGAGTCACTGGATTTTGTTAAGAGGGAGTCACTGGCGTTTGTTAAGAGGAACTGTGATACAACAAACTGACACCACCGGAATAACAAGAACGTTAAAACGGGCAGTGAACAGACCAGTTTTTCAATGCTGCAGGCTAAGATTGAAACCCGAAATGTCAGATTTTGAGTCCACAGTTTTATCAAATAAAACGAACAGTCTGCGAAAAAGACAAACAAACAAACAAAAAAATGGCCCGCCCTACGGGTGAAC
>JAPXFY010000014.1:3376423-3408923 GCA_030674185.1 Monoplex corrugatus | reverse complement strand
TCAACGAAAAGCACATGTGTGATGATTGTTATTGCTGGGTTTCATTTTTAGTTTTTTTTTTAATAAAGTCTTTTTATTTCTCTTTTGCTTTATATCAAAGGGACATCAAACACACTTTGTGGCAACGAAAAATGACAAAAAAATATACTCATATGAAAAGACATTGTTGACACATGAACTCTCTATAGCATACAGAATATACATAATGCTGTTTTGTACACTTTTAGTTTTGATTTTCACGTTTGACCCTATCCATCTATTTTTGGACGTAGTTACAACTGGCTGGCTGTGTCTTGAGTCGGGTTTTGTCATGCGTGTACTTTAAAAGGGGCTGGAGTACTGAAAACGACAAAATACCCAACTTTCCTAGTTATGTTTGTAACTACATGTTGAGACAAGCAAAAGAGACAAATAAACAAAGGATTTAAAAAGAACAGGAACTGATTATATCTGTCATGATCACCATCGATCAATACAGACATCATCATCATCATCATCATCATGTGCCCTGCCGCATGGCGCTGGCGATCATAGCTCTCCATACGAATCTGTCCATTGTCATTGCAAGTACGTCTCCCAACCTCTCTGTCTTCAGCCACTCTGCAAGTCCGTCGAATATCTTCCCCCTGGGTCTACCGGGTGTTCTTTTTCTCTCCAGCTTTCCTGTTGTGACTAGGTGCTCTAATTTTTCTTGCCTCATAAAATGTCCTATAAATGTTGCTTGTCTTTTCCTAATATTTTTTAGTGATGCTCTTCTTGTGGAGTCTCTAAAGCAGGAGAATGAGGAGATAGCACAATTCTGTCTTCACATCACGTGCAAACGGTTGTGGGTTCGAACAGAGGGGAGCACTACATCAAAACTGGCTTTCTTAATGCCCTTATTAACATTATTGTTGTTCTAGTGGTGTCCCTGGGAAGGTTATCGCCGTCAGTCATGTTACCTTAGGTGGGTGCTGACGAACAACTGACGAACCAAATCAATCAATCAGTCATTTAGCAATTGAAAGTAAATCGAGCAAAATATGAGTTTAGAGTTTGGAGTTTGTTCAAGAGGAGTTCATGGCACTCGGGCAGTTCCATATGCGCTTCACCCAGATCTGCCGAGAATTATCTGGCAGACTCCTTAAGCCCGCGTCGGCAAGATCTTAAAGTGTGGAAGGGGGAAGGTGCAGAAGGGACCCATGAAACACCACTAAGTGGGCACCACCAGAATGATGGACACATTTAAGATGGACGGTGAACAGACCAGATTTTCATGATGTAGGTTAGGACTGACATCAGACTCTGTCAGGTTTTATCAAGAGAACCAACCAGCCCGCGAAAACAAAACAAAACAAAAACAAAACAAAAATGAAAAAGTAAACAAAAACAAACGTGGCCTGTCCAGTGCTGAACACACAACCTCTGAGTGACATGCATGGTGCTGTAATAACTGAGCTAATAGTCAATGAGAAATAAATGAATAAATGAATAACACATAGATAGAGAGATACATAAAGAAAGAAAGAAAGAAAGAAAGAAAGAAATAAACACAACACATTTGAAGGAACACAAAAGAGCCGACCAAAACAAACGCGCACGCACACACACACACACACACACACACACAACACACAACTCTCACACACACACACAGACACACACACACACACACACACACACACACACACACACACACACACACACACACACACACACACACACACACATACACACAAAACGTATTTTAACAAAACGTATGTTCATGCTAATCTCCTTTCCTTTAACCTCTTACTCGTTTTCTTTTCGCCATCTCTATTACAGTGTAAACGGAGATGGGAAGATATCTCAGTGTCTTTAAACGGAACAACAACAAAAAGCTGAGAGAGAAAACAACAACAGAAGCAGCAACAATCAAAACAACACAGGGACGAATCAAAACAGCAGCAGGAGGGTCGAGAGACGAAAACTCGATACTCAGAAACTCTGCAGATATCTCTTCTCCCTTCCCTGCTTTCAAAGATAACCCACAACCTGTTCCATCATAGACATGGATAGGAAGACAGGCAGTCAGCCCTACCACACACCGTGATATGATCACCAAGCTACGTAGACAAAGATATGGAGACAGGTAACTCATCATCATCATCATGTGCCCTGCCGCATGCCGTTGGCGATCATGGCCCTCCATATGTATCTATCCCTTATTACTGCAAGTACATCTTCCACCCTATCTGCCCTCAGCCACTCTGCAAGTCCGTCCAGTATTTTCTCCTTGGGTCTACCTGGTGCTCTCTTTCTCCCCAGCTTTCTTGTTCTGACCAGGTGCTCTAATTCCCCTTTCCTCATAAAATGGCCTATAAATGTTGCCTGTCTTTTCCTAATCTTCCTTATCAATGATCTTCTTGTGTCTGACTCCATCAAGACTGTCTCGTTTGTTTTCTTTGCTGTCCACGGAATTCTCAACATTCTTCTCAGAAACCACACCTCGGCTGCCTCAATCTTGTTCAGACTTTGCTTGTTGACTGTCCACGCCTCACAACCGTATAACATTATCGGTTCTATATAACATTCAAAAACTCTCTTCCTGATGTTAATTAATGGGCATTGGAACCCTATAAAAGACGGGTAACTAGCCCTGTCAAACTCAGTGATCTGATCGTCCGGTATTCATTGACTCGGACAGAGAAACGAGCAGCTAGCCAGCCATGTTGCACTCTATGGTAGTTCTAATCGTCTGTAGACATGGACAGGGAGACAGGCAATCTATTCACATAGATAAGCAGACAGGCTATTAGCTCTATCACACTATGTGATATGGTCGTAGACGTAGATAAAGAGACAGGCGACTAGTTCTGTCGCACTCTATGATATGATTGCCTGTAGATATAGATAGGGAGACAGACGACTAGCTGTGTCACACTCAGTGATATGATCATAGACATGGATAGAGAGACAAGGAATTAGCTTTGTCGCATTCCGTGATATGATCATAGACATGAATAGATTGACAAGGAACTAGCTCTATCGCTCTCTGTGACATGATTGCCTATATACAAGGATAGGGAGACAGGCAATGTCATATGATCATAGACATGGATAGACAGACAGGCAACTTGCTCTGTCGCACTCTGTGGTAGGATCAACTTACTACATGGATATGGGTAGAGAGACACTGTTACACTGGGCGATATGATCGTCTCACGTACATAGATATGGTAAGGAGACAGAGAGCTAGGCTTGCCACACTCTGATCTGATCGTCTCACGTACATAGAAATAGATAGGAAGAGAGGCAACTGGCTCTGTCACATTCGGTGATATGATCACAGATATGGATAGGGAGACAGACAGCTAGCTGTGTGTCACACTCTATGATATGATCTTAGTCATGGGTGTAGGAGACAGACAGCTAGCTGCGTGTCACACTCTGTGATATGATCTAAGTCATGGGTGTAGGAGACAGACAGCTAGCTCTGTGTCACACTCTATGATATGATCTTAGACATGGGTGTAGGAGACAGACAGCTAGCTCTGTGTCACACTCTGTGATATGATCTTAGTCATGGGTGTAGGAGACAGACAGCTAGCTCTGTCACACTCTATGATATGATCTTAGTCATGGGTGTAGGAGACAGACAGCTAGCTGTGTCACACTCTATGATATGATCTTAGTCATGGGTGTAGGAGACAGACAGCTAGCTGTGTCACACTCTATGATATGATCTTAGTCATGGGTGTAGGAGACAGACAGCTAGCTGTGTGTCACACTCTGTGATATGATCTTAGTCATGGGTGTAGGAGACAGACAGCTAGCTGTGTCACACTCTGTGATATGATCTTAGTCATGGGTGTAGGAGACAGACAGCTAGCTGCGTGTCACACTCTATGATATGATCTTAGACATGGGTGTAGGAGACAGACAGCTAGCTGTGTCACACTCTGTGATATGATCTTAGTCATGGGTGTAGGAGACAGACAGCTAGCTGCGTGTCACACTCTATGATATGATCTTAGACATGGGTGTAGGAGACAGACAGCTAGCTCTGTGTCACACTCTATGAAATGATCTTAGTCATGGGTGTAGGAGACAGACAGCTAGCTCTGTGTCACACTCTATGATATGATCTTAGTCATGGGTGTAGGAGACAGGCAGCTAGCTCTGTGTCACACTCTGTGATATGATCTTAGTCATGGGTGTAGGAGACAGACAGCTAGCTGCGTCACACTCTATGATATGATCTTAGTCATGGGTGTAGGAGACAGGCAGCTAGCTCTGTGTCACACTCTATGATATGATCTTAGTCATGGGTGTAGGAGACAGGCAGCTAGCTCTGTGTCACACTCTGTGATATGATCTTAGTCATGGGTGTAGGAGACAGACAGCTAGCTCTGTGTCACACTCTATGATATGATCTTAGACATGGGTGTAGGAGACAGACAGCTAGCTGTGTCACACTCTATGATATGATCTTAGACATGGGTGTAGGAGACAGACAGCTAGCTCTGTGTCACACTCTATGATATGATCTTAGTCATGGGTGTAGGAGACAGACAGCTAGCTCTGTCACACTCTATGATATGATCTTAGTCATGGGTGTAGGAGACAGACAGCTAGCTGCGTGTCACACTCTGTGATATGATCTTAGTCATGGGTGTAGGAGACAGACAGCTAGCTCTGTCACACTCTATGATATGATCTTAGTCATGGGTGTAGGAGACTGACAGCTAGCTCTGCGTCACACTCTATGATATGATCTTAGTCATGGGTGTAGGAGACAGACAGCTAGCTGTGTCACACTCTGTGATATGATCTTAGTCATGGGTGTAGGAGACAGACAGCTAGCTGTGTGTCACACTCTGTGATATGATCTTAGTCATGGGTGTAGAAGACAGACAGCTAGCTGCGTGTCACACTCTGTGATATGATCTTAGTCATGGGTGTAGGAGACAGCTAGCTGTGTCACACTCTGTGATATGATCTTAGTCATGGGTGTAGGAGACAGACAGCTAGCTGTGTCACACTCTGTGATATGATCTTAGTCATGGGTGTAAGAGACAGACAGCTAGCTGCGTGGCACACTCTATGATATGATCTTAGTCATGGGTGTAGGAGACAGACAGCTAGCTGCGTGTCACACTCTGTGATATGATCTTAGTCATGGGTGTAGGAGACAGACAGCTAGCTGCGTCACACTCTGTGATATGATCTTAGTCATGGGTGTAGGAGACAGACAGCTAGCTCTGTGTCACACTCTGTGATATGATCTTAGTCATGGGTGTAGGAGACAGACAGCTAGCTGTGTCACACTCTGTGATATGATCTTAGTCATGGGTGTAGGAGACAGACAGCTAGCTGTGTCACACTCTGTGGTATGATCTTAGACATGGGTGTAGGAGACAGACAGCTAGCTCTGCGTCACACTCTATGATATGATCTTAGTCATGGGTGTAGGAGACAAGACAGCTAGCTGCGTCACACTCGGTGATATGATCACATATATGAATAAGGAGACAGGCAAGTAGCTCTGTCACACTCGGTGATGTGATCACCTGTAGACATGGATATGAATAAGGAGACAGGTGACTGGCTATACCACACTCACTGATATGATCACAGACACGGATAAGGAGACAGGAAACAAGGAATGTTACACTCAATGACATGATCACAGACATAGATAGGGAGGCAGGCAACAAGGTATGTTACACTCAATGATATGATCATAGACATGGATAGGGAGACAGGCAGCTAGTTCTGTCGCACTGTAAGATCAGAGACATGGATATGGAGACAGGCACATAGCCCTGTTGCACTCTGCGATAAGGTCAAAGATATTGATAGGGAGACAGACGACTAGCTATGTCACACTCGGTGATATTGATATGGATAGAGAGACAGGTATCCAGCTCTGTCGCACTCTGAGATCATATATATGGATAGGGAGACGGACAGCTAGTTCTGTTTAACTTTGTGATAGGGTCACCTTGCTATACCAGGGGCTTACGAGTGTAGCAGATATAAATAAGGTTGATGTGTCATTCAACTAGCATTAGTTCAAGTTTGTGGCAACTTCATGCTAGTGGAAAAAAGATAAGCCACCAACTTAACATGACTCCCAATGGACAAGGTTACAATAAAAAATGTCCCAAGATCGAAACAGGCACAGCAGTCAAACGGGTAGGACGTGGGGTTTCTGATAGATAGGTCTGGGGTTAACAAGCAAAGCCAGAACAAGATTGAGGCAGCCGAGATGTGGTTTCCAATAAGAATGTTGAGAGTACCATGGACAGCAGAGAAAACAAACGAGACAGTCTTGAAGGAGGCAGACACAAGTAGATCATTCATAAGGAAGATTAGGAAAAGACAAGCAACATTCATAGGCCATTTTATGAGGAAAGGGGAATTGGAACACCTGGTCACATGAGGAAAGGGGAATTGGAACACCTGGTCACAACGGGAAAGCTGGAGGGAAAGAGAGCACAAGGTAGACCCAGGGAGAAGATGCTAGATGGACTTGCAGAGTGGCTGGGGACAAGGAGGGTGGAAGAGATGCTTGAGGCAACAAGAGATAGAGACAGATGGAAGTCCATAATCGCCAACGCCATGCGGCAAGGCACCTGATGATGATGATGATGATGAGGTCTGGGGTTTGATCCTGACTGGTTGGCTTCCGCCTGGTAGGTTAGAAAGAGTGGAGGTTTTTTTGGGTTTTTTTTTTCCATCTCCCAGGTCAACATGTGTGCAGACCTGTTAGCGCCTGAACGCCCCCTCGGTGTGTATATGCACGCAAAACGTCGAGTATGCACGTTCACGATCCTGTAAGTGATGTCAGTGTCCAATGGCTTATTGAAACATGAAGACGGAGTGTGCGGACTGTGCAGCAAGATATCTCCTCCAAGTGTGGTTAAAGCAGTGTGCATGCACAAATCGTAGATAAAAAATCTAAACACAAAAAACAAAAAGAGGTTTATAAATAAAAATGAAAAAAGAAAGGAAAGGAAAGAGACTTAAGCCAATGCTTTCGTCTTGCTCAGTAACATAACAAAACAACAGGAACAAACTATCACCACATGACTGCGACAGTATTTACCAGACAACAATCGTTAACCTGTCTCAGCATTATTTCAAGGTGTAAATCTGACTGTCTGGTCCTTTAGACGGACCCGTGGACCCCGGATCCGATATCTCGGGTTCAGTCCCAGCCCGCAAAATTACAAACTGACCTGTTTGCTCCACATCTGAAATATTTCCATCATTCTGTTAGTCACTGTGTTTCAACCTCCGTGGGGATGTCTGGGTTTCTTTCAGTATAAACAATACCCCCCCTTCTGGAAATTCTGTGCTAGAAATGTCCTCTTTACTGTCACTCTTTGTTTCTTTCTTCATCCTTTGCTTTTTGTCATTTCTTCCAATCATTTTCTGCCATGTTTGTCCATTCACCTGTATGTGTTCGATAAAGTCTTGCATACTTTCTCTTAGGATTGATAATTGAGTACACGTATTAAGTGCATTTTTGGCTCCAGGGAAATGAGATATGCGGAAGCAGTTTAAGGTAGTTTAGGCCTGTTTTTATATGTGTTTTAGTATCCTTATAGTTATGTTTAAATTTGTATTCATGTATGTTTTTTTTAAATCCCATGTGCGATAAATTGGACGGGATGTTAACACCAGGGGCATCTCCTTGGATTAAGTGCGCGAATGCATTGATATGTGTACGTAATTTTCTTTTCCTTTTTATTTCCTGTCGAAGTACTGTGTGTGTTTTGACACGGTTATAGCCCTTGCTCTACACACTCGGCTGGGCTTTTCACAGAAATAACAGTAACAATAACTTGTGTTTCAAAAGTCCCTCCCTTCCCCATTTCAAGACTTTGCCAGTGCATAGGGTTTTACACTGGCTCAGAGGGTCTGCCAGATAACTGCCAGCAGATTTAGATGGAGCGCCCATGGCATTGTCCGAGCGCGAGTAATCACTCTTGAATAAACTCGAAATTCCAAACTCCAAGACATAAAGGCTTGATCCATCAAAAGAAACAGGGTTTGATACTGATGCTAAACGTAGATCGCATGAGTAGCCAGTCTATACTGCTGCATGTCTCTACGGCAGTGTGTATCTGATAGTAGTTGTAGCCGAAGAACAAACTCCCCAGCAGCCCATTTTACATATGTCGGCACCCTCCCTCAACTGTCTGATAACAGAGCCTCCCAACATGGCGCGCCTTATCCTGGTAGCAAGTTATCGTCCCTATCATCGGATCGGACATATGTCAACGAGTTATCGGCCTTGCCAAGACCACTGTCAGCCTATGAAGGTAGACAACTCTTGCTATCAGGAACGACAACTGACCATGTCTGTGAACGCTAAAAGGGAGGGAAGAAGTATTTAAAACTCTTGGTGGTGGTGGTTGTAGATTGGCCAGGTCTATCCATCATTCCGAATTACTTTAGGTGGGGAAAAGGTGAGCGTGAGGGCACAGGGAGGTTTTGCTCTCTGTCCGTCTGTCTGTCTGTCTCTCTCTCTATCATATATATATATATATATATATATATATATATATATATATATATATATATATATATATACACATTGTAGATAAACCAAAGAAACAAGACAACAAACTAGAGTTTTGAGCCTAGTACTTCGGCCAGTGGCCTTCCTCAGGGGACTGTTTATTCAGGAATGAACACACGCATCAAACATTTTTGAATGAAAACTGTTCACAGAGTAATCCAATCTTTTTTCTTTTCAACAACACGAGACGCCTGCCCATTCCTCCCTCCCCCATCCCAATCCCAACGCCGAACACCAAATCTCATTCCTCCTATATATATAATCTCACTCTGTCTTTTTGTTTCTCACTGATTCTGTCTTTTTCTCTGTCTGCCTGCTTTCTGTCTGTCTCTGTTTCTCACTGACTCTCTCTCTCTTTCTCTGTTTTTCTCTCTCCCTGTTTCTGTCTCTGCCTGCCTGTCTGTCTGTCTGTCTGTCTCGTTCTGTTTATCTGTGTTTGTCTGTCTGTCTTTGTCTCTCTCTACGGTTTTCTCTCTTCTCTCCCTGCTCTCTCTATAAGGATCTGTCTGTGTGTCTGTTCTAATGTCTGTATCGGTGTAAACGTTCTATCATTATTTATGATCGTTTTCGCAGTAGGCATGTTTGTCTTGGGGGCATTTCTGGACCCTGTGGGTACATTTGGTTTTGAGGGAGTTAGTAATCTGTTCAAGAGATCATGGCACTCAAAACAATGTCATACACGCTTACATCTAAATATGGCGGTGATTATCCAGCAGACACCTTAAGCCTGCTCAAAATCTAATGAAACACTAAGCTGAACATCAGTAAAATGATAGGTGCTCTAATTCCCCTTTCTTCATAAAATGGCCTATAAATGTTGTGACCAGGTGCTCCAATTCCCCTTTCCTCATAAAATGGCCTATAAATGTTGTGACCAGGTGCTCCAATTCCCCTTTCCTCATAAAATGGCCTATAAATGTTGCCTGTCTGTTCCTAATCTTCCTTATCAATGATCTTTTTGTGTCTGCCTCCATCAAGACTGCCTCCTTTGTTTTCTTTGCTGTCCATGGAACTCTCAACATTCTTCTTACAAACCACATCTCGGCTGCCTCAATCTTGTTCTGGCTCTGCTTGTTGACTGTCCACGCCTCACAACAGTATAACATTATCGGTTCTATATAACATTCAAGAACTCTCTTCCTTGTGTTAATTGATAGGTATTTGAACCCAGTACGCTTGCGCTATCCGCATAGCCCGGTGACCGACCTTAATCATGTTTCAATTTGAATTCAGCTTTTTGTCGTTTTTTTTCTTAATTCCCTATGTGATAAATTGGACGGAGTGGTCAACGCCAGGGGCATCTCCTTTGATGATGTGCCCGAATGCACTGATATGTGTACTACTTAATTGTCTTTTCTTTTTTTTCCCCCTGTTGAAGTATTGTACATGTACATTTTGAAACGGTTATATCCCTGATGTGGCTCTACGCAGTCGGCTGGACTTTGAAACAGTAATAACAATAACTGTTCATATGTGTATTCTGGTTTTGTGTAGATATGTCTGACATACTGGTGCGTCTGTGTGTGTTACGCTGTGTGTCCTGTGAAATGTGTGGTGCTCGGCGAGTTCAAATGAGTCTGAAGAAAAGCGCCACACACGAATAATTAGTTATTGTTGTTATTATTTCTTTTTTGTCGTTTTTTTTTCCATTTCATTATCATTGCCGTCATTATTATTACTGTTATCATCATCATCATCATCATCATCATTATATCTTATGAAGATCTGCTTCTGCAAGCTTTTGCCAGGTGGTTTTCCCACTATTTCCTACAACCCCGGCACACACACACACATACACGCACGCAAAATACACACCTAAACAGAAACAAGCATAATGGTCCAGCCATTCTAACAGTCTCCCTTTTTTTTTAAATACAAAAATGATTACAGAAGATCCACGTTTTGTACTTCTCAGGGTCATCATGACCTCGAAGAAGCATCAAAGAAGATAAAACTTGGACGTGCAGCGAGAACAAGGGCAGACTGCCACAGACGTGAAAACAGATTTTGAATATTGTCAAAAGTTCCTGAGGAAACGTTGTTCACACACCTTCTTCAGAGAGCACCGTAATGTTTAATGATTGCATATTAACCTTCAGAGAGCTCTTGAATGTTATATAGAACCAATACTGTTGTACGGTTGTGAGGCGTGGACAATCAGCAAACAAAGCCAGAGCAAGATTAAGGCAGCCGAGATGTAGTTTCTAAGAAGAATGTTGAGAGTTCCATGGACAGCAAAGAAAACAAACGAGACAGTCTTGATGGAGTCAGACACAAGTAGATCATTCATAAGGAAGATTAGGAAAAGATAGGCAACATTTATAGGCCATTTTATGAGGAAAGGAGATTTGGAGCACCTGGTCACAACGGGAAAGCTGGAGGGAAAGACAGCACCAGGTAGACCAAGGGAGAAAATACTAGACGGACTTGCAGAGTGGCTGAAGACAAATAGGGTGGAAGAGATGCTTGGGGCAACAAGAGATAGAGACAGATGGAAGTCCATGATCGCCAACGCCATGCGGCAGGGCACCTGATGATGATGATGATGATGATATTAACTTTCTGTACTTCACAATCTTCAAAGTGTCTTTCAGTGGGGGCACTGGCTGGGTCCCTGTGACTTGACTTCGTGCTTTTATCTTCCATGCTTATGCATTCCCGACACCTGAACAGTCCACAGCGTTGGCAAAATTTGATAAAGATCCACCCCTAAAGAACTGATGTCATTCACGTGTTTTTGTTACACACACACACACACACACACACACACACACACACGAACACACACACACACACACACACACGTGCGCACACACACATGCACACACGCACACACACACACACACACACACACAAACACACACACGAACACACACGAACAAACACGAACACACACGAACAAACACACACATCTCCGCTCGATATGAAACATTCTTATTTTTTTCTTAAAAAGAGGACACTGTAACAGGTAATTAAACAGCAAATATGATGGTCGTACCAAACCAATAGTGTTCCTTCTCCAAATTAAACAATGGGAAGCAATAAACCCAGATTTAAAGATAAAGGATGCCGGGGGCTTTTCTGCCTTGGTAGTCAATTTACTTGTGTGTGTTCTATAAAACTTTCCATATTTTCTATTTAGAATGCTAACTGGGTACATGTATTAACTGCATGTTAAACTCTGACGAAATATGATGTGCAGAAACAATTAAAGGTAAGTTAGGCCAGTTTTATGTTTGAGCGTGCTTAGTTACATTTACAGTTGTGTTTAGCAACTAAGTAACATAACTCACGGAGTTATCTCCCATGTAGAATTTCTCAAACCCAACACAGTCTGTGCTAGCTGAATGGGTAGCGCAAACTGTGTTGGGTTTGAGAAATTCTACATGGGAGATAACTCCGTGACTTTCAAGAGTTATGTTACTTAGTTGATATTTAAAATTCTCCCTGCTTCCCTCTCCTTTGGTATTACAGTTGCGTTTAGGTTTGTTTTCTAAAAACTTTTGATGATAAATTGAGGGGAATGGTCAACGCCCGGGTTTATGCTTAGATCATGTGTGCAAATGCACTGATCTGCGTACTTAATTTTCCCCCTATTTTTCCAGGGTTAGCGAGTTGTTGTGACCGTTTTGAAATGGTCATGGCCCTGATGTGGCTCTGTGCAGTCGGCTGGGCTTTACACAGTTATGATAATAATAACGCAGCCCACGTGCAGGCCGACTGACACTGTTACGCAGTTGCACAGACATGTACATACTCCCCCCCCCCCCCACACATATATATACATGTGTGTGTGTGTGTGTGTGTGTGTGTGTGTGTGTGTGTGTGTGTGTGTGTGTGTGTGTGTGTGTGTGTACACATATATATAATGGAGTTTGTGATCGATGGAGACCTTCAGCAAAAATCTATGGTGCACCTGTAGAAACCCCGTGCTAAAGTCAACAAGAAACACCCGATGATGATGGATAGGACCCAGAGCAACAATGCCTCACCACCAACCAAACAGTACAACCAAACAATCACCCAGCTCCCGTAGGGTGCAGGGGAGGGGAGGGGTGTGCTATCCGTGCGCTGCATGAACCGTTCGGACCCTGTCATCAGTTACCTTGTTCAAAAAACCGAATATCAAACCCCGAGACATAGCCAAAGACTGTTACTATTCTCTTTGACATAGCCACACAACTCACACCAGCCATGTCCAGTCCAGCTACCAAAAGAATGGAAGACCTCTCCTTTGCCTTACTCAAGTCTTAATCTCTCTATTGGGCAGCCTGCCCAGCGTCCAGTGGCTCCCTATGTTGGCTTATCACAACTGCATGACCACAAGAGCCTTCAGACATGATACCAGTGTGTCCTAGCAATAGGTGGTCAAGAAACGATAAACAGTAGTGGTATTTCAGGCTGCTTGTAGTCCCGCCTTTTATGATTTTGTGTTTGCGAAGTCTGGCTAGAATCTGAATATGTACACAAATGATAGATGCAGGAACGCATGCACACACGCGCACAAGCGCGCGCGCACACACACGGGATGATGTCTTTGAGCCCCCGTCTCATTGGGCCCCCGTCTCATTGGGCCCCCGTCTCTTGTGCCCCCAAAATGTCGCACTGACCCAAAATGTCGCAACGACGTTTTGGATCGGGGATAAAGGCCCAACACGTCGCACCAGCTCCAGATGTCATTCTGGACCAGTTTTACCACTGTCTAGTGTAGTAGGACTTCACTTGAATAATTTATGATGTTATGTACAGTGGTCATTGTCACTTTTCAGTTTCAATTTGGTTTATTTCACTGGTTTACTGCTAAGTAGTGCATAGAGAGACAAAGACAGAGACAAGCATATACATTATCACGACATTTTAGGTCTCTATTCCCGATCCCCGATCGTTGTTGCGACAATTTGGGCCGGTGCGACATTTTGGGCCTCTACGTAGAGCAAGCCCAAAATGTGCACCTGCCCAAAATGTCGCACTAACTTGAAAACAAAAATGAAAACATCGGCTAGCAATTTCCTCTGAGCGCTGTTCCACACATTTTTGATCACATACATTCACAGACTATACGGTAGCCTGGAATACGCAACTGTGGTCCGGTGGACATTTTGAGACACTGCGACATTTTGGGCCTCCGTTACAAGGCCGAAAATGTCGCACCGGGCCGGTCCAAAATGTATTGATGTATATGCCCGACCAGTGGTCAGTTAGGTCTATTTCACTGTTTGACAGCTAAATAGGCCAAAATGATCAATGCATACATACATACATACATACATACATATACACATACATATACACATACATACATCTACATTCATACATACTGACAGACTGACGGGCTCGTTTCAAGCTCACACGCAAAACGCACATTGTTTATGGAGTTTTACCTATACTCAAAACTCTAACTATATGGTAGCTGGAATGCACAAATGTGGTCATTTTGAGTTGGTGCGACATTTTGGGTCGATGCGACATTTTGGGCCTCTACTAAACATAAAGTTTTAATAAAATTGCCTAGCAGTTTTCTCTGGGTGCTATTCCACACATTTTTAATCAATCAAACACACACACACACACACACACACACACACACACACACACACACACACGCATACACACACACACACACACAACACACACACACACACACACACACACACACACACACATTTGCAGCAGCAGGGAACATAATTATCTTGTTTATTATGCTGGGGGCCCAAAGAGACGGGGGCCCAATGACACGTTTTCTTTATTACTACAGAAAAGTGTGGGGGCCCAATGAGACGGGGGCCCAATGAGACGGGGACCTAATGATACGGGGGCTCAAAGAGATGGGGGCTCGAAGGGACGGGGGCCCAAAGAGACGGGGGCCACAATGACACGTTTTCTTATTACTACAGAAAAGTGTGGGGGCCCAATGAGACGGGGGCCCAATGAGACGGGGACCCAATGATACGGGGGCTCAAAGAGATGGGGGCTCAAAGGGACGGGGGCCCAAAGAGACGGGGGCCCAATGACACGTTTTCTTATTACTACAGAAAAGTGTGGGGGCCCAATGAGACGGGGACCCAATGAGACGGGGGCCCAAAGGGGCAAACCCCACACACACACACTGCCACACATAACACACACACGTACGCGCACACACACAAAACAAAAACAAAAAGTGCACTGACACACATTTATGTTTCCATCGATGATTTGATATTGATGATGATGATGATAAACGTGAAAAATATCAACAATTACTGTTGAAATCACACACACACACACAACACCACACACCACACACACACACACAAAATCACGACACACAACCACGCACGCACACACACACACACACACACACACACACACACGACACACAACACCACACACACATACACAAACCACGTGTACACACACACACACACACACTTTATGTTTCTTTCGATGATGATGATGATGACGACGACGACGATGATGATGACGATGATGATAATGATGATAACGTGAAAAATAATATGATAACCGAGGAAATCATTGACTGTTAACCTACTGTCAGCTTATTACTATCAATACGTGCCTCCTTGCCCTACGTTCTTTCGTCTTGAGTACCAAATTCTATCACACACCACACACCACACACACACACACACACACACACACACCCACACACACACACACACACACACACAAGTCGATCCAAATCGATTTTTTCGTCGTTGTTGAAAATATCATAATCGTGTTTTTCTTTTAGTTAAGCGATGAAGTAGCGTACCAAGGTAGCCTGTCTCAATGAGCGAAACAGCCGTTAGCCCTTGAAGACACGAGCAACAAGGTGAGGGGAAAGGTAATTGCCAGAAATTTATGTCATGTTGCTCGCCCCTCACACTGCCAAGTGCCAGGAAAGCTACAAGAAGTGGGTACAGAAGAGGGGATCGGCTTTTTCCTCTCCTCCTTCTTCATTCGTTTTTTTTTCCATTCTGTCTTTTTAATGTGAGAGGGTGATTTAGTGGGTTTAAAGTTCTCCGTCTCTGCCTGCCTGCCTGCCTGCCTGCCTGCCTGCCTGTCTCTCTCTTCTGTCTCCCCTTCTCTCTGTCTATCTGTCTAGTCTGTCAGTCAGTCAGTCTGTCTTTGTCTCTCTCTCCCCTTACTTTTCTCTCTGTCTTTGTCTATGTCTCACTGTCTTTGTCCCCCCTCCCCCCCTCTCGTGTGTGTGTGTGTGTGTGTGTGTGTGTGTGTGTGTGTGTGTGTGTGTGTGTGTGTGTGTGTGTTGTGTGGTGTTTGTGTGCGTGTGATTGTGATGTGGCGTATGGCAGGGTTGAAGGATTGCGTGCGTAAATTTGAACAAGTTTTGTTATTTTATTTTCAATGGTAGTAGTAGCATAAGCAGAAAAATACTTTTTACATCCACCCCCTCGTCTCCATTGAACGACAGATACTCTCCCATTACTCGGACGGATGAATAGGCCTACTGGTCTTCATCATCTGGTGCGGTCTTCATAATCATCATCATGTGCCCTGCCACATGGCGTTGACGATCATGGCCCTCCATACGAATCTATCCCTTGTCACTGCAAGTATGTATCCCACCCTCTTTGTCTTCAGCCACTCTGCAAGTCCGCCCAACATCTTCTCCCTGGATCTACCTGGTGATCTCTACCCCTCCAGCTTTCCTGTTGTGACCAGGTGCTCCAATTCTTCTTTCCTCATAAAATGGCCTATAAATGTTGCCTGTCTTTTCCTAATCTTCCTTATGAATAATCTTCTTCTGCCTGCCTCCATCAAGACTGTCTCGTTTGTTTTCTTTGCTGTCCATGGAACTCTCAACATTCTTCTTAGAAACCACATCTCGGCTGCCTCAAATTTGTTCTGGCTTTGCTTGTTGATTGTCCACGCCTCACAACCGTATAACATTATCGGTTTTATATAACATTCAAGAACTCTCTTCCTGGTGCGGGTCTTCATCTGGGATATAAAGCCCAATACTGACGGCACATGTTCTTCCGCTTGGGAAGGCATCGTAAGACCAACGGGTTTTGCTTTCACCGATCCCTCTTCTGTTAGATAGAACTTGTTCTGTGGTGTTCAAATCTGATAGTGGGGGGGGGGGGGGGTTACAGTTTGTTCAACAGAGCTTCATCGCACCACACAGTTCCACATGCGACCCCCCTAAATCTTCTAGCGATTATCTGGCAGACTGTTTCATCATCATCATCACCGTCATTACCATCATGTGCCCTGCCGCATGGCGTTGGCGATCATGGCCCTCCATACGAGCCTGTCCCTTATCGCTGCAAGTATGTCTCCTGCCCTCTCTGTCCTCAGCCACCCGCAAGTCTGTCCAATATTTTCTCCCTGGGTCTACCTGGTGCTCCTTTCCCTCCAGCTTTCCTGTTGTGACCAGGTGCTCTAATTCCCCTTTCCTCCTAACCTGTCCTATAAATTTTACTTGTCTTTTCCGATTCTTCTTTATTAATGATTTCTTGTGTCTGCTTCCTTCAAGACTGTCTCGTTTGTTTTCGTGTGTGTTCGTGGGCTGCAACTGTCCCAATGTAGGCTCGAACACAAAAGTGGGTTTCGACATGTATGATCTGTTTTGTTTTAACCCCCCCCCCCCCCCCCCCCGATTCTTTCAGCTTGCATAAAAATCTATGCGCTGGAAAGGTCTGTGTACACTGCTGTTCGCAGCATGCTCTTGTTGTGGGCAGTGTCTTTCCAGTTGGAAGTGTTATGCTGTAGTTAAGGAGACTGGCTTTTACAATATCCTTTCATCACATCAGTCGTCTTCTCTGGTCATAGTATCCTTGCATTGGAAGGGGGTGGGGGGGGGGGGGGGGTTAAAAAAAAAAGAGGCCATTCATGTCAAAGCCCACTTTTGTATTTGAGTGCATGTGAGGAGAGTTGCAGCCCACAAACATATACACACACGTGTGAGTATTGTGTGATGTGTGCGCGGCGCGCGCGCGCGCGCGCGTGTGTGTGTGTGTGTGGTATGTGTGTGTGCATGCTTGTGTGTGTGTGTTGCGCGCGCGCACGGCGCGTATGTGTGCATGCATTATGCGTGTGTGTGCGCGTTAGTTTGTGTGTGTGCACGCATGTGTGTGTGTGCTTGTGTGTGTATTTGTAGATTGCGTATGTGTATGTGTGTGCACGCGCGCTAGTGTACGTGCATGCATGGGCGTGTGTCCGTGTGTGTGATTGCACGTATGTGTGTACACGTACTTGTGTATGCGTGTGTGTGCACACGTGAGTATACATGTGTGTTTCCACGTATACCTGTGTGCGTGTGTGTACGCGCGTGTGTATATACGCGTGTGCGTGCGTGTTCGTCGTTCTTTAATTAACGTCTTTTCACTATAAGTGCGTGTGTGCGTGCGCGCGTGTGCGTGTGTGTGTGTGTGTGTGTGTGTTGTGTGTGTGTGATGCGCGTATGTGTGTGTCTGTGAGTTTGTACGATACGTGTGTGTGTTGTGTGCATACGTGTGTGTGCATGTGTGTGTGTACACGTACGTGCACGTGTATGTGAGCGCGCACTTGTGTTACAGAGACATTTAATTGTAGCATTTCCGGCTGACACTGCTCTGTCTCTGTCTGTCTCTTTGTCTTTGTCTCTCTGTCTGCCTGCCTGCCAGCCTGTCTCTGTATCTGTCTCTGTTTCTGTATCTCTGTCTGTCTGTCTCTCTGCGTGCCTGCCTGTTTCTCTGTCTCTGTATCTGTCCTGTTTCTGTATCTCTGTCTGTCTGTCTCTATGTCTGTCTTGTCTGTCTCCCCTCCCCCCCCCCCCCCCCGCCCCTCGTCTAATGGCAAAGAGCAGTATGTACCATGCAAGTGATTAAATCGCCAGCCAAAATATGATGTCAACACTTGGTGCAGATGGTCACTTTTCACGGCCAACAGTGAAAAGAGACAATTACTACTCTGTCGTTTCCTCTTTCGAATTCCTTAGAAATATATTGCCATGGATATGATTTAAGATTTCAAATCAGATAATATCTTAGAGTCAATTATGTTCCACGCAAAATACAATAATAACAAATGCAAGCATAAAAAGACTACACCGCACACCAGTTTATTCACAATGTACGAGTATTTGAAAACAGTTTTTGACACAGAAACACACATACAATGACATATAACACAAATAGAAATATTCATTTTTCCTCTAGCGCACCAGCATGTATGTAGAATGTTGAAATGTCTATAGTTGATCTTCCTATTAAAACATATTAATTGCGTTAGCAGATATGTAGAGTGTCGAAATGTCTATTGTTGATCTTCCTATTAAAACAGACATTCTGGACTAGGCTTGGAATTTTCATGTTATTTTAATAATAATAATAATAAATCACTTTTATATAGCGCTATTCTCTTACACATAGGTAAAGACTCACTGCGCTTTACATTAATTAGTTCATTTTTCCCAAATCAGCCCTATGCCTAGTGGTCAATTATACTAACTCCCATTCCCAGTCCCTTCCCCCCCTCCAACACACACACACACCAGCACATCTGTTGCAAACAAGTACTAATGTATACATTACTGAATCAGAAAGATCAAAAATCATGTTTCCTTACTGGTAGTATTTATCAAAAAGATGAGTTTTGAGGCCCGCCTTGAAAGAAAAGAGAACAGAGAAAGAGATGAACAGCTGAGAGAAAAAGACAGATCGTTCCAGACAAGTGGGGCCTGGCAACGGAAGTCTCGGTGTCCTATGGTTTTTGTATTTTGATTTTGATTTTGCCAGAAGCTTCTGGTTGCTTGACCTGAGACTGTGTTCAGACCTGTATGTTTTAAGCACAGAAGAGAGGTAGATAGGCAAGGTACCATCAACATGCCGATAAGCCAGACTGTGTTCAGGCCTGTATGTTTTAAGCACAGAAGACAGGTAGATAGGCAAGGTACCATCAAAATGCCGATAAGCCAGACTGTGTTCAGACCTGTATGTTTTAAGCACAGAAGACAGGTAGATAGGCAAGGTACCATCAAAATGCCGATAAGCCAGACTGTGTTCAGACCTGTATGTTTTAAGTACAGAAGACAGGTAGATAGGTAGGGTACCATCAAAATACCGATAAGCCAGACTGTGTTCAGACCTGATGTTTTAAGCACAGAAGACAGGTAGATAGCAAGGTACCAGGTAGATAGGCAAGGTACCATCAAAATGCCGATAAGCCAGACTGTGTTCAGGCCTGTATGTTTTAAGCACAGAAGAGAGGTAGATAGACAAGGTACCATCAACATGCTGATAAGCCAGACTGTGTTCAGGCCTGTATGTTTTAAGCACAGAAGAGAGGTAGATAGACAAGGTACCATCAACATGCTGATAAGCCAGACCACGTTCAGGCCTGTATGTTTTATGCACAGAAGACAGGTAGATAGGCAAGGTACCAGGTAGATAGGCAAGGTACCATCAAAATGCCGATAAGCCAGACTGTGTTCAGGCTGTATGTTTTAAGCACAGAAGAGAGGTAGATAGACAAGGTACCATCAACATGCTGATAAGCCAGACTGTGTTCAGGCCTGTATGTTTTAAGCACAGAAGAGAGGTAGATAGACAAGGTACCATCAACATGCTGATAAGCCAGACTGTGTTCAGCCTGTATGTTTTAAGCACAGAAGAGAGGTAGATAGACAAGGTACCATCAACATGCTGATAAGCCAGACCACGTTCAGGCCTGTATGTTTTAAGCACAGAAGAGAGGTAGATAGACAAGGTACCATCAACATGCTGATAAGCCAGACCACGTTCAGGCCTGTAATGTTTTTAAGCACAGAAGAGAGGTAGATAGACAAGGTACCATCAACATGCCGATAAGCCAGACCACGTTCAGGCCTGTATGTTTTAAGCACAGAAGAGAGTAGATAGACAAGGTACCATCAAAATACCGATAAGCCAGACCACGTTCAGGCCTGTATGTTTTAAGCACAGAAGACAGGTAGACAGGCAAGGTACCATCAAAATACCGATAAGCCAGACTGTGTTCAGGCCTGTATGATTTAAGCACAGAAGACAGGTAGATAGGCAAGGTACCATCAACATGCCGATAAGCCAGACTGTGTTCAGGCCTGTATGATTTAAGCACAGAAGACAGGTAGATAGGCAAGGTACCATCAACATGCCGATAAGCCAGACTGTGTTCAGGCCTGTATGTTTTAAGCACAGAAGACAGGTAGATAGGCAAGGTACCATCAACATGCCGATAAGCCAGACTGTGTTCAGGCCTGTATGTTTTAAGCACAGAAGACAGGTAGATAGGCAAGGTACCATCAAACTGCCGATAAGCCAGAGTAGCTAGTTTATATTCTAAGCTAGTTATATTGTTTATTTGTGTCGGGTTTCATAGGTCATTACCATCCATCTTTCAGCCGTCGAAAGTCCGTTGTTGGACGTAGGCCTTCCCCAGCTGCTTCCATTCACCTCGTTCCAGTGCCTTTCCTCTCCAGTTTTTGTCAAACCCGTCTACATGTATAGGTCGTCTCTCCATCTAGTTACTTTCTGTCTTCCTCTATTCACAGTGCCGTCTCTTGGTGTCCAGGACGTGATGTGTGTATCCTCCCCGTGCAGGACAAAAACAAATAGGAGGTTACAGAGGTCTAAATTTTCTTCTACAAAAGATTGATACAAATATAGACAACCGTACACAGAATCTCTCAGAAGGAACCTTAAGTTTGCCTGGCCTTGGGTTTATACAGAGGCTTGTGGCATGATACATTTTCTCATGTAGTATGATGGTTTTTCTCTCATGTAGTATGATGGTTTCTCTCTCATGTAGTATGATGGTTTTTTCTATCTCATGTAGTATGATGGTTTTTCTCTCTCATGTAGTATGATGGTTTTTCTCTCTCATGTAGTATGATGGTTTTTCTCTCTCATGTAGTATGATGGTTTTTCTATCTCATGTAGTATGATGGTTTTTCTCTCTCATGTAGTATAATGGTTTTTCTCTCTCATGTAGTATGATGGTTTTTCTCTCTCATGTAGTATGATGGTTTTTCTCTCTCATGTAGCATGATGGTTTTTCTCTCTCATGTAGTATGATGGTTTTTCTCTCTCATGTAGCACGATGGTTTTTCTCTCTCATGTAGCACGATGATTTTTCTCTCATGTAGTATGATGGTTTTTCACTCATGTAGCACGATGGTTTTTCTCTCTCATGTAGCACGATGATTTTCTCTCATGTAGTATGATGGTTTCTCTCTCATGTAGCATGATGGTTTTTCTCTCTCATGTAGCACGATGATTTTTCTCTCATGTAGTATGATGGTTTTTCTCTCATGTAGCACGATGGTTTTTCTCTCTCATGTAGCATGATGGTTTTTCTCTCATGTAGTATGATGGTTTTTCTCTCATGTAGCATGATGGTTTTTCTCTAATGTAGTATGATGGTTTTTCTCTCGTGTAGCATGATGGTTTTTCTATCTCATGTAGCACGATGGTTTTTCTCTCATGTAGCATGATGGTTTTTCTCTCATGTAGTATGATGGCTTTTTTTATCATGTAGTATGATGGTTTTTCTCTGTGTAGTATGATGGTTTTTCTCTCATGTTGCATGATGGTTTTTTCTCTCATGTAGCATGATGGTTTTTCTCTCCGTGTAGTATGATGGTTTTTTCTCTCATGTAGTATGGTTTTTCTCTCGTGTAGTATGATGGTTTTTCTCTCGTGTAGTATGATGGTTTTTCTCTCTATGTAGTATGATGGTTTTTCTCTCTCATTAGCACGATGGTTTTTCTCTCATGTAGTATGATGGTTTTTCTCTCGTGTAGTATGATGGTTTTTCTCTCGTGTAGTATGATGGTTTTTCTCTCTCATGTAGTATGATGGTTTTTCTCTCAATAGCACGATGGTTTTTCTCATGTAGTATGATGGTTTTTCTCTCGTGTAGTATGATGCTTTTTCTCTCGTGTAGTATGATGGTTTTTCTCTCATGTAGTATGATGGTTTTTCTCTCCATGTAGTATGATGGTTTTTCTCTCGTGTAGATGATGATTTTTCTCTCGTGTAGTATGATGGTTTTTCTCTCGTGTAGTATGATGGTTTTTCTCTCGTGTAGTATGATGGTTTTTCTCTCGTGTAGTATGATGGTTTTTCTCTCATGTAGTATGATTGTTTTTCTCTCATGTAGTATGATGGTTTTTTTCTCGTGTAGTATGATGGTTTTTCCTCTCAGTAGTGTGATGGTTTTTCTCTCATGTAGTATGATGGTTTTTCTCTCATGTAGTATGATGGTTTTTTCTCTCATGTAGCACGATGGTTTTTCTCTCTCATGTAGCATGATGGTTTTTCTCTCTCATGTAGCACGATGGTTTTTCTCTCATGTAGCACGATGGTTTTTCTCTCTCATGTAGCATGATGGTTTTTTCTCTCATGTAGTATGAGGTTTTTCTCTCATGTAGCATGATGGTTTTTCTCTCATGTAGTATGATGGTTTTTCTCTCATGTAGCATGATGGTTTTTCTCTCTCATGTAGCCGATGGTTTTTCTCTCATGTAGCATGATGGTTTTTCTTTCATGTAGTATGATGGTTTTTCTCTCGTGTAGTATGATGGTTTTTCTCTCATGTTGCATGATGGTTTTTCTCTCATGTAGCATGATGGTTTTTCTCTCGTGTAGTATGATGGTTTTTCTCTCATGTAGTATGATGGTTTTTCTCTCGTGTAGTAGTTTTTTTTTGTATGGTTTTTCTCACGTGTAGTATGATGGTTTTTCTCTCATTAGCACGATGGTTTTTCTCTCTCATGTAGTATGATGGTTTTTCTCTCTGTAGTATGATGGTTTTTCTCTCGTGTAGTATGATGGTTTTTCTCTCATGTAGTATGATGGTTTTTCTCTCATGTAGCATGATGGTTTTTCTCTCGTGTAGTATGATGGTTTTTCTCATGTAGTATGATGGTTTTTCTCTTATGTAGTATGATGGTTTTTCTCTCATGTAGTATGATGGTTTTTTCTCTCGTGTAGCATGATGGTTTTTCTCTCATGTAGTATGATGGTTTTTCTCTCATGTATGCATGATTGTTTTTCTCTCATGTAGCACGATGGTTTTTCTCTCGTGTAGTACGATGGTTTTTCTCTCGTGTAGTATGATGGTTTTTCTCTCGTGTAGCATGATGGTTTTTCTCTCATGTAGTATGATGGTTTTTCTCTCATGTAGTATGATGGTTTTTCTCTCAAGTAGTATGATGGTTTTTCTCTCATATAGTATGATGGTTTTTCTCTCGTGTAGTATGATGGTTTTTCTCTCATGTAGTATGATGGTTTTTCTCTCATGTAGTATGATGGTTTTTCTCTCATGTAGTATGATTGTTTTTCTCTCGTGTAGTATGATGCTTTTTCTCTCGTGTAGTATGATGGTTTTTCTCTCATGTAGTATGATTGCTTTTCTCTCATGTAGCACGATGGTTTTTCTCTTATGTAGTATGATGGTTTTTCTCTGTGTAGTATGATGGTTTTTCTCTCATGTACTATGATGGTTTTTCTCTTGTGTAGTATGAAGGTTTTTCTCTCTCATGTAGTATGATGGTTTTTCTCTCATGTAGTATGATGGTTTTCTCATGAAGTATGATGGTTTCTCTCTCATGTAGTATGATGGTTTTCTCATGAAGTATGATGGTTTTTCTCTCATGTAGTATGATGGTTTTTCTCTCATGTAGTATGATGGTTTCTCTCTCATGTAGTATGATGGTTTCTCATGTAGTATGATGGTTTTTCTCTCATGTAGTATGATGGTTTTTCTCTCATGTAGCATGATGGTTTTTCTCTCATGTAGTATGATTGTTTTTCTCTCATGTAGTATGATGGTTTCTCATGTAGTATGATGGTTTTTCTCTCTCATGTAGTATGATGGTTTCTCATGTAGTATAATGGTTTTTCTCTCATGTAGTATGATGGTTTTTCTCTCTCATGTAGTATGATGGTTTTCTCTCATGTAGTATAATGGTTTTTCTTTCATGTAGTATGATGGTTTTTCTCTCATGTAGTATGACGATTTTTCTCGTGTAACATGATACTTTTTTGTCATGTAGGGTGATAATTGTTTCTCATGTACATGATAATTTCGTGTAGCATGATTTATTTAATGTAGATTGATATTTTTTCTCATGTAGTAATTTTCCCTCGTGTAGCATAATTTTTCTTATGTAGCATGATAATTTCTCTCGTGTAGTATGACGGTTTTTTCTCGTGTAGCATGATACTTTTTACTCATGTAGCATAATTTTTCTGATGTAGCATGATAATTCTAATGTAATGTATGATTTTTTCTCATGTAGCATGATTATTTTTCTCTTGTAACATGATTTTCTCATGTAGCATGATCATTTTTTTCACATAGCATGGTGATTTTTCTCATGTAGTATGGCTTTTCTCATGTAGCATGATTTTTATCTAGTTTCATGGTTATTTTTCTCGTGTAGCATGGCTTTTCTCATGTAGCATGATTTTTATCTAGTTGCATGGTTATTTTTCTCGTGTAGCATGATGATTTTCTTCATGTAGCATGATGGTTTTTCTCATGTCGCATACTTTTTCTCGTGTAGCATGATAATTTTTCTCATGTAGTATGGTGGTTTCTCTCTCATGTAGCATGATTATTTTTCTCGTGTAGCATACTTTTTTTCTCGTGTAGCATACTTTTTTCTCGTGTAGCATAATTCTCAGGTAACATGATGATTTTTGGCGTGCAGCACGATAATTTTCTCATGTTGCATATTTTCTCATGTAGCATGATAAGTTTCCTCGTGTAGCATGATGATTTTTCTCGTGTACCATGATAATTTTTCTCGTGTAGCATAATTTTTCTCATGTAGCATGATTTCTCTATGTGCATGACGGGTTTTTCTAATGTAGCATAATTTTTTTCCTCATATAGCATGACGGTTTTTCTCATGTAGCATAATTTTTCTCATGTAGCATGATTTTCTCTGTAGCATAATGATTTTGCATGATTTTTCTCATGTAGCAAGATTTTTCTCATGTAGCATAATGATTTTGCATGATTTTCTCATGTAGCATAATGATTTTGCATGATTTTCTCATGAAAGCATAATGATTGCATGATTTTCTCATGTAGCAAGATTTTTCTTTTTCCTTTACCTAGCATCTGCAGAATTGTTGCATATAGAATTAATTCCTAATGCGTAAACACTGTCTGAGAAAACATAAACAAACAAACATTAAACTGAAACTGAAACTGAAACTATGAGGGTGGAGAAGTGTGCTGTGAAAGAGTGTTTCGAGCCTTCGAGTCTGAATCCGCCTAAAAAAAAAAAAAATCTATCGGTACCAGCTTCTTTCACTCAAAAACAGCACTCAGTATGAGCTCAGAGACATGACTACCCTATTTAAACTAACCCCTCTCACTGGCTGAAAACAGACCAGGGAAATGGGAAAGGAACGATAGACGTAATAACCGGAGTGGGTGGAGGGGAAATTGTCTCCTAATGAACAAAGTGAGCCCGGCCCGATCAGCTGCAATTAACAAAGAGGAGACACTTGGCCCCGAAAATGATACCCAGACGCGCGAGAGTGAGACTGGGGTTTCACTCTGCTGAGGGAAGTGGAGAGCGTGTTGTATATTTAAAGGTGCCGTTTTCTTGTTACCGTTACCGTTGGGAAGAAAACTTGAGAAGAAACACGTGAAAAGCATGCCATAAACTTTAAAAAAAAACAAAAAAAAACTGCAGCTTTATGGTGACAGGAAGTACTTACTGGAATCGTTCGTGGCACCGGCTAAACAGCGAAAACAGGAACCAGAAAAAAACACGAAAGAAGAACAAGAACGCGTATTTAATACAAGACAAGACAGGCGCAAATTTTCGGCCAACTGGCCTTTGTCATGCGTAAGATTACAACAAACAAACACCAGATACAAAAATTAGGGGAAAAAAGACAACTGTCCTACTGCTTACTTCAGTGTGAGAAAAGAAATAATTAGGAGAAAAAGACTGAAACTTCCCTGTTTCTCCTAATTTTTTGTACCTGGTGTTTGTAATTTTACGCTTGACAAAGGCCAGTTGGCCGAAAATTTGCCTGTTTTGTCTCGTTGTATAAATGCATACATAAGCATACTCTATTTTCATATTCATATATATATAATGAAATAGACTGTAGTTGTATAGTTGTATTAAATACGCGTTCTTATTGTTCTTTCGTGTTTTTTTTCTGGTTGAACGCGGGCAGTCACACTTGTTTGGTTTTGGATTTCGTATGAGAAAAACAGTGTGTGTGAATCACTGGAGACGGGAGTACACGTAACTACAAAGAGAAGTATTTTGACCTTTCGTTGATACATCAGACTGTCAAGTAAAAAAGAATGCTTGTATAAATTGTATTGTGTTTTAAAACAGGTAAAACAGTTTGAGTACTGGTGATCAGATTATATGCACACAACAACAAATGAAGGAGTTGGTCTTTTTGACTTAGGGCATAAAAACGGACATGTCGCACGCATTCCAGTTTGTTTTTTTCTTTAGCTTACAAGCTGCGTGCACAAATGTGAAATTCTGTCTCTCCGTCTCTTTTTCACCACACACCACACACACACACACTCACACACACACACACCCACCACACCGCCACACACACACATCACACCACACACACACGCCCACATACACACACACACATACACACACACACAGGTGCACGCAAACCACGTTTATTATTTAAGCACACACGCATACGTGTGCGTGCGCGCGCGCGCACACACACTCACACACACACACACACACACACACACACACACCACACACACACACACACCAATTTATTATTTAAGCATGTGAAGATAGTACACAAGAAGATCATTCATAAGGAATATTTGGAAAAGACAGAAAACATTTACAGCCATTTATGAGGAAAGGGAATTAGAGCACCTGTTACAACAGAAAAGCTGGAGGGAAAGAACACTAGCGACCCAGGGAGAAAATATTGACTTGCGAGTGGCTGAAGATAAGGTGAAGAGATGCTTGAGGCAACAAGATAAAACAGATGGAAGGCATGACGCCAACGCCATGTGCAAGGCACCTGATGATGATGATAGAAGTAGAGTGCCTACAGCCTACCCAGCTGTGAATGACTACCTGACCTCTCTAAGGTTAAGGAAAGTAAAGCAGTGAAAGAGAACATATGCAGATGAGCACCATCCATATAATTCAGGCTCCAAGAAAACGTTGAGGTCTCGACCACCTCACTCCCCTATATTTTTTACATTATCTTCCATCTTGAGTTTCCTTCTTCTTTCCTTTGTCATTCTTCTTTCCTTTTTTCTTCTTTCTTTCCTTTTTTCTTTCTTTCTTTCCTTTTTCTTTCTTCTTTCCTTTCGTCCTTTCTTCCTTCTTCCTTCCTCCTTTCTTCTTTTTTTTTTCTTCTTCCTTCCCTCCTTCCTCCTTTCTTTCTTCATTCTTCCTTTCTTTCTTTCCTTCTTCTTCTTCCTTCTTCTTTCTTTCTTCTTCCTTCCTTACTTCCTTCCTTTCTTTCTTTCTTTCTTGTTCACCTCTACCGACACGCGCGTGTGTACCATGCAAGTGGTTAAACCACCAGCGAAATTATTATGTCAACACTGTTGCAAACGGCTGCTTTTCTCTGCTATTCTATCAAGTTAAAAAGGATGAATATCCATCTGCTTTCTCCATTTCTCAAGTTACCGAAACTAGGCTTGATAATATATTCAAAATATCAATAAGATTTACGGGAAAACTTATTTTAATGAAACGACAGGCGCCATGTTGAGCGAGGTAAAGACATGAAATAGAATGGTAGTATGGCTTGACAGTTTGGTTTTTCCTCCATCCTTTCCACTCCCGTAAATCCGCCAGCTGCTCATGTGATGGCTACATTTACATGTAGGCTGATTAAGATCTGACTAATGTATCCTTAGTTATGATGGATGGATGGATGAGATGATGGATGGATGGATGGATGGATGGATGGATGGATGGATGGATGGATGGATGGTGGAATTGGTTGTTTTCGTTATTTGATTGGTTCATTGATTCTACGCCGTTCTAATGTATGTTGTCTTTCAAACGTGGTCGGGGCTGTATGTGTGCGTGTGTGTGTGTGTGTGTGTGTGTGTGTGTGTGTGTGTGTGTGTGTGTGTGTGTGTGTGTGTGTGTGTGTGCGTGTATGTCTGTATGTGTTCATGTATGTGCGTGCGTGCGGTGTGTGTGTGTTTGTGTGTGTGTGTGTGTGTGTGGTGTGTATGTGTGGTGTGTGTGTGTGTGTGTGTGTGTGTGGTGTGTGTGTGTGGTGTGTGCGTGTGTGGTGTCGTGTGTGTGTGTGCGGTGGGTGTGTGGTGTGTGGGTGTGTCTGTGGGTGGGTGGTTTGAGTCCGTGTATGTGCGTGTATGTGTGTTTCTGCGTGCGCGTTGCGCGTGTGTAGTGATCTTTGAAAGATAGGTAGGATGCATGGGAAGCAGGTGGAGATAAGACTATGAAGGCTATGAGGTTCTACTCTATGAATAAGACTGATGTATGTGAAAGGGGAATTGGAGCACCTGGTCACAAAGGGAAAGCTAGAGGGAAAGAGAGCACCAGGTAGACCCAGGGAGAAGATATTGGGCGGACTTGCAGAGTGGCGAAGACAAAGAGGGTGGAAGAGGCGCTTGAGGCAACAAGAATAGAAACAGATGGAAGGCCATGATCGACAACGCCATGTGGAAAAGGCACCTGATGATGATGATGATGTGAAGAAAAAAATCATAATTCAATACTAAGACATGTTTGGATTTAGGCATATACAAATCTAGGGGTGTTGGGAAGCATGTCACATGTTGGTTAACATTGTCAATAAAATAGCATGGTATTACATAATCATCTACCATCATCTCAGCAACCTCATTGGTATGAGCATCATGAAAAAATAGTTTATGGTATTATTGCATTCTTGATATGTCATTATTGAATGATTCTTATGATATGATCATCTTTATTGATATGATCATCTTACTTCAACACTTTCATTGATAGTATCTTCACTAATTGGTCACATTCATTGGTATAGTCGTCACTAACACAACGCATCACTGCACCCATAACTTCTGTGTTAGTCTACCCAAGCAGAATTTATACGTCCAGAAATGAGGACAAAACGACAGAGAGAGTGAAAGAAAGGCAAAGAGAAAGGGGATGAAGATGAAAGGGGGGGGGGGTTGAAGGAAAGAATACAGTGGTACCCCCCAAGTTCAAATGCATTCCAAGTCGAATTTTCCCATGTTTGAACGAAAATTTCGGCAAAATTTCGCCTCCCATGTCGAATCTCACTCCCATCTCGAACGTCTGGCAACAAAGCCAGGACCTGAGGCACGCGCTGCCCGCCCAGTCCCGCTCACTCCCCCGTGCCGTGCACATCATCCTTGTTGTTGCTGCATTTTTTTTTGCATTTCTTCTTCAAATTAGCCCTCATTATGGCTTCCAGAAAGTGCAAAGTATAGATAAAGTGCAAAGTATTAGTATTTAAGTCTATGCTTATAATCTATTTCTGCTTGCCATTGTACTTATAATGCAGTTATCTGGCCACAGGGCACAACAGAAACCCATCAAATGTAAAATAGATACGGGGATTTTGGGCCAGGAACGAATAAATGTTTTTTACTTAATTTTAAAGGAAAAATTGCCTCCCAACTAGAATATTTTCAAGTTCGAATGGCCCAAGGAACCAATTAGATTCGACTTTGGGGGGGGGGGGGGGGGGGCACCACTGTATAGGAAATGAGACGCATGTTGAAAGGAGAACGACCATGATGTTCAGAACCTTTGAATCCTAATTCAAAACTACTTTTAGCCACTTGTTTCATCCAGACCTCACTCAAAACACATGTCAGTGTGAGCTCAGACATTGGACTACCCTCTGTTTAATCCTTTAACTCTTAGCACCTTGTCCACCTGCGCATCCTGCATTGTCAACCATGCTAGGAAAGCAAAAAAACTTAACCCTTTGATATCTTACACTATCCAGTTTCCTTCAGGAAGCTAGTGGACAGGGTGAGAGAGTCAAAATGTTATGTTTTTACAGTTGTTTGATAGGGTGCGGGAACCAAAGGGTTAAACTAACCCCTCTCACCGGCTGAAAACGGCCAGGTAAATGGGAAAGGAACTGATAAACGTAATAACCGGAGTGGGTGGAGGGGAAATCATCTCCTAATGAACAAAGTGAGCCGGGCAGATCAGTCGTAATTAACAAAGAGGAGACACTTGGCCTCAGAAATGTTACTCAGACGCAGGTAAGCTTGTACGTCGAGAGTAAGATGGACTGGGGTTCAGATATTGTAAAGAGAGGAGAGAGAGTTGTACTTAGAAAAGTAGTTTTCTTTCTACTCTCAGGTAGGACACTTGAGAAGAAACATGTGAAAGATATGTTACAATGACAGGAAGTACTTGTTGGAATTATCATCCTGCACTCGGTGATGAATCTCTGAAAACAGTAGATAAGATTGTTTACTTGGGATCCACCATAACATCGACTCTTATCTTTGGATGAGGAATTGACGAGCAGAATAGGAAAGGCTACAGCTGCACTCAAGACACTTATGGAGGGAGCATGGGAAAATGATAAGCTTAGGATAAAAACCAACGCTCTAATTTACCAAACATGCGTCCTCTCAACACTCGTTTACGGGGGTGAGATGTGGACCCTGTATGCTGGTCAGGAGAGGTGGTCAAATAGTTTTCATATGAAGTGTTTACGAAAAATTTTAAAAATTAAATAGCAAAATAGAGTCCCGGATACAGAAGTGCTCAAGAGCTGGCATTCAGTCACTATATCCCATCCTGTGGTCTCGGTGTCTCAGGTGGCTTGGTCACGTTGGGCGCATGGATAACTCCAGAATCCCCAAGCAGATACTGTATGGGGAACTGTCTGAGGGCACGCGTAACGTTGGACGACCCAAGCTTCGCTTCAAGGACCAGTGTAAAACGTCCATGATGGAATTTTCTATCAATGTTGCGAACTGGGATACGGTTGGCCAGGATCGAGTGGGGTGGAGAACTGCTGTTTTCGCAGGAGCAAAGCGCTATGAAGAGGATAGAGTCGAGCGCGCTATAGAGGCTAGACAAAGACGCAAATGCCCCACGGTGGATGACTCCACAGTATACTACTACTACTGTAGTCGTTGTCAGAAACCGTGCTGATCACGCATTGGTTGTTTTAGCCATGAGCGTCGCTGTGTTTGAAGATGACTAATTTTCCGCTGCCGACCGTCGCCATCGACGAAAAAGGCCACAGAATATCAGTGGTACCGATGAACCTTCAGAAAGGGACGAAATATTGACGGTGGGAATGTTCTGGAAAATGTGAAACGTGAAACGGAACGTTATCTGGGGTTTGAAGTTTGGAGTTTGTTCAAGAAGGGTTCATCATACTCGGACAGTTCCATAAACGCTCCACCCATATCTGCCAGCAGTTATCTTGCTAATTCCCTGAGTCTGTACAAAACCCTGTACGCTGGTTGAGCTTGGAGGCGTCTTGGAGAGACGAAAAAAATATTTTAAGGGTCATCGCACTAATGCAGCTTTATTCGTGCTCACACTTTTCCTCATTTTCTATGCCATCTCAATGGCCACAGAAGCTGGAACTGTTTTTACAATGCGATGATGATAACGCCGATGAAGACGAAAATCACGATGCTGCTATGGAGTTCCATCTAAAACTGGGTTGTACTCTATAACTTACTATCATAATATATTCTGGCGTCAACCAGGCCTGAGAAATACATACACTTGCAGAGTTGGTCTGGAGATTTGAGCAATGCCTTCAATGACGCGTCCGCGAAGTGGTGAGACTAGACTGCTTAATTCTAGTCTTCCCACAGATCCCATAGTGGGTAGGAGCTGGTTGGGGCCGAAAAATCCTACAATGATTTTGGGATATGAATCCACAACCTTGCAGTCAGTTGTCTGTTTCGCTAACCACTGCACCAAGCAAGGCGACAGGGCGGAGAGATGAAATGAGCAACGTGGGGGATAGCCAC
>JAPXFY010000014.1:3361423-3363923 GCA_030674185.1 Monoplex corrugatus | reverse complement strand
GAGTTTACATCACTTCGAAATTAAGCTGGAATGTTCATTTTGATTATATTTTAACAAAAGCACGAAAAACCTTAAATTTTCTAAAGATAATAAGCAAATTACCCTGGGGAATGGATACAAATATACTGATTCATCTGTCAACAGCGCTGGTCAGGTCTAAATTATCCTACGCGCAAGAAGTTTTTTTCAATGCACCTAAATATTTACTAAAAAAGATTCAGAACTTGGACTGCAAAAGTCTTAAAATTGCACTAGGTGTACCAACTCATACTTCTACTCTGGAAACGTACAAAGTTGCTGGAATTCTACCTCTAAACAACCATCGTGAGCTAGCTACAGCAAAGTTTACAATTAGAACTACTTCACAAGCGAATAATTTTGTGAACAAAGAAATTAAAATCAGGTCTGATATTGACTTTCCAAAACGAGCAAAAAACATTTCATCACAAATTACAACCGCAACTTATATATCTGACCTGATCAAACAATCAAGCATAACTATGGATGAAATAGCCGAAAAACCAATGTTAACGCCTATCCCTACATGGGAAATGCTAAAGGCCACGTTTGATCTCGATTATGCAGACGTTAAAAAAGATGATAATGTCAACATTACGCTATCCACAGCTTGTGAACACATCGATGAAAAGTACCGTACCCACCTCCACATTTTTACTGATGGGTCAGTCTTAGCAAATCAGGGCGCTGGAGCAGCGTTTTATGTTCCAAAATTTAACATTAAAAAGTCTTTTTTCATTGGGGCAAATGTATCTATATATACAGCAGAATTGGTCGCTGTTGTTCAAGCGTTGCATTATTTAATAAGCCTTCGGCCTGTGCCTTTCAAAGTAGTTCTGTTTGTTGATTCAAAATCTGTATTATATGCCTTACAGTCTTTTGATACAGACACAAGACCTGATTTAATAATTGAGGCAAATCATCTAATACACTGTTTAAAGATAAATGGCTCGGAAATCATTTTATGCTGGGTGCCTTCTCACGTTGGTCTTCACGGCAACAACGTAGTTGACAGAGCAGCTAAATCCGGTGCACTCCGTTTTGAAAATTCCATAGAATTACATGTTAACACCTCGGTAAAAGAAGCTTACAACTCGCTAGAATTAGCATCATGGATTCGATTTCATGAACATTTCAATGAAAAATTTGTGTCTCAAAAAAGAATCAAACTTTCAGTTCAAAATATCTGTAAAAAAATGCAGTATTCTTCGATATATCATTTGAGATTAATTGTTACCATATATTTTCGTATTCAACTGAACGCTTTGAAAACAAAACATTGTAAAAACGTTTTATGTATTTGCGGTGAACAATTCACATTGTATCACTGTTTGTTTTACTGCAGAAAGCTTCGTTATTTTTTACCAAAGATGTTTACACAAGGAAACTATCTTGAAAAGCATTTTAAAGAAGTGATATCAGATCAAGTTCTGTTAGTTAAAATTTCAGAATCATTGGTTCAGTCCTGTTAATGCGTTACTTTAAGGTTATTATTTTAATTATCATTATCTTATTTTGTTTTGTTTTGCTTTTTATGACGATTTTTCTTTTACATTTGATGTTAGCGTTGTTCTAGTTTCATTTCTCTGTTCATCCATATCATTTTTCTAAAGACCTTGCCGATTCCTTTTAATTTTTTTTTCCGTCTCTTACTCTGTTCCCTTCTTTCCCCTCCTCCCCCCCCCCCCCCCAAATCATCCTCCATGCCATTTTTATCCGTCTAATATCACTTATAGTGAAAAGACGTTAAATCAAGGAACGAACACACACACACACACACACACACACGGGGAAAGACACGACTATTAATCGTATGTCAATGAAAATGTTTTTCAATACATTTTGCATTACATGTAAAAAATAAATCAAAAAACTAATCCCACGTCAACAGCAATGGTTATGTCATGGTGACTTTTATTATGTTTCTGTATAAAGATGACATCATTTCCGTATCTACGACGTTGATCATTTCTTCTGTTAAAAAAAATGTGGACCAAAAAAAAAAAAATAAATAAATAAAACTCATTCCAAGTCAACATCTGTCATTTTTAATTGAAATACAATATAACAAACAAACAAAACAAAACAAAAAGCACAGAAACCAATAGTCCCATGAATGGGCAGTGGTGGTATTATGGTTGTCTAATGGTTCAAACCTTTCCTTTCCTTCTATTTAGTGGTCGGTCATAACTCACTTTTTATGTTGTTGTTGTTATTGTTATTTCATTTATTTCAAGCCCAGCCGACTACCTAGAGTCGTATCAGGGCTATAACCGTTTCAAAATGTACACACACACACACACACACACACACACACACACACACACACACACACACACACACACAACACACACACACACACACAACACACACACACACACACACACACACACACACACACACACACACACACACACAACACAAAAAATGGGTTGTGTAACGAAAGTAGACATCAATCCCCATCAATGAGAGTGGTTATTTT
>JAPXFY010000014.1:3351423-3353923 GCA_030674185.1 Monoplex corrugatus | reverse complement strand
GCCTCACTCCGAGTGGTTACAGGCTTGCTTCTTTCCATCGCTCATCCCGAGGTGGCGGTATCGCCATCCTCTACAACGACTCACTCCATTCCCGCCTATCTTTCTCGCAGTCTCTGCCTTTCTCCCATCCTTCTTTCGAGCACGTTGAAGTATCCTTCCAATCCACCCCTCACCCCATCACCTTCTCCTGTGTCTATCGACCCCCACCTAGCTCTGCCAACAAACTCACCACATCCACGTTTCTCTCTGACTTTGACCAATTGCTTGACCACTACTGCCTCTTACCTGGAAATCTCATCATTCTAGGTGACATCAATGTCCACTATGACAACACTCACCGTTATGACACAAGACATATCATCAACTCTGTCCAATCACAATATGACTCAACACATTTCTGAACCAACCCATCAAAAAGGTCACATTCTTGACTGGATCATTTCTCGTGATCACCACAATTCCGCTACTGACAACTGCTTAGTTATTTCTACCCGTCTAACTTCAGCCCTTCCATCTGACCACTCTGCAATTCTCTGTTCTCTCGACATTTCTCCTCCTTCCCGTACCATGCGCACAGTGACTCGACGCAATCTCAAATCTATCGACCTCTCCACATTTTCATCTGATGCCTCCCGTCTCCTTTCTGAAAAGTCACATAACCTTGCCGATGAATTCTATACTACTCTCCACCATCTTCTGGACACTCATGCTCCAGCCACAACCCGTCTTTTACCTGACCGTCCCCCTACCCCCTGGCTCACTCATGAGATCGCCTGTGCAAAACGTGCCCGCCGCAGAGCAGAGCGCCGCTGGCGCAAATCCAAACTCACTGTACACAGGCAACTTTTCCAAGCCTCTAAAACAAAAGTATCCACCCTCATTGCATCAGCAAAAACAAGCTATTTCCAAACCAAAATCCTGAATGCCTCTTCTTCAAAAGAACTCTTTACAACCATGAATCATCTCCTTGGCACACGAAAAGATTTACCTCTCCCAACAAAACATACAAATGAAGAACTCCCATCTGTATTCTCCAACTATTTCACCACCAAAATACAAACTCTTCGTGACAGGCTTGACAGGACACCCTGTCAACCATGCCCACCTGACCCTTCCTTCTCTGGCACACCTCTTACTACTTTTACCCCAGTCTCACAAGAAGAAATTCTCAACACAATCAGATCCATGTCGTTCAAAACCTGCGAACTGGATCCTCTTCCAGGTTCTCTCTACGCCGACTGTCTCCCTACTCTCCTCCCATTCATCACTGACATCATCAACACTTCTCTTCAAACTGGAACTGTCCCAGATTCTTTCAAGTCTGCTATTGTTCACCCTCTCCTCAAGAAACACAATTTAGACCCAAATGAACTGAAAAATTACCGGCCTATCTCTAATCTCTCTTTTTGTCAAAACTCCTTGAAAAAGTCGTCCTCAACCAGCTGAACTCTCACCTGTCTGCCAACAATCTCCTCAATCCTTTCCAGTCAGCCTACCGCCAGTGCCATAGCACTGAAACTGCCCTACTGCACATTCTCAACAATCTCCTCCTTGCAACTGATACTGGCAAAGTCTCTCTCCTACACTCCTTGATCTGTCTGCAGCCTTTGATACCATTGATCATGGTATTCTCCTTTCTAGACTTCATCATACTTTTGGCATCTCTGACATTGCTCTGTCTTGGTTCACTTCATACCTATCAAACAGAAAACAAACCGTTCTCATCAATGGCACTTACTCTCAACCTGCATACCTGACCTGTGGTGTTCCACAAGGATCTGTCCTTGGCCCTGTTCTTTTCACTCTTTACACCTCCCCCCTGTCCACCATCATCAACTCCCACTCTATAAAACACCACTTCTATGCTGATGACACCCAACTTCAAGACAGTGACTCACCTGATAATATACAGCGCCTGTTGACTCGCACCACTGAGTGTTACTCGGACATTAAGAACAGGATGACACACAATAGACTTCAGCTTAATGACGACAAAACAGAAGCTATCCTCATTGGCACCCGTCAGAAACTTTCACAGCTGCCTCCTCTTTCTCTCCCATTATGTAACACATCAGTCCCAATTTCTGATTCAGCTAAAAACCTTGGTGTCTGCATTGACTCTACCCTCTCCATGAACAACTTTGTTTCTCAAACTGCCAAATCCTGCTACTATCATCTCCATCGTATAAGCCTGATCAGGAAGTATCTCTCTGTCGAAACAACTGCAAAACTCGTTCTCTCCTTCATAATGTCTCGCATTGACTATTGCAATTCACTCCTGTCTGGTCTTCCTGCCTCCACCATTCACATCCTACAGCGCATTCAAAACAATGCTGTACGCCTTGTACTCAAAAAGAAAAAAAGCTGACCACATATCTCCTCTCCTGGCACAACTTCACTGGCTCCCTGTATCTAAGCGCATACAGTACAAACTAGACACCATGTGCTACAAAAGCCTCAATAACGCAGCCCCCGATTACCTGTCAAGCCTACTTGAGAT
>JAPXFY010000014.1:3336423-3348923 GCA_030674185.1 Monoplex corrugatus | reverse complement strand
CCTGTGGTATTAGAAGATTTGAGCAACACCCTCAATGACGCATCCGTGAAGTGGATGAGACTCGACTGTGTGGTCCCAGTCCTCCCAGTGAGCCCATAGCACGCCCAACTCTGGGTAGGAGCTGGTTAGAACGGAAAAATCCCACAATGATTTTTGAAGGGACTGAAGGGGATTCGAACCCACAACCTTCCAGTCGGTAGTCCGTTGCGTTAACCACTACACCACGGCGACTGGTGATGTATGTCTTCATTGTCCTTTCTCGCCGTCTGGCAATGAATGTGGTCCAAGATCTTCCCTCCCACACCCTCCCCACCACCTTCCAGACAGACGTATATGAACAGACCATGTCTGCCAGTGTCGGCGGATTCACTTGGAATCGCTTTGAGTACACACGTCTCATCTCGGTAATGTTTTCTCAAATAACATGAAGCCAAAGATATAAATAACACCACTTCAGGTTTGGTAAACAGTAGAGCTGTCTTTACCTCCTAACCCCCTCTCCAAATATTAAGTTGCATTCATACAAAATGCGATGATAAATGATAACCAACATTTCGAACTGAAGCAAATTCAAATGGTGGTAGACGGTGCTATTTCTGTGATGTCACGCCGCTGTGTGTGTGTGTGTGTGTGTGTGTGTGTGTGTGTGTGTGTGTGTGTGTGTGTGTGTGTGTGCGCGCGCGCTCGCACGCGCGTGTGTATGCGCGTGTGTGTGTGTGTGTGTGTTGTTGGTAAGAAGGACAGAGAAGAGACTGAGAAAGAAGAAGAGAGAGAGAGTGAGAGAGAGTGTGTGTGTGTGTGCGTGTGTGTGTGTTTGTGTGCGTTCACGCGCGCGTGCATGTGCGTGCGTGTGTACGTGCGTGCGTGCGTGTGCGTGTATGTGTTGTTAGTAAGAGACAGAGAAGAGAGAGAGAGAGAGAGAGAGAGAGAGAGAGAGAGAGAGAGGGAGTGTGTGTGTGTGTGTGTGTGTGTGTGTGTGTGTGTGTGTGCGCGTGTGCGTGCGCGTGCGTGTGTGTATGTGTGTGCGCGTGCGTGTGCGTGTGTGTGTGCGCGCGCGCACGAGCGCCATGGTTTCACTCACCCTCTCTGCAAAAGGCCCAGATAGGAAGACGGGCCAGTACGTAATGACGGTTTGAGTGAACGTTATTTTGGTGTAAACATTTTGATACTATGATAGTGGATGGATTTGCTGTGCTGATGTGTTTTACTTTTGTAGTGTAGTGTTTAATCGTGTTGTATTTGTGTTCCTGTTTTAGCCAGTATGAGAACGGTTTGTCTCTCAAACTTGGTTTTGCCCATTTTCAACAAAACGAGGACAAGGCAAATATTTTTTGCAAAGCACAATACAAGTGTGGCTCTCGGATCTTTTTCTTCATTTTTATTTATTTTCATTCATTATTGTTTTCATTATTATTATAGTAGTGGTAGTAATAGTATTCGGCGTTTTCAACTTTTTCAGCTGTAGTAGTAGTAGTAGTAGTAGTCAGCGTTTCAACTTTTCAGTAGTAGTAGTAGTAGTAGTAGTAGTAGTAGTAGTGGGTCAGCGTTTTCAACTTTTTCAGCTGTAGTAGTAGTAGTAGTAGTAGTGTAGTATTCAGTTTTCAACTTTTTCAGCTGTAAGTAGTAGTAGTAGTAGTAGTAGTAGGTCAGCGTTTTCAACTTTTCAGCTGATAGTAGTAGTAGTAGTAGTAGTAGTAGTGTATAGTATGTATATTATAGTTGTCAGCGTTTCAACTTCTCAGCTGAAGTAGTAGTAGTAGTAGTAGTAGTAGTAGTAGTAGTAGTATAGTAAGTAGTAGAAGTAGTAGTAGTAGTAGTAGTAGTATAGTAGTAGTAGTAAGTAGTAGTAGTCAGCGTTTCAACTTCGTAGTAGTAGTAGTAGTAGAAGTAGAGTAGAAGTAAGTAGTAGTAGTAGTATAGTAGTCAGCGTTTTCAACCTCGTTGTAGTAGTAGTAGTATAGCGAACATGCCGGTTTTAATGTGAGGGCTGGGATTGAACTCCAGACGTCACATCCTTGATCTAGAGGCTCAATCAACAGAACCAACCAGCTGCCTTGGCTTGGTTTAGACTGTGCGTTCTGTTTTAATTGTACATTATCTTGTTTGTTAGTGGACTTTATCAGTACGTATTACTTTTAATAATTATGTTTTTTAAAGACTTCAAGTCTGATGTCTTCCATTGTAGAATTACTGCTGACGGTATGTGATATTTAGTTGATGGGATCTGTGTGGAAGCATGTCATCTAAGTGTGCGTGTGCGTGCGTGTGTGCATGCGTGTGTGTGTGTGTGTGTGTGTGTGTGTGTGTGTGTGTGTGTGTGTGTGTGTGTGTGTGTGTGTGTGTGTGTGTGTGGTGTGCATGTGTGTGTCCACTGGTCTGTTTGCAGGCGCCTATACGCAAAACCCACACAACTTTGAAATTAAGTGTGTAAATTTTGTTCTGCCGGTAGTAGTTATGAAGATACATAGACATGCATTCCACACCACAGCACACCGTAATACCACACAACATACCACGCCACACCACAACACACACACCAAAACGCGTACATCACACTACAACACAACACACACACACACTATGCAGCACACACACACACGACACGTACGTAACAACCACCACACACACACACACACACACACACACACACACACACACACACACACACACACACACACACACACACGCACACACGTTACACGCTGTCCGAATTCTTTCAGACTTGTACGACAAACAAAACTGACCAACCTTGCTGACTCGTCCGTCCATCCCCACAGGGCTTGACAGATGTCCATCGATGTACTGGGCAGAAATGGCAGGTGTGTCGGCAGCAGCAAATGTCATCAAGCTGAACATCCTCCTCAATCCAAAGTTGTCTTGTTAACAGACTGCAAAAATATCGACAGAACGCCTACAGTTGTTGGCTGACACACTGACCAAATCTTTATAATCTTGCAAAAAAAACTATGAAAAGTTAATGTCACATTGTCAGACTGTCAATGACTTGTCACATTCTGTTTACAGTATTTATAAATGACTTACCTGATTCACTGCACTGTACTTGCAAATTTTTTCCTGACGATACAAAACTATATGACAACGTTGCCAATGTTAATTTAATTCAACAGGACTTGCAATACTACAAAACTGGTCAATACTTGGAATTTATATTTTAATGTTTCAAAATGTCCATGTAATGCATGTTGGTAAGAAGAATATTAGACGAGAGTATTTCATGAAAATTGGAAATGATGTACAGAAAATTAGTGTGTGTGAAACGGAAAAGACTTGGGAGTTACATTTGATAGTAAATTATCCTTTGGCCCGCACATTAAAATAGTAGTAAATAAGGCTAACCAAATGATAGGAATATCAAAAGAACATTTTCGTACATGAATAAACGTACATTTTTAATGTTGTATATAAGGCTTTTGTTAGACCACATTTAGAATACGCAAGTGTTTTGGAATCCCTGTTTGATAAGACAGTCAAAAATGATTAAAATGTACAAAGAAGGCAACTAGGTTACTTATAGAGTGTAAAAATAAGAGTTATGAAGAAAGCTTAAGTTTTTAAAACTTCATTCACTTGAAAGGTAGGGGGGTTAGGGGCGATTTAATACAGATATACAAAATAATGAATGGGATCGGATAAGTATCAGTCAAAACATTTTTTTTCCTTTCCACAAGCTAGTATAACAAGGAATGCAGAAGGTAAAATATTTTGTCAAACAAAGAAATAGTAACACAAGAGCGTTTTGTTTTACTAAAAGTTGTTAAATTGTGGAATACAATTCCTTTTTTGAAATTAAATTTACTAACAGCATAAACAAATTCAAAATTTCCTGGACGATGACACAGAAATCAAAATTTTATTTAAAAAAATAGACTGAAGCATATTTGCTCAAGTAGGAATATTAAGGCATGCTTTTCAGACCCCAAAGAAGAAAGCGTAAACACAAGAAAGATAGGGCGTTAAAAGGCCGGAAGGCCTAGGCTTCGAGCCAGCCCTCGACTACTACTATTACTACTACTACTAGATCTACCCTTTGTCTGAACCACAGGACTGACAATTTGAGGCGTGAAAAAAAAAAAAGAAGCAAACTGGGCAAAGTCTGTATGTAGTCTTACTCACACTGCTAAGTAAAAGTAAAACCCCCGGTTACTTGAAATTTGCACCGTGCAGCCTTACATGAGCCCATGGCGAATGGAGAGAAAATCAAAATGGACGACATTGACAATCATCATGACGACATTCTCCAGATTCACTTGGGCTTCTTCCGTTGAAATAAAGAAAAAAACATTGACAGAATGACATGCTGTCGTTTATCAATTAATGTGGTGTTAGTCCAGGAAAGGAATTTATGGACAACTGAGCTTTTAAGCAATAACTAAATGAAACAAGACAACTCACATGACGAAGTCCAAGACAGCTTGACTGCTGTGACACCAAGCTTCGCTCCCACACTACAGAAAAGCTTGCAAAAAACACGTGAAAATTGTGCTGATTTCAGAAAAAAAAAGAGACTGCTGATTGGCTCAGCAGGCGTTTAAACAAAACACAAAGGTTAAAGGTTACGCCTGAAGCGGACCTCGATAACTCAACTGGTTGAATATCGGGGTTTATGTCACTGGCTGCGAGTTCGAACCTGGGGTTGGAATCAGAAGACGTTCAAACCGTAGTGTGACGGAGTAAACCATAGTTTTCAGCATTCTGATAAATTCCTTTAGTTATGAAGGCCAAACAATTGGATATCATGTATCATATCACATACTGATGATGACAATCAGGAATAAATTCCAATACAAGCAACTTTTATCCTTGATCTGACATGAACATGTCAGTAATTATTTCTAGGGATTTTTTTTCATGATACTTATCCAAACTTTTACTTCATAATCTATTTCTGTCTATCTGTCCGTTTCTTGCGATGCAAAAATAGCGCTGTGCCTGTTTAAAGCCATGAACTGACGAATCACTTTTGATCCCAATGTCTCTTACAGGAGCTTGTTCAGCTGTGTTCAATGGGGAATCAAGCACTCAGACAGTTCCATATGCGCTCCGCTTACTTCTGTCAGCAATTATCTGGCAAACTCACTGAACCTGCGCTTCAACGTTGGCAAGGTCTTGAAATGGGGAATATGGTAGAAAAGAGACCTATCATTTCACCAGACGGCAGATGTACATCAGAAATAGCCAGCAGAATCGGCCAAGCCAAAACAACATTCAAGAAGATGAAAAGCATTCTTACCAACAAATGCCTGTCGATTAACACCAGGAAGAGAGTTCTTGAATGTTATATAGAACCAATACTGTTGTACGGTTGCGAGGCGTGGACAGTCAACAAGCAAAGCCAGAACAAGATTGAGGCAGCCGAGATGTGGTTTCTGAGAAGATTGTTGAGAGTTCCATGGACAGCAAAGAAAACAAACGAGACAGTCTTGATGGAGGCAGACACGAATAGATCATTCATAAGGAAGATTAGGAAAAGGCAGGCAACGTTTATAGGCCATTTTATGAGGAAAGGGGAATTGGAACACCTGGTCACAACGGGAAAGCTGGAGGGAAAGAGAGCACCGGGTAGACCCAGGGAGAAGATGCTAGACGGACTTACAGAGTGGCTGGGGACAGAGAGGGTGGAAGAGATGCTTGAGGCAACAAGAGATAGAGACAGATGGAAGTCCATGATCGCCAACGCCATGCGGCAAGGCACCTGATGATGATGAAGGGACTTATGAAACAGTAAGCTGACACCAACACCAGAATGACAGAAATATTAAGATGAACACAGAACAGGCCAGTTTTTAATGTTGTGGACTAGGATTGAACTCGAGATATCTGATCTTGAGTCTACGGCTCTACAAAAAAAAAGAAAAAAAAAAACAGAAAGAGAGAAAAACCCGCCTGTGTTAGATTTTAAACATTATATTCAATAAATGGCGAAATGTTTATTTATATCATGTCTGGATTCAGATTGCATGACAAGACTCTACGCTTTCTGTAAGAATATATCGTGGCATCAATTCAACGATGTACTTTTTCTATGACGAATAACTACGGCGTTCGTCGGGGAATTCGAGTAAAACCTTCAAGATGCATCCTCCAAAATGGATGACACACCACTGTGAAGTCCCAGCTTGCTAACTGATTCTACACATCATCATCATCATCATCATCATCAGGTGCCCTGCCGCATGGCGTTGGCGACCGTGGACTTCCATCTGTCTCTATCTCTTGTTGCCTCAAGCATCTCTTTCACCCTCCTTGTCTTCAGCCACTGTGCAAATCCGTTTATTACTTTCTCCCTGGGTCTACCTGTTGCTCTCTTTCCCTCCAGCTTTCCCGTTGTGACGAGATGCTCCAAATCCCCTTTCCTCATAAAATGGCCTATAAATGTTGCCTGTCTTTCCCTAATCTTCCTTATGAGTGATCTACCCGTGTCTGCCTCCATCAAGACTGTCTCGTTTGTTTTCTTTGCTGACCATGGAACTCTCAACATTTTTCTACACAGCATATTGAAATGTGGCTGGGAGCTGGCTGAAGCTGGTAATCCTACGATGATGTGGACTGATGGGAATAGAATCCCTAGGGCCCGTTAGGTCGGTTGATCTGAACTCCTAACTGCTGATAACACAGGGTCAGAGGTTTGAACCTCAGATGGGTCACAGTATCCCACAGACCAGGTAGCACCCCAAGACCCGGCTACTTCATAGGTTTATGTGCAGGCTTAATTAACCCTTTGACTACCGCTCTCTATCCAATATATATATTACAATATTTATAATATTTATATAGCGCAAAATCTTGATAAAATCAAATCTAAGCGCTGAAGCAGACACACACGCAAGCACGCACGCACGCACACACACGCACGCACACACACACACACACACACACACACACACACACACACACACACACACACACACACACACACACACACACACACACACACGCATGGCTATAAATGGGGAGAAAGAATAAAAGCAATAAAAGCAAGAATAAAACCAATGGAAAATTATAGAGAGCATAGCATATACAATTATATATTATAACCATGTGATTCCCTCCGAGCGGAGACAGGCTGCAGAGGGGGGGGGGGGGTAGGGGGGTTGAGTGAAGTTAGGATTTTATGCGGAGGAGAAAAGATGAGTTTTGAGAGCGGACTTGAAGGAGACAAAAGTAGGTTGCTGACGGACTGAGAGAGGAAGTTTGTTCCAGGAGAGTGGACCAGAAACAGAGAAGGCTCGTGGACCATAGGTATTGAGCTTAGTGCGTGGAAAGCGAAAAGTCAGAGGATCGGAGGCAGAGCGGAGGGTACGTGAGGGAACATAGATCTCAAGTAGGCTTGACAGGTAATCGGGGGCTGCGTTATTAAGGCTTTTGTAGCACATGGTGTCTAGTTTGTATTGTATGCGCTTTGATACAGGGAGCCAGTGAAGTTGTGCCAGGAGAGGAGATATGTGGTCAGCTTTTTTCTTTTTGAGTACAAGGCGTACAGCATTGTTTTGAATGCGCTGTAGGATGTGAATGGTGGAGGCAGGAAGACCAGACAGGAGTGAATTGCAATAGTCAATGCGAGACATTATGAAGGAGAGAACGAGTTTTGCAGTTGTTTCGACAGAGAGATACTTCCTGATCAGCCTTATACGATGGAGATGATAGTAGCAGGATCTGGCAGTTTGAGAAACAAAGTTGTTCATGGAGAGGGTAGAGTCAATGCAGACACCAAGGTTTTTAGCTGAATCAGAAATTGGGACTGATGTGTTACATAATGGGAGAGAAAGAGGAGGCAGCTGAGAAAGTTTCTGACGGGTGCCAATGAGGATAGCTTCTGTTTTGTCGTCATTAAGCTGAAGTCTATTGTGTGTCATCCAGTTCTTAATATCCGAGTAACACTCAGTGGTGCGAGTCAACAGGCGCTGTATATTATCAGGTGAGTCACTGTCTTGAAGTTGGGTGTCATCAGCATAGAAGTGGTGTTTTATAGAATGGGAGTTGATGATGGTGGACAGGGGGGAGGTGTAAAGAGTGAAAAGAACAGGGCCAAGGACAGATCCTTGTGGAACACCACAGGTCAGGTATGCAGGTTGAGAGTAACTTAACCCTTTGATTCCCTCACCCCAGGTGAGGGCGTCAAAGGGTTAAGTTTTTGCTTTGATAGCATGGTTGGCAATGCAGGGTGCTGGCGGACAGGGTGTGGGGGTCAAAGGGTTAAATTTTTGCTTTGATAGCATGGTTGGTAATGCAGGATGCTGGTGAACAGGGTGTTGGAGTCAGGGTGTTGCTTCTCTCTTTCTGTCTGTCTCTCTGCGTCTCTGTCTCTGTCTCTCTGTCTCTGTCTGTCTGTCTCTCTGCGTCTCTGTCTCTCTGTCTATGTCTGTCTGTCTCTCTGTCTCTCTCTGTCTCTGTCTTTCTCTGTCTCTTTCTCTGTCTGTCTGTCTGTCTATCTCTCTCTCTGTCTCTCTCTCTCTGTCTCTCTGTCTCTGCTTCTGTCTCTCTCTCTGTCTCTCTGTCTCTCTCTGTCTCTCTCTCTCTCTCTCCATCTGTCTCTGACTCTCTCTCTGTCTCTGCCTCTGTCTCTCTCTGTCTCTCTCTCTGTCTCTCTGTCTGTCTGTCTGTCTCTGTATATCTATCTCTGTCTCTTTCTCTGTCTCTGTCTCTGTCTCTGACTCACACACACACACACACTTTCTCTCTCTCTCTCTCTCTCTCTCTCTCTCTCTCTCTCTCTCTCTCTCTCTCTCTCTCTCTCTCTCTCTCTCTACTTCTTCTTGCCGATTGCGTATAGGCTTATAGCCGTTACTGCCAGTGTACATCAGCGTTATTTTCTTTACTGTCTTCGTTTCATTTTTGTCCGACTTCATTCCGCTTATTTAGAAGTGCTGTACTTCATCGTGCTTGTTTACACACAAGGCTGTATCGTCAACATATCGACAGATCAGTATCATTCTCCCCGTACACTACGCTTACTGTAGTATCATAATGGACCCTGGCATCAACCAGGTAGCGAACACAAGAACTGCTCATCAGTTAAGCAACGGCTTCAGCGGGAGACACGGTGCCTCAGTGCGCTGTGGAAGTGCAACAACAGCTGAGGTTGTCAATGGAAGGGAAATGTTAACCCTTTGACTTCCGCACCCTGTCCACCAGCATCCTGCATTGTCAACCAAGCTAGCAAAGCAAAAACTTAACCCTTTGACTTCCGCACCCTGTCCACCAGCATCCTGCATTGTCAACCAAGCTACAAAACTTAACTTAACCCTTTGACTCCTTCAGCCTATTTACCAGGAAGCTGATGGATATGGTGAGGGAGTCAAAGGGTTAAGTTTTGTAATGGATAGGATGAGGGAGTCAAAGGGTTAAGTCTTTTTCTTTTTTCTTTTTTCTTTTTTTTTAGTTGGTGGCTTGACTTTGGGAGTCAAAGGGTTATTTTTTTTTTCAGTTGGTGGATGGGCTTTGGGAATCAAAGGGTTAGTAAAACAACGTCAACGGTAAACATAAAAGTCAGTTTGCCGTACACTTAGGCTGCAAAGGATCTCTTAAGTCTGGTGCCCAGGTGTGCCACACGTTTCTCTGTCTCTTACAAGCATTCCGAGTGGAAACATTATTTCACTTTTACTACGTTTTCGTAAAAGAAAACACTCAGACAATTTACTATGTAAAATGCCCTGACGAGATGGAACATGTTACCCATCAAGACCTTCACTGGTAATCAAAACAAAGAGAAAAAATATTAAAAACATCGCATGTCAAAGTACAGAAAATCAATAAAAAATAAAACAGGTGGCGCTGTGCTATGACGACAGGTTTTTCCCCGGGGAAAGCAACCCACATTCCACACGTACAAAGTCCTATTTGACGAAATTTAAAGGACAGGTATATTAATGCATAAACAAATTAATAGGTAAATCGATCTATCAACCAATCAGCAAAAAACAAAACAAAACAAAGCAAAACAAAAAAAAAACAAAACAAAAAAAAAAAAACAACTAATATTCTACGTAGATAAATTCCGTTTTGACAAAATTAATGTAAACGAATAAATCAGTCGATAAATCAATAAATAAATGAAAAAAAATGAATAAAGTACTACACGAACGTGTATACCTAGGTAGACAGATAGACAGTAGATAGCTAGATAGCTAGACAGCTAGATAGATAGATAGACAGATAGATAGACAGACAGACAGACAGATAGATAGACAGATAGATAGATAGACAGATAGATAGATAGATAGATAGATAGATAGATAGATAGAGAGATAGACAAGATAGATAGATAGATGGAAAAGAGAAGAGATGATTAGATTAGACTAGACAAAATAGATAGATAGATAGATAGATAGATAGATATAATTAGATAGATAATAGATAGATAGATGAAAGACGAAAGATGTTAGATTAGACTAGACAAAATAGATAGATAGATAGATAGATAGATAGATAGATAGATAGATAGATAGATAGATAGATAGGCAGATAGGCAAATAGATAGACCAACAGATCAACATATAAGTGATACTGCACGTAAACAAAATCCGTCGTGACAAAATATACACAAACGAACAAAATTCGTCGTCGTCGGCCTCTGTACATCTCAGGAGATGATAGTCTGCACCAGGAGGCGTTGTGGTCATGACGTGCACTTTCTGCTGTGGCTGTGCAGGCCGATTCTTGAGTGGCAATCTCTGTCACATCTAAACAAATCGACTGGCCTGATAACGATTTGTTGTTTAACGTGTTTCAGGTTGACAAATGGAAACAGGGGGCACCAACTATGTGAAATGAACAGAATGTTGTAATGGGATGCTGAGATCAGAATTGCATGGAGAAGAGCTGAACTGATACCGGGGGCATCTACAGTTTGGTTTTCAAACGGTGACACACAGATCGTCCTGGACGCTCTGAATTCTGGTTTAGTTTTTTTCAAAATAATCTAATATTTCTGGATTTTGAAATCAAATTTTGTCGATGTTGTTTTACTCTCTCTCTGTCTCTGTCTCTCTCTCTCTCTTTTTTTTTTTCTCTCTCTCTTTCTCTCGATTTCTCTTTCTCTCTCTCTTCTCTCTCTCTCTCTCTTTCTCTCTCTTCCACACACACACACTCTCTCTCTTCCACTCTCTCTCTTGTCCTCCCTCCCTCCTCTCTCCTCTTTCCCTCCCCCTTTCTCTCTCTCCTCTTTCCCTCCCCTTTCTCTCTCTCTCTTCTCTGCCTCCCCCCTCTCTCTCCATTTTCTCCCTCCGCTTTTCTCTCTCTCTCCCTCCCCATTCTCTCTCTCTGTGTAAAAAACAAACAAAACAAAATAAAACAAAACAGAAAAGGTGGATGGAGGAGACAGGAAATGGAGATAAGGGTTCAAGTTCACGTGAGCAACAATAACAAATTGACAGCATTTCTAAAATTAGTGTAGAGTTTACTAAAAAGGGATTCGTCGCACTCGGACAGAACTCCATATGCGCGTCCATATAATCTGCTACCATATATTACTTGGCAGCCTTTTTGAGCCTAAGCAAGAAAGGCTATGTTTAGGCAAGATCTTGAAATGGAAAAGAATGAGGGGGAGGGGTGGGTGGATGCGCAAAGAACAGGACGTATGGAACACACAACTGACACCAGCAGAATGATTGAGGCATTAAAATGGGCAGGGAATTCGTCAATAACATACATCAGAGTTATGAGACCACCCACCGAAACAAAGAAAAACTCAAAACGTAAACGCATGAAAAATGTCTTTGTATTGCTTGATCTTTATATATATATATTATATATATATATATATATATATATATATATATGTAGTGTGTGTGTGTGATGTGTGTGTGTGTGTGTGTGTGTGTGTGTGTGTTGTGTGTGTGTGTGTTGTGTATGTGTGTTGTGTGTGTGTGTATGTGTGTTGTGTGTGCGTGTGTGTGTGTGTTCAAAAAAGAAACAGAGAGGAGAGAGACACAGACAGACAGACAGAGACAGAGACAGAGGCACAAAGACACACACACACACACACACACACACACACACACACACACACACACACACACAGACATACAGACAGACATACAGACAAGAGAGAGAGAGAGGAGAGAGAGAGAGAGAGAGAGAGAGAGAGAGAGAGAGAGAGAGAGAGAGAGAGAGAGAGAGAATCGTTTGTTCTTACATTTGTGTGTGAATGTTTGTTGTGTTTCTGTTTCGAGCGATAAGACTTCATGCATTAAAGCAGAACATGACTACACCGAACCTCTGTGTGTGCGTGTGTGTGTGTGCGTGTGTGTGTGTGTGCGTGTGTGTTGTGTGTGTGTGTGTGTGTGTGTGCTGTGCGCGCGTGTGTGTGTGTGTGTGTGTACGTGTGTGTGTGCATGCCTGCACGTATATGTGTTATTGTGCACGTGCGCTTGTGTTTGTATTTGTCTATCAGAGTGTGGTGTGTGCATGTATGTGTGTGTACGTATGTGTGTGCACGTATGTGTGTGTACGTATGTATGTACGTGTGTATATTTGTGTGC
>JAPXFY010000014.1:3323923-3326423 GCA_030674185.1 Monoplex corrugatus | reverse complement strand
GCCTGTATGCATGTGTACGTATGTGAATCAGAGAGAGAGAGGAGAGAGAGAGAGAGACAGACAGACAGACAGACAGACAGACAGAAGAGACAAAGAGACAGAGAGACAGAGACAGAGACAGAGACAGAGACAGACAGACAGAGAGACGGAGACAGAAGAGAGAGAGGAGAGAGAGAGAGAGAGAGAGAGAGAGGAGAGAGAGAGAGAGAGAGAGAGAGATTTTGTGTATCTTCAAGAGAATGAATTCCTTATGTTTTATACAACAAAAGGGGTTGTGGGTGAATGGGATTGTTGTTGTTGCTGTTGTTGTTTTGGAGGAAGTTTTATCTGTCTGTCCTTTTGCGTGTCTGTATGTCTGCCTGCATGCCTGCCTGCCTGTATGTTTGTATGCCTGCATGCCTGCCTGTCTGTATGGCTGTCTATCCATCTGTTCTCTATGCGTTTTCCGTTCTGTCTGCCAGCCTGTCGCAGTCTGCCTGTCCCCTGTCTGCTTATCGTCTGTCTGCCCACTGTCAGTCTGTTTCTCTATATGTCTGTCTGCCTGCTTGCTTGCCACTGCTGTGTATGCTGCCTGTCCATCTGTCCCTCCATCTAAATTTTTCTGTCTGCCTGTCTACCTGTTTGCCTGTCCTGCCTGCCTGCTGGCCACCTGCCTGTCTGGTGTCTGCCTACCTGCCTGCCTGCTTGCTTCCTTGCTTGCCTTTTGTCTGCCTGCCTGCTTGCCACCTGCCTGTCGAATGTCTGCTACTGCTGCCTGCTTGCTTGCCTTTTGTCTGTCTGCCTGCCTGCTTGCCCACCTGCCTGTCTGAATGTCTGCCTACCTGCCTGCCTGCTTGCTTGTCTTTTTGTCTGTCTGCTGCCTGCTTGCTTGCCTTTTTGTCTGTCTGCTGCTGCTTGCCACCTGCCTGTCTGAATGTCTGCCTACTGCCTGCCTGCTTGCTTGTCTTTTTGTCTGTCTGCCTGCCTGCTTGCTTGCCTTTTTGTCTCTCTATCCGTCTGCCTGTCTCATTGTGTGGCTGGCCAAAGTCTGTGTTCAGCCAGTGGCTGGAACAGGATATAGATTGCTGACTGTCTGGTGGTTGGGGGTGGTGGTGTTGGTGTTGGTGAGGGTGGGGGTGGGGATGGAATGGAGACTCCCTGACAATCTGCGATGCAAGATTGTTTTATAGGAATGAATGCTGGAACTATCCCTGGCGCCTGTCTTTCATAAACAACACAAGCGTTTTTGTATCTGACTGTTGACCTATCATTAACTGGGGAAAAAATGAAGATTCTGTCAAGCATTGCTGGTATTTACTTAGTAGACTCGAGTTTTATGCATTTCAGTAAAACTTTTTAAGTAATTTGTTTTGCGTTTTAACGAGATACGATGCCTGTATGTTCGTGTGTATGTTACGAGGAGGGTAAAGCAAACATATTCAACAAGTGTCCGTTCTGTAGCTCAGAGTCGCTTGTATTTTTCTTCTGTTATTGATCGTGATGAATTTACTGATGACGATGGTGATAATGATGTTTTGGGGAGAGACATATGTTGTACTATATCATCAGATAACGGCCGCAGAAACCAACTCTGAGACTCCCCGAGTCAGTCGCTGCCACTTCCAGACAATAGTAGTGTATGTGTTTGAAAAACCGCTCTTCAATTCTATGATTACTTGGCGAAAAGAAACACAGAGAGAGATCTTGTGGACCTTCAGGAGAATGAGCTCGTTGTGCTCTGTATAAAAACAGGGATTGTGTTCTTTTTGTCTGGCTGGCTGGTTGGCTGGCTAACTGGATAATTGGCTGGCAGGATGGCTGGCTAGCTAACTGGTTAATTGGCTAACTGGTTAACTGGCTGGCTGGTTGACTTGCTAACTGGCTGGCTGGCTGGCTAACTGGCTAATTGGCTAACAGGCTAATTGGCTAACTGGCTGGCTGGCTAACTGGCTGGCTGGCTGACTAACTGGCTAATTGGCTAACAGGCTAACTGGCTGGCTGGCTAATTGGCTGGCTAACTGGCTGGCTGGCTGACTGGCTGGCTGGCTAACTGGCTGGCTAATTGGCTAACTGGCTGGCTGGCTAACTGGCTCGCTTATTGGCGGCTGGCTAACTGGTTAACTGGTTGGCTGGCTGGATAACTGGCTGGCTGGATAACTGGCTGGCTAATTGACTGGCTGGCTAGCTGGCTATCTGGCTGGCTAGCTAACTGGCTGGTTGATTGGCTGGCTGGCTGGTTGGCTAACTGGATAATTGGCTGGCTGCTAACTGGCTGGCTGGCTGGCTGGCTAATTGGCTGTCTGTCTGATTAACTGGCTAACTGGCTGGCTGGCTAACTGGCTAACTGGCTGGCTTGCTGGCTCGCTGGCTCGTTGGCTCGCTAGTAAACTCTCTGTTACATTTACTGTTGGAACAAAACATGGACTGCTTACTGTCTGTGGTGGGGTGAGGGTGGGGATGGGGGTGGGATAGGGGTGGTGGCGGGTGGGATGGCTATCTGTGTTGCGAGACTGTTTTATAA
>JAPXFY010000014.1:3316423-3318923 GCA_030674185.1 Monoplex corrugatus | reverse complement strand
AAGAGAAGAGAAGAAGAGGAGAGAAGAGAGGAAGAAGAAGAATGAAGAAGCAAGAATGCGAAGAATGCGAAGAAGAAGAAGGAAGAAGAGAAGAAGAAGAAGAATGCGAAAAGAAGAATGCGAAGAATGCAAGAATGCGAAGAATGCGAAGAAGAAGAAGAAGAAGAAGAAGAAGAAGAAGAAGAAGAAGAAGAAGAAGAAGAAGAAGAAGAAGAAGAAGAAGAAGAAAGAAGAAGAAGAAGAAGAAGAAGAATGGAAGAAGAAGAAGAAGAAGAAGAAGAAGAAGAAGAAGAAGAAGAAGAAGAAGAAGAAGAAGAAGAAGAAGAAGAAGAAGAAGAAGAAGAAGAAGAAGAAGAAGAGAAGAAGAAGAAGAAGAAGAAGAAGAAGAAGAGAAGAAGAAGAAGAACAAGAACGAAGAACAAGAACAAGAACAAGAAAAGAAAAGAACAAGAACAAGAAAAAAGAAGAAAAGAAGAAGAAAAGAAAAGAAGAAACAAGACAAGAAGAACAAGAAGAACAAGAAAAGCAAAAGAACAGAACAGAACAGAACAGAACAGACAAAAAGCAAAATCCCACCTCACACACACATACACACGTTCGCCTCACTCTTATGACAAGAACGACCCCAAGCAAGAAGAATTTCCACCAGCAAGACGTTGATAAGTTTCAAGCCAACCAGCTCCAGTATGTCTAGCCGGAAGATAGCATTGTTCTGCCAAGCTCACAATGCATACTTCTTCTTCGGCAAGATCTGCGCTGTTCTGCGTTTTCTTTTGACGATCCTGAGAGGAAGCTTTGTAGCCAAAGCAAACCCCCTTGTCCGGAATTATGATGCTTGTTTACTCCAGTGCTGTAATGTCTGTAAACTGCGATGTCGTGCCGCTTGTCAGGCCGTGCAGATAGCCCCCCCTCCACCCTCCAACCCCCACACAACAGAAGGAAACTTCATTCTATTTATCGCCGATGAATAAGAGAGTCCGCCTCAGCTTCGCCAGTTCATAATCTGGGAACTGATACAGGGAGAATGCCCGAGTCTGTCTATCCTTCCCTTCCCTCTATCCGTCCCACCCACTCACCTTCTCTCTGTCTATCTCTCTGTCTCTGTCTCTCTTTATATGTCTGTCTCTGTCTCTGTTTCTGTCTCTCTCTCTCACTCTCTCTCTCTCTCTCGCTCGCTCTCGCTTTCTCTCTCTCTTTGTCTTTGTCTGTCTCTCTCCCTCTCTATCTCTCTCTCTCTCTCTCTTGTTTTTTTTTTCTGTCTGTCTGTCTGTCTCTCTCCCCCTCTCTCTCTCTTGTTTTTTTTCTCTCTCTCTCTGTCTCTCTCCCTCTGTCTCTGTCTCTCTCTCGGTCTCTCTCGGTCTCTCTCTTTCTCTCTCTCTCTCTTGCTCTCTCTGTCTCTGTCCCTCTCTCTCTCTCTCGTTCTCTCTCTCTCTGTCTCTCTCTCTCTCTGTTTCTCTCCCTCTGTCTCCGTCTCTCTCTCTGTCTCGATGTCTCTGTCTCTATCTCTGTCTCTGTCTCTCTCTCTCTCTTCCGTCCTCCACTGCCTCTCTCCCGTTCTATCTCCCCAAACCCCTACCCCAATCCCCAACCCTCCTATTAAAAGATGCTGGCTATTTCCAGCCGTCAGGGGCAGATAAGCGACGATACAGAAGCCAGAGGAGGAGATAATTCCGGAGATTACTTTCATTCAGACAAGATAAACATATGTACAATGCGCTGCCGGCGGCCCGCTCTTCTTTCATCTTGGCGAATGTTCTTTTTGGGAGCTGGCCCCACGCTGAAATACTGGAACATTTGTTCTTGGGTGACAGAGAGAAGGGCTCCTCTGAAGCAGAAACGGCAGCTGTTTTTATCGAATAAAATACACAGGGCTTGGATTGAGAGCTCGCACAGAAGCCGATGATTTTTGCAGAGTTTTGAAAAATGTCCTTGTGTTCCGTTCTGTTTTCCTTTTTGCACCGAGTCAACGGGAGTTTTTTTTTGTTTTTTTAATAGTTTATTGCTTTCTTCTCTCTCTCTTTCTTTCTTTCTGTCTGTCTGTTTGTCTCTCTGTCTGTTTGTCTGTCAGTTTGTCTGTTGGTCTGTCTGTCTGTCTGTCTGTCTGTCTCTGTCTGTCTGTCTCTGTCTCTCTCTCTATCTGTTTCTTTCCTTCTTTCTTTCTTTCTTTTTTTCTTTCTGTCTCTCTCTCTCTCTCTGTCTCTGTCTCTCTCTCTCTTTCTTTCTGTCTCTCTCTGTCTCTGTCTTTGACGCTCTGTCTGTGCCTCTCTCTCTTTCTGTCTCTCTCTCTGTCTCTGTCTTTGTCTCTCTCTCTCTCTTTCTGTCTCTCTATGTCTCTGTCTTTGTCACTCTGTCTTTGTCTTTCTCTCTCTTTCTTTCTGTCTCTCTCTGTCTTTGTCTCTCTCTCTCTATTCCCTTTTGTCTGTCTCTCTGTCTGTCTGTCTGCCTGTCTCTCTCTCTCTCTTGGGCCTTCCCTCTCTCTGTCTTTCTCTCTCCCTCCATT
>JAPXFY010000014.1:3293923-3296423 GCA_030674185.1 Monoplex corrugatus | reverse complement strand
GATGAAAACATTAAGATGGACAGTCAACAGGCCAGTGGATCTATGAAACACTAAGCTGACACCACCATAATGATCAAAACATTAAGATGGACAGCCAACAGGCCAGTGGACCTATGAAACACTAAGCTGACACCACAACAATGATGGAAACATTAAGATGGACAACCAACAGGCCAGTGGACCTATGAAATACTAAGCTGACACCAACAGAATGATGAAAACATTTAGATGGACAGCCAACAGACCAGTGGACCTATGAAACACTAAGCTGACTCCACCAGAATGATGGAATCATTAAGATCGACAGCCACCAGGCCAGTGGACCTATGAAACAGTAAGCTGACACCACCAGAATGATGGAAACATTAAGATGGGCAACCAACAGGCCAGTGGACCTATCAAACACTAAGCTGACACCACCAGAATGATGCAAACATCAAGATGGACAGCAAACAGGCCAGTGGATCTATGAAACACTAAGCTGACACCACCAGAATGATGCAAACATCAAGATGGGCAGCAAACAGGCCAGTGGATCTATGAAACACTAAGCTGACACCACCAGAACGATGGAGACATTAAAATGGACAGCCAACAGGCCAGTGGACCTATCAAACACCAAGCTGACACCAGCAGAATGATGGAAACATTAAGATGGGCAGCAAGTAGGCCAGTGGATCTATGAAACACTAAGCTGACACCACCAGAATGATGGAGACTTTAAGATGGGCAGCCAACAGGCCAGTGGACCTATGAAACACTAAACTGACACCACCAGAATGATGGAAACATTTTAATACGGGTAGTGCAGGCTAGGATTGAGCTATGGATATCCGATCTTGAGTCCACGGTTCTGTCAAAAGAACAACCTGTTGGCTATAACAAAGAGAAGTCCACGGATATGTCAAAAGAACCAACCTGTCGGCTATAACAAAGAGAAGTCCACGGATATGTCAAAAGAACCAACCTGTCGGCTATAACAAAGAGAAGTCCACGGATATGTCAAAAGAACCAACCTGTCGGCTATAACAAAGAGAAGTCCACGGTTCTGTCAAAAGAACCAACCTGTCGGCTATAACAAAGAGAAGTCCACATTTCTGTCATAATAACAACCAACCAGTCCGCTAAAACAAAGAGAAGTCCACATTTCTGTCAAAAGAACCAACCAGTCCACTGAAACAAAGAAAAGTCCACGGCTCTGTCAAAAGAATCAACCAGTCCACTGAAACAAAGAAAAGTCCACGGTTCTATCAAAATAGCCAACCTGTCCGCTTAAACAAAGAAAAGTCCACGGTTCTGTCAAAAGAACCAACCTGTCCGCTAAAACAAAGAGAAGTCCACGGTTCTGTCAAAAGAACCAACCTGTCCACTAAAACAAAGAAAAGTCCACGGTTCTGTCAAAAGAACCAACCAGTCCACTGAAACAAAAAAAAGTCCACGGCCCTGTCAAAAGAACCAACCAGTCCCCTGAAACAAAGAAAAGTCCACGGCTCTGTCAAAAGAACCAACCAGTCCACTGAAACAAAGAGAAGTCCACGGCTCTGTCAAAAGAACCAACCAGTCCACTGAAACAAAGAAAAGTCCACGGTTCTGTCAAAAGAACCAACCTGTCCGCTTAAACAAAGAGAAGTCCACGGTTCTGTCAAAATAGCCAACCTGTCCGCTTAAACAAAGAAAAGTCCACGGTTCTGTCAAAAGAACTAACCTGTCCGCTAAAACAAAGAAAAGTCCACGGTTTTGTCAAGAGAACCAACTTGTCCGCTAAAACAAAGAAAAGTCCACGGTTTTGTCAAAAGAACCAACCTGTTGGCTAAAACAAAGAGAAGTCCACGGTTCTGTCAAAAGAACCAACCTGTCGGCTAAAACAAAGAGAAGTCCACATTTCTGTCAAAAGAGCGAACCAGTCCGCTAAATCAAAGAAAAGTCCACGACTTTGTCATTACAACCAACCAGTGCGCTGAAGACTAAGTAAGAGACAGAGAGAGTAGTATAGCGGTTGCAGTGTGTTGTGTGTGTGTGTGTGTGTGTGTGTGTGTGTGTGTGTGTGTGTGTGTGTGTGTGTGTGTGTGTGTGTGTGTGTGTGTGTGTGTGTGTGTGTGTGTGTGTGTGTGTGTGTGTAGAGAGAGAGGTGTGTGGATGGATAGTAAGTCTTATCTACTGTATTGTGTTCCAACACAGTTCATGACTGTTTATACGAATTCGCCCAGGGGGATTTATATGATCGTGTAGCCTCCCGTTGTGTCTGGGTACTTATCATTAATCCTTTAACTCCTGCACCCCATCCATCCGTTGCACAAAATTAACCCTTTGACTCCCTCACACTATTCACCAGCTTTCTGCAGGAAGCTAGTGGATAGGGTGAGGAGTCAAAGGGTTAAGTTTTTGCTTTGCTAGTATGGTTGACAATGCAGGATGCTGGTGGACAGGTGCGGGAGTCAAAGGATTAAGTTTTTGCTTTGCTAGTATGGTTGACAATGCAGGATGCTGGTGGACAGGGTGC
>JAPXFY010000014.1:3273923-3288923 GCA_030674185.1 Monoplex corrugatus | reverse complement strand
TTGATGGTACTGCAGTTGGCTGGCTCACGATTGAAGGAGAACGACTTGTTTTGCTTGTATGTCTCACTATTTCTATCTGTCCATATATTTGTCTTCTATCTGTCCATATATTTGTCTTCTATCTGTCTGTATATATGTTTTCTATCTGTCCATATATATGTTTTCTATCTGTCCATATATATGTTTTCTATCTGTCTGTATATGTTTTCTATCTGTCCATATATATGTTTTCTATCTGTCCACATATATGTTTTCTATCTGTCCATATATATGTTTTCTATCTGTCCACATATATGTTTTCTATCTGTCCATATATATGTTTTCTATCTGTCCATATATATGTTTTCTGTCTGTCTGTATATATGTTTTCTATCTGTCCACATATATGTTTTCTATCTGTCTGTATATATGTTTTCTATCTGTCCACATATATGTTTTCTATCTGTCTGTATATATGTTTTCTATCTGTCCACATATATGTTTTCTATCTGTCTGTATATATGTTTTCTATCTGTCCATATATATGTTTTCTATCTGTCTGTATATATGTTTTCTATTTGTCCATATATTTGTCTTATGTCTGTCTGTATATATGTTTTCTATCTGTCCATATATATGTTTTCTATCTGTCCATATATATATGTTTTCTATCTGTCCATATATTTGTTTTCTATCTGTCTGTATATATGTTTTCTATCTGTCCATATATTTGCTTTCTATCTGTCTGTATATATGTTTTCTATCTGTCTGTATATATGTTTTCTATCTGTCCATATATATGTTTTCTATCTGTCTGTATATGTTTTCTATCTGTCCATATGTGTGTTTTCTCTCTGTCTGTATATATGTTTTCTATCTGTCCATATATATGTTTTCTATCTGTCCATATATATGTTTTCTATCTGTCCATATATATGTTTTCTATCTGTCCATATATATGTTTTCTATCTGTCCATATATATGTTTTCTATCTGTCCATATATATGTTTTCTATCTGTCCATATATATGTTTTCTATCTGTCCATATATATGTTTTCTATCTGTCCATATATATGTTTTCTATCTGTCCATATATATGTTTTCTATCTGTCCATATATATGTTTTCTATCTGTCCATATATATGTTTTCTATCTGTCCATATATATGTTTTCTATCTGTCCATATACATGTTTTCTATCTGTCCATATACATGTTTTCTATCTGTCCATATATATGTTTTCTGTCTGTCCATATACATGTTTTCTATCTGTCCATATATATGTTTTCTGTCTGTCCATATATATGTTTTCTGTCTGTCCACATATGTTTTCTGTCTGTCCATATATATGTTTTCTATCTGTCCACATATATGTTTTCTGTCTGTCCACATATATGTTTTCTATCTGTCCATATACATGTTTTCTATCTGTCCACATATGTTTTCTGTCTGTCCACATATATGTTTTCTGTATCTGTCCTATATATGTTTTCTATCTGTCCATATATATGTTTTCTATCTGTCCATATAATGTTTTCTATCTGTCCATATATATGTTTTTCTATCTGTCCTATACATGTTTTCTATCTGTCCATATACATGTTTTCTATCTGTCCATATATATGTTTTCTATCTGTCCATATATATGTTTTCTATCTGTCCAATATATGTTTTCTATCTGTCCATATTTTTTACTATATAGTTTTCTATCTGTCCATTATATGTTTTCTATCTGTCCACATATTGTTTTCTATCTGTCCATATATATGTTTTCTATCTGTCCATATATATGTTTTGTTAGTTTTCTATCTGTCCATATGATGTTTTCTATCTGTCCATATATTGTTTTCTATCTGTCCATATATAGTGTTTTCAATATTGTCCTATATAATGTTTTCTATCTGTCCACATATATGTTTTCTATCTGTCCATATAATGTTTTCTATCTGTCCATATATATGTTTTTCGTCCATTATGTTCTATTGTCCATATTATGTTTGTTTTCCATATTGTCATCGCCAATATATGTTTTCTATCTGTCCATCATATGTTTTCTATCTGTCCATATATATGTTTTCTATCTGTCCATATACATGTTTTCTATCTGTCCATATATATGTTTTCTATCTGTCCATATACATGTTTTCTATCTGTCCACATATGTTTTCTATATGTCCATATACATGTTTTCTATCTGTCCATATATATGTTTTCTATCTGTCCATACATATGTTTTCTATCTGTCCATATACATGTTTTCTATCTGTCCATATACATGTTTTCTATCTGTCCATACTATGTTTTCCTATCTGTCCATATACATGTTTTCTATCTGTCCATAATATGTTTTCTATCTGTCCATATACATGTTTTCTATCTGTCCACATATGTTTTCTATCTGTCCAATATATGTTTTCTATCTGTCCATATACATGTTTTCTGTCTGTCCATATTATGTTTTCTGTCTGTCCATATACATGTTTTCTATCTGTCCATATATGTGTTTTCTATCTGTCCATATACATGTTTTCTATCTGTCCATTATATGTTTTCTATCTGTCCATATACATGTTTTCTATCTGTCCATATATGTTTTTCTGTCTGTCCATATAATGTTTTCTATCTGTCCATATATATGTTTTCTTCTGTCCATATACATGTTTTCTATCTGTCACATATATATGTTTTCTGTCTGTCCATATACATGTTTTCTATCTGTCCATATATATGTTTTCTATCTGTCCATATACATGTTTTCTATCTGTCCATATACATGTTTTCTATCTGTCCATATATGTTTTCTATCTGTCCACATATGTTTTCTATCTGTCATATACAGTTTTCTTCTGTCCAATATATGTTTTCTATCTGTCATATATATGTTTTCTATCTGTCCATATACATGTTTTCTATCTGTCCATAATGTTTTCTATCTGTCCTAATATGTTTTCTATCTGTCCATTATATGTTTTCTATCTGTCCATATATATGTTTTCTATCTGTCCATATATATGTTTTCTATCTGTCCATATATATGTTTTCTATCTGTCCATATAATGTTTTCTATCTGTCCATATATATGTTTTCTATCTGTCCATATACTATGTTTTCTATCTGTCCATATACATGTTTTCTATCTGTCCATATATATGTTTTCTATCTGTCCATATAATGTTTTCTATCTGTCCACATATATGTTTTCTATCTGTCCATATATTGTTTTCTATCTGTCCATATATATGTTTTCTATCTGTCCATATATATGTTTTCTATCTGTCCACATATTTGTTTTCTATCTGTCATGTATATATGTTTTTCTATCTGTCCATATATATGTTTTCTATCTGTCTGTATATATGTTTTCTATCTGTCCATATGTGTGTTTTCTCTCTGTCTGTATATTTGTTTTCTATCTGTCCATATATATGTTTTCTATCTGTCCACATATATGTTTTCTATCTGTCATATATATGTTTTCTATCTGTCCAATATATGTTTTCTATCTGTCCATATATATGTTTTCTATCTGTCCATATATATGTTTTCTATCTGTCCAATATATGTTTTCTATCTGTCCATATATGTTTTCTATCTGTCCATATATTGTTTTCTATCTGTCCATATACATGTTTTCTATCTGTCCATATATATGTTTTCTATCTGTCCAATATATGTTTTCTATCTGTCCATATAATGTTTTCTATCTGTCCATATATGTTTTCTATCTGTCCATATAATGTTTTCTATCTGTCCACATATATGTTTTCTATCTGTCCATATAATGTTTTCTATCTGTCCATATATATGTTTTCTATCTGTCCATATATATGTTTTCTATCTGTCCATATATATGTTTTCTATCTGTCCAATATGTTTTCTATCTGTCCATATATATGTTTTCTATCTGTCCACATATGTTTTCTGTCTGTCCATATACATGTTTTCTATCTGTCCATATATATGTTTTCTATCTGTCCATATATATGTTTTCTGTCTGTCCATATATGTTTTCTGTCTGTCCAATATGTTTTCTATCTGTCCATATATATGTTTTCTATCTGTCCAACATTGTTTTCTGTCTGTCCACATATATGTTTTCTGTCTGTCCATATACATGTTTTCTATCTGTCCACTATATGTTTTCTGTCTGTCCATATATATGTTTTCTGTCTGTCCATTATACATGTTTTCTATCTGTCCATATGTGTTTTCTATCTGTCCATATACATGTTTTCTATCTGTCCATATATGTTTTCTGTCTGTCCATATACATGTTTTCTATCTGTTCATTATATATGTTTTCTATCTGTCCATATAATGTTTTCTGTCTGTACATATATATGTTTTCTATCTGTCCATATAATGTTTTGTATCTGTCCATACACATGTTTTCTATCTGTCCATATATATGTTTTCTATCTGTCCATATATATGTTTTGTATCTGTCCATATACATGTTTTCTATCTGTCCATATATATGTTTTCTATCTGTCCATATATATGTTTTCTATCTGTCCAATATGTTTTCTATCTGTCCATATACATGTTTTCTATCTGTCCATATATATGTTTTCTATCTGTCCACATATATGTTTTCTATCTGTCCACATATATGTTTTCTATCTGTCCATATATATGTTTATCTATCTGTCCATATACATTTTTTCTGTCTGTCCACATATATGTTTTCTATCTGTCCATATATATGTTTTCTATCTGTCCACATATGTTTTCTATCTGTCCACATATGTTTTCTATCTGTCCATATATTGTTTTCTATCTGTCCATATATATGTTTTCTATCTGTCCATATACATGTTTTCTATCTGTCCATATATATGTTTTCTATCTGTCCATATATATGTTTTCTGTCTGTCATATACATGTTTTCTATCTGTCCATATATGTTTTCTATCTGTCCATATATATGTTTTCTATCTGTCCATATACATGTTTTCTATCTGTCCATATACATGTTTTCTATCTGTCCATATACATGTTTTCTATCTGTCCACATATATGTTTTCTATCTGTCCATATATATGTTTTCTATCTGTCCATATATATGTTTTCTATCTGTCCATATACATGTTTTCTATCTGTCCATATACATGTTTTCTATCTGTCCATATACATGTTTTCTATCTGTCCACATATATGTTTTCTATCTGTCCATATATATGTTTTCTATCTGTCCATATACATGTTTTCTATCTGTCCACATATATGTTTTCTATCTGTCCATATACATGTTTTCTATCTGTCCATTATACATGTTTTCTATCTGTCCATATATATGTTTTCTATCTGTCCATATATATGTTTTCTATCTGTCCATATACATGTTTTATCTGTCATATATTTCTATCTGTCCATATATATGTTTTCTATCTGTCCATATACATGTTTTCTATCTGTCCACATATATGTTTTCTATCTGTCCATATACATGTTTTCTATCTGTCCATATACATGTTTTCTATCTGTCCATATATATGTTTTCTATCTGTCCATATATGTTTTATCTGTCCATATTGTTTTCTATCTGTCCATATATGTTTTCTATCTGTCCATATAATGTTTTCTATCTGTCCATATATATGTTTTCTTCTGTCATATCATGTTTCATCTGTCATATATGTTTTCTATCTGTCCATATATGTTTTCTATCTGTCCTATAATGTTTTCTATTGTCATATGTTTTCTATCTGTCCATATATGTTTTCTATCTGTCCATATATATGTTTTCTGTCTGTCCATTATGTTTTTATCTGTTCCTATATATGTTCTGTCTGTCCATATATATGTTTTCTATCTGTCCATATATGTTTTCTATCTGTCCATATACTGTTTTCTTCTGTCCATATACATGTTTTCTGTCTGTCCATATATATGTTTTCTATTTGTCCACATATTTGTTTTCTATCTGTCCACATATATGTTTTCTATCTGTCCACATATTTGTTTTCTATCTGTCCACATATATGTTTTCTATCTGTCCATATTATATGTTTTCTATCTGTCCATATACATGTTTTCTATCTGTCCATATATATGTTTTCTCTCTGTCCATATACATTTTTTCTATCTGTCTGTATATATGTTTTCTATCTGTCAATATACATGTTTTCTATCTGTCTGTATATATGTTTTATATCTGTCCATATATATGTTTTCTATCTGTCCATATATATGTGTTCTATCTGTCAATATATATGTTTTCTATCTGTCCATATATATGTTTTTTATCTGTCCATATATATGTTTTCTATCTGTCCATATATACGTTTTCTATCTGTCCATATGTTTCTTGCTGTCTTTCTGTGCGGGCTAGTTGTTCTTCTGACAGAGCTGTGGACTCAAGGTCTGATATCTTGAGTAAGTCCCAGCCTGCAACGTTAAACACTGGCCTCTCTGTTGGCCATCTTACTGTTGCCATCATTCTGGTGGTGTCAGTTTAATGTTTCACGGGTTCTCCCCCCCCCCCCAACCTTCCCCATTTCAAGATTTTGTCAGCTCTAAGGGTTTAGGGCGGGCTCAAGGAGTCTCCCAGAATATTGCTGGCAGATTTAGATGGAGTGTGTATGGAATTGTCCGAGCGCAATGATTTTCTCTTAAACAAACTCCAAACTCGGTCATTGCTTAGTTAGTGTATTTACTGACAAATGTTAACGCGTCAAATCCGATGTCAATAAAATTTAAGTCATGTAAGGATGACTTTGAAGTGATGGACTGTCCTGTCGATCTGATGGATAGTAGGCATACTGGTCTTCAGCGTCTAGTGTGCATCCTCACTTATTGCTGTCCCAGAGAAGATGATTCAGGCCTTTAAGAGCAAGTGCCTGAGGAAACTGCTAGATATTATGTCACCAACGATTACATGTACGTAGAAAGCGCGACTGGCGTTTTAGTGATCCCGCAGAAAGTTCTGATGATAACAGTGAAGCGACTCGAGCTTGCTTGGTTTGATTACGTCACATGCCGTGACACACATTGTTCAATGCCGTCCTTCAGGGTACTCTGGAAAGAGGAGGTCGCCGAGATCGACAATGGTCAAAACAAAGGAATGGACCAGTCTCAGCATGTATGGCCTGCTTCCTGCTTCATTCCGCAGTCGAATATGGGCGCCCAGCCTCCGTTTTATATCACTGGCTTCACTATTCATTCATTCATTCATTCATTCATTCATTCATTCATTCATTCATTCTTGCATTTGTTCATTTCGTTGTTCCTTTAGTCCTTCTCTCATTCGTTAGGCTGATTGTTTTTCGCCTGAAGTTTGTTCGTTCCTTCCGTGATTCATTCAGTCAGTAATCTTGTCTGTCTATCTGTCTGTCTGTCTCTCTCTTTCTCCCTTTCTTTCTGTCTCTCTTTCTTTCTCTCTCTCTCCCACTCTCTCGATTTTAATTCAAATTTAGTTTGTGTTTTATATTAAACATGAATTTATCTATATATTGTGAAATTCTGAACATATTTATGTATAAGTGCTGTTTACTCCTCTTCAAAACGGGCTATGGCCTATTTGAATAAAACATACAGTCCAAAATGTGTGTGTGTGTGTGTGTGTGTGTGTGTGTGTGTGTGTGTGTGTGTGTGTGTGTGTGTGTGTGTGTGTGTGTGTGTGTGTGTGTGTGTGTGTGTGTGTTTATCTGTCCTGTCTGTCTGTCTGTCTGTCTCTGTCTGTGTGTCTCTCTGTCTGTCTGTCTCTCTTATCTCTCTCTATATCTCTCTTCTCTCTGTCTGTCTCTGTCTCTGTCTCTGTCTCTCTCTCTCTCTCTTCCCTCTCTCTTCTCTCCTTCTCTGTCTCTCTCTCTTCTCTCTGTCTCTCTTTCTCTCTTCTCACTGTCTTTGTCTCTCTGTCTCTGTCTCTCTCTCTCTCCCTCCCTCCCTCCCCTGTGTCTGTATTTATCTCCGTCTGTTTGTCTGTCTGTCTGTCTGTCTCTCCTCTCTGTCTCTCTCTGTCTCTGCCTCCCTCTTTCTCTCTGTCTTCTCTCTCTGTGTCTTCTCTCTCTCTCTTCTCTTTCTCTCTCCCTGTCTTTATTTATCTCTATCTGTCTGTCTGTCTCTCTGTGTCATTCTGTCTGTCTATCTGTCTGTCTGTTTGCCTATCTGTCTGGCTGTCTCTCTGTCTCTGTCTCTGTCTCTCTCTCTCCCTTCCTCCCTTTCGCTTACTCTCTCTCTCTCTCTCTCTCCTTCTTCTTCTCCTTCTCCTTCTCCTTCTTCTTCTTCTCCTTCTCCTTCTTCTTCTTCTCCTTCTCCTTCTTCTTCTTCTTCTTCCCTTTCCCTTCCCACTGTCCGTGCCTTCCGCCCCCACCATCCCTCTCTTTCTCAGGTGAAGGGGTACATAGGTGTGTCGGGAGTTTGCCAGTACATTGGGTGTTGGCTGATAATCATATCATTTGCAAACTGAATGCACTAATTTTGTTTATTGTGTAGAGAGATGTGGAACGACTGGGTGGTGGGCGTGGGCGTGTCCAAGATGTTTGTGTGTGTGCTGTATTATTAAATGTTGGCCTTGCCCTGGTGACCTTCATCAAGCGGATAGGTATTCTGTTCCCTTTCTTTCTTTTTTTTTTTTCTTTTTATTTCTTTTGCTCTCTCTCTGTCTTTGTCTGTTTCTGTCTCTGTGTCTATCTCTCTCTCTGTCTGTCTCTGTCTCTCTGTCTGTGTCTGTCTCTGTCTGTGTCTGTCTCTGTCTATGTGTCTGTCTCTCTCTCTGTCCTTCTCTAGCTCTCTTTCTGTCTGTCTCTGTCTCTCTCTCTCTGTCTCTCTCTCTCTGTCCTTCTCTCTCTGTGTCTGTCTCTGTCTCTCTCTCTCTGTCCTTCTCTTTGTCTGTCTGTCTCTGTCTCCCTCTGTCTCTGTCTCTCTCTGTCTCTCGGTCTCTGTCCCTGTCTCTCTATCTGTCTGTATGTCTCTATCTGTCTGTCTGTCTGTCCGTCTGTCTGTCTGTCTGTCTGTCTCTATCTCTGTCTCTGTCTCTGTCTGTCTGTCTCTTTCTTTCTTTCTTTCTTTCTCTCTCTTTGATTTTATTTCTCTCTGTCTTTTTCTTTCTTTCTTTTTCCTTCTTTCTTTCTTTCTTTCATTCTATCTTTCCTTCTTTCGTATTTTCTTTTTTTCTCTCTCTCTTTCTTTCTTTCACTCGTTTTTTCTGTCTTTCGTTTTTTGTGTTCTCTCTTTTTTTTTGGCAAGAGAGGAAGATACAGGAACCCTGGTCACTAACAGTAGAAGGAAAACTCAGAGCCCTGAAACAAACATGGGGTATCATGCAAAGACTCGTCCTGAGTAGTAGACAGGAACGAAAGATCTTCGTCGCTGCCCTACATGTAAATGGCATATTGGGCAGTAAGTAAGGAAGTTGTAAACGTCACAAAGATGCACGACTCCTTGACGTGGTGTAAGGATTTGTTCGCCTTGACAACCCCCAGAGCTATGTCAGCAGGTGCTTTGGGCTCCTGGCAGGTCTAACCAAGTCTAACAGGTCTACATGGGGTAGAGGTCAGACGAAAGTGTACATCCTGGGATGTAGGATCCCCAGTGAACAATCCCCCTTGTGTTCCCAGGGCAGAATTTTTGGCCAGACGCTAGGGGCGGGGCAACCTTGATAGAAACCTATAATGCTCAAGACGGCGGTGTTGGTCAATATGGTGTACTCTAACAGACCATGACACTATGCAGCATAAGCTGTTATGATACTTGGAGACAGTAAATATTACAAAGATGATGTTTATCCGTGTTGAAATGGGCATGGCCTACTGCTGAAATTACCATTACTCTTCACGAACAAATCGGTCAGCAATCGGCAATAAATCAGTGGCTCTTTATGCACAAGTCTCTTCGTCACTTTGGGAATACGTAAGGACTTCTGCCTGCGGAAGAACATGTACCTCCAGGTTTGCTCTTCTATCTAACTTGAAGACCCACAAGAAGCGCTGAGGACCAGTATGTCTACTGATCCGTCTTATGGATGCGAAGTCATACTCAAGCAATGATGATAAATAATGGCTTTGAAACGGGCATGACTAAATGTTTCTGCATTGTGACGTGGTATGTGAGGGACTGAGCAGAAGAACGCCATACTAGTCACTGTAGATGGTCTGGTCAAAGGTGAAAATGATCTAAACTGACCTGACCTGACCATGACTGTACATAATCTACGGGAGAATTGTGAGACCATGAAGCTGACTTGCATTTCATCGTGTTGCTAATTTCGTCTGAAAGGCGAGCATGACACTTTTTTTTTTAACTGAGAAGAGAGACTGTTGATATGACATGATCACCGCTTTCTTGACTTCTCTTTTCACCAAAACAGTGTGACTGCCCGCCTTCAAGCAAACCGGAACCAGGAAAAAAAAAAAAAAAAAAAAAACAAAACCACGAAAAAAGAATCAGAACGCGTATTTAATACAACCAGACAAGACAGGCGCAAATTTTCGGCCAATTTTCTTCTAATTTTTGTATTAGGCGTTTGTTTGTGATCTTACGCTTGACAAAGGCCAATTGGCCGAAAATTTTCGCCTGTCTTGTCTGGTTGTATAAAATACGTATTCTAATTATTTTTTCGTGGTTTTTTTCTGGTTTCTCTTTACACTCTGTGTATTTCATCAATCTACAAATGATCTTTAAGTTAATAGCGTTCGTTTACTGTAATTCCATTGATTGTAAAATTCGTGACTTTAGGGAGATAATCTGTAAACTGCAGAATTTGAAACGTTGTTGTCCAGTCCTATTGACGTCTATGTACATTTTGGGATGTATTTTTTCTATGAACAATTTGATTTATGAACAAATACATGTACATGTACGTTTAAACCAAAGAAAGCCATTGTCCTATGTCTTAAAAGATAGACTCTTACTATAGCTTGACCGCTGTTTTTCTTTTCGTTGTTCCACTCTACCAGCATTTTCTCAACGGAAACTGCGGGAAGAGAGATTTACAATCAGTTCCTAATTTGCACCCACTTAACATTCCTCCCAGGTCCCTAACGCTACGTCATCCATTCTGCCGGTCCACTACTGATGACGACAGACGCACTTGTCCAATCTGCACGGGCTTTCCTCAGACAAGAGGCCGAAAGAAATCGGTGCGATAGTCAGGGCTGACCCCCACACTTAAAAGGAACAGGGATAGATAGATACGACACGAAAAGTGATGTATTTCTGTGTTTCTGGTCTTCTTTTGTGCTAGATGTTGGGAGAATGATTCGGACTGATTGAAGGAGAGGGTATGTGTGTGGTCAGTCTTTAATGCGGTCTGATCAGAGTAAAACTTCGTTTTCGTTTAATTAACCCTTTGACTCCCGCACCCTGTCCATCAGCATCCTGCATTTTCAATAGTGCTGGCAAAGCAAAAACTTAACCCTTTGACTCCCTCACCCTAACCACCAGCTTCCTGCAGGAAGCTGGTGGATAGCGTGAGGGAGTCAAAGGGTTAAGTTTTTGCAGTTAATGGATAGGATGTAGGAGTCAAAAGGTTAAACTAGGAAAGAGTTATTGAACTCGAATAGCTCCTCAACCCCGCACATGATCCATTCATATGTGCTAATGATTTGAATATTAGTAATGAATAAATAAATAAATAAATAAATAAATAAATAAATAATAAATAGATCAATCAATAAACAAATCAATAAACAAATAAATGTGGAAATTTGCAAAGCCGAGGTGGGGCAGCAAATATACTGGTGTTTCGTTAAGCGAGGAACTGACACTTAGTACTTCAGACCTTGAGTCAGCTATATCAGCTGGACAGCCTACTTGTGTCTACATTCGTTTTCTTTAGTCCTTTGATCTCTCAGAATCTTGGAGAGACACAACAGAGAAGTAGAAGAAATCTGAGTTACCCATCTCCCTTTAGGGAGCTATATGGAGAGGTTCTGGCATGCTGAGGTCTATCTTCAGTTCAATGTCGAGCTTGCTCTGCTATCCATGACACGTTTCCTCCATCCTTCTCTGTCAGACATTGCAGTAGGTAGTTCATCATACTGACAGCCCGTATCATCGATCTGTTGGTCGATGAAAGTCTTCTTTGGACGTCCTGGTCTTTGTTTGCCGTGACTGGGTCTCCATAGTAGAACATCTCCTACCAGTTCTTCTTTGCTTCGCCAGCAGTGTCCTGCGAAACGCAGTCTTTGTTGACGTATTGATTTACTGATTGTTGGGATCTTACCATATAACTCTTTGTTTGTTGGATGTTCTCTCCAGGATTTGTTCAGGGCTGCACGTAGCATTCGTGTGTATGCTCCATCAGTCTTCTTTTCCACTGTCGTTGTTAGGCTCCAAGAGATTGAGCCATATGTAAGAACGGACTCCACTGCTGCTCGAAAGAAGTTCCTTTTCAGGTTGTCTGGTAGATTGGATTTCCAGATTTTGTCCAGTTGATTTAGAGCGCCCCAGGCATTTCCGAGTCTGGTATTGACGTCTTGTTCTGTGGAGTTAATGAGGTCTATCTACTCCTGTATAATATACCACCCAGCTTTCCTCAGTCTACCCGGGCCAGGGTCCTTTCATTTACCCTGAAGAACTGTTTGAGGGGTTCTTGGGGCAGGAGAGCTGGCCGTTACAAGTTCACTTTTGCCGTCCGCTTTTAATAGAAGAGTCTCGATAACATGAAGCTGGTGGTCTGCTCCTGCACTGAAAGCCTGTCACAAAATCATATTGTATGTATGAAATGTGTCTGTCATTCCATTTCTCCAGCGCCACCGTGTTTTCTTTTTTATTGTTTTGAAGCCCGAGCACTTGGTGTTGTGGGCTTAAGGGCTGGTGATTGACTGGCATCCTGGTCAGGAGGCCAACCCACTTGATCCACCGTTGTGTAATGTAATGGTTGATGGGTGTTGCTCCAACAGTCTCTCAGATCTCTTCATTTCATACCATGTCTCATTTGGACTTGCCTGCTGGTATTCTGAGACATCTCATGTCACAGGTTATGAACTTTCTCTCAACCGTTCAATGTCCCGATCTTGCAGTGTAGGTACACAGATTGTACTGATGAACTGTGTACTTTTGTGTCCATATCGATGCTTATTTGTTTTTACATTTTACGTCAACAACGCAATACCCACGTTGGTTGACAAATACATAAATACATTTCTGGTCACAATTTCATTAAAGACTTTAGCCGTAAAGGACTCTAGGGACTTGCTCAAAGTCTGTAAAGAATGAAAGAACATGTAGTACGTCTTAACCATCCTATCAGAACCTTCACAGAAACTTCAGAGTAAGAAATAAGTACGCTGGCGGGTAGCGTGGTGTTTTTCAACGAGGTAAGATAACTGATGAAAAATCGACGCTTCACAACTGTTTTAGTTAGACACCGGCCTGTGGGATTGTCGAGGAAGAAGCTCGTTCCTGGTGGATGATTGTGACCCAGGTTCAAGTGGCTGGTAAATTGGAACTTTGAAGCATAGCAACTTTAGGGGGCGAAATGAGTGTATACAAAAAACATAGGAGTGAATTAGGATAAAGGGGAGGAAGAGAAGGGGCGGTGGTGCAAGGGAGAGAGAGAGAGAGAGAGAGAGAGAGAGAGAGAGAGAGAGAGAGAGAGAGAGAGAGAGAGCTGGGAGAATGGGAATGGGGCACAGGATGAGAAGAGAATATAAAAAGGGAGGGGGTGGGAGAACCTTTTGAATGTTAGGTAGTTCAGTTTTTTTTTCTCTTTTTAAAACACCTTCCGCTCTGCTTGAAATTTTATTTAGTCTTATTAAACATTTAATAATCGTTTTTAGTTTCGTGAGATAACCTTCAAAGAGAGAGAGAGAGAGAGAGAATCAGACAGACAGACAGACAGAGACAGAGAGAGACAGAGAGAGACAGAGAGACAGAGACAGAGACAGAGAGACAGGGAGACACAGAGAGAGACAGAGAGCGAGAGAGACAGAGAGAAAGAGAGACAGAGAGAGAGAGAGTCAGAGAGAGAGAGAGGCAGACAGAGAGACAGAGAGAGAGGACAGAGACAGAGAGACAGAGACAGAGAGAGAGAGACAAAGAGACAGAGACAAAGAGCGAAGGGGAGACAGAGAGACAGAAAGAGAAAAAAAATTCAGTCATGGGCGCAATAATCAAGTTGTTTAGAAGTCTGATTTCTAATCAGAACGTCCGAGTTTGACGCTTCTTTGAAAACGTCTGATAGATAAACGATGGAGAGGTTTTTCCATCTCCCAAGTCAACAGACGTGCAGACCTGCTAGTTCCTGAACTCTTTTTCATACACACTTGCATGTAACACATCAAACACGTGCGGTAAGCCATGTCAGCATTTGATAACTTACAGAAGCACGAAATAGCCAGCAAGCAACCCCACTAAAGATGGACTATGCAGACTGTGCAGTGTGGATCAAGCAACGTACGTAAGTGCATACCCGTATCGGAGATAACATTCTTTGGAACAGGGCAAAAAATCACTTTCAGCAGATACAGATTTCATGAACTGGCCGTTTGTTTACCCGCATGCAGAGATGGGGCCTCGAAGCACAAATAGGAGAATTGCCACAAGCAGTCAAATGCTCTAGGCAATGGGCAAACAACTTCTTTATCTCCTGACAGTTACTTCCCCTCAGACCCTAAAATCCCCGTGCTAATGTTCATTGCCAAGGAACAGATGTCTTTACTAAAGTGAAAAAAAATAATGAGAGACACACGCATAGAGAGAAGAGAGAGAGAGAGAGAGAGAGAGAGAGAGAGAGAGAGAGAGGGGTGGGAGGATCGGGGGGGGGGGGTTAGCTGAAAGATAAAGAAAAAGGTCTACCTTTTAACACACATGCCGTGCAGTATTTTACGAGGCGGCGGTAGAGGTGTCCTCAAGTATGGCTGCTATTTCAAATCTTCATCACCCTTTCTTAACTTGTTCTGGGGGACTGAATGTAAGGGGCATTAAATTGGGCCAGACACTTGAAAATCGTGCGCGTGCGCTTGTAAACGGGAAGAGGCAGACGGGAGCGTCATTTTCGAGGAGTGTTACGTCATTTTGAAGACGAACAAGAGGAGAGACAGTTTTTATCATTTTTCTCTCTTTTAACTTCTTTGGA
>JAPXFY010000014.1:3263923-3271423 GCA_030674185.1 Monoplex corrugatus | reverse complement strand
CGTGCGTGTGTGTGTGTGTTGTGTTTGTGTGTGTGTGTGTGTGTGTGTTGTGTGTGTGTGTGTGTGTGTTTTCTAGTAATACAAACGAATGTAAAACGGAACAACAAAGCATACATACAAACACGATGTAACAACAATTCCAATTCATCTGTGTGCTTAAAGTACAGCTATATATACACATTAGGTCAAGCAAAATTAACAATAACAGATATACCATACGAACAAAACACAAACAAGAAGAAACTTGTCATTATATTGGGGTAGGTTCTTAAAATTTAGACTTTCTATCATATTTCATTTCGTACCTTGACAATAGTGTGTATTGTACATTGAGTAAACAGTATCATGCTTAGGTTATCATTGATGGTTAAATATGGCAGCCATTTTGTTTTATAATGTACGAGCAAGTTCACATGTCATGTTTGGCGTTGTATTCTTCTGTGTACGATATTTGTGGCAAGATATCTTTTGAAAGATGCTATGTTTGGCAGAGTCTTTACAAATTTGCATTTTTTTCCAAGGAGGACAATTACATCTAATACCGAGTCCGTTTGACTACTTTCCTCGACACCAGATAACACCAAATTCTCAGTCAATTTTATATTTACACGGTTGATACATTTTGATTTCAAGAACTCTTCGATCTTTTCCTACAGTCGTTTTGAATGTAAACAGTTCCAATATATGTTATCAATACTATATTTCGTTTCCCAACAAAAATCACAGAAAAAATTGTTAGCAAATCCCATTTATTTCAATATGACATTAGTTTTAATAATTCTATGTACAGTATGTATCTGTTGCCATTTCATTTTGACTTTTCGTATTTTATAAACATTCATAAATGAGCAATTAAATATAATAGTTTTGAGTCTATGTTCAAATGAGCGCTCCTGCACCCATATGAGATAAATCAATGTCTGCATGATAGATGTTTTATTTCATGTAAATGAAGTTAACACATTATTACTATGACAAGACCTGTAAGAAAATGTAAAGATCTGAAGCCTTCACAAACACGTATCATTCTACTTTTGCTCTACGATCTTCTTCTTTTCTTTCTTTTTAAAATTGTGTCCCCTTTGTCATCATTCAGTTTCTCAATTTAGCTCGTCAGAGACAGACATGAGAGGAGAAGGAATCAAAGTGAGAGAGAAATGGGGGAAGGAGGAGAGAGAGAAAGAGGAGGAGGAGAGAGAGAAAGAAGTGAAGGAGGGAGAGAAGAGAGAGAGAGAGAGAAAGAGAGAGAGAGACAGACAGAGAGAGAGAGAGAGAAGAGACAGAGGAGAAGAGAGAGACGACAGAGACAGAAGACAGAGAGACAGAGACAGAGAGACAGAAAGACAGAGAGAGAGAGAAGAGAAAGACAGAGAGAGAGAAGGGACAGAGAGAGACAAGACAGAGAAGAGAGACGAGACGAGAGAGAGAGAGAGAAAAGAGAGAGAAGAGAGAGACAGAGAGAAGAGAGAGACAGAGAGAGAAGAGAGAGAAGAGAGAGAGAGAAGAAAGAGAGAGAGAGAGAGAGAAGAGAAAGAAGAGAGAGAGAGGAGAAAGAGAGGAGAGAAGAAGAGAAGAGGAAAGAGAGAGAGAGAAAAGAGAGAGAGAAAAAGAGAGAGAAGAGAGAGAAAGAGAGAGTAAAGAGAAAGAAAGAGAGAGACAGAGAAAGAGAAAGAGAGAAGAGAGAGAGAAAGAAGACGGAGAGAGCAGAGAGACAGAAAGAGAGACAGAGAGAGAAAGAGAGAGAGAGAGAGAGAGAGAGAGAGAGAGAAGAGAGAGAGGAGAGAGAGAGAGAAAGAGACAGAGAGAGAAAGAGAGAGAGAGAAAGAGAGACAGAGACAGAGACAGAGACAGATCTTCAAGAACAGCCTAATTCATTCATCCATTTTATTTATTTCAAAGAGACCAAACGAACAAGGCAGGACTGTAAACCATTCTAAACAACACAGGCGGTCCTTCAGTTCGGAAGAAGCAACATCCGAGTATCAAATTGTCTTCCAACGATAAGACCGCCATTGCCAGTGAAAGATTCAGTTCCTCTTTCCGTCTGGTTTGTTGATAACACAAACACGTGTGATTGTCTACTACTATAAATATCCACAAAACCCATTATTACAGTTTTTCATCCTAAAGTTCAGTAGAGAAAAATATCTACTTGGTTGAGAAATGCTGACATGTGTCACTTCTGTTTGTGATATTTTAAAAGCTGTATCAAAGCGGAAGATACATAAATGATAAAGTGCTGGAAACCAAACACAAATGGTTTGAAAATACGATCCTCGTCTGCCAATCTGAAAATAAATGTTCTGGAAACTTTGCTTAAGAAAAGTAGCAGGAATAGAGCTTTGTGGCTTGTGAATGCAAAAAAACAAAACAAAAAAACAAACAAACAAACAAACAAAACAAGGAAACAAAACAAAACAAAAACAAAAACAAAAAACAAAACAAAAACACGAATCCAAAAACGAATGTTTAAAAATGACTGTCCTGTCAACCTAAATCAAAGATTCTTGTAGCAATCACATCATCATCATCAGGTGCCTTGCCACATGGCGTTGGCGATCATGGCCTTCCATCTGTTTCTATCCTTTGTTGCTTCAAGCACCTCTTCCATCCTCTTTGTCTTCAGCCACTCTGCAAGTCCGTCCAATATCTTCTCCCTGGGTCTACCTGGTGCTCTCTTTCCCTCCAGCTTTCCTGTTGTGACTAGGTGCTCCAATTCCCTTTACCTCATAACATGGTCTATAAATGTTGTCTGTCTTTTCCTAATCTTCCTTATCAATGACCTTCTTGTGTCTGCCTCCATCAAGACTATCTCGTTTGTTTTCTTTGCTGTCCATGTAGCGATGCTGCAGAGAAAAGTTCAAAATTACGTGACATTTATTTCAATGTTGGCAGTTAAGTCACAGAGCTGTTTCTTCCCTCCATCGTTTTGAGTTTATTGCACTGTTGCTGTATGTTCTGCATTTTTTCCCGAAGCCAAAGAATTGAAATATGATGCAACATCGAATCGTGCATTATATAAACATACATGGCTCCAGAAAAAACACGAAAGAAGAATAAGAACGCGTATCTAATACAACAAGACAAGACAGGCGCAAATTTTCGGCCAACTGGCCTTTGTCAAGCGTAAGATTACAAACAAAAAAAAAAGCACCAGATACAAAAATTAGGAGAAAAAAGACTGAAACTTCCCTGCTGCTGGGTCCAAAAAACTAAGAATTTGGTGTTATTTGGTGTCGAGAAAAGTGGGCAAACGGACTAGGTATCAGATGTAAAAGACTGAAACTTCCCTGCTGCTGCTGTCATGTGATCTTCAACGTGTGCTCAAACTTCCCTTCTGCTTGGTCCAGTGTGAGAAAAGGAATCAAAGGCCAGTTGGCCGAAAATCTGTGCCTGTCTTGTCTTGTTGTATTGAATACCCGTTCTTATTCTTCTTTCGTATTTTTTCTGGTTCCTGTTTGCTTGAACGCGGGCAGTCACACTTGTTTTGGATTTTGTAAGATATGGTTCGAAATCCAAAAATGGAGAAGAAAGGTATATTTACAATGTATTTGTTGTGTGCATTTAAACAATAATGACATATGGAGTCCACATTCTGAAGCACGCCCACAACACTTACCATTAACACTTTCACTCCCGCACCCTAACTGCCAGCTACAAAAACTTAACCCTTTCACTCCCTAATCCTATCCACCACATTCCTGCGGGTGAGTGAATGAAAGGGTTAAGTTTTCGCTTTACTGTCATGACTGACAGTGGAGGATGCTGGTGGATAGGATGAGGGAGTCAAAGGGTTATTGAACAAATTAAAATCAGTGATAAACACGTTCTGTTTATTTGTCTTGTTGTTGTTGTCGTGTTTACTGTTGTTGGGGATGGTTGTAATTTACATTTGTTTGTCATTGTTTCAGGTGTGTTTGTGACAAAACTGTGTAAGCAAGAACTATATTAGTACAGAACTTACTTTGACAAGAATTTAGTGCAATAGTCTGAAATAGAAAATTTTAATTTTTACTTCCTTAGGATACAACAGAGACTCACATCTTGTCTTCATGGATCAGGAAAAGGCGTCTGACTGGGTCAACAGAACAAAACTATAGGAAATCCTTGAAGATGACAACGTCAAGGGACACTTGCTGGACAACATCAGAGCAGTGTATAAAAACAGCAAAAGTGTCGTGAGGACCCCCAGTTGACATACAATCAGTCAGTGGGCTGATTGGCAGAGCCATGGACTAACGATCTGATATCTTGAGTTCAATCCCAGCCCGTACATTAAAAACTGGCCTGTTCGCTGCCCCAATTTAAAAAAAAAAAATGTTATAAGGATCATCGCACTCAGAGGTATTACCTTTGTACTCACCTTTTTATTTTCGTCCCATTTTCTACGCCATCTTAATGGCCGCAGAGGCTAGCACAGTTGTTAATTTTTACAATGCAATGATGATGATGTCGATGAGGATAATAATCATGATGCTATGATGCTATGGAGTTCCTTCTAGGACTGAGACTGCGTTACAGGGCTGTACTCTACGCTTACTATCATAATATATCCTGGTGTCAACCGGGCCCGAGAGATACAGATACCTGCGGTGCTGGTCAGAGGATTTGAGCAACACCCTCTTTAAACGCATCCGTGAAGTGGATGAGACTCGACTGTGTGGTTCCAGTCTTCCCAATGAGCCCACAGCACGCCCAACTCTGGGTAGGAGCCGGTTAGAGCCGAAAATCCCATACATGTTTTTTTCAAAAGTACTGATGGGGATTCGAACCCACAACCTTCCAGTCTGTAGTCCGTTGTGCTAACCACTACACCACGGCGAATCGCTGCCAAGCTTAATGTTTCCATCATTCTGGTGGTGTCAGCTTAATGTTTCATGTATATACTGGCCTGTTGGCTGTCCATCTTAATGTTTCCATCATTCTCGTGGTGTCAGCTTAGTGTTTGACAGGTCCACTGGCCTGTTGGCTGTCCATCTTAACGTTTCCATCATTCTGATGGTGTCAGCTAAATGTTTGATTGGTCCACTGGCCTGTTGGCTGTCCATCTTAATGTTTCCATCATTCTGGTGGAGTCAGCTTAGTGTTTGACAGGTCCACTGGCCTGTTGGCTGTCCATCTTAATGTTTCCATCAGTCTGGTGATGTCAGCTTAGTGTTTGATAGATCCACTGGCCTGTTGGCTGTCCATCTTAATGTTTCCATCATTCTGGTGATGTCAGCTTAATGTTTGATAGGTTCACTGGCCTGTTGGCTGTCCATCTTAATGTTTCCATCATTCTGGTGATGTCAGCTTATTCTTTGATAGGTTCACTGGCCTGTTGGCTGTCCATCTTAATGTTTCCATCATTCTGGTGATGTCAGCTTAATGTTTGATAGGTCCACTGGCCTGTTGGCTGCCCATCTTAATGTTTCCATCATTTTGGAGGGGTCAGCTTAATGTTTGATAGGTTCACTGGCCTGTTGGCTGTCCATCTTAATGTTTCCATCATTCTGGTGATGTCAGCTTAGTGTTTGATAGGTCCACTGGCCTGTTGGCTGCCCATCTTAATGTTTCCATCATTCTGGTGATGTCAGCTTAGTGTCTGATAGGTCCACTGGCCTGTTGGCTGCCCATCTTAATGTTTCCATCATTTTGGAGGGGTCAGCTTAATGTTTCATGTATCTACTGGCCTGTTGGCTGCCCATCATAATGTCTCCATCATTCTGCTGGTGTCAGCTTAGTGTTTGACAGGTCCACTGGCCTGTTGGCTGCCCATCTTAATTTCTCCATCATTCTGCTGGTGTCAGCTTAGTGTTTCACAGGTCCATTGGCCTGTTCGCTGCCCATCTTAATGTCTCCATCATTCTGGTGGTGTCAGCTTACCGTTTGATAGGTCCACTGGCCTGTTGGCTGCCCATCTTAATGTTTCCATCATTCTGGTGGTGTCAGCTTGCTGTTTCATAGGTCCACTGGCCTGTTGGCTGTCCATCTTACTGTTTCCATCATTCTGGTGGTGTCAGTTTAATGTTTCATGGGTCCCTTCTCCTTCCTTTCCCAGTTTCAAGATTTTGCCGGCGCATAGGATTTTGAACAGGAAATCTATCAGATAATTTTTGGCGGTTTTGGGTGGAGCGGATATGGACTTGTCCGAGCACGGTGAATCCCTCTTGAAATAACTCCAATAAGTCCATCGAGTGGCTGAAGACAAAGAGGGTGGAAGAGATGCTTGAGGCAACAAGGGATAGAGACAGATGGAAGGCCATGACCGCCAACGCCATGTGGCAAGGCACCTGATGATGATGATGGAATCCATCGATGTAACATCAGGGCTGAGACAAGGGTGTGTTCTATCACCACTGATCTTTATTGTCTACATGGACAAAATTACAAGAAGACCAAACGCTGATATGGAAATGTTGAATGAACTGCTTTTTGTTGATGACCAGGGCCTTTTAAATGAAGGTCAGAAACAGCTGCAAGTGCATACAAAAGCAAGAGGAAGAGCATGCAATATCTGCAACAGCAGAATATGTGAAGACCATGACATGCGGATCAGCATTACAAAAACAGAAGAAATAACAGTGAGCAGAGAACCAGGATCTTTGAACATGAATATCAACGGATTACCAATCCATCAGACAAGAGGATTCACATACAGGGGCAGCATTTGCAAAGAGGATGGCAAACTCGACAGGGAAATAGAGAGGAGGACACAAAACGCCAACAGTGTCAGTTTCTTCCAGCTTGCCCTCCTTTTGAGACATTTCAGGCATCCCCATGCAGATCAAAGTTCAGCTGGTACAACACAATCTTTTGCCAAACCCGACATCAGTGCCAGACATGGACAAACAAAAGTCCTGGAAAAAGAATAACCACTGTGAAATGAGGTGTTTCCACAGAGCAGCAAACAAAACACGAAGAGACGTGATAAGTAAATGAGATCATACGGGAAATTATGGAGCAACACCAGCCCACCAGCACATCCGGCAGCAGAGGGTCAAATGGTTTTGGGCACACCTGATCACAATGCCCCCCTAACCAGCTTTACAGCCTACAACAGAGGTTCTCTGGAGTTCCACCAAGTGACGACCTCGCAGGCACTGGATGGAAGACGTGTCAGAGACTCCCCATGTTCATGGCCTGTCAGTCACACAGGCAGCCCACCTCACACTTGACCGTTGTCTCCGCCTCCCCGCGAAACCTGAAGGTAGAAGTGATAGACATAAGAAAGAGACAAAGAAGAAGAAGATAGTAAATGATTACTTCAGTTAGCAAATACGTGTATTTGAAAAACTGATTTTAAAAAAATCACGACAAAAATAACAGTAACGAGAAATTGACATTTTATAACATGTCAAATGTGATCATGAATGTCTAAATTGTATTTTTGATAAACATCTGCTTAAAACGAAAAAGAACAGAAGAAAGAGACAAATTGATAGGAGCAAGCAATTGCATGTTTCATTTTTTTTCCATTCTGTCTATGCGTCAGTGTCTGTTTCCCTCCCTCCCTTCCTC
>JAPXFY010000014.1:3256423-3258923 GCA_030674185.1 Monoplex corrugatus | reverse complement strand
CTTGCGTGCTTTTTCTTAGGATTGATAATTGGGTACATGTATTGTCATTTTTGGCTCTCGGGAGGTGAGATATGCGGTAGCAATTTTAGGTAGTTTATGTCTGTTTTTATAATATGTTTTGGTGTCCTTGGGTATGCTTGTATTTGTATTCAGATGTTTTTTTAAATCCTATGTGCGATAAATTGGACGGAGTGGTCAACGCCAGGGGCATGTCCTTTTGATGTGTACTTAATTTTGTTTTCTTTTTTTTTTTCCTGTTGAAGTTTTGTATATTTTGAAGCAGTTACAGTCCTGATATGGCTCTACGCAGTCGGCTGGGCTTTAAACAATAATGACAATAACAGCACACGGAATAATGTTCAAGGTCTGCTGGATGTGAAGGAGACGGATTGATACTCTGAATGGAAGCCTGGAACCCCGCTCCTCCAGGAACACACTTTAACCATTAATCCACCACTGTCTCCATTTCTACAGCTTCTCCTAGAAATCCATTTTGAGAACCTTCATTCCAGAATGACAGAACAGGATTACTGTTTTTAACTGTTCGTTTCTGGTTACCACTTATCTATCTTTTCTGTATCTATATTTCTGATACAGCTTTTAAATCATCACAAACAGGGTTGACATGTGTCAGCGCTTTTCAGACATGTAAAACAATTTTTTTTCTTCACTGAACTTAGAAAAAAGGGAGGTTTGTGGATATTTATAGTAGTAGACAATCACACGTGTTTGTGTTATCAACAAACCAGACGGGAAAGAGGAACTGAATCTTTCACTGGCAATGGCGGTCTTATCGTTGGAAGACAATTTGATACTCGGATGTTGCTTCTTCCGAACTGAAGGACCGCCTGTGTTGTTTAGAATGGTTTACAGTCCTACCTTGTTCGTTTGGTCTCTTTGAAATAAATAAAATGGCCGGCAGTGGATGTGGAGGGGGATGAATATGATTGGTTTAAGGTAAATCTCTGTCTGTTTGTCTGTCTGTCTGTCTGTCTGTCTGTTCTGTGTTCTCTCGTCTGTCTCTCTCTCTTTGTCCTCTCTCTTTGTCTCTCTCTTTGTCTCTCTCTTCTTCTCTCTCTATGTCTATTGTCTATCTGTCTGTCTCTGTCTTTCTGTCTCTGTCTGTCTGTCTGTCTGTCTTCTCTCTCTCTCTCTCTCTCTCTCTTCGTGTGTCTTTTGTCTGTCTCTTTGTCTGTCCGTCGTTTCTCTCTCTCTGTGTCTCTGTCTGTCTCTGTGTCTCTTTGTCTCTCTGTCTGTCCTCTTCTGTCTGTCTGTCTCTGTCTCTCTCGTCTCTGTCTCTCTCTCTCTCTGTCTCTCTCTGTTCTCTCTCTCTGTTTCTCTGTCTCTGTCTCTCTGTCTCTCTTTGTCTCTGTCTCTCTCTGTCCTGTCTCGTCTCTCTCTGTCTCTCTCTGTCTCTGTCTCTGCCTGTCTCTCTCTCTCTCTTTTTCTCTTCTCTCTCTCTCTCTCTTTCTCTCTCTCTCTTCTGCCGCTTCCTTCATTTGTGTTGAAGTGGCTTCGAAATGTCAGTGTCGGTGTCTATCTGATTTTCTCGCCCTTAAAAGTATAACTTTGTTCTCATGCCTCGTCTTCTTCTTCCCCTTCTTCTTCTTCTTGTTCTTTTCTGTCGAACTAATAAATGAACGCGTATAGAGTTATAATGAAATTAATATAGAATATGTGTTCAGTGAGAATATGAAATCAAAAATATCAGCGAATGTATGGTCACAGCGCAATTGTAAGACCTAAATTTCCTATGGACTTAAGTGGGCACTGCTCAGTTCTAATACATTCTAGCTCTTCCCTTACTTTTATTTATACCTTGTGTGTGACTTAAAAACACAACATTTTCCTCTGACTCAAACATTTTGCCACGATGATTCACTATCTGTATTGTAAAGATTTCTGGTCTGCCTACCTGTAAGAGGAGATGAACAATGATAAGGGAAATCGTGTTCTGACAGAAGTTGATCGATGATGATGTGATGACAACCAACCTTTCTCCATTATTTTAACAGGAGCTCAAGGGAAAAAGAGAAGGGGAAAGACGAACAAAAATTTAACAGAAATCAGCATGAACAGAAAACCCGTTCTATTAAAAGATTTGATAATCTAATCAAAAGAGTATCTTCTGTCCTGGAAGATCTTTTTATATTTTTCCCACCCCGGATATTAAAACTGAGTGAAACGGAGTTGAAAATATCATGGCATGCTGCTCACAGATATGCTAGTTGACAGAGCGGAAGTGGAGACACTTACTCATTGCGCATGCCTCACGGCAGGGCGCTAAGCCGACATGTTGACTACATTTGGTTTTTCATCAGGCAACATACGTTTCTGTCAAGGGAGCGTACATGGCCGGATCTAAGTGGGTTTAATCAAGTTAAATGTTTCCTGTCTCAGTTTTTGGCTTCATTTCTGTCTCTGTCTGTCTTAGTCTCAGTCTTACTGTTTCCTCCCTCCCTCTCTCCCTCCCTCCCTCTCTTCTTCCCCCCGTATCCCT
>JAPXFY010000014.1:3226423-3228923 GCA_030674185.1 Monoplex corrugatus | reverse complement strand
ACCAACTTTGTGGAAGCTCATTGCAGTCCTCAAAAAAGAGCAACTCCCTCCTCTCGGGCTGTCCTTTCTCTCTCATTCAAAAGCTTCAAAAAGTTCAAAACAATGCTGCTAGGCTCATCTTCAGAAAATCTCGTTCCTCTCATGTCACTCCTCTTCTCAAATCTCTTCACTGGTTACCTGTTGAAAAGAGAATTCGCTACAAGATTGCTTTGTTATGTTTTAAGTCTCTCAACGGTCTTGCACCCCCTTACATCTCTGACCTCCTCCATCTGTACACCCCCTCTCGTCAACTTCGTTCCTCGGCTGATACTCGTACCTTCCGCATACCATTCTGTCGCACTAAAACTTATGGTCAACGCTCCTTTTCCTATCAGGCCCCTGTAATCTGGAATCAGCTCCCTGTCTCTGTTCGCCACTCTGCAACTCTCACTTCTTTCAAGTCCTCTCTGAAAACCCATCTCTTCCAGTCCCTCTCATGATACTTATAAAGACTCTACCACCTAACTTCCCCAAATCCCCCCTTGTTGTCTTTTGAGCCTTGAATGTCGGCTGGTGTGTGTGTGCGTGTGTGTGTGTGTGTGTGTGTGTGTGTGTGTGTGTGTGTGTGTGTGTGTGTGTGTGTGTGTGTGTGTGTGTGTGTGTGTGTGTGTGTTTGGTTGTGTCTGCGTGATACCTGTAAGCGCTTAGGGCTCTTGTTTTCATCAGATTAGGCGCTATATAAATGCTCTTTATTATTATTATTATTATTATTATGGTTCAAGCTGACGTTACGCGTCTTATTGGAGGTCAGGCTCCTGCCCCGAAGCGGCGAAAGTACAAAGACTTACAAAAGCGTGTGAGAACCATAATCCTGCAGTACAATGCAGGAGATCGTTCTCTCATGGACACGATGGAGGGACTTGCATTTGCGTTCATGTTTTAGGCCAACTAGGCATGTTTTACAATGGAGAGACACCAAGTGATTTTAGTGATTTTAATGGACACCATGGGTTTTAGATGATTTATCATTAAAGTTCAACTTGTTCAAAAAAAATGTGATTAGCTAGTTTATGTGTTTAGCTAGTTCTCTCTCTCTCTCTCTCTCTCTCTCTCTCTCTCTCTCTCTCTCTCTCTCTCTCTCTCTCTCTCTCTCTCTCTCTCTCTCTCTCTCTATCTCTATCTCGTTTGGCCGTTTGGCGCTGAAATGTACGGCGCTGAAATGTACGGCGCTGAAATGTACGGCGCTGAAATGTACGGCGCTGAAAACTCGCCACGCTGCAATGGTGGCGCTGAAATGGTGGCGCTGAAATGGTGGCGCTGAAGTGTCATGGAACCTACCTACCTACCTACCTACCTATCCACCTACCTACCTACCTACTTACCTACCTACCTTCCTACCTACCTACCTACCTACCTACCTATCCACCTACCTACCTACCTACCTACCTACCTTCCTTCCTACCTACCTACCTACCTAACTACCTACCTACCTTCCTACCTAACTACCTTCCTACCTACCTACCTACCTACCTACCTTCCTTCCTACCTACCTACCTAACTACCTACCTACCTACCTACCTACCTTCCTACCTACCTTCCTACCTACCTACCTACCTACCTACCTACCTAACTACCTACCTACCTACCTACCTACCTTCATACTTACCTTCCTACCTACCTGCCTACCTGCCTACCTGCCTACCTACCTACCTACCTACCTACCTTCCTACCTACCTTCCTACCCACCTACCTTCCTACCCACTACCTACCTACCTACCTTCCTACCTACCTGCCTACCTTCCTACCTACCTGCCTACCTTCCAGGATACACCCTCACATTTCCGTTTAAGTCTTCATCATTACCGCTGTGCTCATACGTTTGTTTGTTTTGTTTTGTTTTGTTTTGTTTTGTTTTGTTTTGTTTTGTTTTGTTTTCTGTTTACCATTATGCTCATCTTCATTGTGATTTAGTTGTATGTTATTGTATTGTGGTTAATTGCGTGACATATGTATCGTATTGTATTGTTCTATTTTACGCGTTTTTGGGGTTGTTACACCGCATCGTATTGTATTGTATTGGTTTGTAATGTATTGTATTGTATTGTAATGTACTCTACCGTATTGTATTGTACTATATATTGTACTGTACTGTAATGTATTGTAGTGTATTGCACTGTACTGTATTGGCTTGTGTTGCATTATATTGTATTGTTCTGCATTGTATTGTATTGTAGTGTGCTGTATATTGTACTGTATATTTACTGTACTGTAATGTATTGTATCGTATTGTAGTGTATTGCACTGTACTGTATTGGCTTGTGTTGCATTATATTGTATTGTTCTGCATTGTATTGTATTGTATGTATTGCATTGTACTGTCTTGTATTGCATTGCATTGCATTGTATTGTACTGTATTGTATTGGATTGCATTGTATTGTACTGTACTGTACTGTATTGTAGTGCATTGTAGTGCATTGTAGTGTATTGTAGTGCATTGTCTTGTCTTGTCTTGCGTTGCGT
>JAPXFY010000014.1:3213923-3216423 GCA_030674185.1 Monoplex corrugatus | reverse complement strand
ACACACATACACACACGTATAGAAACGCACACACACACACACACACACACACACACACACACCCAACACACACACACACACACACACACACACACACACACACACAGAAACACACACACACACACACACACACACACAGAAACACACACACACACACACACACAAACACACACACACAGACACACACACACACACACACAGACACACACACACACACACACCACACAAACACACATACACACACACAGACACACACACACACACACACAGACACACACACACACACACACACACACACACACACACACACACACACACACACACACACACACACACACACACACACACACACAGACGCAACCACAATACATAATAATAAACATTCGTGTTTTTTTTTACACCACGGATGAAGTTTTGCTCGAGATGAAGGAAGTTGCCAAATAATAACTGACAGAATTGGATGGAGCGCGTATGGACAATGAATCCTGTTGAATAAACCGCACACTTGTATACACATTAGAACGCACGGACATAGATGTACAAATGCATGGCATACGTACTATCCACCTGCACCGATTTGAAACGAATGCGCTGTTGCTCTTGGCGTCCTTTTTTGATTTTGAAATTTTTTTATATAACTTTCCGTTCTTCGTTGCCGTTACATTAGAAATAATGACAGAGCAAAAAGGCTTTTTCGTTCTATGGTGATTAGGTAGCTGGGCTGATCCTGGCAGGTGTGCGTTGTGTGGCTATGTTTCGGGATTTGTCATCAGCCCATCTAGGCCAATCGACTTGTGAACTAGGTGACTGATGACTGGGTCCAAATGGGTCATGCAGCGCATAGACAGTCCTCCTTTTCCTAGGGGAGATGGCTACCGTGTGGTGTCGGAAGTTTGGATGTGATTGTTTGGCCGGTAGTGAGGTATTGTTGCTCTGGGTCCCATTCAGTACACTCGCGTGCTTCTTGTTAAAAATAAAAATGTTAACTTTCCGTGTCATCGTTGTCATGCACAATTTTCGAAGGTTATTGTGCTGAAAACTTTGTTATTGCGCTGAAAACTTTCGATCGACGTATTTCGTTAATCTATAATTATTGTATTTTCCCCATTTTCCCCGAGCTACTCCCCCCCCCCCCCACCCCCCGCTTCCTCTCTCCAATTCCCTTTCGTATGCTCCAACTCCACGTGCACACAAATATACGAGAATATACGAAGGCTTTTTACATGAGTTTTTTTCTCTCTACCCATTAATACACTCGCCCTTTTTCTTCTTTATTTAATCTAGCGTCTTTTCGAACCGAGTTATATTAGATGATACGCACTCATGTTCTGTCTTCAGGGATGTGTATACTGGGTGTTTTCGTGTTTCCATAAGCCACTGAACAGTGTCATGGCTTACGTCTTTATGTTATTTGATGTTCTGCATGCACACTGGCGTTAGCAGATGTGTCCGTTTGTTGTCGATCCAGAAAAACCTGCACCCTACACAAAGATGTGTACATATGTTGTCGACACATAAAATTCTGCACCCTACACAAAGATGTGTGCATGTGTTGTCGACACAGAAAATTCTGCACCTTACACAAAGATGTGTGCATGTGTTGTCGACACAGAAAATTCTGCACCCTATACAAAGATGTGTGCATGTGTTGTCGACACAGAAAATTCTGCACCTTACACAAAGATGTGTGCATGTGTTGTCGACACAGAAAATTCTGCACCTTACACAAAGATGTGTGCATGTGTTGTCGACACAGAAAGATCTGCACCCAACACATACCAGGCGGTGTCCACGCAGTTCAAAGGCAGACCTGCCGCCTAGATAAAAGTCCTAACCATACGACGATCGTACCTGTCGTTAATATGTGTACAGTGTTCACATGTCATATTCTTCTTTGTAACCAGTCGCCGTGGTGTAGTGGTTAACGCAACGGACTACCGACTGGAAGGTTGTGGATTCGAATCCCCATCAGTACCTTCAAAAATCATTCTGGGATTTTCCGGCTCTAACCGGCTCCTACCCAGAGTTGGACGTGCTATGGGCTCATTGGGAAAACTGGGACCACACAGTCGGGTCTCATCCACTTCACGGGATGCGTCATTGAGGGTGTTGCTCAAATCTTCTGACCATCACCGCAGGTGTCTGTATCTCTCGGGCCTGGTTGACGCCAGGATATATTATGATAGTAAGCGTAGAGTAACAACCCTGTCACGCAGTCTCAATCCTAGATGGAACTCCATAGCATCATAATTATCATCCACATCGACATCATCATTGCATGATAAAAACTTTCAGCTTCTGTGGCCATTAAAGTGGCGACGACGAAAATGGGACGAAAAAAAAAAAAAGGGCGAACACAAAGGTAACCTCCATGAGTGCACTGATCCTAAAAAAAAAAATAAAAAAAAAATAAAATAAAAATCTTCTTTGTTATGTTCGTGTTCTTAGAAGGAGTGTATCTGATGCATGCACAAAAACAGAAAATGTGTTTGTTTGAATA
>JAPXFY010000014.1:3196423-3201423 GCA_030674185.1 Monoplex corrugatus | reverse complement strand
AACGAGGAGATAGCTTTTTTTCTTTTTTTTTTTATATCTATATATATATATAGGATGCATTGTACTTATGGAGTTATCTTTGTGCTCACTTTTTTTTTCGTCCCATTTTCAACGTCAGTTTAATGGCCACAGAAGCTGAAACAGTTTTCATTATGCGATGATGATGATGTAGATGTGGATGATAATCATGATGCTATGGAGTTCCATCTAGGATTGAGACTGCGTGACAGGGTTGTACTCTACGCTCACTATCATAATATATCTGGCGTCAACCAGTCCCGAGAGATAGAGACACCTGCGGTGTTGGTCAGAAGATTTGAGCAACACCCTCAATGACGCATCCACGAAGTGGATGAGATTCACTGTGTGGTTCCCAGTCTTCCCCATGAGCCCATAGCACGCCTAACTCTGGTAGGAGCCGGTTAAGCCGAAAAATCCCACAATGATATATTTTTGAAGGTACTATGGCGGGATTCGAACCCACAACCTTCCAGTCGGTAGTCCGTTGCGTTAACCACTACACCACGGCGACTGATAAGAGGAGATAGCTTCACAGTGTGTGTCAGCGTTTGTCTGTGTGTCTGTGACAGATATGTATGAACAAGATTTCTCAGCTGTTTCTGTATGTGTCCTATACCAAATTTGGGTCACTGCACTTTCTCAGAAACTTCTGACAGTCTATTATCATTGTTCTGACAGATGACAGATTACCGTTTGTCCTCTTTCAAATTTAAGTTTTTTTCAGTTGAAATTCTTCAGGATCACAATGACTTTGAGAACTACAATATGGGGTTTCCTGAAATTATGGTCGTATATGTGAGGGAATATTGTTTGAATGGCTTGACATGTTGGTTTTGTGTGTGTGTGTGTGTGTGTGTGTGTTGTGTGTGTGTGTGTGTGTTGTGTGTATGTGTGTGTGTGGTGTTGTGTGTATGTGTGTGTGTGTGTGTTGTGTGTGTGTGTGTGTGTGTGTGTGTGTTGTGTGTGTGTGTGTGTGTAGCTTTTGTATGTTTATGTGTAAATCATGGTTTATGAGAGTGTGAAAGTTCTTTTTGAGATTATATTGGTGAATTACTGTGGGAATTTATGAGTCTGTCTCTTTTCTTGTCGTTCTTCATCTCTCTCTCTCTCTCTCTCTCTCTCTGTTCTATCTGTCTGTCTGTCTCTCTCTCTTATCTGTTGTTGTCTGTCTCTCTCTGTCTATTGTCTGTCTTCTTCAGTTCTCTCTGTCCTCTTCTCTCTGTCTCTACTGTCTGTCTCTCTGTCTGTCGCTCTCTCTCTCTCTATCTGTCTCTCTGTCTGTCTGTCTGTCTGTCTCTCTCTCTCTTCACTGTTGCTGTCTGTCTGTCACTCTTTTCTCTCCTCTCGTCCTTTCCTCACTTGTCTGTTTATCTGTCTGTCTGTTACTGTCTGTTGTCTCTTCTTTTCTCTCTCTCTAGTTCTTCTTTCCCTCTCCTGACTCTGTCTGTCTGTCGTCTTTCTTCTTCTCTCTCTCTCTCTCTCTCTCTAGTTCTCTCTTCCCTCTCCTGACTGTCTGTTGTTTCTTCTCTCTCTCTCTCTCTGTTACTCTCTCCCTCTCCCCTCACCTGACTCTGTCTGTCTGCTCTTTTCTCTCTCTCTCTCTAGTTCTTCCCCCTCCCTCTCCTGACTCTGCCTGTTTGTCTCTGTCTGTCTCTATTTCTCTCTCTCTCTCTCTCTCTCTTTTAGTTCCTTCTTCCCCCTCCCTCCCTCTCTCCCTGATCTGCTGTCTGTCTGTCTGTCTGTCTGTCTGTCTCTCTTTCTCTCTCTTTTTCTTTCTTCCTCTCTTCTCTCTCTATCTGTCTGTCTGTCTGTCTCTCTCTCTCTCTAGTTCTCATCTGCCCCCCCTCTCCTGACTGTCTGTCTGCTTTTCTCTCTCTCTCTTCTCTCTCTCTCTCTTAGTTCTCTCTCCCTCCTCCCCTCTCCTGACTCTGCTGTCTGTCGTCTGTCTCTTTCTCTCTCTCTCTTCTTTAGTTCTCTCTCCCTCCCTCCCCCCTCTCCCTGACTCTGCCTGTCTGTCTGTCTGTCTCTTTCTCTCTCTCTTTCTTTCTTTCTTCTTCTCTCTCTCTCTCTTCTCTATCTGTCTGTCTGTCTTCTGTCTCTCTCTCTAGTTCTCTCTCTCCCCCCCTCTCACTGTCTGTCTGTCTCTTTCTCTTCTCTCTTCTCTCTTCTCTCTCTCTCTCTCTCTTAGTTCCTCTCCTCCCGTCTCCTGACTTCTGTCTGTCTGTCTCTTCTTCTGTCTGTCTGTCTGTCTTCCTTCTCTCTCTCTCTCTCTCTCTCTCTCTCTCTCTCTCTCTCTCTCTCTCTCTCTTCTCCGCCTCACGTGTCGTAGGAATAACGGCCCGTGACCGATGTATATTAAATTTTCCGATGTTCAGAATTGTCACGTATTGCACCCTCTTCACCCCTCTTTCTCTGTCACGCGGCACGGCCCACACACGAATTATTATCATTACTGTTAACGATTTGATGGTTTATTGCCCACAGCTTAGTCTTATGTTCATACACAGCAGTACGCGTCCTCCTTGGGTTTGTATGGCAAGCTAATGATTCTGGTAAATAAACTGAGTCTGAGTCATCTGTCTATCTGTCTGTCTGTCTGGCTGTCTGTCTGTCGTCTGTATGTCTCTGTCTCTGTCTCTGCTCCCCTCTCTCTCTCTCTTCTCTCTCTCTCCTCTCTCCCTGTTTGTTTGTCTTCTCTGTCTCTCTTTCTCTGTCTGTCGTCTGTCTGTTCTCTTTCTCTGTCTGCTGTCTTCTGTCTACTGTCTCTTCTCACCATAAAACACGCACACACACCACACACACACACACAGACACACACAACGCACACACAACACACCACCCACACACAAAACACACACACACACACACAAACAACACCACACACAACACACACACACAACACAGGCACCACAACACACACACACACACACAAACACACACATACACACACCACACCACACACACACACTCACACGACACACACACACACTCACACACACCACACACACACACACCACACACACGCACCTCCCCCCCCCCCACACACACACACCACACACCACACACACCACCCGCCACCACACACACACACAACACACACACACACACACACACACACACCAAACACACCAACACACCACACACACACACACCTACCCACACACCACACACACAAACACACACACACACACACACACACACACACACACACAACACACACAACACAAACACACACACACACACACACACACACACACACACACACACACACACACCACACACACACACAACTTAATTTCTCCTCCCTTGTAATTTCTCCTTTTTTCCCCGTTTTTCCTCGCTCGTGGGTTTTAGCGATTCTTTTTTTGCTCATTGTAGCGTGAACATGCGGGCGGGTAAAACGGTTAGACACGGTTATCATTTTGCTTCTGCCGTTTATCTGGCTGTTCATGGCGTGTTCTCACGACAGCGGACACGGAAAAGGTCCGCTATCAACTTGCCGGCCTCCGACACCATGTCCGTGCATCATTAATTTCATCACACGTCATTAGACACGCTGCCGGTGTGATGACGTCATTTTGCAAACAGGGCGATGAACGTTATCTCTCCCCCCCCCCCATACCCCTTCCCCATTTTTGAAAAGTTTGTTTTCTTTAATAATTAAGGAGTTGTGCAATTAGTATTTCACCATACACAATCACTGAATATTCATTTGTAAAGTTCTCATCTAGTGTAATCCAAAACAAGTGTGACTGCCCGCGTTCAAGCAAACAGGAACCAGAAGAAAAAAAAAAAAAAACACAAACGAAAGAAGAATAAGAACGCTGTTTTAATACACAACAAGACAAACTGGCCTTTGTCAAGCGTAAGATTACAAACAAAAAACAACAGATACAAACATTATAGAAAAAGACTGAAACTTCCCTGCTGCTGTGTCCAATGTGAGAAAAGGAATAAAATGACTAAGATCTTGTCTTGTCTTGTCTTGTCTTGTCTTGTCTTGTCTTGTTGTATTACGCTTGACAAAGGCCAGTTGGCAGAAAATTTGCGCCTGTCTTGTCTTGTTTATTAAATACGCGTTCGTATTCTTCTTTTTTTTTATTTTTATTATTTTTTTTATTTCTCATCTAGTGTGTTTAAATAAATTGTCAGCACAAAAATTTAAGTGTTTTCCACCACCAGTATCAACCTTCACAATCGCCAAAAAGCCGGGAAAAACATACAATTCGTCCAAAAGCGCCTTGTTGTATCCTTGAGCTCTCAAATGACTGCCCACTCTCTTCCTCTTTTCCCCTCCGCCAAAAAAAAAAAAAAAAAAGAAAAAAGAAAAAAGAAATAAACAAAATTGGCAACAACAAAATCCAAAGCGAAACAAACCAAGTAGCTCCAAAACAAAACAAAACAAAGCAAAATAAAAAACAAAACAAAACAAAAAAAACCAAACCAAACCAAACCAAACAAAACAAAAAAACCAAAACAAAACAAAACAAAACAAAACAAAAAAAGAAAAGAAATGGAGAAAAATGTTCAGTGTCCATACATCCGGCGAACGTATTTATACAAACCTATATATCACGTGCGCGCGCGCTTGCACACACACACGCACACACACACACGCACACACACACACACACACACACACACACACACACACACACATACACACACACAAACACACGTACATACACACACACACACAAAATACGCACACACACACACACACACACACACACATACACACACACACACACGCGCACACGCACACACACACACAAATACGCACACACACACACGCCACACACACACACACACACACCGTCTAATATCACTTATAGTGAAAAGACGTTAAATTAAAGAACGAACGAAGAACACATAAACACACACACACACACACACATACACACACACTCATTCACTCACACCCACCCACACACACATACACAAGAGGTATATTATTCTCGTGTGACACATTGTATCAA
>JAPXFY010000014.1:3188923-3191423 GCA_030674185.1 Monoplex corrugatus | reverse complement strand
TGTTTATGGTAAATATCAAAACTAAAGAGTGTGGTAATAAGTGATAATATTAGTAGCATCGCATAAACAACATTGTATGTTTCTATCTCATGTTGCCTCAAGCACCTTTTCCACCCTCTTTGTCTTCAGCCACTCTGCAAGTCCGTCCAATATCTTCTCCCTGGGTCTACCTCGTGCTCTCTTTCCTTCAGATTTCCTGTTGTGACCAGGTGCTCCATTTCTCCTTTCTTCATAAAATGGCCTATAAATGTTGCCTGTCTTTTCCTTATCTTCCTTATGAATGAGCTACTTGTTCTGCCTCCATCAAGACTGTCTTGTTTGTTTTCTTTGCTGTCCATGGAACTCTCAACATTCTTCTTAGAAACCACATCTCGGCTGCCTCAAAAAGCCATGTGATGGAAAAATGATCCAGAATGATCGTGGCATAAGTCATAACAGTTCATTTACTTTGGCCCTTCACCCGTCTTAGGGTATAGGTGTCGACAAAAGATTTCCATAATCCTCTGTCCTGTGCTTTTGTCTCTACCTGTCTCCACATGAGGCCCATCCCCTTAGTGTCTGCCTGGGGGTCTCTAGGCCAGGTGTTTTCTGGCCAGCCTGTCTGTCTTGTCCACTCGGGATTCCATGTAACGGCTTGTTCAGTGATACGTGACATTGGTTTCGTAGTGTGTGTCCAGTCTATCCCCACCTGACATTGGTTTTTGTAGTGTGTGTCCAGTCTATCCCCACCTGACATTGGTTTTTGTAGTGTGTGTGCCTGATCTATCCGTAGTGTGTGCCTGATCTATCCCCACCTGACATTGGTTTTGGTAGTGTGTGCCTGATCTATCCCCACCTGACATTGGTTTTGGTGGTGTGTGCCTGATCTATCCCCACCTGACATTGGTTTTGGTAATGTGTGCCTGATCTATCCCCACCTTCTGACATTGGTTTTGGTAGTGTGTGTGCCCGATCTATCCCCACCTTCTGACATTGGTTTTGGTAGTGTGTGTGCCCGATCTATCCCCATCTTTTGACATTGGTTTTGGTAGTGTGTGTGCCCGATCTATCCCCATCTTTTGACATTGGTTTTGGTAGTGTGTGTGCCCGATCTATCCCCATCTTCTGACATTGGTTTTGGTAGTGTGTGTGCCCGATCTATCCCCATCTTCTGACATTGGTTTTGGTGGTGTGTGTCTGATCTATCCCCATCTTCTGACATTGGTTTTGGTGGTGTGTGTCTGATCTATCCCCATCTTCTGACATTGGTTTTGGTGGTGTGTGTCTGATCTATCCCCATCTTCTGACATTGGTTTTGGTGGTGTGTGTCTGATCTATCCCCATCTTCTGACATTGGTTTTCGAAGTGCGTCTGCCCGATCTATCCCCATCTTCTTCCAGTTTCGCTGACTGCTGGCAGTTGGTGTGTCCTCTTCCACAAATCGGTGTTGCTGATCTTGTCTGGCCAGTAAATCTAGAGGAATCTTATCAACAGCTCTTCATAACACCTGCACACAGGAACCACAAAAAAACACAAAAGAAGAATAAGAACGCGTATTTATACAACAAGACAAGACAGGCGCAAATTTTCGGCCAAGGCCTTTGTCAAGCGTAATATTACAAACAAACAAACACCAGATACAAAAATTATGAGGAAAAGATTGAAACTTCCCTGCTGCTGTGTCTAATGTGAGAAAAGTCCAGTTGGCCGAAAATTTGCGCCTGTCTTGTCTTGTATTAAATACGCGTTCGTATTCTTCTTTCGTGTTTTTTTTCTGGTTCCTGTTTGCTAGAACGCGGGCAATCACACTTGTTTTGAATTTCGTATTACCCTGCACACTGTTAAGGGAAGGTGTTGTCATCTTCTATGTTTTGGCACTACACATTAGCACTGGCTTCACGTTTCAGTTAACCCTTTGACTCCCGCACCCTGTCCACCAGCATCCTGCATCGCCAACCATGCTAACAAAGCAAGAACTTAACCCTATGATTTCCGCACCTATCCACCAACTTCCTGCAGGAAGCTGGTGGATAGGATGAGAGAATCAAAAGGTCAAGTTTTTGCAGTTGGTGGATAGGGTATGGGGTCAAAGGGTTAAATTAAACAAAACCCGGATTTGGGTTTGTTGTGATCACACTCTTGAGCTCCATGAGACATAAGCTTGTGCATAAACCAAACATGGTGGTAAGGTATAGCGTATGTTTTATATGTACTGTTTACGGCAATAAAACTAGACATTGATCGCTTACAAAAATCGTCCAGTTGCTTGCTGATGGCAGTTGGGTGGGGATGGGGGTTGGGAACATGATGGTAAGGTATTACGTATGTTTTGTATGTACTGTTTACGCCAATAAAACTAGACATTGATAAAAAAAATATAACTCTTGAGATCACGTAGGAATTATCTCCCATATTGTAGAACTTCTCAAATCTAACACAGTTTGCGCTACCCATTCAGCTAGCATAGAAGCAGATACAAAGTTCAGAAACGTAAGCTCAGAACACTCCTCAAAAAAGGAGC
>JAPXFY010000014.1:3181423-3183923 GCA_030674185.1 Monoplex corrugatus | reverse complement strand
TAATTTACAACTCTGCTTAGAGCGGTACAGAGAGAGAGAGAGAGAGAGAGAGAGAGAGAGAGAGAGAGAGAGAGAGAGAGAGAGAGAGAGAGAGAGAGAGAGAGAAGGTGAGGTGTGAGGGGGTGAGGATGAGAGAGGTAGATAGAGAGAGGGTAGAGAGAGAAGGGGGAGAAAGAGATGGGGGAAGAGAGAGGGAAGAGAGGATAGAGAGAGAGAGAGAGAGAGAGAGAGAGAGAGAGAGAGAGAGAGAGGCGAGGAAGGGATGGAGGAGGGAGGAAGAGAGAATTCTGTTGTCAACTACTTTCCACTGCACCATCACAACAGACCTGCCAGATTATTTTCTGTAGGACCTTGTTCATCCAAATTATCTCCGTTCCTTCTCTTTCTAATCCTCTCCATCTTCCACATTATTCCTCCCACTCCCAATCCTCCCCTCTTCCCCCCCACCCCACCCCTCTCCACCGTTCAACCTTCCCCAAACTTTCAAAAAAACGAGAAATAGAAATCGAAAAACCACAAAGTGTTTATCTTCGGAATTGTTTCGAAAATTTCATCAAGACATTCATCCGCTCTTCGTATGCACTTTCACCAGTAATCATCAGCAGACTCCTTGCGTCTGCGCAAAACCTATGCGTTTCAAGGTCGTGGAAAAAACTAAAAATGCTGACGCTACCAGAATGATTGAAGCGTTAAGTTTACGCAACAACAGGGGTTGTTTTTCTTTTTTTTTTGGGGGGACGTTCGATACGTCCCAGGTTCGATATGTCTCAGGCTTGGATGCGTCACACACACACGCGCTCGCTCCCGCGCGCGCGCGCACACACCAACACACACACACACACACACACACACACACACACACACACACACACACACACACACACACACACACACACACACACACACACACACACACACACACACAAAGGAGGTTCAACAATGTAAACGGCACGCCAAGTTTCGGACTGCGAAATGTGTAGTGAGTTCGTGCGTAGGTATGGGAACACAGACTTGGGAAATATTTGTGTGGGAACATGGATGGTAGGTATTAAATGCGGATGTTGGTGCCGAAATATGAAGAACATGAGCATCTTTGTGTGTTATCACTCTCTGTGTATTTCACACAGGCACGCACGCGCGCACCGCGAGCGGCGCTCGCGTGATAAAAAAGTACGCGACACGCGCACGCAAAAAAGATACATTTTGTACCTGGGACGTATCGAACCTGGGACGTATCGAATTGGGACGTATCGATGCGTATCGAAAATGGGACCTACGAAAAACTTAAGCTGACCCCCAGAATGATTGAAGCAGTATAAGGCAGGCAACGAGCAAACCATTCAAATTAGAGACAGAAGATTTTGAGTCCACGCATCTATCAACAGAGCAAGCCAACCCGCTTGAAAGTGTCATGTATATCGAGAAAGATGCAGCTAACCATTCAAAACAACCGTATTTTCTGTAAGACTTAACTATCAACCTGCCTGTTTCTCCTCTTTCGCTCCTCTTCTTTTCTCCATTTTCCCCTAACCCCCAGTTCCCCCACACTTTCAGAGAAACCTACAGGCTTCAATGAAGTCTTAATTCAAGGAGATGTGATTATTAGTGAGCCATTAGTTTACTTTTTCAAAAAACTTGTCTGTAAGTCAGTGTATCAATTTGTTGTCTCCACACACACAACACACTACACACACACACACACAACACACACACACACGCGCGCGCGCCGCGCGCCACACACACACACACACACACACACACACACACACACACACACACACACACACACACACACACACACACACCACACACAACTGTCCTCATCTGAACTCTCAACCCTCCAACAAAAACACACGCACACACACACCGTCTCAGATTTCTGTTTTTCATCTTCCTATTCCTCTCCTATGAAAAGCATTCTTACCAACAAATACAATGCCTATCAATTAACATCAGGAAGAGAGTTCTTGAATGTTATATAGAACGATAATGTTATACGGTTGTGAGGCGTGGACAGTCAACAAGCAAAGCCAGAACAAGATTGAGGCAGCCGAGATGTGGTTTCTAAGAAGAATGTTGACAGTTCCATGGACAGCAAAGAAACAAACGAGACAGTCCCTTTATGGAGGCAGACACACGATCATTTCATAAGGAAGATTAGGAAAAAGAGGCAACATTTATAGGCCATTTTATGAGGAAAGGAGAATTGGAGCACCTGGTCACAACGGGAAAACTGGAGGGAAAGAGAGCCCGGGTAGATCCAGGTTGAAGATATAGACGGACTTGCAGAGTGGTTGAAGACAAAGAGGGTGGAAGAGGTGCTTGAACAACAAGGGATAGAAACAGATGGAAGGCCATGATCGCCAACGCCATGTGGCAAGGCACTTGACGATGATGATGTGATGTGATGATGATGATGATGATGATGATGATGATGATGATGATGATGATGATGATGATGATGATGATGATGATTTCCTCTCCCACTTTCCCTCATTCT
>JAPXFY010000014.1:3161423-3176423 GCA_030674185.1 Monoplex corrugatus | reverse complement strand
GAAGAAAGAAGGAGAAGAAGAAGAAGTAGAAGAAGAAGAAGAAGAAGAAAAAGAAGAAGAAGAAGAAGAAGAAAAAGAAGAAGAAGGAAAAGAGAAGAGAAGAAAGAAAAGAAAAGAGAAGAAGAAGAAAGAAAAAGAAGAAGAAAGAAAAGAAGAAGAAGAAGAAGGAAAAGAAGAAAAAAAGAAGAAGAAGAAGAAGAAGAAGGAAAAAGAAGAGAAGAAGAAGAAAGGAAAAGAAAAAGAAGAAGAAGAGAAGAAGGAAAAGAAAAGAAGAAGAAGGAAAAAGAGAAGAGAAGAAGAAGAAGAAGAAGAAAAAAGAAGGAAGAAAAGAAAGGAAGAAGAAGAAGAAGAGAAGAAGAAGAAGAAGAAGAAGAAGAAGAAGAAAAGAAGAAGAAGAAGAAGAAGAGAAGAAGAAGAAGAAGAGAAGAAGAAGAAAGAAGAAGAAGAAGAAAGAAGAAGAAAAGAAGAAGAAGAAAAGAAGAAGAAGAAGAAAGAAGAAGAGAAGAAAAGAAGAAGAAAGAAGAAGAAGAAAGAAGAAGAAAAGAAGAAGAAAGAAGAAGAAGAAAGAGAAGAAAGAAGAAGAAGAAGAAGAAGAAGAAAGAAGAAGAAGAAGAAGAGAAGAAGAAAAGAGAAGAAGAAGAAGAAGAAGGAAGAAAAGAAAGAAGAAGAAGAAAGAAGAAGAAAAGAAGAAGAAGAAGAAGAAGAAGAAAGAAGAAGAAAGAAGGAAGAAGAAGAAGAAGAAGAAGAAGAAGAAGAAGAAGAAGAAGAAGAAGAAAGAAGAAGAAGAAGAAGAAGAAGAAGAAAGAAGAAAGAAGAAGAAGAAGAAGAAGAAGAAGAAGAAAGAAGAAGAAGAAAGAAGAGAAGAAAGAAGAGAAGAAGAAGAAGAAGAAGAAGAAGAAGAAGAAGAAGAAGAAGAAGAAGAAGAAGAAAGAAGAGAAGAAGAGAAGAAGAAGAAGAGAAGAAGAAAAGAAGAAGAAGAAGAAGAAGAAGAAGAAAGAAGAAGAAGAAGAAGAGAAGAAGAAGAAAAGAAGAAGAAGAAGAAGAAGAAGAAAAAGAAGAGAAGAAGAGAAGAAGAAGAAGAAAAGAAGAAGAAGAAGAAGAAGAAGAAGAAGAAGAAGAAGAAGAAGAAGAAGAAGAAGAAGGAAGAAGGAGAAGAAGAAGAAGAAGAAGCGGCTGTAGAAGAGTGGATATAACCACACGAAGAAGACTTATTCATTGGCCTCGCACAGTGCATTTGATGCAGGGTAGCTGTTCTTGTTGCGTGTGTGTGTGTGTGTGTGTGTGTGTGTGTGTGTGTGTGTGTGTGTGTGTGTGTGTGTGTGCGTGTATGTGTGTGCGTGCGTGCGTACATAGGTGTGTGTGTGTATGCGCGTGTGCGTGTGCGTGTGTGTGTGTGCGTGTGTGTGCGCATGCGCACGTATGCTTAATGTAGTGTATATGCCTGTGTGTGGGTTGTATGCACGTGCACTTAAGTATGTGTATGTGTGTGTGTGTGTGTGTGTGTGTGTGTGTGTGTGTGTGTGTGTACGCGCGCACGCGCGCGCGCGTGTGTGTGTGCCTTTGAGTGTCTGCTTGTCAGTGTGTGAATCATGCAGCTTACAGCTGTTACATAATTATGCGTTGCGTAGCTTTTAACCGCTACATAGTGGTGGGTCCATATGCACGCATCTGTGTTATCAATGTCATTGTTTTAGTAGATCGCTTATTAATGAAATGATTGAGCAAAGGTGCACGGGGCTGGGCGGTGCTCAAACATAAGTGCAAAAAGAGTAAAACAATGGATAAACCATACGAGGAATGGGTAAAGTACAAGTAGTGTCAAGACTAACAGGCATCACAAAGGCAGTTTTTTTGAATGAGAAGATATGGTGTCCTAAATCAAATCTTGCTGTTTGTTTGTTCGTCTTTGGGGTATGCTTTATTTTGCTTGTTTTTCTTTTTTATAGGGAGATCGTTTTCGTATGACCAGAGGGGAGTGTGTGTGTGTGTCTGTGTGTGTGTGTTCGTTCGTTATTTAATTTAACGTCTTTTCACTATAAGTGATATTAGACGGGGGAAGGGGGAGGGGGGAATAAAAAAAAATGAATGAACAAAATAAAATGTAGAACGATAGTTGGACGAGTTGGATTGGGGCAGAGGGAAGACAGAGGAAAAAGACATTAGTAGGTGGGAGAACAGAAAAATGGAACGAGAACTGAACACTAACAATTAACTTCAACAATATGAAGGGAAATTGTAAATGTGTGTGTGTGTGTGTGTGTGTGTGTGTGTGTGTGTGTGTGTGTGTGTGTGTGTGTGTGTCTGTGCGCGCGCGCGCGCGTGTGTGTGCGTGTGGTGTGTTTGTGTGTGTGTGTGTGTGTGTGGTGCGTGTGTGTGTGTGTGTGTGTGTGTGTTGTGTGTGTGTGTGTGTTGTGTGTGTGTGTGTGTGTGTGTGTGTGTGTTGTGTGTGTTAACTGTGACAATTTGTCATGTATGCGCGAACGCATGCACCCACGCGTGTGTGTTGCATGCTTCTATGTACGTGTCAACGTCATCAACACGTGTCGCGACTATGTTGACTACATTAACATGCGTAGCCATCCACACAATTAACAATCTTTTATCCATATCATCAAATATCATTTAGTTACACTAATTAAATCCGCAGATCATGTGGCTAAAGGCAGGTAGCAGGCAGTAATGACAGCATGTAGAAAAAAAAAACCCAACATATTAACATTATGCACTTTTAGAAGTCATCGTGAAATAATCTTCAGACTTTGAATTGAGTTCATGCGTACGTACAGGATGTTCTCACACAATGCTTAGCTAACAGACAACTGCATCTTCAGCATCATTGACATGGTGCAGGTACATTAACGAATGAATGAAAGAAGGAATGAATGAATGAATGAATGAATGAATGAACGAATGCTTGAATGCATGAATTGATGCATGCATGTATGAATGAATGAATGAATCAATCAATCAATCAATGAATCAATCAATCAATGAATCAATTAACGAACGAATGCTTGAATGCATGAATTGATTCATGCATGTATGAATGAATGAATGAATGAATGAATGAATGCTTGAATGCATGAATTGATGCATGCATGTATGAATGAATGAATGAATGAATGAATGAATGAATGAACGAACGAATGCTTGAATGCATGAATTGATGCATGCATGTATGAATGAATGAATGAATGAATGAATGAATGCTTGAATGCATGAATTGATGCATGCATGTATGAATGCATGAATGAATGAATGAATGAATGGATGAATGAATGAATGAACGAACGAATGCTTGAATGCATGAATTGATGTATGCATGTATGAATGAATGAATGAATGAATGAATGAATGAATGAATGAATGAATGAACGAATGAATGCTTGAATGCATGAATTGACGCATGCATGAATGAATGAATGAATGAATGAATGAATGAATGATTGAATGAATGAATGAATGAATGAATGAATGAAGGAGGTTTTACACTTTGGAGTTTGTTAGCAGGGATTTATCGCACTCGGATAATTCCATATGGGCTCCAACCAAATCTGCCAGTAATAATCTGGCAGACTCCTTGAGCTTGTGCAAAACCGTAAGTGCTGGTGAAGTTTTGAAATAGGAAAGGGGTGGTTCTTAGAGTTCGGAGTTTAGAGTTTGTTCAAGAGGGAGTCATCATACTCGGACAAAAACGAAAAAGATAAATAAGATAAAATAAAATAAGTCCATATGGCTCCAGCATTCATCTGGCACACTCCCTCGTCCTGAACAAAACCCTATGTGCAGGAAAGGTCTTGAAATAAGTAGCGGAGAGATGGATCTATAAAACATTAAACTGATACCACCAGAATGATGGAAACATTAAGATGGACAGCCAACAGGCCAGTGGACCTATCAAACAATAAACTGACACCACCAGAATGATGAAAACATTAAGATGGACAGCCAACAGGCCAGTGGACCTATCAAACAATAAACTGACACCACCAGAATGATGGAAACATTAAGATGGACAGCCAACAGGCCAGTGGACCTATCAAACAATAAACTGACACCACCAGAATGATGAAAACATTAAGATGGGCAGCGAACAGGCCAGTGGACCTATCAAACAATAAGCTGACACCACCAGAATGATGGAAACATTAAGATGGGCAGCGAACAGGCCAGTGGATCTATCAAACAATAAGCTGACACCACCAGAATGATGGAAACATTAAGATGGACAGCCAACAGGCCAGTGGACCTATCAAACAATAAGCTGACACCACCAGAATGATGGAAACATTAAGATGGACAGCCAACAGGCCAGTGGACCTATCAAACAATAAGCTGACACCACCAGAATGATGGAAACATTAAGATGGGCAGCGAACAGGCCAGTGGACCTATCAAACAATAAACTGACACCACCAGAATGATGGAAACATTAAGATGGGCAGCGAACAGGCCAGTGGACCTATGAAACAATAAGCTGACACCAGCAGAATGATGGAAACATTAAGATGGACAGCCAACAGGCCAGTGGACCTATCAAACAGTAAGCTGACACCACCAGAATGATGGAAACATTAAGATGGGCAGCGAACAGGCCAGTGGACCTATCAAACAATAAACTGACACCACCAGAATGATGGAAACATTAAGATGGGCAGCGAACAGGCCAGTGGACCTATCAAACAATAAGCTGACACCACCAGAATGATGAAAACATTAAGATGGACAGCGAACAGGCCAGTGGACCTATCAAACAATAAACTGACACCACCAGAATGATGAAAACATTAAGATGGACAGCCAACAGACCAGTGGACCTATCAAACACTAAGCTGACACCACCAGAATGATGGAAACATTAAGATGGGCAGCAAACAGGCCAGTGGACCTATCAAACAATAAGCTGACACCACCAGAATGATGGAAACATTAAGATGGACAGCCAACAGGCCAGTTTTTACTGGGGCTTAGAACTGAACAAATGAAACACTAACTTGCTGATACCACCGGGAATGTTAGGATCACTCTAATGGGCAGTGGACAATCCAGATTAACAGTGTTATAAATGAATGAATGAATGAATGAATGAATGAATAAGCAAACAACATTTTTATTATTATGCAGTCTAACGTTGTTTTCATATTACAGCTTTTACAGCTCGTTCAATAACACATCTCTATAATGTACTAAAGATTCATGCTGTGTTTAGCTGATGCACACAAACAACAACAAAATATGTAAACAGCATGGATGAATAAGTATGATTTTGTGAAGTGGTTAGTGCAATGGACTGTTGACTGGAAGGTCGCTGGTTTGAACCTTCATCAGGTTTCAAATTTTTTACTTTTTTTTATTTTTTCGACTCCGACTAACTCCTACCCAGAGTTGAACGTGCTATTGGTGGGTTGGGAAGACTGGGACCACACAGGGTAGTCTCATCCACTTTATGAATGTGCACCTCAAAGGTGTTGCTGGAATTTTCTCACCAACATTTCAAATTTGTATTCAGGTTTTGGGTTATTTTTTTTTATTCCCTTATGCGATAAATTGGATGGAGTGGTCAACGCCAGGGGCATTTCCTTAGATTATGTGTGTGAATGCATTGATATGTGTACTTAATTTTCTTTTCTCTTTTTTTCTCCTGTTGAAGTTTTGTGTATGTTATGAAAACGATTATAGCCCTGATATGGCTCTACTCAGTCGGCTGGGCTTAAAATAGAAATAACAATAATGATGATCAACATTGGTGTCTGTATCTCTCAGGCCTGGCTGATGGCGGTATATTGTATGAAGTGAATCATGGAACAACACCCTGTCATGTAATCTCAGAGGGAAATTGAAGGACACAGCATTGTCAGTGTCATCCTCATTCTAATGATCATACCATTGTGAAAGTGGTCCCAATTTCTTTGGCTATTCATGACCTCTGTCGTGGAGATCTCTCTCCGTGGGTTTGGAGATGTATAGGGGAACTGCAATGATGGTAAAGGATAGTTAAACAAAAAGGTTTCAAATGGATCAAAAATGGAGCAATAATAATAATAGTGATATAATAACAATAGTAATAACAATAATAATAACAATGATAATCTATCATCATTCATCATCATCATCATTGGTGGTGGTGGTGGTGGTGGTGGTGTTGAAGAAGAAGAAGAAGAACAAGAACAAGAACAAGAAGATGATTATGATGATGATAAAATCATAACACTACTACTACGATTACTACTACTACTACTACTACTACTACTACTACTACTACTAGTAGTAATAGTACTAGTAGTGACAACAACAACAGCAATAATGATAATGATAATAACAATATTAATAATAATGATAATAATAATAATAATAATAATATATAATAATAATAATAATAATAATAATAATAATAATGATAAGAAGAAGAAGAAGAAGAAGAAGAAGAAGAAGAAGAAGAAGAAGAAGAAGAAGAAGAAGAAGAAGAAGAAGAAGAAGAAGAAGAAGAAGAAGAAGAAGAAGAAGAAGAAGAAGAAGAAGAAGAAGAAGAAGAAGAAGAAGAAGAAGAAGAAGAAGAAAAAGAAGAAATAAATGAATAAACAAATATGTAGACAAGATAAGACAAGACAAGACAAGATAAGACAAGACAAGACAAGATAAGACCATATCAGATAACAAGTACATAAATGAATAAATACGTAAATCAATGAATGAAAGGGAGTTAAGCCAATTATGCATTTTATGATTCTGTTGATGATGTCTTCAATATTAGTTTTGAAACAGCCTCTCAATTTGAGCCTGTAAAGTTGGCTGCTCTGTCAGTGGCATGAGATGTTAATTAAGTTCATTTCAAAGTGGAATATACCATTCAAAAGTAGAGAGGAAAAGAAATAATCTGTTGACACTGTCACCCCTTATTTTAGGTAATTTAAAAACGTACTGGTATCATTTTAGATTGCAGGGAATCTTCTGTTCTGAACATTACTCAGAGCTCACATGCACTGAATATCAAATGGACGACACAAACGAGACTTGAGGTTATTGTTGGAAGCTTGAAAAGGTCGTTAAGGGACTAGTTCAGAGCCAGCAGAACACAGTTTTAGTGACGTCTGTTATGGATCACCCATTCAGCTGTCATTTTCTTTCTGGCACTTAGCGTGTTTGTGAGGGATGGTGAAGGAAGATAGCTGGGAAGGATGGAGGTGCTCTTTGTGTGTGTGTGTGTGTGTGTGTGTGTGTGTGTGTGTGTGTGTGTGTGTGTGTGTGTGTGTGTGTGTGTGTGTGTGTCTGTCTGTCTGTCTGTGTGTGTCTGTGTGTGAGTGTGTGTGCGTGCACGCCCGCACGCGTGCTCTAGGGCATCACAACATGAGAGAGCAGACTAATACCCTATCATTTTCTTCAGACAGCATTCCCACCATGACTACGATGAGCACATGCATGCACTACCATTCAGCCCGTGCTGGCTGAGATTTCCTGATTACAACTGACGATTATCAGGACACAGGGTCATAGGGGATTATCATGACCTTTGTTTGGACAGTTGGACTTGTTTAGGCAATTCTGTTTGCGGTGTGCTTGCTGGTGGCACTTCAGTGTGGATGGGGGTTGGGAAAAAACGGGAGGGGTGGGTGTAGATGGGGTGGATGGACTTGATCGCAAAGAGCAATCTATCCAACTGATCAAGTCGACACTAAAGTGAATGAAGCTCGCCATCCCCCATTCCATGATGGCAAAATGGAGGCAAGAGGTACAATTAGAGAGGAGTTCCAAAACATTGTGTCTGATGATACAGGCCATGGTTTGTAACTGAAGCAGAAACAACGAAAATAGTCCGACAGTGGTAAGGACTGTGATGAGGGATGGTGGGGACGATAAAGGGGTGATCATGGGGGTGGGGTGGAGGGGTGTAGAGAAGAAGAGATGGGGAAAGGTTTGGTGGTTGTGTCCATGGTTGGAAGCAGAATGATTATTGTTGTAATTCAATGAAGGTAGGAGGACAGCTGAATGAATTGTTGGGTGAGAAACGTTTTGTTCTGCAGATACGGTTTTGCATTCGGCAGAAATTATCATGTACAGCCACGGGGAATAATTGCAAGTTGCAGGGATAAAACAATGTTTACATCAGACTTTGTTGCCAATCATTAGACCTTTTTTGTTGCTGTGACATAGCCATTAGAGTTTGCAGGGTTTTTTTTCCAGAGGGATTCATCGAAATCAGGTAGTTCCATAAGCACCGCTCAGATCTGTCGCCAATTCCTTTGCAGACTCACTAGCTGTAAACTGGCGAGGCCTTGAAAAGGAGAAGGCAGTGGGGGTGGGGGGTGGGGTGAGAATAGATTTGTAAAACACACAGGTCACACAGTCAGAATGATGGAAATATTAAGATTGGCAGCAAACTTATTCAGAGTTCAATGCACTGAATAAACCTTAAAATGGATGACATAAATGAGATTGTGGTTATTCTTGGAAGCTTGGAAAGGTCATTAAGGGACTGATTCAGAGCCAGTAGAACACAATTTCAGTGCTGTCTGTTATGGGTCACCCATTCAGCTGTCATTTTCTTTCTAGCACTTAGCGTGTTTGTGAGGGATGGTGAATGAAGTTAGCTGGGAAGGATGGAGGTGTTCTTTGTGTGTGTGTGTATGTGTGTGTGTGTGCGCGCGTGTGTGTGTGAGTGCGTGCGTGCGTGCACACCCGCACGCGTGCTCGAGGGCATAACTGCATGAGAGACCAGACTAATAACCTATCATTTTCTTCAGACACCATTCCCACCATGACGACGATGACACATGCATGCACTACCATTCAGCCCGTGCTGGCTGAGATTTCCTGATTACAACTGACGATTATCAGGACACAGGGTCATAGGGGGATTATCATGACGTTTGTTTGGACAGTTGGACCTGTTTAGGCAATTCTGTTTGTGGTGTGCTTGCTGGTGGCACTTCACTGGGGATGGGGGTTGGGAAAAACTTAAGAGGGGTGGGTGTAGATGGGGTGGATGGACGTTATCACAAGGGGCAATCTTTCCAACCGATCAAATCGACACTAAAGTGAATGAAGCTCGCCATCCCCCATTCCGTTGATGGCAAAATGGAGGCAAGAGGTACAATTAGAGAGGAGTTCCAAAACATTGTGTCTGATGATACAGGCCATGGTTTGTAACTGAAGCAGAAACAACGAAAATAGTCCGACAGTGGTAAGGACTGTGATGAGGGATGGTGGGGACGATAAAGGGGTGATTATGATGGTGGGGTGGAGGGGTGTAGAGAAGAGGAGATGGGGAAAGGTTTGGTGGCGTTGAATCAGTTTTACATAACATGGCTTTTAGGGGTTTTGCCTGGTTGTCCTCTTCTGTGTGATCCTGTGTCTTAACTGCTGGTGACTGTTTCCAGGCTGCTGGTGGTTGTGTCCATGGTTGGAAGCAGAATGATAATTGTGGTAATTCAACGAGGTAGGAGGACAGCTGAAAGAATTGTTGGGTGGGAAACGTGATGTTCTGCAGATACGGTTTTGCATTCAGCAGAAATAATCATGTACAGCCACAGGAATAAATGCAAGTTGCAGGGATAAAACGATGTTTACAACAGACTTTGTTGCCAGTCATTTGACTGGTTTTGTAGCTGTAACATAGAAATTGGAGTTTGGAGTTTTTTTCCAGAGGGATTCATCAAAATCAGGTAGTTCCATAAGCACCACTCAGATCTGTCACCAGTTCGTTGGCAGACTCACTGAGACTGTAGAAAGAACTGTAAACTGGTGAGGCCATGAAAAGGAGAAGGGGGGAGGGTGGAGAACAGATTTGTAAAACACAAAGGTAACACAATCAGAATGATGGAAACATTAACATTGGCAGCAAACTTTTTCGGTGTTCATATGCACTGAATAAATCTTAGAATGGACAGCATAAATAGAATTGTATTAATCTTGAAAGTTTGAACATGTCATTAGTCGACTAATTCAGAGCCATCAGAACACAATTTCAATGATGTCTCTTATGGATCACCCATTGAGCTGTCATTTTCTTTCGAGCACTTCGTGTGTCTGTGAGGGATAGTGAAAAGAATAACTGGGGAGAATGGAGGCGCTCATTGTCTGTGTGTGTGTGTGTGTGTGTGTGTGTGTGTGTATGTGTGTGTGTGTGTGTGTGTGTGTGTGTGTGTGTGTGTGTGTGTGTGTGTGAGTGTGTGTGTGTGTGTGTGTGTGAGTGTGTGTGTGTGTGTGTGTATGTGTGTGTGTGTGTGTGTATGTGTGTGTGTTTGTGTGTGTGTGTGTGTGTGTGAGTGTGTGCGAGTGTGTGTGCGTCTATGCCCGCACGCGTCCACGAAGGCATAACGGCATGAGAGAGCAGACTAATAACCTATCATTTTCTTCAGACTGCATTCCCACCATGACTACGATGAACACATGCATGCACTACCATTCAGCCCGTGCTGGCTGAGATTTCCTGATTACAACTGACGATTATCAGGACACAGGGTCATAGGGGGATTATCATGATGTTTGTTTGGACAGTTGGACTTGTTTAGGCAATTCTGTTTGTGGTGTGCTTGCTGGTGGCACTTCACTGCGGTTGGGGGTTGGGAAAAGCTTAAGAGGGGTGGGTGTAGATGGGGTGGAAGGACGTAATCGCAAGGGGCAATCTATCCAACTGATCAAGTTGACACTAAAGTGAATGAAGCTCGCCACCCCCATTCCACTGATGGCAAAATGGAGGCAAGAGGTACAATTAGAGAGGAGCTCCAAAACATTGTGTCTGATGATACAGGCCATGGTTTGTAACTGAAGCAGAAACAACGAAAATAGTCCGACAGTGGTAAGGACTGTGATGAGGGATGGTGGGGACGATAAGTGGGTGATGATGGGAGTGGGGTGGAGGGGTGTAGAGAAGAGGAGATGGGGAAAGGTTTGGTGGCGTTGAATCAGTTTTACATGACATGGCTTTTAGGGCTTTTGACTGGGTGACCTGTTCTGTGTGGTCCTGTGTCTTACTCGTAACTACTGGTGACTGTTTCCAGGCTGGTGGTGGTTGTGTCCATGGTTGGAAGCAGAATGATAATTGTGGTAATACGGCGCTGTATGAGGACAGCTGAAAGAATTGTTGGGAGGGAAACATTATGTTCTGCAGATACGGTTTTGCTTTGGGCAGAAATAATCATGTACAGCCACAGGACAATGGCAATCAACAGGGATAAAACAATGTCTACACTATACTTTGTTGCCAGTCATTAGACTTGTTTTGTAGCTGTAACATAGCTATTGGAGTTTCGAGTTGTTTTTTCCAGAGGGATTCACAAATGATATTGTGGTTATTCTTGGAAGCCTGAAAAGGTCATGAAGAAACTAATTCAGAGCCAGTAGAACACAATTTCAGTGATGTCTGTCATGGATCACCCTTTCAGCTGTCATTTTCTTTCTAGCGCTTGGTGTGTTTGTGAGGAATGGTGAAGGAAGACAATGGGGAAAGATGGAAGTGCACTTTGTTTGTGTATTTGTGTGCATGCGTGCGCATGTGTATGTGTGTGTGTGTGTGTGCGTGCACACCCGCACGCGTGCTCGAGGGCATCACTGCATGAGAGAGCAGACTAATAGCCTATCATTTTCTTCAGACAGCATTCCCACCATGACTACGACGACCACATGGGTGTGCTACCGTTCAGCCCGTGCTGGCTGAGATTTCCTGATTACAACTGTCGATTTTCAGGACACAGGGTCATAGGGGGATTATCATGACGTTTGTTTGGACAGTTGGACTGTTTAGGCAATTCTGTTTGTGGTGTGCTTGCTGGTGGCACTTCAGTGGGAATGGGGGTTGGGAAAAAACGGGAGAAGGGTGGGTGTAGATGGGGTGGAGGGACTTGATCGTAAGGGGCAATCTTTGCAACGATCAAGTCGACACTAAAGTGAATGAAGCTCGCCATCCCCCATTCCGCTGATGGCAAAATGGAGGCAAGAGGTACAATTAGAGAGGAGTTCCAAAACATTGTGTCTGATGATACAGGCCATGGTTTGTAACTGAAGCAGAAACAACGAAAATAGTCCGACAGTGGTTAGGACTGTGATGAGGGATGGTGGGGACGATAAAGGGGTGATGATGGGAGTGGGGTGGAGGGGTGTAGAGAAGAGGAGATGGGGAAAGGTTTGGTGGCGTTGAATCAGTTTTACATGACATGGCTTTTAGGACTTTTGACTGGGTGACCTGTTCTGTGTGGTCCTGTGTCTTAACTGCTGGTGACTGTTTTCAGGCTGCTGGTGGTTGTGTCCATGGTTGGAAGCAGAATGATAATTGTGGTAATTCGGCGCGGTAGGAGGACAGCTGAATGAATTGTTGGGTGAAAAACGTGATGTTCTGCAGATACGGTTTTGCTTTCGGCAGAAATGATCATGCACAGCCACAGGAATAATTGCAAGTTGCAGGGATAAAACCATGTTTACATCAGACTTTGTTGCCAGTCGTTAGACTGGTTTTGTTGTTGTAACATAGCCATTGGAGTTTGGACTTTTTTCCAGGTGTATTCATTGCAATCAGGTAATTCCATAAGCACTACTCAGATATGTCACAAATTTCTTGACAGATTCACTGAGCCTGTTGAAAGAACTGTAAACTGATAAGGTCCTGAAATGGAGAACGTGGAGGGGAGGTGGGGGTGAGAACAGATTTGTAAAACACAAAGGTGACACAGTCAGAATGATGGAAACATTAAGATTGGCAGCAAACTTATTCAGAGTTAAACTGCACTGAATAACTCTTAGAGTGGACGCCATAAATAGAATTGTGGTTAGTCTTGGAAGCTTGAAAAGGTCATTAAGGGACTAATTCAGAGCCAGTAGAACACAATTTTATTGATGTCTGTTCTGGATCACCCATTCAGCTGCCATTTTCTTCCTAGCGTTTGGTGAGTTTGTGAGGAATGGTGAAGGAAGATAGCGGGGAAAGATGGAGGCACGTTTTGTGTTGTGTGTGTGTGTGTGTGTGTGTGTGTGTGTGTGTGTGTGTGTGTGTGTGTGTGTGTGTGTGTGTGTGTGTGTGTGTGTGTGTGTGTGTGTGTGTTCGTTCGTTCGTTCTTTGATTTAACGTCTTTTCACTATGAGTGTGTGTGTGTGTGTGTGAGTGTGTGTGTGTGTTTGAGTGTGTGTGTGTGTGTGTGTTTGTGTGTGTGTGTGTGTGTGTGAGTGTGTGCACACCCGCACACGTGCTCGAGGGCATCACTGCATGAGAGACCAGACTAATAACATATCATTTTCTTCAGACAGCATTCCCACCATGACTACGATAAACACATGCATGCACTATCATTCAGCCCGTGCTGGCTGAGATTTCCTGATTACAACTGACGATTATCAGGACACAGGGTCATAGGGGATTATCATGACGTTTGTTTGGACAGTTGGACTTGTTTAGGCAAGTCTGTTTGTGGTGTGCTTGCTGGTGTCACATCAGTGTGGATGGGGGTTGGGAAAAACTTAAGAGGGGTGGGTGTAGATGGGGTGGATGGACGTGATCGCAAGGAGCAATCTATCCAACCGATCAAATCGACACTAAAGTGAATGAAGCTCGCCATCCCCCATTCCACTGATGGCAAAATGGAGGCAAGAGGTACAATTAGAGAGGAGTTCCAAAACATTGTGTCTGATGATACAGACCATGGTTTGTAACTGAAGCAGAAACAACGAAAATAGTCCGACAGTGGTAAGGACTGTGATGAGGGATGGTGGGGACGATAAAGGGGTGATGATGGGAGTGGGGTGGAGGGGTGTAGAGAAGAGGAGATGGGGAAAGGTTTGGTGGCGTTGAATCAGTTTTACATGACATGGATTTTAGGGTTTTTGACTGGGTGACCTGTTCTGTGTGGTCCTGTGTCTTAACTGCTGGTGACTGTTTCCAGGCTGCTGGTGGTTGTGTCCATGGTTGGAAGCAGAATGATAATTGTTGTAATTCAACGAAGTAGGAGGACAGCTGAAAGAATTGTTGGGTGAAAAACGTGATGTTCTGCAGATGTGGTTTTGCTTTTGGCAGAAATAATCATGTACAGCCACAGGACTATTGCAAATTACACTGATAAAACAATGTTTACATCAGACTTTGTTGCCAGTCGTTAGACTTGCTTTGTTGCTATAACATAGCCATTAGATTTTGGAGTTTTTTTTCCAGAGGGATTCATCGAAATCAGGTAGTTCCATAAGCACCACTCAGATCTGTCACCAGTTCGTGGGCAGACTCACTGAGACTGTAGAAAGAACTGTAAACTGGTGAGGCCCTGAAAAGGAAAAGGGTGTAGGGGGTGAGAACAGATTTGTAAAACACAAAGGTGACACAGTCAGAATGATGGAAGCATTAACATTGGCAGCAAACTTTTTCGGTGTTCATATGCACTGAATAAATCTTAGAATGGACAGCTATAATAGAATTGTAATTAATCTTGAAAGCTTGAACATGTCATTAGTGGACTAATTCAGAGCCCTCAGAACACAATTTCAATGATGTCTCTTATGGGTCACCCATTCAGCTGTAATTTTCTTTCTAGCACTTGGTGTGTTTGTAAGGGATGATGAAGGAAGATAACTGGGAAGGATGGAGGTGCACTTTGTGCATGTGTGTGCGTGTGTGTGTGTGTGTGCGTGTGTGCGTATGAGTGCGTGCGTGCATGCGTGCGTGCGTGCGTACATGCGTGCGTGCGTGCGTGCGTGTGTACGTGCACACCCGCACGCGTTCTCGAGGGCATCACTGCATGAGAGACCAGACTAATAACCTATCATTTTCTTCAGACAGCATTCCAACCATGACTACGATGAGCACGTGCGTGCACTACCGTTCAGCCCGTGCTGGCTGAGATTTCCTGATTACAACTGACGATTATCAGGACACAGGGTCATAGGGGATTATCATGATGTTTGTTTGGACAGTTGAACTTGTTTAGGCAATTCTGTTTGTGGTGTGCTTGCTGGTGGCAGTTGGGTATGGATTAGGGTTGGGTTAAAACGGGAGAGGGGGGTGTAGATGGGGTGGATGGACGTTATCAC
>JAPXFY010000014.1:3143923-3158923 GCA_030674185.1 Monoplex corrugatus | reverse complement strand
GTGTATGTGTGTTTGAGTGTGTGTGTGTGTGTGTGTGTGTGTATGTTTGTGTGTGCGTGTGTGTGAACGCCTGCACGCGTGCACGAGGGCATCACTGCACGAGAGACCAGACTAATAACCTATCATTTTCTTCAGACATCATTCCCACCATGACTAGGATGAGCACATGCGTGCGCTAGCGTTTAGCGCGTGCTTGCTGAGATTGCAACTGACGATTTTCAGGACACAGGGTCATAGGGGGATTATCATGACGTTTGTTTGGACATTTGGACTTGTTTAGGCAATTCTGTTTGTGGTGTGCTTGCTGGTGGCACTTCAGTGGGGATGGGGGTTGGGAAAAACGGGAGAGGGGTGGGTGTAGATGGGGTGGATGGACGTGATCGCAAGGAGCAATCTATCCAACGATCAAGTCGACACTAAAGTGAACGAAGCTCGCCATCCCCCATTCCGCTGATGGCAAAATGGAGGCAAGAGGTACAATTAGAGAGGAGTTCCAAAACATTGTGTCTGATGATACAGGCCATGGTTTGTAACTGAAGCAGAAACAACGAAAATAGTCCGACAGTGGTAAGGACTGTGATGAGGGATGGTGGGGACGATAAAGGGGTGATGATGGGGGTGGGGTGGAGGGGTGTAGAGAAGAGGAGATGGGGAAAGGTTTGGTGGCGTTGAATCAGTTTTACATGACATGGCTTTTAGGGCTATTGACTTGGTGACCTGTTCTGTGTGATCCTGTGTCTTAACTGCTGGCGACTGTTTCCAGGCTGGTGGTGGTTGTGTCCATGGTTGGAAGCAGAATGATAATTGTTGTAATTCAACGAAGTAGGAGGACAGCTGAAAGAATTGTTGGGTGAAAAACGTGATGTTCTGCAGATGTGGTTTTGCTTTTGGCAGAAATAATCATGTACAGCCACAGGACTATTGCAAATTACACTGATAAAACGATGTTTACATCAGACTTTGTTGCCAGTCGTTAGACTTGCTTTGTTGCTATAACATAGCCATTAGAGTTTACATTTTTTTTTCCAGAGGGATTCATCGAAATCAGGTAGTTCCATAAGCACCACTCAGATCTGTCACCAGTTAGTTGACAGACTCACTGAGACTGTAGAAAGAGCTGTAAACTGGCGAGGCCCTGAAAAGGAGAAGGGGGGGGGGTGAGAACAGATTTGTAAAACACAAAGGTAACACAGTCAGAATGATGGAAACATTAAGATTGGCAGAAACTTTTTCGGTGTTCATATGCACTGAATAAATCTTAGAATGGACAGCATAAATAGAATTGTAATTAATCTTGAAAGCTTGAACATGTCATTAGTCGACTAATTCAGAGCCCTCAGAACACAATTTCAATGATGTCTCTTATGGGTCACCCATTCAGCTGTAATTTTCTTTCTAGCGCTTGGTGTGTTTGTAAGGGATGGTGAAGGAAGATAACTGGGAAGGATGGAGGTGCACTTTGTGCATGTGTGTGCGTGTGTGTGTGTGTGTGCGTGTGTGCGTATGAGTGCGTGCGTGCATGCGTGCGTGCGTGCGTGCGTGCGTGTGTACGTGCACAATCGCACGCGTGCTCGAGGGCATCACTGCATGAGAGACCAGACTAATAACCTATCATTTTCTTCAGACAGCATTCCCACCATGACTACGATGAGCACATGCATGCACTACCATTCAGCCCGTGCTGGCTGAGATTTCCTGATTACAACTGACGATTATCAGGACACAGGGTCATAGGGGATTATCATGACGTTTGTTTGGACAGTGGGACTGTTTAGGCAAGTCTGTTTGTGGTGTGCTTGCTGGTGGCACTTCACTGGGGATGGGGGTTGGGAAAAACTTAAGAGGGGTGGGTGTAGATGGGGTGGAAGGACGTGATCGCAAAGAGCAATCTATCCAACCGATCAAGTCGACACTAAAGTGAATGAAGCTCTCCATCCCCCATTCCACTGATGGCAAAATGGAGGCAAGAGGTACAATTAGAGAGGAGTTCCAAAACATTGTGTCTGATGATACAGGCCATGGTTTGTAACTGAAGCAGAAACAACGAAAATAGTCCGACAGTGGTAAGCACTGTGATGAGGGATGGTGGGGACGATAAAGGGGTGATGATGGGGGTGGGGGTGGAGGGGTGTAGAGAAGAGGAGATGGGGAAAGGTTTGGTGGCGTTGAATCAGTTTTACATGACATGGCTTTTAGGGCTTTTGACTGGGTGACCTCTTCTGTGAGGTCCTGTGTCTTAACTGTTGGTGACTGTTTCCAGGCTGGTGGTGGTTGTGTCCATGGTTGGAAGCAGAATGATTATTATGGTAATTCAACGAGGTAGGAGGACAGCTGAAACAATTGTTGGGTGGGAAACATTATGCTCTGCAGATGTGGTTTTGTTTTTGGCAGAAATTATCATGTACAGCCACAGGACAATGGCAATCAGCAGGGATAAAACAATGTTTACATCAGACTTTGTTGCCAGTCATTAGATTGGTTTTGTTGCTGTAACGTAGCCATTAGAGTTTGAAGTTTGTCTAAGAAGGATTCATTGAAATCAGGTAGTTCCATAAGCACCACTCAGATCTGTCACCAATTCCTTGCAGACTCTCTGAGCCTGTGCAAAAAGCTGTAAACTGGCGAGGCCCTGAAAAGAAAAAGGGTGTAGCAGGGTGAGAACAGATTTATAAAATACACAGGTGACACAGTCAGAATGACGGAAACATTAAGACTGGCAGCAAACTTATTCAGAGTTAAAATGAACTGAATAACTCTTAGAATCGACAACATAAATAGAATTGTGATTAGTCTTGGAAGCTTGAAAAGGTCATTAAGGGACTAATTCAGAGCCAGTAGAATACAATTTTATTGATGTGTGTTCTGGATCACCCATTCAGCTGCCATTTTCTTCCAAGTGTTTGGTGTGTTTGTGAGGGATGGTGAAGGAAGATAACTGGAAAGGTTGGAGGTGCGCTTTGTTGTGTGTGTGTGTGTGTGTGTGTGTGTGTGTTGTGTGTGTGTGTGTGTGTGTGTGTGTGTGTGTGTGTGTGTGTGTATGTGGTGTGTAGTCTCTGTGTGTGTCTGTGTCTTGTGTGTGTCTGTGTGTGTGTATGTGTTTGTGTGTATATGTCTGTGTGTGTGTGTGTGTGTGTGTGTGTGTCTGTGTCTGTGTCTGTGTGTGTGTGGTGTGTGCGTGCACTCCCGCACGCGTGCTCGAGGGCATCACTGCATGAGAGACCAGACTAATAACCTATCATTTTCTTCAGACAGCATTCCCACCATGACTACGATGAACACATGCATGCACTACCATTCAGCCCGTGCTGGCTGAGATTTCCTGATTACAACTGACGATTATCAGGACACAGGGTCATAGGGGATTATCTTGACGTTTGTTTGGACAGTTGGACTTGTTTAGGCAAGTCTATTTGTGGTGTGCTTGCTGGTGTCACATCAGTGTGGATGGGGGTTGGGAAAAACTTAAGAGGGGTGGGTGTAGATGGGGTGGATGGATGTAATCGCTAGGAGCAATCTATCCAACCGATCAAGTCGATACTAAAGTGAATGAAGCTCGCCATCCCCCATTCCACTGATGGCAAAATGGAGGCAAGAGGTACAATTAGAGAGGAGTTCCAAAACATTGTGTCTGATGATACAGGCCATGGTTTGTAACTGAAGCAGAAACAACGAAAATAGTCCGACAATGGTAAGGACTGTGATGAGGGATGGTGGGGACGATAAAGGGGTGATGATGGGGGTGGGGTGGAGGGGTGTAGAGAAGAGGAGATGGGGAAAGGTTTGGTGGTGTTGAATCAGTTTTACATGACATGGCTTTTAGGGTTTTTGACTGGGTGACCTCTTCTGTGTGGTCCTGTGTCTTAATTAACTACTGGTGACTGTTTCCAGGCTGCTGGTGGTTGTGTCCATGGCTGGAAGCAGAATGATAATTGTGGTAATTCAACGAGGTAGAAGGACAGCTGAAAGAATTGTTGGGTGGGAAACGTGATGTTCTGCAGATACGGTTTTGCATTCGCCGGAAATAATCATGTACGGCCACAGAACAATTGCAAGTTGTAGGGATAAAATGATGTTTACATCAGACCTTGTCGCCAGTCATTAGACTTGTTTAGTTGTTGTAACATAGCCATTGGAGTTTGGACTTTGTTTTGTTTTTTTTCCAGAGGGATTCACAAATGATATTGTGGTTATTCTTGGAACTTGAAAAGGTCATGAAGAAACTAATTCAGAACCAGCAGAACACAGTTTCCATGATGTCTGTTATGGGTCGCCCATTCAGCAGTCATTGTTTCCTGCGCTTGGTGTGTTTGTGAGGAATGGTGAAGGAAGACAATGGGGAAAGATGGAAGTGCACTTTGTGCATGTGTGTGTGTATTTGTGTGCGTGCGTGCGCATGTGTATGTGTGTTTGAGTGTGTGTGTGTGTGTGTGTGTGTGTATGTTTGTCTGTGCGTGTGTGTGAACGCCTGCACGCGTGCACGAGGGCATCACTGCACGAGAGACCAGACTAATAACCTATCATTTTCTTCAGACATCATTCCCACCATGACTAGGATGAGCACATGCGTGCGCTAGCGTTTAGCGCGTGCTTGCTGAGATTGCAACTGACGATTTTCAGGACACAGGGTCATAGGGGGATTATCATGACGTTTGTTTGGACATTTGGACTTGTTTAGGCAATTCTGTTTGTGGTGTGCTTGCTGGTGGCACTTCAGTGGGGATGGGGGTTGGGAAAAACGGGAGGGGTGGGTGTAAATGGGGTGGATGGACGTGATCGCAAGGAGCAATTTATCCAACTGATCAAGTCGACACTAAAGTGAATGAAGCTCTCCATCCCCCATTCCACTGATGGCAAAATGGAGGCAAGAGGTACAATTAGAGAGGAGTTCCAAAACATTGTGTCTGATGATACAGGCCATGGTTTGTAACTGAAGCAGAAACAACGAAAATAGTCCGACAGTGGTAAGGACTGTGATGAGGGATGGTGGGGACGATAAAGGGGTGATTATGGGGGTGGGTGGAGGGGTGTAGAGAAGAGGAGATGGGGAAAGGTTTGGTGGTGTTGAATCAGTTTTACATGACATGGCTTTTAGGGCTTTTGACTGGGTGACTCGTTCTGTGTGGTCCTGTGTCTTAACTGTTGGGGACTGTTTCCAGGCTGCTGGTGGTTGTGTCCATGGTTGGAAGCAGAATGATAATTGTTGTAATACGGCGCTGTAGGAGGACAGCTGAAAGAATTGTTGGGAGGGAAACATTATGTTCTGCAGATACGGTTTTGCTTTGGGCAGAAATAATCATGTACAGCCACAGGACAATGGCAATCAACAGGGATAAAACAATGTCTACACCAGACTTTGTTGCCAGTCATTAGACTTGTTTTGTAGCTGTAACATAGCCATTGGAGTTTCGAGTTGTTTTTTCCAGAGGGATTCACAAATGATATTGTGGTTATTCTTGGAAGCCTGAAAAGGTCATGAAGAAACTAATTCAGAGCCAGTAAGAACACAATTTCAGTGATGTCTGTCATGGATCACCCTTTCAGCTGTCATTTTCTTTCTAGCGCTTGGTGTGTTTGTGAGGAATGGTGAAGGAAGACAATGGGGAAAGATGGAAGTGCACTTTGTGTATGTGTGTGTGTATTTGTGTGCATGCGTGCGCATGTGTATGTGTGTGTGTGTGTGCGTGTGTGTGTGTGCGTGCGTGCCTAGGGCATCACTGCATGAGAGAGCAGACTAATAGCCTATCATTTTCTTCAGACAGCATTCCCACCATGACTACGACGACCACATGCGTGTGCTACCGTTCAGCCCGTGCTGGCTGAGATTTCCTGATTACAACTGTCGATTTTCAGGACACAGGGTCATAGGGGATTATCATGATGTTTGTTTGGACAGTTGGACTGTTTAGGCAATTCTGTTTGTGGTGTGCTTGCTGGTGGCACTTCAGTGGGGATGGGGGTTGGGAAAAAACGGGAGAAGGGTGGGTGTAGATGGGTGGAGGGACTTGATCGTAAGGGGCAATCTTTGCAACCGATCAAGTCGACACTAAAGTGAATGAAGCTCGCCACCCCCATTCCGTTGATGGCAAAATGGAGGCAAGAGGTACAATTAGAGAGGAGTTCCAAAACATTGTGTCTGATGATACAGGCCATGGTTTGTAACTGAAGCAGAAACAACGAAAATAGTCCGACAGTGGTAAGGACTGTGATGAGGGATGGTGGGGACGATAAAGGGGTGATGATGGGAGTGGGGTGGAGGGGTGTAGAGAAGAGGGGATGGGGAAAGGTTTGGTGGCGTTGAATCAGTTTTACATGACATGGCTTTTAGGGACTTTTGACTGGGTGACCTGTTCTGTGTGGTCCTGTGTCTTAACTGCTGGTGACTGTTTTCAGGCTGCTGGTGGTTGTGTCCATGGATGGAAGCAGAATGATAATTGTGGTAATTCGGCGCGGTAGGAGGACAGCTGAATGAATTGTTGGGTGGAAAACGTGATGTTCTGCAGATACGGTTTTGCTTTCGGCAGAAATAATCATGTACAGCCACAGGAAAATTGCAAGTTGCAGGGATAAAACGATGTTTACATCAGACTTTGTTGCCAGTCGTTAGACTGGTTTTGTTGTTGTAACATAACCATTGGAGTTTGGAGTTTTTTCCAGGGGTATTCATTGCAATCAGGCAATTCCATAAGCACTACTCAGATATGTCACAAATGTCTTGACAGATTCACTGAGCCTGTTGAAAGAACTGTAAACTGATAAGGTCCTGAAATGGAGAACGTGGAGGGGAGGTGGGGGTGAGAACAGATTTGTAAATCACAAAGGTGACACAGTCAGAATGATGGAAACATTAAGACTGGCAGCAAACTTATTCAGAGTTAAAATGCACTGAATAACTCTTAGAGTGGACGACATAAATAGAATTGTGGTTAGTCTTGGAAGCTTGAAAAGGTCATTAAGGGACTAATTCAGAGCCAATAGAACACAATTTTATTGATGTCTGTTCTGGATCACCCATTCAGCTGCCATTTTCTTCCTAGCGTTTGGTGAGTTTGTGAGGAATGGTGAAGGAAGATAGCGGGGAAAGATGGAGGCACGTTTTGTGTGTGTGGTGTGTGTGTGTGTGTGTGTGTGTGTGTGTGTGTGTGTGTGTGTGTGTGTGTGTGTGTGTGTGTGTGTGTGTGTGTGTGTGTGTGAGTGTGTGTGTGTTTGAGTGTGTGTATGTGTGTGTGTGTGTGAGTGTGTGCACACCCGCACGCGTGCTCGAGGGCATCACTGCATGAGAGAGCAGACTAATAACCTATCATTTTCTTCAGACTGCATTCCCACCATGACTACGATGAGCACATGCATGTGCTACCGTTCAGCCCGTGCTGGTTGAGATTTCCTGATTACAACTGACGATTATCAGGACACAGGGTCATAGGGGATTATCATGACGTTTGTTTGGACAGTTGGACTTGTTTAGGCAATTCTGTTTGTGGTGTGCTTGCTGGTGTCACATCAGTGTGGATGGGGGTTGGGAAAAACGGGAGGGGTGGGTGTAGATGGGGTGGATGGACGTGATCGTAAGGGGACAATCTACCCAACCGATCAAGTCGACACTAAAGTGAATGAAGCTCGCCATCCCCCATTCCACTGATGGCAAAATGGAGGCAAGAGGTACAATTAGAGAGGAGTTCCAAAACATTGTGTCTGATGATACAGGCCATGGTTTGTAACTGAAGCAGAAACAACGAAAATAGTCCGACAGTGGTAAGGACTGTGATGAGGGATGGTGGGGACGATAAAGGGGTGATGATGGGGGTGGGTGTGGAGGGGTGTAGAGAAGAGGAGATGGGGAAAGGTTTGGTGGCGTTGAATCAATTTTACATGACATGGCTTTTAGGGCTTTTGACTTGGTGACCTCTTCTGTGTGGTCCTGTGTCTTAACTGCTGGTGACTGTTTCCAGGCTGCTGGTGGTTGTGTCCATGGTTGGAAGCGGAATGATTATTGTGGTAATTCAACGAGGTAGAAGGACAGCTGAAAGAATTGTTGGATGGGAAACGTGATGTTCTGCAGATACGGTTTTGCATTCGGCAGAAATTATCATGTACAGCCAGAGAAAAGTGGCGAGAAGCAGCGGTTAAAATGATGTTTATCTCGGGCTTTGTTGCCAGTCAGTAGGGTGGTTTTGTTGCTGTAACGTAGCCATTAGAGTTTGGAGTTTGTTCAAGAGGGATTCATCGCACTCAGACAATTCCATATGCGCGACGCAGATCTGCTGAGAATTCTCTGGCTGACTCACAAAGGCCGTGCAAAAAACCCTTTGTGCTGGCAAGCCCTTGAAATGAAGAGGGAGGTTGTTGAGTGGGAGAACGGACTTATGAAACGCAAAGATGACACCATCAGAGTGATGGGAACATGAAGTCTGGTAGCAAGCATGCTAGTGTTGAATATGTGGGCTAGCTGGGATTGAACTTGAGATAACAGATCTTGAGGTCACCACTCTGTCAGAAGTACCAACCTACCTCAGTATTGTAAATGTGGTGATGAACTATTCATCATTTTAGCTGGTTAGATTTATTTTTAATCATGGAAGGCATGCAAATCTCTTATATTGTGGAAAATTGTGTATACTGAATTTATTCTAAATATTAAGCGCTACTCTAAATTGTACCGGGAAACCCTCTGAATGTGTATGAAATCAAGAATTGCAGCTAATCTAGGAAGCTGAAAAAACAGGCATTGATTGAGAGACACATTCAGAACTTGCTGAGTTCATTGGCAGGATGACTGAGATATAATATGACCCTATATTTTCTACTGTTGTCATGTAGACTGATTATGAGGCGTGCTTACATAATACATGTCCATTTTGCCTGTGCTCACTGGTACATCTGACTTCACGTGATGATTTTCAAGGGTCAAGGCCAGTGGGGACCACCATAATGAATATAAACGGGTTATGGCAAGTCTGTGGTTCGTTGCTGATTTAGAGATGTGGGGATAGGAGTTGGAGAATGAAAGATAGCTGTCATCAGTTTGCAAGTATATCCACCACTTGGTCAGACGTAATGATTTGACAAATATTTGTTGTGTTTTAGTTGTACTTTAAAAAAATATTGAAGACTGGCTTTATTGTTCAAGTCCGACACAGAGAAAACAGATTACCAGATGGGTCAGCATTGACTTCACAGGAAAGTGTACATTAAAAATGTTCTCGAGTCCAGTTTGTTGAGTTTCTCCTCGAATTTTTAACACGATGTGAATCTCTTTGCGTAAAGAAAGCTGAACAGGCAGAGCAGTGGATCCACGATAATGAATAGAAACGAGTTATGGCAAGTGTGTGTGGTTTGGTTGCTGATTTGGAGGGGACGGGGATAGCAGTTGGAAGAGAGAAAGCTCTGGGTTAGTGGATGGGGAGGGGAGATGTGGTCGACAGTAGGAGAGACTTACTTCACAGATCTGATTGAACCGGACATGTTAGTGAATGGAGTTTGCCTTTCGCTCTCTCCAACAACAAAAAAAAGAACAGCACACAGGTAGAGAGGAGCTCTGAACATTGTTGCTGACTGACACCTTGCATGGTTTTGATCTGTGGAAGAAACACAACAAAAAACACGTCCAACAGCGACAGAGGAGACGGGCGGAGAAGAGAGGGACAGGTAATGTGTGGCCAGGTACCAGGCATGAAACCACCTGCCTAGGAGACAAGTAATCCGGGTTTGAATCATGTATTGGACAGGGAGTTTTCTGCCCCCCATCCCCCTAAACTAGATCTCAAATGGTGTTCCAGGCGCTAGTCTTTCATATAAGATGGTAAACTGAAGTCCTATGGGCAGAACGCACTCCCAATGCACATTAAACAATCCCACAGCATCAAAGGAAATACTCCTAGGAAAAATTTTTGTATCGAAATACACTTTCATTTGAAAACAGAAATACACGCGTACATTCAGAAAACAAAGAAAAGTAATGGGTGGGGCTGTGCTATTACGATGCAATTTGTCCAAAGAAAGCATCATGAATGTCGTGTGAGAAATCGACTGTGACAAAAATAAATTAATAAGTAAATAAATAAATAAATAGATAAATAGATAAATTAATAAATCAATAAATCAATAAAAGAACGAACGAGCGAACCGAACCAAACGAACGAACGAACGAACGAACGAACGAACGAACGACGAACGAACGAACGAACGAACGAACGAATGAATAACTAAGTAACTAACTAAGTAACTAACTAAGTAACTAACTAAGTAACTAACTAAGTAAGTAACTAACTAACTAACTAACTAAGTAACTAAGTAACTAACTAACTAACTAACTAACTAACTAACTAACTAACTAACGAACTGAATAAATAAATAAATAAATAAATAAGGACAAATAAAAATTAATAGATAAGTAAATAGATAAATAAATAAATAATGGGAAATGTGAACAAAAGAATGGGGATCAGTGTGAAATGTGTTTGGACTGACTGTTTTTACACATCTAAAGTATTCCTGGACTTGACTCAGTGACTTTTCCCTTTGGTCCTATTCCTCTTCAGCTTCTGATCTTTTTCTCCACGATACAAAATGAAATAATTATTGTGGTAAATGAATGAGGTTAGTGGACAGCAGAATGAATTATAGAACAGACGTGATAATTATGTTCAGCAACTAGACATCAGCGAAAAGCTTGAGATAAGTGGCAGTTACGTTACAAATGGTTGTCATTCAATCAGGTTCTTTTGCTGTCAGAACATAACCATTCTGCGTTACGTAGTAATTACAGTTAAGAATTATATAGTTCAGGCGATGTGTGACGAGAAACAAAATCGTTTTTTTTTTTGTGTGTTTTTTTTTTTTTGGGTTTTTTTTGCGCTATTTTCTGTTTTTCGTTTGACCTTACCTTTAATTAATCTTGCATGGTTATAAGTCATATATCATCATCATCATCAGGTGCCTTGCCACATGGCGTTGGCGATGATGGCCTTCCATCTGTTTCTGTCCCTTGTTGCCTCAAGCATCTCTTCCACCCTCTTTGTCTTCAGCCACTCTGCAAGTCCGTCCAGTATTTTCTCCCTGGGTCTACCTGGTGCTCTCTTTCCCTCCAGCTTTCCTGTATATGTACACACACACACACACACACACACAACACACACACACACACACACACACACACACACACACACACACACACACACACACACGCACACATAAAATATATATAATATATAATATATAATATATATAAATGTCATTGATAGAGAAATTCAGGGGAAAGCGGAATATTGATGTGTGTTTGGGTGAGCCTTTCAACAGTCATTCATTGCCCTAGCTTGTGCTATACTTGACTTTCCGGACTTTGTCTTGTCATGTAAACGTTCTTGTTGGTCAAAAGATCTTAACCATTAACAGACTGTTCATTGTTAAGTTCTCTATCAAGCAGTTTGTGTGTTTGTGGGAGGAGAGGAGGGAGAAAGAAGGAGGGATGCCACGAATGTGTGTGTGTGAATGTGTGTGTGTATGTGCACGCGCGATTTTGTGTCTGTATGTGAGCACGTATGCACATGAGTGTGACTCTGTGTGTGCGATTTTGTGTGCGTATGTTGTGTGGTGTGTGTGTTGTGTGTGTGTGTGTGTGTGTGTGGTGTGTGTGTGTGTGTGTGTGTGTGTGTGTACATGTGCGTGTGGGGGCATATGCATGTATAAGTGTGTGTGTTTGTGTGTGTGTGTATGTGTGTGTGGTGTGTGACTGTGTGTGTGTGTGTGTGTGTGTGTGTGTGTTGTGTGCACGCGCGCGCGCGAGTGAGTGTGTATGTGCGTGTGTTGTGTGTGTGTGTGGGTGTGTGGTGTTGTTGTGTGTGTGTGTGTCTGTGGTGTGTGTGCATGTGCGTGTGGGGCATTGCATGTATAATGTGTGTGTGTGTGTGTGTGTGTGTTGCTTGTGGTGTTGTGGTGTGTGTGTGTGTGTGCGCGTGTGTGTGTGGCGTGTGTTTGTTGCAGTGTGTATGTGTGTGTGCGTGGTGCGTGTGTGTGTGTGGTGATGTGTGTGTGCGCGGGCAGGCGTCTGTCTGTAGGTCAGTTCCCATACAGTTTTGTGTGCTTGTTTTAAGCGCGCACTGTCGTTGCCAATGACTGAAATAACAGACTAACAGCCATCATTTTCGTCTGATGCCATTGCCAACGACAAAGCGTGCATGAGCGCATTGACCCTATATAGACCCATGCCCACTGCCATTTCCTAATACACAAACGACGATTTTCAGATCACATAGATGGGGGGTACCCACGATGTGTAGTAGGTTCTCTTTGGCAAGTCTGTGTGTGGTTGGTTTCCAGGAAAAGGGAAGGGTGGGAGGGGGGGGGGGGGTCAGCCCGACGAGTGATCTATTCAACCAAGGAAATTGATTGAGTCGGCACTGCAAAAATAAAGCTTCTTCCCATACTCCCAAAACAAACAGCCAATAAACAAACAAAACAACAAACAAACAAACAACATAACATACATACAAATACATACATACATACATACATACATACAAACAAACAACAACAAACAAACAACAAACAAGCAAACAAAAAACAAGTAAGCAACAAACAAAACAGACAAACAAAACAAAACAAACAACAACAAATAAACAAAACAAACACAGAAGAAAAACAAAACGAAGCAAAAAAAGCGAAACACATCACAAACCTTTGTTCGATTCACATAGTCGAGCACACTTCGCGATAATTGTGGCGGGGTTTGTTGTTGTTGTTGTTGTGTTGTTGTTGTATTGTTATGTATGTTGTTGTGTTGTTGTTGTTGTTGTTATTGTTGTTGTGTTGTTGTTGTTGTTGTTGTTGTTGTTGTTATTGTTGTTGTTGTTTGTTGTTGTTTTGTTGTTGTTGTTGTTGTTGTGTTTGTAGTCAGCATTGATTCTTTAAACCCCCGGTGATGAATTAAACGGACTTGTCAATGCCAGGGGCATATCTTTAGATTATGTGCGCTAATGCATTGATATGTGCACACAGTTGTCTTTTCCATTGTTTTCCTAAGACAACGAGGTGTTATGCAAGGGTTAAGACGGTTGTAGCCATTAAATGGCTCTGCGCAGTTGGCTGATAAAGATAATGAAAATGATAATGATAATGATGGTGATGATGATTTTTATACTAATGATGATTCACGTCAACTGAAGGTTTTTCAAAGTCACAGTGACATCATCATCATCATCAGCAGCAGCAGCAGCAGCAGCAGCAGCATCGTCGTCGTCATCATCATCATCATCATCATCATAATCATCATCATCATCATCGTCGTCATCGTCATCATCGTCGTCATCGTCGTCGTCGTCGTCATCATCGACGTCATCATCGTCGTCGTCATCATCGTCGTCGTCGTCGTCGTCGTCGTCGTCATCTCATCATCATCATCATCATCATCATCATCATCATCATCATCATCATCATCATCATCATCATCATCATCATCATCATCAAGTGCCCTGCCGCACGGCGTTGGCCATCATGGCCCTCTATATGTATCTATCCCTTGTTGCCGCAAGCACATCTTCCACCCTCTCTGTCCTCAGCCACCTGGAAGTCCGTCCAATATTTTCTCCCTGGATCTACTTGGTGCTATCTTTCCCTCCAGGTTTCCTGTTGTAACCAGGTGCTCTAATTTCCCTTTCCTCATAAAATGGCCTATAAATGTTGCCTGTCTTTTCCTAATCTTCCTTATCAATGATCTTCTTGTGTCTGCCTTCATCAAGACTGTCTCGTTTGTTTTCTTTGCTGTCCATGGAACTGTCAACATTCTTCTAATTCTTAGAAACCACATCTCAGCTGCTTCAATCTTGTTCTGGCTTTGACTGTCCACGCCTCACAACCGTATAACATTATCGGTTCTATATAACATTCAAGAACTCTCACAGTGACAAAATCTGGATTTTCCCTGACGATATTTTTTTTTTTTATGTAAAAAGGGAGATCGTTAGAATTGCTTGACCATTTCGTTTTGTTTCTCTTTCATCACGAGCAGAATGGGAAAATGAGGGAAAGAGGTACAATTACAGAGAAGATTTAGTCTAAAACACTGTTTGTGATGACACTCTGTTTTGATTTTCCGCTACAGCGGAAACAAGGAAAACACTCTGACAACGAGAGGAGCTGAAAGAGACTGTGGGACTGGGGTGGGGATGGGGGTTAATGGGGCAGAGAGACACAAGAGAGAGAGAGAGACAGACAGACAGACACAGAGAGAGAGGCAGAGAGAGAGAGACAGACAGACAGACAGACAGACAGAGAGAGAGAGAGGCAGAGAGAGAGAGAGAGAGAGTGACTGAATTTAGAAAGAGAAAGAGTAAGACACAGAGAAAGAGAGAAAGAAAGAAGAAAAGAAAGAGAGAGGGAGAGAGAGAGACAGACAGACAGAGACAGACAGAGAGAGACAGAGAGAGGGACAGAGAGAGAGATATAGGGGGGAGAGACAGAGAGAGAGTGTGTGTGTGTGTGTGTGTGAATTTAGAAAGAGAAAGAGAGTAAGACATGAGAAAGAGAGAAAGAAAGAAGAAAAGAAAGAGAGAGGGAGAGAGACAGACAGACAAGACAGAGAGAGGGAGACAGAGAGAGGGACAGAGAGAGAGAGATAGGGGGGAGAGACAGAGAGACAGAGAGAGAGGTGTGTGTGTGTGTGTATGAATTTAGAAAGAGAAAGAGAGTAAGACACAGAGAAAGAGAGAAAGAAAGAAAGAAAAGAAAAGAGAAGAGAGAGAGAGGACAGACAGACAGACAGACAGAGACAGACAGAGAGAGGCAGAGAGAGGGACAGAGAGAGAGAGAGAGGGGGGGAGACAGAGAGACAGAGAGAGTGTGTGTGTGTGTGTGTGAATTTAGAAAGAGAAAGAGAGTAAGACACAGAGAAAGAGAGAAAGAAAGAAGGAAAGAAAGAGAAAGGGAGAGAGAGAGAGAGAAAAGAGAGAGAGACAAGAGAGCGACAGACAGACAGACAGACAGACAGACGAGAGTTTGTGTGTGTGAATT
>JAPXFY010000014.1:3133923-3136423 GCA_030674185.1 Monoplex corrugatus | reverse complement strand
CTACTGCTACTGCTGCTACTACTACTACTGCTGCTGCTACTATTGTTACTAAATATTGTATAGCGCTAAGTGCAAAGGTCGTTTGGGATTACTGCTTTAACACATTTTACATAACACCGACTGTAATGTAAACAGATGCATTAAAGATATTACTCATGCACACACACACATTAATAAATATGCATACATGATTTTTCACCAGCAATGTCCAACCAAACACACACACACATACGCACACAGACAGACACACACACAGACAGGCAGACAGACACACACACACACACACACACACACACACACACACACACACACGCACACACACACACACACACACACGCACACAGACATACAGGCACAGACAGACAGACACACACACACACAAACACACACACACACACACACACGCATACACACACGCACACACACACACAAACACACACACATATACACACACACACACACACACATACATGAATGATTACACCATGCCACACGAGAAGTAGTTAGAAGTGGAACGCTTGGAAGGTAATCTGACATACACTCAACAAAAGACAACTAAAGAATATGCATTACTACCCCAAGGTATTGGTGGGTTCTTCGTTTCGATGGGACATACGTGGGCCCCTTCAGTAAACAGCAACACCGTAATTGGACAGCAATCCGAACAGAGCATTTTGCCTTATTTTTCGGCATCTCTTCCTATTTATCACAAAATATACATGTAATTCATGCACTGAGTATAAAGCCAGCCACAAAGATGTGGTATTTAAAAAGAAAATACCATTTCTGTAATGAAGCACAATAGTGCACCCTCCCGTGCCGGATGAATGAAATAATACCATGGAATCGCCTGCCGTACCAGGACTGTGCCCTGCTCTGTAGCCCCAAATAGAGGAAAGGGATGGCTACACGTGCGACGAGGCCATGGAAGGAAGAGGATTTTAAACGGTTCACTGCAATGGTCAGCAACCTTAGCCCACACACCGGTAAGCATGGTAACGTTCAACATCTGGCACATATAACTGAGCTTCGGACAGAGGGCAGTGGTGGGAATCGGCTGACGGCGCGTGCTTGCTGGCACTTGGTCTGATCAGGCGAGGGATTGTGCATTGTTGTCCACTTACGGTGCTTCTGTTCACAGACGTCATTGAAAATGAAGTGAGAGAGACGCAGATCTGTGAAACGGTGCTTCCCGTAAATCATTTGCAGTCTTTTTGCTTCCAAAAGAAGAAGTCAACTGCCATCTCCATTCCTCCCTTTCCACCTCTATTCCCATCAGGATGTCTTTTTGTTTTATTTTGTTTTTGTTCTTCCTGTCCTGTCTCCATATTAATAACTACAGAATATGAGACAGTTGTTGACAATGCTGTCATGACGATGGGGATTATAATTAGCATGATTCCATGGATTTCCGTTCTGTATTGAGGCTGAGTAACACACCTTTTACTCTAAGCTAAGTTTTATATAAAGCATTCTGGAGTTGACGAGGCCCGAGAGACTCAGATACCTGCGGTGTTCATAAAGAGATTCGAGCAACACCTCCAGTGATGCATCCGCGAAAAGATGATGTTTGACCGTATGATCTCAGTCTTCCCAATGAGCCCACAGCACACTCAACTATGGGTGGGAGTCGGTTGTGGCTGAACACTGAGAAGACTGATGGGATCCGAACCCACAACTTTATGGCTGGTAGTCTGGTCCATTGTGCTAACCTTTGCACTATAGCGATGGTCTTTGTCCAACATAGTCTTCAAAGCAAGGTATGAACAGTTCACGTTGTACAGTGCTCACTAGGCATGCTAGGTTTAGATGCCAACGTAAGCTGACGTACATCCAGGAAAAAATAAAATGTTGCCTATTCCAAGAAGATTGAAACTTTTAAAGGAATAAAATTTCCGTATAAAATCCAAATGTTTTGATGTTACCGGACAAGAGCAAATGTCAAAATGGCGTGACCACCTTTGTTTATTTCTCTGTTTTCATGTTGGTTCAAAAAATTAAATTCTTCACAATTTGTTGTAGTGCTTTTCTTGAAACTGAGTGTTACGGTACAAGGAAAGCTGTTACACATGACTTGACCATCTTTATTTCCTTATCTTTATTGTGATTTTTTTAAAACATTGCTGTATTTCTATCACGATTCTCTTTATTTATTTTTTTTGCAATAATTCCCTTTGCATTCTTCTGTTAGTAATTTTAACTCTTTGAAACCTGACCAAAGTTTGCCCAAGATCTAAGTAAACAGCGCAGGGATCGTTCTGGTATGTTAATTATTTTCTCCATGGTGACCTAAAGCTACATTTCTGTGTTGAGCCCCCCTTTAACTTAAAAAAATAGGCCATGCAAATTCTGAGAGAGTGAGAGAGAGAAAGGGATGGGGAGGGAAGGGGAAAAGAAAACTACCATTATCTTCACGTTGAAAAAAAAACAACATAGGGGTGAAAAACTTTATCAGCGATGTTCTTCTGTAACGACATTTTACCCCCCACCTGCCCTCGAT
>JAPXFY010000014.1:3123923-3126423 GCA_030674185.1 Monoplex corrugatus | reverse complement strand
CCATTTAAAACAACTGTAACATGCCTGTAGTATCAGTATTAGTATCAGTATCAGTATCAGTATCAGTGTCAGTATCAGTATCAGTATCAGTATCAGTATCAGTATCAGTATCAGTATCAATATCAGTATCAGTATCAGTATCAATATCAGTATCAGTATCAGTATCAGTATCAATATCAGTATCAGTATCAGTATCAGTATCAGTATCAATATCAGTATCAATATCAGTATCAGTGTCAGTATCAATATCAGTATCAGTATCAATATCAGTATCAGTATCAGTATCAGTATCAATATCAGTATCAGTATCACTATCAATATCAGTATCAGTATCAGTATCAGTATCAGTGTCAGTATCAGTATCAACATCAGTGTCAGTATCAGTATCAATATCAGTGTCAGTATCAGTATCAGTATCAGTATCAATATCAGTATCAGTATCAGTGTCAGTATCAGTATCAGTATCAATATCAGTATCAATACCAGTGTCAGTATCAATATCAGTATCAGTATCAGTATCAGTATCAGTATCAGTATCAATATCAGTATCAGTATCAGTATCAGTATCAATATCAGTATCAATATCAGTGTCAGTATCAGTATCAGTATCAGTATCAATATCAGTATCAATATCAGTGTCAGTATCAGTATCAATATCAGTGTCAGTATCAGTGTCAGTATCAGTATCAGTATCAGTATCAGTATCAGTATCAGGTTCAATATCAGTATCAATATCAATATCAGTATCAGTATCAGTATCAGTATCAGTATCAGTATCAGTATCAGTATCAGTATCAGTATCAGTATCAGGTTCAATATCAGTATCAGTATCAATATCAATATCAGTATCAATTTCAGTATCAGTATCAGTATCAATATCAGTATCAGTATCAGTATCAGTATCAATATCAGTGTCAATATCAATATCAATATCAGTATCAATATCAGTATCAGTATCAGTATCAGTATCAATATCAGTATCAGTATCAGTATCAATATCAATATCAGTATCAGTATCAGTATCAGTATCAGTTTCAGTTTCAGTTTCATTTTCAGTTTTAGTTTCATTTTTTTTATTTCTCAACACAATGTCTCCACGCTCGGAATAAATTCCATATGCACAGATACCACTGATGACATGTGATAGAGAAGATTCCAAATGATGATGGCTTAAGTCTTAGGTCTGGATTTAAGCCATATGTGCTGGTAAGTTCTTGTCGTCATGTTGTGGTCTTACCTTGCGTATGGATTTTGTATGTCTTAAAGTATGATAAGTGAGAGAGGAAGAAAAAGAAACAAAGATGAGAGAAAGAGGGGAGGAAAGATCAATGAGAGAGACAGACAGACAGAAACAGAGGCACAGAGAGAGAAAGAAAGACAGAGAGACATAGAGAGACAGATATGGAGAGAGACAAAGAGAGACAGAGAGAGAGACAGAGACATAGAAAGACAGAGACAGACATAGAAAGACAGAGAGGCAGAGAAAAGAGAGAGACACAGAGAGAGAGACAGACAGACAGACAAAGAGAGACAGAGAGAGAGAGAAAGAGAAAGAGAGAGACAGAGACAGAGAGAGACAGAGACAGAGAGAATAAGAGACAGAGAGACAGAGACAGAGACAGAGAGAGAGAGAGAGTATGAGTGTATGTGTGTGTGTGTGCGCGCGCGCACATGCGCGCGTGTGTGTATGTGTGTTTAAAAAGGATACCATACTCCGTTGCAGTCTCAATTTGCGCAAAAAGCACCGACCTCTTTTCTGGGAACCTCGCAGTGTCGGGTTCGGATCCCCTAGGGCCCTGGGTGAGCCATGGAGATACCCGGAGGGGCCCGTCCGCATCTTATGCACTCGTTAAAAGGCAGTATGCCTCATCAGCACTGGTCCACGGGGGCTGTTATTTCATCGCTCCAGTGCGTCGCATCTCTATCCGTTGCTCCTCCCTCCCCTTGGTGCAGTTTTTACTGTTAGAATTTATTCCCCTTCCCTGGTAAAAAAAAAATTAAATAATTTTTTTTTTTAAAAAGGCCTGCCCTCAGATGGGGATGAGTTTAACACCAGGGAATGAAGTTCTGAGTGGGTGTTGTGTGTCTGTATAATAAGCAGATTGACAGAATAAATTAGAAGCAAACATTGTGCTGAGTGAGTGTTGTATGTATGTATAATAAGCAGATTGACAGAATAAATTAGAAGCAAACATTGTACTCAGTGAGTGTTGTATGTATGTATAATAAGCAGATTGACAGAATAAATTAGAAGCAAACATTGTACTCAGTGAGTGTTGTATGTATGTATAATAAGCAGATTGACAGAATAAATTTGAAGCAAACATTGTACTGAGTGGGTGTTGTATCATCATCATCATCAAGTGCCTTGCCACATGGCTTTGGCGACCATGGCCTTCCATCTGTTTCTATCCCTTGTTGCCTCAAGCACCTCTTTCACCCTCTTTGTCCTCAGCCACTCTACAAGTCCGTCCAATATCTTCTCCCTGGGTCTACCTGC
>JAPXFY010000014.1:3096423-3101423 GCA_030674185.1 Monoplex corrugatus | reverse complement strand
AAGGGTGATGGATGGGACCCAGAACAGCAATGCCTCACCTCTGTCCTCACAATCACCTTCCACCTCCCAATGTCACAAAGACGTTTCACCAAGCAACAACAAAACAAAACAAAAACAAACAAAAAATGGGGGGGGGGGGGGGCAGGGATTGTCCATGCGCTGCATAACATATTCGGATCAATGTCCTAACATCAGCACTCTATGAAGAAGGTGTGTGAACAGCATTTTCTCAGAAACTTCTGACGATATTTGCATCCTGTTTTCACTGAAACTTGTGACGATATTTACGTCCTATTTTCACTGAATCTTGTGACGATATTCACGTCCTATTTTCACTGAATCTTGTGACGATATTCACGTCCTATTTTCACTGAATCTTGTGACGATATTCACGTCCTGTTTTCACTGAAACTTCTGATATTTTTACGTCCTATTTTCACTGAAACTTCTGACTATATTTACGTCCTATTTTCACTGAAACTTCTGACTATATTTACGTCCTATTTTCACTGAAACTTCTGACTATATTTACGTCCTGTTTTCACTGAAACTTCTGACAATATTTAAGTCCTGTTTTCACTGAAACTTGTGACGATATCTACGTCCTGTTTTCACTGAAACTTGTGACGATATCTACTTCCTGTTTTCACTGTTGTGACAGTCTGCCATTGTTCTCACTTCACATGAAGCTTCATTTCATCTGATGCTATTCACGGTTACAGTGACCTTGAGAAGTAATATATCTGGATTATTTGTGATTATTTTTGTATAAAAGGAAACAACTTAAATGGCTTGACCAGTATATGTTTGTGCTATACTTACTATAATGTATAATTGTAAACAAAGAGTATTCTTTGCAAAATTACGTCTATTGTCGCTGTGGGTTTTTCATTTTTTGTTTTCTACTCTTTATAACGTACGTTAAGTGCTGTGGACAAAATCTCAATTTATTGTATTATTTGGTATGATTCAAAGACTAACAATCACATTTCCTTTTAAGTGTAGTGGGATAAAAAAAAAAAAAAGATCCCTGGCCAACCCGGGAATTAAAATCTGAGACCTCTCATGCCCAAGGCGGGCGCTGTAATCATTAGTCCACCGCTCCGCATACAACTACCACCGTTCAAAGCTTTATTCCTTCCTATTCACATGTAGTGACTCAGATCCATAAAGGAGTAAAAACAAAACTAGTCTTTGTGACATCCCAAGTCGGACACGTCCATTCAGGTCGCCAGCCGTGGTTGACAGGCTTAGCGCACTATATACTATTGGCGAGCACTTATAATTTTTGTTGTGGACGTTCAGCAGTGACTTGCCACGCTATAAATTCTACCTGGGTCTCTACAATGGACGCACGGTCACCGCATAAAGCCGGCTTGACGACAGCTGAACGCTTTCGAGCGAAACAAAAGTCAGCTGATTAACAATTCTTGGTGTACAATCAAAGAGGTGGCTGTGAAACGAAGACCTCGGACAATAAGCTAGGGGAACGACATACGCTCAGTGATACAGAACACACACAGTCATAAATGAGACTTTTCAATGGCATAGAGTCGGTTGACACCTTCCTGCTGCCAATAATTAATGACCACGACTAATTAATAACCACCAATCACGTTCGATTATAAAGGCAGTGGCCTTGACTAAACAAAATTCTCAGGTCATTGCCTGCACGATGATTTTAGTGGGAGGAAAAAGACTTAACAATCATGGTGGTCGCTGGGGATTGGGCTGTATGTTTTCTGTACTGTTACTGTTTTGTGTCCTCTGCCACGTGAGTGGTGGTTGAAGAGGAAAATGACTCATCAATTCATATATAATGGCGGTGGAGACTTGCAGTTGGAGCCTGAGTGCCACTTGAAGAAAAGAAACGGTGAACAGAGTCAAAGTGGGAGGGCTGCCCTTCAGACCATGTAGCTTGTTTAACGGCCCAGCACCTCACAATAGCACCAAGCTTGTTCGCCAATCAACCCGAGCCATTCGACCGCCAACCAATGCATGGTCACGACTCGCTAGTTTAGCAAAAGAATACCTCAATCGTTTTGAGCCCCTGTCCATCAGAGTCGTAAAACTTGAAAAACTACCGCCGGGGCTCGAGGAACGTACATTTCCTGACAAGCGACACAACATTTGTGCCAGCAGCTGTTCCATCATTGCCTCCGATGTTAATTGTCCGCCCTTGAATTCTAAATGAACCAATCGCGTGGCGTTTAACAAGTCACCTTGGCGTCAGCCCGTGACCAGGCATGTATGAAGGGTAAGCAGATTTGTTTGTGCAGGCCGTGTGTACGTGTTTGCTTTTAATAAAGGTGTGAGTCAGGGTTCAGTGCTCACATTATAGATAAAATACGTTCGGCAATTATACCGGTGTTAACACGATATTAGTCTTGTAAATCAAGGCCACTTTCTACCTCCTCCCTTACCCCCACTGTTTCACGCTTGGGTGGGGGGGGGGGGGTGTGCTGTGCCAATTCTATGTCATAAAACCTGTCCCTGTAGATACTGCTGTTGATGATGATGTATGAGGACACTCTGCGTGTGGTTGAGCTGTACGTTGGCTCGCCTTGAAATGAGGAAAACGGAATGAATTATATCTTAGCTCCGTTTTACCATTCATACGATAGAGTCTCTGCCTCCCCTCCCCTGTGTTAGTATGTTCAAGCTTTGTGTGTGACAGACATTTGAAATAAAGATACAATATGTTCAAGTAGGATTTCTCACGTACACGCAGTCCCACATGTGCCCCGCCCAGATCTGATTGTAGCTAAACAGAAGACTGTTTCAACTTGCAGGGGTGGTGATGCTGAGGAAGTGGGGAGGGGGGAGGGTAGGAGAAAGAGAGAGAGAAGAAATGTTGTACACTGATAAACAATTGTACACTGATAAACACATAAGTCATGTTGTACACTGATAAACACATGTCATGTTGTACACTGATAAACACATCAGTCATGTTGTACACTGATAAACACATCAGTCATGTTGTACACTGATAAACACATCAGTCATGTTGTACACTGATAAACACATGTCATGTTGTACACTGATAAACACATCAGTCATGTTGTACATTGAAAAAATATAAACACATCAGTCATGTTGTACACTGATAAAACCAACTATAAATCAGTCATGTTGTACACTGATAAACACATCAGTCATGTTGTACACTGATAAACACATCAGTCATGTTGTACATGATAAACACATCAGTCATGTTGTACATTGATAAAACACTAATGTATCGTCATGTTGTACATTGATAAACACATCAGTCATGTGTTGTAACCATTGGTAATGATAACAACTGGAAAACCATCCATATCACCCATAGTATGTTATACACTTGTGGAATAGAATACGAAACGATCACTATATTCTCACCCTGACGAACACATACAGAAAAAAAAAAACGGACACATGCGCAGACACATGGTCACCGTCACGCACACACACACACACACACACATGCACGCACACACACACACACACCACACACCACACACACACACGCACACACACACACATACATACACACACGTGTACACACACACACACCCACACACACACACACACACACACACGCACACGCACATACACTCACACATACACGCACACACTCATTCACATACAACACACACACGCTCACACACACTCACACACACACACACACACGCACTCTCTCTCTCTCTCTCTCTCTCTCTCTCTGACACGCACACACACGCATACATATACACACACACACACACACACACACTCACACACACACACACACACACACACACACACACACACACACACACACACACACACACATACACACAATCTACCGTTTAGACTCGTTCGTGACAACAAAACGCATATGGATCTGTTTGAAATAAATATTGAAAAGAACATAGGATGGATATTAGCATATCAGAACCATACATTTGAGGCAATAACATCAATATTAAGCACAGCTGGTAACTATTCAAAACTAACTGCCACTTCATTCTTGTGTATCTGCCTCAATAGGTGCTTGATATGGATACCACTTCTGGCAGAATACAGCGTGAGGTACCACACCTTAATGGGGGCTACAAAACCTGCATCACAGCTGACAGTTCCAGAATGATTGACGCTTTACGATAAGAAGTCTTTATATTGCAAGCAAACTTGGATTAAACAAGAGACATGAAGAATACTGAAGCAACTTTTTTTTTCTATGAATGTAGCCGTCTGATAGCTTCGTGAAGAATGGGCGTGTAACCAATGTGTCTCCGGCGCTGTTTAATACAATACGGTACAGTACAATACAATATTACACAGTACACCACAATATTAGGCAAGCCAGGCCAAGACAAGACAAGTCAAGGCAAGGCAAGACAAGGCAAGGCAAGACAAGGCAAGACAAGGCAAGACAAGACAAGACAAGACAAGCCAAGGCAAGGCAAGGCAAGGCAAGGCAAGGCAAGACAAGAGAAGGCAAGGCAAGACAAGGCAAGACAAGACATGGTTAGACAAGACATGACAGGACAAGGCAAGACAAGGCAGGACAAGGCAAGACAAGACAAGACAAGGCAAGGCAAGGCAAGGCAAGGCAAGGCAAGGCAAGGCAAGACAAGGCAAGGCAAAGCAAGACAAGGCAGGACAAGGCAAGGCAAGGCAAGGCAAGGCAAGACAAGACAAGCCAAGGCAAGGCAAGGCAAGGCAAGGCAAGGCAAGGCAAGGCAAGACAAGAGAAGGCAAGGCAAGACAAGGCAAGACAAGACATGGTTAGACAAGACATGACAGGACAAGGCAGGACAAGGCAAGACAAGGCAAGACAAGGCAGGACAAGGCAAGACAAGGCAAGGCAAGGCAGGACAAGGCAAGACAAGGCAAGACAAGGCAGGACAAGGCAAGACAAGACAATGCAAGGCAAGGCAAGGCAAGGCAAGGCAAGACAAGGCAAGGCAAAGCAAGACAAGGCAGGACAAGGCAAGGCAAGGCAAGGCAAGGCAAGGCAAGGCAAGGCAAGG
>JAPXFY010000014.1:3076423-3078923 GCA_030674185.1 Monoplex corrugatus | reverse complement strand
CTCTCACTCTGTCTCTCTCTCTCCCTCTCTCTCTCTCTCTCACTCACTCTTCTCTCTCTTCTTTTCTGTCCCCTCCCTCCCCAATCCGCCCCTCCGTCCCTACATCTGTCTCGCTTTACACAGCCCCACTCTCGTCTACAATCATTTCAATAGTGCCCCAACACAAGGTGTTGCTGTGTGGACTTCATGGATATAAATCAACATCTCAACCTGCGCGACATCTCTGGACATAGGCGCGACCCGCTGGCCCCCAGGGATTGAGGCAAAGAAAGATGGCTTGCCTCACTATGACAAGGGATATCCGGCTTGGGGCCGACAGGAGGAGTGTGAGACATAGACATGGATAGGCAGACAGGCAACTAGTTTATCCATAGACATGATTAGCCAGACAGGCAGCAAGCTTTGTCTATCGACATAGATAGGCAGACAGGCAACTTGCTTTGTCCATGGACATGATTGGGCAGACAGGTAACTAGCTTTGTCCATAGGCATCATCATCATCATCATCATCATCAGGTGCCTGCCGCATGGCGTTGGCGACCATGGACTTCCATCCATCTCTATCTCTCGTTGCCTCTAGCATCTCCCCCACCCTCCTCATCCCCAGCCACTCTGCAAGTCCGTCCAGCATTCTCTCCCTGGGTCTACCGGTGCTCTCTTTCCCTCCAGCTTTCCCGTTGTGACCAGGTGCTCCAAATCCCCTTTCCTCATAAAATGGTCTATAAATGTTGCCTGTCTTTTCCTAATCTTCCTTATGAATGATCTACTTGTGTCTGCCTCCATCAAGACTGTCTCGTTTGTTTTCTTTGCTGTCCATGGAACTCTCAACATTCTTCTTAGAAACCACATCTCGGCTGCCTCAATCTTGCTCTGGCTTTGCTTGCTGACTGTCCACGCCTCGCATCCGCAAACAGTATTGGTTCTATATAACATTCAAGAACTCTCTTTCTGATGTTAATTGATAGGCATTTGTTGGTAAGAATGCTTGTCATCTTCTTGAATGCTGTTTTGGCTTGGCCGATTCTGCCGGCTATTTCCGATGTGCATCTGCCGTCTGACGAAATGACCGTTCCCAGGTATTTGAACTTATTAACCTGGTCCATAGGCATAGATCGGCAGCACAGGCAACTAGCTTTGTCCATAGGCATGCAGACAGGTAATCAGCTGGATGAGTCATGTGACAAAGATTCTATTAAGAATAATCATGACATGCACAAGGAACACAATCAAAACAGAAATAGCAGAAGAACAATGTCATTTGTTGAAGGGAGAGAAACTATTAAGTGTCATTACAGCTATTACATCTTAAGAATTGTCATAAAAAAATCAGTTAAATTGAATAAAGATTTATATTTATGTTGATCAGGTAAGACACGCAGAATTGATAATTAAACTGGAAAAGTCAATATTGATGGAAAAGATCAGGAATGATAACGAATATCATTGGAAACAAACAGCAGCAATGACAGTAGAAAACGATATAAGCTCTTTACAAAAGATTACAAGAGAGGTTAGGCAGGGTTGTGTTCTGTCACCAGATTTGTTTTCACTTTGGAGCGGAACCATCATGAGAAATCTTAGTTATGCAGATGACACCGTTCTAAGTTCTAATGCGAATGAAAATACTATATTGTAATCAATAGACTAGAAGCAGACATAAAGGGTAGAGTAGGTAGTAGAAGCTGATGAAATACCTAATTATTTTGTAAATACAATAGAACTAGAAGCAGACATAAAGGGCTAGAGCTAGGTAGTAAGAAGGCTGATGAAAAATACCTAATTATTTTGTAAATACAATAGAACTAGAAGCAGACATAAAGGGCCAGAGCTAGGTAGTAAGAAGGCTGATGAAAAATACCTAATTATTTGTAAATACAATAGAATAGAGCAGACATAAAGGCCAGAGCTAGGTAGTAAGAAGGCTGATGAAAATACTATATTTGTAAATACAATAGAACTAGAGCAGACATAAGGGTCAGAGTAGTAGTAAAGGCTGATGAAAAATACCTAATTATTGTGTAAATACAATAGAACTAGAAGCAGACATAAAGGACTAGAGCTAGGTAGTAAGAAGACTAAAGTCATGGTAATCAGGAAAAAAAAAAAAAGAAATCCCCTGATGTAAGATAATAGCAAATGGCAGATCATTGAGAAAAGCTGATACGTTTAAGTATCTGGGAACAGTCATCTCACCAAAAGGCAAATTCTCATTAGAAATATTCAACAGAAATGGCCGGGCTAAAACAGCAGTCAAGAAAATGAAAAGCCTTCTTACCAACAAATACCTATCAATTACCATCAGGAAGAGAGTTACTCAGTGTTACATTGAACCAATACTGGTGTACGGATGCAAAGCCTGGACAATCAACACGCAAAGTCAGAACAAGACTGAGGCAGCTGAAACGTGGTTTCTAAAATTACTAAATGAAAATGTTAAGAGTTCCATGGACAGCAAAGAAAACAAACGAAACAGTCTTGAAAGAAGGAAACGCAAAAAGGA
>JAPXFY010000014.1:3048923-3071423 GCA_030674185.1 Monoplex corrugatus | reverse complement strand
GAGAGAATAGTGAACGAGTTTTTCGCATGTCATTTAATCAAAACTTAAAGCGTGAAGATAAGCTCCAAGGTCAAGGTCACACTGACCGAAAATGTACTTAAGATGAGCACTTTTGGAGAAAGAATCAAACAATTATTTCAAGTCCAGACAAAGTAATATTCTAGGTAATTTTTTTTATTGAAGTAGCTACTTGAGTCGTATGTTAGTCTAATATTGTCGTCAAGGTATCTATTTGCAACAAATCTTGTTTGATAGACAGGACAGAGACAGAGAGACAGAGAGACAGAGAGACAGAGAGACAGACAGAGACAGAGAGAGAGAACAGAGAGAGAGAGAGAGAAAGAGAGGAGAGAGAAAAGAGAGAGAGAGAGAAAGAGAGAGAGAGAGAACGAATGAGAGAGAAAGAGAGAGGGAGAGAGAAAGAAAGAGAGAGAGAGAAGAGAGAGAGAGAGAGAGAGAGAGAGAGAGGAGAACGAATGAGAGAGAAAGAGAGAGGAGAGAGAAGAAAGAGGAGAAGAAAGAGAGAGAGAGAGAGAGAGAGAGAAGAGATGAGAGAGAGAGAGGAGAGAGAGAGAGAGAGAGAGAGAAGAGAGAGCACTGAATGAACCGTTTCTAACGACTCATTAATTGAATTCGAATCGAACCTGAAACAGCCGCTAACAATGGCGATGTTTACCTCTAGCGATGAAAGACTGACGGGAACACAACACCCACCAACACAGCTGGCCCCCTAACGCACGTCTAAAACGATGCTGATTACCATTCGATCAAACGACAGCATTCGATCTCAAGAGTTCTTCCCCACCCTCTGTTTTGGAGAAAAAGCAAGACGTGCATTGAAGCACCAGCTATGTTTGAGTGTGCAACATGTTTCTCGTATTGTTACTTGCCAACTTGAGCATATGCGTCAACGTTCCTTTCAGTCCATTGACTGAGCAGCGTAAACATGTTAATCGGAAATCAAAATCGCATCCCGAGGAACGCCCCGTTCGAGCTGGTATAGGAAACGGTGGGTTTTCCGTTCGTTACACGTGCTACACGCCGTAAACGGAAAATAATAAAAGCTGTAGAAATAATCCAGCGCTGAAGAAATTCAGACTCCGAATTAGGTCACCTGTGATTCGCAAAACGTGGGCACGCGCCAAGGAAAACGTAACATCTTGTAGAGAAGCACACGCGCGCTTGCGTCTCGACTGAACATGTACATGTGTGTGTGTGCGTGCGATAAATGTCAGCTATTATGTCATTGTTGGCAAGAATTCCGGTACGTGTAGTAGCGGTCCCCTAGGAAACGATTCCTTTCGCATGGAAGCATTATGGTGGATAGTGTGACTTGCTGTGCCCAGTGTTTACCTCCGTAAGCTGGTCGATTGATGTTGTGCTGTTTTTAGTCATCACAACGTTACCAATCAGCCGTTGTGGGGTTAAACCTTTCGACGAACCACGTTTCTCGAATGCTGTTTTTTTCTTTTTTCTTTTTTCTTTTTTCTCTGTTTTTTTTTTTTTTTTTTTTTTTTTTAATAGAGCCATGGAATCAAGACCTGATATCTTGAGTTTAATCCAAGCCTGCAACATTAAAAAACTGACCTTTTCGCTGCCCGTATTAACGTGTCCATCATTTTGGTGGTATCAGCTTAATGTTTCATAGATCCTTTCCCCACTGTCATTCCCAATTCAAGTCGTCGCCAGTGGATAGAATTTGGCGCAGGCTCAGGGAGTCACCGAGATAATCATGGCAAATTTGGGTGGAGCGCATATGGAATTGTCCGAGTGTGATGAACCCCATTGAGCAATCTCCAGACAATTTAAGTGACAATGAGATATTTCTTCCTCTTCTTTATAGATCTCTGCTGTTTATGATGTTATGTCCCAAGCTCTGCCTTTGCTTGCCTAACACCTCTCTTTCCTCGTTAAAACAAGAAACAAAATAAAAACAAACACAAAAAATATACACCACACAGATATACACCACACACATATACAGAGAGAGAGAGAAGAGAGAGAGAGAGAGAGAGAGAGAAGAGAGAGAGAGAGAGAGAGAGAGAGAGAGAGAGTTGGGGGAGGAGGGGAGACAGAGAAAGCCGGCATCACATGTGTCAATGTGTGGGTGAAAAGCTATCTCGAGCGGAAGCATACTCCCCCTCCCCATCTCTCTCTCTCACACACCAACACACACCACACACACACACACCACACACACACACACATCACACACACACACTCACACACACACACACACATACACACACACACACACACACACACACACACACACACACACACACACACCACACTCATTTCGACACAGATATACACACACGCCTCTTGTGCGAGAACACTTCCTGGACTCGAGTCAGACCAGGCGGACTCTGTAGCTGGACCTTCCCCGCATGACCAGTCAGCATTTCCGTTTCCTTCCAAACCAGTCTGGACTCCCTTCCGTCCATTCGGAACCGGTGAATACCGTCTTGGTCACAGAGACTGACCCACTGTCCTTCCGCCAAAGGTCCAAACCAGAATCACCCAACCGGCCAGCAATCCTGAAGGCCCGAACGAGACTGACCACAAAGACAGAGAAAACGTAAACACTGCTCTTATCGTAGAAGTGAATAGGGAGACAGACAACTAATTCTGACAGTCCAATCCTAATACGAATGAGAGAATCCGACACTAGCATCAGTATCTCACAGTACAACCAAAATGTTTTAAGGTTTCTTTGAGCAACATTCTTAAAGCTAGTCCTCATACACTCTGAGAGTGGTAGGAGTTGAAATTCAACAAGACAGAACAGAACAGAACAGAACAGAACAGAACAGAACAGAACAGAACAGAACAGAACAAAACAGAACAGAACAGAACAGAACAGAACAGAACAGAACTAGCTCTAACGTAGTTGGTGATGCCATCGTCTCTCTATGCTGAGGACCTCGTGTGCATACGAGCAAAATAATATTACGAGTACTATGTCTGTCTACCAGTTAGCTTCAGTTCAAATTTGTGATCAGTTCCTTTATGTAGAAAAAAAAATTCATCGGCAATAACCTTGCAAAGTATTCTGAAAGAAGAATTTTACGATCAAAAATGCCTACGATTGAAAGAGATTGTATTTTATGCCAATAGTCACTTTGTTGAAGATGTGAATGCCGTGCATATGTTTTGAACTTTAATTCTTTGATATAAAATATTCTGCATTGCTAATACTGTTTGCGTTTGTGTCTCGGTACGGTAAAAATTATTAAAAAGAAATTTAAGAGAAAAGATAAAACGAGACAGACTTTCGAAAAAAATGTGACCTTCTTCATTGATTTACAAATTAAAGCTCTAGGTACGATTTCATCTACCAAGCAACCGTATTTGTTTCAACCTTGTGTTGATGTGTCAACAACAACAACAAACAACAACAAAAAACAAAAAAAGCGTGAATCCGCGTAACCAAATAAGAATCGACGCTGAGATGTCATAGACCACACGTTCCATAAATTCCCAGTTAAAGCCACGATATCTTGGATTGCCAGTTACAGGGTCGATAATTCCTTGATTTGTCAATCATACCTACAAATTTTCTTGAGTTGTGAATCATAGGGCATGTACTCCTTGAGCTGTCAAACTAAGGATTTTCTTTGATTTGTAAATGATAGGTCACAAATTCCCTGAGTTATCAACCATAGGTCACAGATTCCCTGAGTTATCAACCATAGGTCACAGATTCCTGCGTTATCAACCATAGGTCAGATTCCCTGAGTTATCAACCATAGGTCACAGATTCCCTGAGTTATCAACCATAGGTCACAGATTCCCTGAGTTATCAACCATAGTCACAGATTCCCTGAGTTGTCAATGACAGGGTGTCAATTCCTGAGTTGTCAATGACAGGGTTGTCAAATTCCATTGAGTTTGTCAATGAAGGTGTCAATTCCCTGTATGTCAATGACACGGGTGTCAAATTCTCTGAGTTTGTCAATGACATGGGTTGTCAAATTCCCATGAGTTTGTTCAATGACAGCGGTGTTCAATGACAGGATTCAAATTCTGATTGTCAATGATTGGGTGTCAAATTCAAAGTTTGTCAAATGACAGGGTGTCAAATTCCCTGAGTTGTCAATGAAAGGGTGTTCAATTACCTAGAAGTTTGTCAATGAAGGGTGTCAAATTCCCTGAGTTGTCAATGACAGGGTTCCAAATTCCCTGAGATTGTCAATGACAGGGTGTCAAATTCCCTTGAGTTTGTCCAATGACAGGGTGTCAAATTCCTTGATTTTGTCAATGACAGTTTTGAGTTTAATGACTAGGGTGTCAAATTCCTGAGTTGCCAATGATAGGGTGTCAATTCCCTGAGTTGTCAATGACAGGTGTCAAATTCCCTGAGTTGTCAATGACAGGGTCAAATTCCCTGAGTTGTCAATGACCAGGTGTCAAATTCCCTGAGTTTCAATGAGGTGCAAATTCCCTGAGTTGTCAATGGACAGTGGTGTTCAATGACAGGGTGTCAAATTCCCTGAGTTGTCAATGACTAGGTTCAAATTCCCTGAGTTGTCAATGATAGGTGTCAAATTCCCTGAGTTGTCAACATAGGTGTCAAATTCCCTGAGTTATCAACGACAGGTTCAAATTCCCTGAGTTGTCAATGACAGGGTGTCAAATTCCCTGAAGTTGTCAATGACAGGGTGTCAAATTCCCTGAGTTGTCAATGACAGGGTCTTTGTTCAATGACAGGGTGTCAAATTCCCTGAGTTGTCAATGATAGGGTGTCAAATTCCCTGAGTTGTCAATGACAGGGTGTCAAATTCCCTGAGTTGTCAATGACAGGGTGTCAAATTCCTGAGTTGTCAATGACAGGATGTCAAATTCCCTGAGTTGTCAATGACAGGGTGTCAAATTCCCTGAGTTGTCAATGACAGGGTGTCAAATTCCCTGAGTTGTCAATGACAGGATGTCAAATTCCCTGAGTTGTCAATGACAGGGTCATGACAGATGTCAAATTCCCTGAGTTGTCAATGACAGGGTGTCAAATTCCCTGAGTTGTCAATGACAGGGTGTCAAATTCCCTGAGTTGTCAATGACAGGTGTCAAATTCCCTGAGTTGTCAATCATAGGTCACACTCTTCCTGAGCTGTGATTCACAGGTCACAAATTCCCTGAGTTGTCAATCATAGGTCACAAATTCCCTGAGTTATATCAATCATAGGTCACAAATACCCTGAGTTATATCAATTATAGGTCACAAATTCCCTGAGTTATATCAATATAGGTCACAAATTCCCTGAGTTATATCAATTATAGGTCACAAATTCCCTGAGTTATATCAATTATAGGTCACAAATTCCCTGAGGTTGTATCAATTATAGGTCACAAATTCCCTGAGTTGTACAATTATAGGTCACATATTCCCTAAGTTGTATCAATTATAGGTCACATATTCCCTGAGTTATATCAATCATTGGTCACAAAGTCCATGTGTTGGCAGTCTGTGTAACCCTTTATATCTGTGTTACCATTCATATCTGTGTTACCGTTTACATCTGTCGTCTAGACTCATAGCAGACAAAGCCTCCGACTGGTCCAGCAACACAAGGTCATTTTCTTTTCTCTACGGTTTCGACACAGTTCTTTCCGCAGATCGGCCAAAAACCGCTGTACAATTTGTCCCGTGGTCAGTGTTGTTGTCCTGCTATGCTATAAGGGTAGCTGGTTGACGATGAAAAGCTGTAGTCGGTATGTCAGACGAAAGGCTTTTTAGTAAATGGCCTGGGTTACTGATCTGACCGGTTTTGAACCAGAGAGAAGAGAGAGAGAGAGAGAGAGAGAGAGGAGAGCGAAGAAACGAAAACAAAACAAATTCTGTTTACAAGGATATGAAATCAGCAAAATATATGCTTTTTTTTCGCATTCAACCCTCATTCAAATGGGGTCTACATTATGCTATACATAAATCATACATCCAACAATGGACATCTTGTTAAGACAAGCAGTTAGAACTCCAAATATCAGTGTCCTAACCATGCGACCAACTAAGTGATATCAACTAAGTAACATTATTCTTGAGAGTCACGGAGTTATCTCCCATGTAGAATTTCTCAAACCCAACACAATTTGTGTTACCCATTCAGCTAGCATAGACGCAGCCACAAAGCTTATTTTAAAGTGGTAAGCTCAGAACATTCCTTACAAAAGGAATGCCCAAGTTACCCATATACCCTGCAACTACGCTACACAACAACCACGATGGTGGAGATAAATTCATACAATATATTGGTCTTATGTTCAAGATTGACACCGTCTTTTATTCTTGAACTGACCAAACACACACACATAGACAAGACAGAACATATACAGGGTTGCTTCTAAGGCATATATTATAATACCAAAGGAAATAAGAGGGAAGCAGGGAGAATTTTAAATATCAACTAAGTAACATGACTCTTGAGAGTCACGGAGTTATCTCCCATGTAGAATTTCTCAAACCCAACACAGTTTGCGCTGCCCATTCAGCTAGCATAGACGCAGCCACAAAGCATAAAGTGGTAAACTCAGAACATTCCTTTTTAAAAAAGAAATGCCCAAGTTACTTAGTTGATATTTAAAATTCTCCCTGCTTCCCTCTTGTTTCCTTTTCGTTAAACGATAGTTTTAGTTTCCGGTGAAATGTTAAAACAGCGGTGATTTCCCAGTTGATTAAAATGACAGGGAAATAACAGTGATCTCAGATGGTATTGGGATTTATTTAAGAGCAACTTCACACACTAAGTTGACATGTCCGTTCCGTTGTATATGAAATATTCTAGAGTGACAATGCCATTCCATGCGTTTAATAAAACTTTAAGCTTTATTCAGGAAGGCTTAAATGCTCCAGCTAAACGTTAATGCATTAGGAAGATTCCATAATATATGCTTCAGCCAATCTGTAATGCATTAGCCCGATTCCATATATGTTCCAGCCAATCTTTAATGCATTAGGCCGATTCCATATATGTTCCAGTCAATCTGTAATGCATTAGGCCGATTCCATATATGTTCTAGCCAATCTTTAATGCATTAGGCCGATTCCATATATACACCAGCCAATCTTTAATGCATTAGGCTGATTCCATATATGCGCCAGCCAATCTTTAATGCATTAGGCCGATTCCATATATACACCAGCCAATCTTTAATGCATTAGGCCGATTCCATATATGCTCCAGCCAATCTGTAATGCATTAGGCCGATTCCATATATGCTCCAGCCAATCTTTAATACATCAGGCCGATTCCATACATGCTTCAGCCAATCTGCAGTCTGTTATTTGACATACTCATTGAGCCTGCGCAAAACCTTATGCGCTGGCAAGGTTTTGAAATGGAGAGTTGGGAGAACTGGATCTGTGAAACGCTACCGATCAGAGTGATTGAAGCATTAAGATGGGCAGTGAGCAGGCCAGGTTTTTTATGTCAACGTCTGGGATTGATCTTGAGCCTTCAAATCTTGAGTTGGTTACAGCGTTGTTCATAGTATGGAGTAAAGACAACGCAATGCAATTTCAGTTTGAATTTGCCCGAGAAGGCGTCGAACAGTGCAGACCATTCCATATGCGCTTTACCATAGAGGGATGGGAGACCCACAACAGTAATGTCACGTATTGTTTCCTTGCTTATAAACCCTGCATGCTGGTTAGGTCTTCGGGTTATGGCTACTTTAGTGCAATCACTATCCAATAAAAGATTTTTAAACTGATAGCTTCACGAGACTAACGGATACTTAATACTACCTTGACGTCAGTCAGTCTCACCGGTAACTCCTCTGACATGATGAAGTTTCATTCTGACATCCCCACCCCTTCCTTCAAACAGTCATAAACGTTTAGTCGACAAAATCGTTTAAAACTGTGATTTTAACTGGTCCAACCATGCTGTGTTCAACGTCGCACTGACCAGCGGACGTCCGTAATTTAGTCAGGGTAGCGGGATGTGAGAGAGTAAGGAACAGAGAAGGAAGAATGGATGTAATAGTGGATTGGATGATTGCACAGAATGTCAAACTCAGTGGTCAGGCGGGCCACAGTTTTGATACAGATGTGGACTCAAGATCTCACGCCGCCAGTTTAACCCCACCCAGCACATCCAGTTGGTGTTCGCTGCACATCTTGATGCACCAAACATTCTGGTGGATGTCGATGTTTCATACATTCTCCACTCTCCTATATCAAGACCTGGCTAGCGCATAGGGTTTTGCGCATAATCAAAGAGTTTGCCAAGTAACTGATGGCAGATTTGGGTAGAACGCAGAAGACATTATCAAAGTTTGATAAATCTCTCCAGAACAAACTCCGAACTCCAATGTCATGCAGTGGAGACCCCTAATAGTTAGACGAAATCTTGTACGCTCGCCCATCGACGCTGCGCGCCACTGAGTTCTTCACGCCCTACTGTAATCGTAAGAAGTGTCAGATAAAAAGTAACAGACTATCGTAAGTAATGTCAGAGCAACAGACCAGTAATGTTTTCAAGTAACTAGTCAACTTGGTGAGGTGGTAAGCGCAATGGACTACCTACGGAGAGGTGGTGGATTCGAATTCCTATCAATAAAAATGTGTAGGATTTTTGTTCCCCGATCATTTCCTTCCCAGAATTGAGTGTACTCTGGGCTCAGTAGAAAGACTTTGGACCACAAAATCCAATTTCATCCTCTTTACGGACACATCGCTAAGGGTGTTGCTAAGTTGTTTTCTACTAACATCACAGGTGCCTGTATCTTTCGGGCCTGGTTGACACCAGTACATATTACAGGATATGTATTTATTGATAAATGAGCGTATTCTGAAAGCTGTCACACAGTCTCAATTCCAAATGGAACTCTCTAGCATCATTCTGTCATCCCCATTCTCGTTACCACAACATTAAAAGAAATGGACTCAGATTTTTTTAAATCTTCATGCCCTATTTTCATGGCGTCCACGGTTTCGGTGTGTTTGGAGGCGTGTTAGAGAGCTGACATTGGCGCCATGGGGTAGTAGACTTGCCGCAGAGGGGGCAGAAAAGAAATTCTGTGAAGACTAGCGGATGCCTACTACTACCCTGGCCTCATTGCTTGTGATAACACAATCACTCCCACCCTGACCTCCACCCGTTCCACCCGGGACAAGGTGATGTCTCATCCATCCGCACACTTTTCAAACATTCATAAACGTCAAGTAGCTAAAGGGCTACGAAAATGTGTTGGTAAATGGTCCGATCATGCTGCGTTCAAAATATCATGACCAATGAACTTGTGTAATGTAAACAGGACAAAAGGAGATGACGGGGGACACGATGTAAAGAGAGACTTGAAAGTTCAAAACACTTTACTGAGTCAAGGACAGTGGCATTAGGACCCACTACACTTACCTGAATACTGTCCTTGCTACGGGTTACACACAGATATGTGCACGAGCGTATTTAAGCAAGCAAGCAAGCAAGCAAGCATGTGTGTGTATTTATATTAATATATATATGTAATATATACACATATGTATACATATATATGTATGTACATATACATATGTATATATATATATATATATATATATATATATATATATATATATATACATATATATATACATATAATAATATATATATATTATATAATGTATGCATATTTATATACGAGCGTACATATATATACACGTACACTTATACATAGATATATGATATATATGGAGAGAGAGAGAGAGAGAGAGAGAGAGACAGACAGAGAGAGAGAGAGAGAAACAGACAGACAGACAGACAGACAGACAGACAGAGAGACAGACAGAAGAGAGAGAGACAAACAGACAGACAGACAGAGAGGGAGGAGAGAGAGAGAGGTAGCTGAGGTAGCTAGTTAACTGGTCAGTTTTTATATTGTGGCTGGAACTGAACCCAAACCATCAGATATTGAGTCCACAGCTTTATATAAAGAACAAATTAGCCCGCGGTACTGGTTTATGGGATTTATCCAATTCATGGCAGTCAGTGGCTGAAGAGAGTTCTGAATGTTATATAGAACCAATGCTGTCGTACGGATGTGAGGCGTGGACAGTCAACAAACAAAGCTAGAACCAAGATTGAGGCAGCCGAGATGTGGTTTCTAAGAAGAATGTTGAGAGTTCCATGGACACAAAGAAAACAAACGAGACAGTCTGATGGAGGCAGACACAAGTAGATCACTCATAAGGAAGATTAGGAAAAGACAGGCAACATTTATAGGCCATTTTATGAGGAAAAGAAAAATGGAGCACCTGGTCACAACGGGAAAGCTGGAGGGAAAGAGAGCACCAGGTAGACCCAAGGAGAAGATACCAGACGGACTTGCAGAGTGGCTGAAGACAAAGAGGGTGGAAGAGATGCTTGGGGCAACAAGAGATAGAAACAGATGGAAGTCCATGATCGCCAACGCCATGTGGCAAGGCACCTGATGATGATGATGAGTGTCTGATGAAAGGGGTGCAGGTGATAAGCCTGTAGACCATAGAAGGCCGTACGTATAGGTGAAATATTTAGATGCTTACCTAATTGAGCACATATCATCATCATCATCAAGTGCCTTCCACATGGCGTTGGCGATCATGGACTTCCATCTGTTTCTATCCCTTGTTGCCTCGAGCGCCTCTTCCACCCTCTTTGTCTTCAGCACACTCTGCAAGTCCGTCCAATATTTCCTCCCTGGGTCTACTTGGTGCTCTCTTTCCCTCCAGCTTTCCTGTTTTGACCAGGTGCTCCAATTCCCCTTTCCTCATAAAATGGCCTATAAATGTTGCCTGTCTTTTCATGATCTTCCTTATGAATGATCTAACTGTGTCTGCCTCCATCAAGACTGTCTCGTTTGTTTTCTTTGCTGTCCATGGAACTCTCAACATTCTTCTTAGAAACCACATCTCGGCACAATTGAGCACAATCAACATCAAATAAACGAATGTACATTACGGTTTATGGAAATTTACAGATACTGAATACTTCCCTGGCCTCGCTGCTTGTCTTGGTGACACCTTGATCGCTCTACCTGTTTCACCTGTCACAAGATGATGTCTCGTTCTACCACCCCGCCCAATCCTTCAAACAATCATAAACGTCAGGCCGCTAAAGTGGTATGAAAATGTGATTTTAAATGGTTCAGCATGCTGTGTTCAAAGTCTCAATGACCAGCCAATGTTCATAACTTAGCCAGGAAAAGGGAAAGGGACGGGAGTGGGGTGTGAGAGAAGAAAGAGGAGGAGAGAGTAAGGAGGGTGAGAGAGAGAGAGAGAGAGAGAGAGAGAGAGAGATGAGAGAGAGAGAGTGAGAGAGACAGAGAGAGAGAGACAGAGACAGAGAGAGAGCACGTTGGTTGTTGCTAAGAGATTCAGTCATTCGGACAAGCGCAGATCAATATATCTTTTGGATGAAATAACAGTTTATACCTAGTATTCCAGATGGAGCATACTTCAAATAGAAACAAGAAAAATGGTAATAAATCCAATAGAAGAGAGAGAGAGAGAGAGAGAGGAGAGAGAGATGAGAGAGAGAGAGAGAGAGAGAGAGAGAGAGAGAGAGAGAGAGAGAGCACGTTAGTGGCTGTAAGAGCATTCAGGTCATTCTGACCATTCTGACAAAAGCAAAATCAGACATATTTCCTTTTGGACGAAATAAACCAGTTTAACCTTGCATTTGCAAATGGAACATATCTGAAATAGAAAGAACAATGAGGAATAAATCACAGAGAGAGAGAGAGAAATAGTGAGGGAGAGAGAGAGAGAGAAGAGAGAGAGAGAGAGAGAGATAGTGAGAGAAGAGAGAGAGAGAGAGAAGAGAAATTGACAATCTTGTGGCTTAGATTAGTATTTTAAAAGGCATTTAGCCCAAAGAATGCAGGGTGCTCATTTCAAAAGAATCGAAAATAAGAGGAAAACAATAAAATCAATTACAGACAAGTTAGACCAAAACACGCTAGTCACACCATAACAAATCGAACAATAACCATGCTGCTTATTTAGATAACCAAAGTCGCTATCTATTCTGACTAAAGAAGTATGTAGCTTACCTAAGGATATGAAAGGCTACCCGAAGAGAGAGAGAGAGAGAGAGAGAGAGAGGGGAGAGAGAGAGAGAGAGAGACAGAGACAGAGACAGAGACAGAGACAGAGAGACAGACAGACAGACAGAGACAGAGACAGAGACAGAACAGAGAAGAGACAGAGACAGAGACAGACAGACGGACAGACAGACAGACAGAGACAGAGAGACTGTTAGTCAGTCATCAGTCAGTCAGTCAGTCAGTCAGTCAGTCAGTCAGTCAGTCAGTCTTTGTAGTGTCAGCACGGTGTAAAAATAAGAATAACTAAAACCAGAACACAAAGGACATAACAGAAAATCAAAATCATAACAACGCAAGACACGCCATCACCCGTGTCAGTGACAAACGTAACTCTCCTTCCTTCCCTTCACGAACAGCAAGACCCCCTGCCTGACAGCTCCACTTGGGACATGGAAAAGCTCAGTCCATGTATCTGACAAGATTCTGTCTTCTTCTTCAACCACCCCTCCTCCTCCTCCTCCTCCTCCTTCCCTCCTCCTCTCCTCCTCCTCCTCCTCCTCCTCTCCCACGAAATATTCATAAACACTCAGCCTCTAAAAGCGGTGATCTAAGAGTCCCCCTAGTACGGTCTGTTCACAAAGCCTCCACCCATATCCCTGTCACTTTTTACGGAGACTTTTCCAGTCTTCAAAACTTACCACCTCGGTCTTTACGACCTACTCGGGGCTTTCGGGCGGAAAGGACCCCAGGGCAGTTGGAGGGGGCCGTGGCTTAAGACTGATGGGTGCGGGCAATAAAGAATTGAGTAGTGTCTATCAAGTGACCACTCGCCGAAGTTGTGTCCCTTTCATGACCGTTTATCGCTGGAAGGTTGGACGAGGTTTATTCCGGCTGTCGCGTGCATGTCTTTCCCCCGGGCTCTTTCCGGGACCCCGACTTGGCGTGAACCGGTGTGTGTTTAAGGCGTTGGAGTCTTAACCCTTTCTCCCACGTCCTGTCCGCCGGAGCGAAAACTTAACCCCTTGACTCTCTCACCATATCCACGAGCTTCTTGCAGGAAGCTGGTGATAGGGTGAGAGAGTCAAAGAGTTAAGCTTTTGCATTGCTAGCATGGTTCGCAGTGAAGGATGCTGGTGGACAGGGCGCGGGAGTCAAAGGGTTAATTAAACATTGAACATTTCTTTGTGGTTGGAATTCAAACATTTGACGGCTTTTGCAGTCAGTAAGTGAGGCATGAAAAATAACATGGCGAGTTTACTTTGTGAGTGAGGCATATTTGGCTCCATGGTATGTCGCTGGCAGCGTGGACTTACCGACAATAGAATCATATAAATGAATAAATAAACGGATAAATGAAAAGACAGCGAAATGTTAAAGTGAGTTTGAAAGCATCTTACCGAAAAAGTTAATAGCGCAATGTCTGCCTGAATTTTGATAAAGTCATCCTCAGGTTTATCTGTAGACATCTACATGTAAATATTAACTGCGTGGTCAAGACTATGCTCCCCCAAATTTAAGATGGGTCAAGGGTTCAGATTCGGGTTTGGATTACTGCTTGGGCTTTGTTTAGGATTTAAATTAATGTTCGTGTAAGCTGTTAAGACTGAGTGCTCGGAGTAAGGTTTAAGACCCGAGTATTTTGAATGGGAAAATAGAGGGGAAACACATAGAATGTGAAACACACATACGTATTGTCCAACGATATCAGCCTCATTCTTCCCCACAGTATCAAGCTCAGAGGTTAAGATTTAACACCTAGTTGCGACACAAGTGACTGTTTTTCAAAAATCTTGTGTGTGTGTGTGTGTGTGTGTGTGGTGTTGTGTGGTGGTGTGGTGGTGCGTGGTGTGTGTATGTTGTGTGTGTGTGTGAGAGAGAGAGAGAGGGGCGTGTGAGGAGTGTGCGTGTGTGTGTGTGTGTGTGTTTGTTGTGTGTGTGTATGTGTGGGGAAGTTGTTTATATAATATATTTTAGGGATAAGTATCTTTTCTTTTTGTTGTTGTTATTGGTTTTATTTTTAGTTTGTTTTTATTTTGAAAGGATTCTTATCGCACTAAAGTGTTTTTATGTTTAATTTTTCTGTTTTTCCTGGATCTTTTTGTTTTCTGGTACAATTCCAGACTTTTGCTTTGTTTTTTTTTTCTTTTTTTCTTCTTTTTCGTCACTTAATTAATCCCTAGCAATAACTAAGTCAATAAATGAAAAGTAAATAAATAGAAATAAAAGAAGTAATTATCCACTGAAGAAAGGTCACAAAGTGGTCAAAGTTTACTTCTGTTTTTATTTATTGATTTATTTATTTATTTATTTATTTATTTTTTATTTATTATTATTTATTTTATTTATTTATTTTTATTTATTTATTTGTTTTGTTTGTTTGTAAGGTATATAAACTACTACCCACCCAAGATCTTTTAACCCCCACGCTTTTGATCATTCTAACATTCGACCGCAAAAATGTTGGGAGCAAACCTAGGCTTTACCTTTCCGGTTACGTTCTTTTGTGTAAAAAAAAAAAACCGGTTGGGGAAGGGGGGCGTTATTGCCCGATTCTGTACGAAATCCCGTTGCAGGGGGAACTGTCAAAGACAGCAAACACTCTGCAAGATATAAACCAAAAACTTTTTATCAAGTTTTTCTCGCTTAATACCCCACGTTGACTTTTTACGACCCTGCATGGTCAAAAACTCGGCTGCCAGTAATCAAACCATATCGCACCACCGTAGCAAGCAAGAGGCATAACTCCTGCTGCACTTCGGACAGCAAGAACGGTAACTGTCATCCGCTGAGGTCCCCAAGCCCCACTAAATATAATCTGAACTCCAAAGACTTTTTACGCCGGATTAAAGTAACAATGGCTCTAAAACGGACGAGGAGGGTTCGCTGTTTTAGCCGGTGACCGCAAGGGCTGATGAAAATGCCCAATATTTACATATCTGATGCCCCCCTCCGGTTTGGCTGAATTAGCTGCTCCGGCCTTGATCAGTCGACTCGTGAAAAGGTTGCAGGGATTTTTTTTTTTTTTATCCTGGGCAAGCTGGGTGGGTGTGATGCGTTGAGATGGTCGACGTGCTACGGGCGTAGACTTTCATTTTCGCTTTTTCCTAAAGTTTCGTTCGGTTGTTGTTTCTGGAAGTAGAGTATTTTATTTATGTCGATTGTTTTATTCATTGTTTGTCTGTATGTCCGTCTTTCTGTCCCACCTACCCTCTCTCTCTCTCTCTATCTCTCTCCCCTGCCTCTCTCTCCACGTGTGTGTGTGGTGTGTGTGTGTGTGTGTGTGTGTGTGTGTGTGTGTGTGTGTGTGTGTGTGTGTGTGTGTGTGTGTGTGTGTGTTTTGTGTGTGTGTTGTGTGTGTGTGTTGTGTGTGTGTGTGTGTGTGTAGTGTGTGTGTGTGTGTGTAGTGTGTGTGTGTGTGTTGTTTAGTGTGTGTGTGTGTTGTGTAGTGTGTGTGTGTGTTGTGTAGTGTGTGTGTAGTGTGTGTGTGTGTGTGTGTGTGTGTGTGTGTGTTGTGTAGTGTGTGTGTAGTGTGTGTGTGTGTGTGTGTGTGTGTGTGTGTGTGTGTGTGTGTGTGTGTGTTGCGCGCGTGTGTGTGTGTGTGTGTGATTGAATGGACTCATGCAACTCACCATGATCACAAGTTTGCACATGTATCCAGTATGCAGTGATCTATTTTGACCATTCTGTGCAACAGAGATATCGGAATAACGTTTAACGGAACATACATTTTAGTAATCAATTAATAAATGGATTAATCAATTAGCTTTGGAGTCTTAGCTTAAACAGTAATCATGGATTGATTCATTTAGTAGCTTTTATCGTTTAGAAACATGTATACCAAGCTTTGTCCAGCTCAATCGGAGCTGAGCAGCCCACAGAATTTGAACACTGAAAACAGTCACATTGAAATCCAGTAACAGAACACCTGAACATCAAACAAATCCAACAACTTATTTTTGAGGGGAGGGGTTGTGACAGCTGAGTCACTGGACTGCTTCAAGTCCAGGCTGGCCTCCCATCTCTAGAACCTGTAACAACCTCCTCCCCCCTCCCCATCACCCCCAACCCTCCCCCCTTACCCTCCTCCTGACCACTACTCCCTAACGCCATCCCTCCCAGTCATTTTTCCACCCCTGCCCTCCTCCCCCTGTTACTTTTTCACCATCATCCCCACCACCCCTCACACCTCTATCGGACCTAGCCAAGTAGCGGTGATGAAGGCTGAGGCACTGCTGGTAGGGGCTTGACCCTGGGTACCTTCAAGGAAACCAGACTGGCTCAGTTGGAGTTGCGAAAATGTTCCAAATCCTCACAACAGCGCAATCTTCGGCAGTCTCCCCAAACTACGACAAAATTATCAGCAGAATGATGTTGGCCGTATGAAGGAAGAAGAAGAAGAAGAGGAATGGATGAGGGGAGGGAAGGGGAGGGAATGGAGGGCAGACTTCAAAGATCATGTCTCTTGCCAGATCATGTGTAGCTGATGAGTTACCGTGTTGACGCGAGGTGTTGGTTTGCTGGTGATCCCTTCTTACATTATTAAACATTTATTCAATCAGTTATTTGGCTTGTATATATCCTAGGGTCATTTTGCATCATCCTCAACTCTTCATTTATTCATTCATTTATTCGGATTAGTTGGTTAGTTTGTTGATTACACATCGTTTTTACGTTTTAACTCAAAACAAAACAAAACAAAAATAGAGAGAGAGAGAGAGAGAGAGAGAGAGAGAGAGAGATTATAATCGAAAAATGGCTTGAAAGAGAGAGAGAAGAAGAAGAGAGAGAGAGAGAGAGAGAGAGAGAGAGAGAGAGAGAGACACACAGACAGACAGACTGACAGAGACAGAGAGAGACAGACAGACAGAGATAGATAGATAGGTAGAGAGAGAGAGAGAGAGAGAGAGAGAGAGAGAGAGAGAGAGAGAGAGAGAGAGAGAGAGAGGAATAATGACAAACGAAAAATGGCTTACTACCTTTGCACTGGCAGGGGACACTAAAACACCAAGCGAAACAAATTACTTCCCATCCCTCACGCCCTCGCCTGGGATCGACAAGAGTCAAGTCCCCAGCGAAATCATCAGCAGCTAGTGAATTGGCGTGTCGTTGTGAGATAGTGGGTTTTGCTAGTTATCCGTGTATTTATTTACTAATTCAAAGGTCGTTTTGAATCAGCGTCATCATTTCGTTTTCTTCTCATTCATCAATCATTTATTTGAAACGATTAGTTATTGGTTATGTTAGGGATGCATTAGTCAAATGGATAAACGTCTGACTTCCAGTTGGAAGTTCCTGGATTGGATATCTACTTGTAGCGGTTAGAGTGTGGAGAATGTTTCCCGATCTCCCAGTTTAACTTTTATTTTCAGAACTGCAGTGTGTAAAGCCCTTTGTGTATAATCATGCAGAATATGACATACACACGTTAAAGATCGTGTAAGTCCTGTCAGTGTCCAGTGGTTTAGCATCATCATATCATCATCAGGTGCCTTGCCACATGGCGTTGGCGATCATGGCCTTCCTACTGTTTCTATCCCTTGTTGCCTCAAGCACTTCTTCCACCTCTTTGTCTTCAGCCACTCTGCAAGTCCGTCCAATGTCTTCTCTCTGGGTCTACTGGTGCTCTCTTTCCCTCCAGTTTTCCCGTTGTGACCAGGTGCTCCAATTCCCCTTTCCTCATAAAATGGCCAATAAATGTTGCCTGTCTTTTCCTAATCTTCCTTATCAATGATTTCTTTTGTCTGCTCCATCAAGACTGTCTCGTTTATTTTCTTTGCTGTCCGTGGAACTCTCAACATTCTTCTTAGAAACCACATCGCGGCTGCCTAATCTTGTTTGGCTTTGCTTGTTGACTGTCCACGCCTCATAACCGTATACAAGCGTCGGTTCTATATAGCATTCAAGAACTCTCTTCCTGATGTTAATTGATAGGCATTGTTGGTATGGTAAGAATGCTTTTCATCTTCTTGAATACTGAAAGTGATTTATGGAAACATGAAAACGCTCAACATTTGTGTCCACCGAATATGCAGACCGTGAAACAAGGTGGAATGTGGTGATCAGCTGGCTTAACACTTCGTGTTCCCCATGCCCCACTGAAATGTCTGATTATATGCAATACACAGGAGTCAAGTTGTGTGTGGAGAACAGCGCGATACAACAATGATTTATGATAACAGTAATAGTAGTGGTAGTAGTGGTAGTAGTGCTAGTATATATGGTATGTAGTAGTAGAGCAGGTGATGGTGGTGGATAGCAGTGGTATAAGTGTAGTTAGTGTGTGTGATTAGTGCAGTAAGTTAGTAGTAATGAATGGTATAGTAGTATTATAGTAAGTAGTAGTAGTAGTAGTAGTAGTAGTGGTGTGGTGGTGGTAGTAGTAGTAGTAGTAGTAGCAGTAGTAGAGTAGTAGTAGTAGTGGTGGTGGTGGTGGTAGTAGTAGTAGTAGTAGTAGGGGATGTGTAGTAGTAGTGTAGTAGTAGATAGTAGTAGTAGTAGTAGTAGTGGTGGTGGTGGTGGTGGTAGTAGTAGGGGTTGTGGTAGTAGTAGCAGTAGTAGTAGTAGTAGGTAGTAGGTGTAGCAGTGTGTAGTAGTAGGGTTGTGGTAGTAGTAGCAGTTGTATATAGTAGTATGGTCGTGGTGGTGGTGTAGTAGTATATAGCATAGTATCAGTAGGTGGTGGTGGTGGTAGTGCAGTAGTAGTAGTAGGGTAGTAGTAGGGTGTGGTAGTGTAGCAGTAGTAGTAGTGTGGTGGTGGTGGTATAGTAGTGTAGTAGTAGTAGTAGTAGTAGTAGTAGTAGTAGTAGGGTGTGTAGCAGTAGTAGAGAACAGCTATACAGTATGATTTATATACAGTATAGTAGTAGTAGTATAGAGTAGTGGTAGTGGACAGCAAAGAAAACAAACGAGACAGTCTTGATGGAGGCAGAACAAGAAGACCATTCGATAAGGAAGATAGGAAAAGACAGGCAATATTTATAGGCCATTTTATGAGAAAGGGGAATTGGAGCACCTGGACACACAGGAATGCTGAGGGAAAGAGAGCACCAAGGTAGACCCAAGGGAGAAGATATTGGACAGACTTCAGAGTGGCTGAAGACAGATAGGGTGGAAGAGATGCTTGAGGCAACAAGGAATAGAACAGATGGAAGGCCATGATCGCCAACGCCATGTGCAAGGCACTTGATGATGATGACGAGTAGTGGTAGAAGCATAGTAGTAGTAGTAGTAGTAGTAGTAGTAGTAGTAGTAGTAGTAGTAGGTAGTAGTAGTAGTAGTAGTAGTAGTAGTAGTAGTAGTGTGATATGTAGTGTAGTAGTAGTAGTAGTATGTAGTAGTAGTAGTAGTAGTAGTAGTTGTAGTAGTAGTAGTAGTAGTAGTAGTAGTAGTAGAGTAGTAGTAGTATAAGTTTATAGTAGTTGTGTGGAGAGGTGGATAGTAGTAGTAGTTTTATAATAGTATAGTAGTAGTAGTAGTAGTAGTAGTAGCAGTAGAGTAGTAGTAGTAGTAGTAGATATAGTATATATACACTTCCACCACCACCCACTACTACTACTACTACTACTACTGATGGTGATGATGATGATGATGATGATGATGACGACGATGACGACGACGACGACGACGACGATGAAGATGATGAGATGAATATATAATAATGACAACAACAACAGTACGTTATTCATTACACATTTTATAAAAAACAAGGTACAAGTGGCAGAGGCCCTCAAAATCAGAAAACGAAACATGTCTCATCTCCACCAGGCGATGCCAGACTGAGTCAATCCTCCAGCAAAATGATCAGTAGCTGGTGAGTTGGTGTGTCGTCTGGAGATGCTGGTTTGCTATTTATTTATTTATTTTTTATTTTATTTATTTATTATTATTTATTTATACACATTCATTCATTCATTCATTCATTATTATTACTGTTAGTTAGCTAGTTAGTTAGTTAGTTAGTTAGTTAGCTAGTTAGTTAGTTAGTTAGTTAGTTAGTTAGTTAGTTAGTTATTCAAATGTTTTTATTTCTTTAAGGGTTGTTCTAAATAGGTGTCATCTCTTCATTTCATTCTTTCACCATACAGTTCATTTACATGAGTTAGATATCTGTTTGGTTAGTAAGCAGCTCATTGTGCATTTTAACCCACCATCACCCAAAACAAACAAATAAATAAATTTTAAAAAACCGAATAAATGAATACATAAATAAACGAATAAATAAATAAACGAATAAATAAATAAATGAATAAACTAATAAATAAATGAAAATAAATAATAAATAATAAAATAAATAATAAATAAATAAATAAATAAATAAATAAATAATAATAAGAAAAAAGAGAGATCGAAAAAGCTGTCACAATACTTGTAAGTGGCAATTCGCCGGCGAAAAAAGGAGCCCAGAAAGACCAACCAGACAACGGTGTGAGCCACAGCATCATCAGATCACTCCTTACGCCACTGACAGACATAGAGGACACTACGACCTTATGTCCACAACTGGCCGAATGCCCATGACCTTCACCTCCACCTATCTTGGAGTTCTTAAAGACTGTTGGGGCGCCACAGAAGACTTCGCAACCAGCATCCTCCGTTCCTCCTAGTTCTCAGACGCTCTTAGGCAATTGTTGAGTGTGAGGCCAGTCCATTGACTGATGCTGTCCTCCAGTGTGAAGCCAGTCCATTCACTGATGTTGTCCTCCAGTGTGAGGCCAGTCCATTCACTGATGTTGTCCTCCAGTGTGAGGCCAGTCCATTCACTGATGTTGTCCTCCAGTGTGAGGCCAGTCCATTGACTGATGTTGTCCTTCAGTGTCAGGCCAGTCCATTGACTGATGTTGTCCTCCAGTGAGAGTCCAATCCACTCACTGATGTCATCCTCCAGTCTGTTTCTCTGTCTTCCTCTCCTTCTGCTTCCTCGCTCTGTTCCTTGTAGAATGGTTTTGGCAAGTCCTGTTGATCGTGATACATGACCACACCATCCCATTTTCCTTCTTTTCACTGTAAACAACAGGTCTTCGTTGTGTCCAATGGCTTGCCTTACTCTGGTCTGGACCTCCAACTTGGTAATGTGGTCTTTGTATGAGATGCCAAGATTCTTGCGAAAGCATCTCGCAATGCTTTCGAATGCCCATATCAACCGCAAATTCAAGGGTTGAAGTCAAATGTACCATTTGGCAGGTGCTCTCAAAAAAACTATGGTCATCATCATCATCATCATCATCATCATCATCATCATCATCATCATAAATCAGGTGCCTTGCCACATGGCGTTGGCGATCATGGCCTTCCATTTGTTTCTATCCCTTGTTGCCTCAAGCACCTCTTCCACCTCTTTGTCTTCAGCCACTCTGCAAGTCCGTCTAATATCTTCTCTCTGGGTCTACCTGGTGCTCTCTTTCCCTCCAGTTTTCCCGTTGTGACCAGGTGCTCCAATTCCCCTTTCCTCTGAAATGGCCAATAAATGTTACCTGTCTTTTCCTTATCTTCCTTATGAATAATGGTACCATGCAATTAACACAAATGTCTTCACGTTCATTACATGTCAGATAAAAATGGTCTCGTCCATTGCGGCACAGTCATCGCCTGATGTGGCCTGACCATGTAAATGGTGAACGAGAGAAGACGCTTTCACCATCTTATCCCTGCGGTCAGGAGAACCATACAGCTGAGCATATATTAACCCTTTGACTCCTGCACCCAATCCGCCAACTGCAAAAACTTAACCCTTTGACTCCCGCACCCTATCCACCAACTGCAAAAACTTAATCATTTGACTCCCTCACCCTATCCACCAGCTTCCTGCAGGAAGCTGGTGGATAGAGTGAGGGAGTCAAAGGTTATTAAGTTTTTGCTTTGCTAACGTGGTTGACAATGCAAGGATACTGGTGGATAGGGTGAGGGAGTCAAATGGTTAATTTTTGCTTTGCTGGCGTGGTTGACAATGCAGGATGCTGTGGATAGGTAAGAAGTCAAAGGGTTAAGTTTTTGCTTTGCTGGCGTGGTTGACAATGCAAGATGCTGGTGGATAGGTGAGGAGTCAAAGGGTTAAGATTTTTGCTTTGCTGGCGTGCTGACAATGCAGATGCTGGTGGATAGAGTGAGGAGTCAAAGGTTAAGTTTTTTTATGCTGCGTGGCTGACAATGCAGGATGCTGGTGGATAGAGTGAGGGAGTCAAAGGGTTAAGTTTTTGCTTTGCTGGCGTGGTATACAATGCAGGATGCTGGTGGATAGAGTGAGGAGTCAAGGGTTAAGGTTTTGCTTGCAGGCGAGGTGACAATGCGGGAATACTGGTGGATAGAGTGAGGGAGTCAAGGGTTAAGTTTTTGCTTTGCAGGCGTGGTTGACAATGCGGGATGCTGGTGGATAGAGTGAGGGAGTCAAAGGGTTAAGTTTTTGCTTTGCAGGCGTGGTTGACAATGCAGGATGCTGGTGGATAGAGTGTGCCTGTATAAGTGGACTGACATGAGACAGCATGGGCAACTACATCTCAT
>JAPXFY010000014.1:3038923-3041423 GCA_030674185.1 Monoplex corrugatus | reverse complement strand
CGCTCAAAAAATATTGTTTCTGACAAAATTCCACAGAAAATTCTTTCTGATAGGTAAAAAGGATTAGACGTGTACTGAAAAAAAATGTGGGGTGGGATGTGGGGGGAAGAGAGGATGGTGGCACTGTACTATGGTAACGTCGTTTCCATCACATTTCAAGCAGAACGTGTGTGTGTGTGTTGTGTGTGTGTGTGTGTGTGTGTGTGTGTGTGTGTGTGTGTGTGCGTGCGCGCACGGTGCGTTGTGTGTGTGTGTGTATAAAATCTCTCTCTCTCTTTCTCTCTCTCTCTCTCTCTCTCTCTTCTCTCTCTCTCTCTCTCTCTCTATCTCTCTATCTCTCTATCTATCTATCTCTGGATCTATGTATCTCTGTACTGTATCTCCACTTTAGTCTCCATCTCTTACCCACTGACGAGCGGCAGGGAAGTTTTTAGTCCGTTTTTATTATCCATTGTTTGGTGTCTGTGATTTGTCTGTGACCGTGCGTTCGCGCTTGACAAAGGCTAGTTGGCCGAAAATTTGCGCTTGTTTTGTTTTGTCTTGTTGGAGACGCGCTACATTGATTTTCTTGTTCTTCTGGTTCAAGTTTCGCTTGGTCAACGCTATTGATCAGACTGCGTATGTGCAGTATGTAAGCCTACGTTTAGTCAGAACTACAGAATGTTTGCGGGCTTTATTGGTTCCGTTGGTTGAACATTGGACTCAATGCCTTAGCTGTGCATTTAGCCCTTGGATGCGCTACATTAAAACATGTCTTCTTATTGCCTACTTAACATAATTGTTGTTCTGCCCCTTGACCATACTACCCGAGTTTCAAGAAAATGCAGTCATCTGCTGGGGTTGATGTAACATTCCAAGAAGAGAATTTGTTCATTACCAGATGTTTGGTACTTGCTGAAATGTGGTTTCTAAGAAGAATGTTGAGCAAAAACAACAAACGAGACAATCTTGAAGAGGCAGAAACAAGAAGATCATTTATAAAGAAGATTAGGAAAAGACAAAGCAACATTATAGGACATGTTATGAGGAAAGAGAAATTAGAGCACCTGGTCGCAACAGGAAAGCTGGAGGGAAAGAGAACACCAGGTAGATCCAAGAGAGAAAATATTGGACGGACTTGCAGGGTGTCTGAGGACAGAGATGGTGGGAGATGTACTTGCAGCGACAAGGGATAGATTCGTATGGAGGGCCATGATCGCCAACGCCATGCGGCTGGGTACATGATGATGATAATGACGATGGCAATGATGATGATGATGATGATGATGATGATGATGTCCCTTATCAGTCATTTTTTCATGTGGCAAAATAGAAATAACGTTGCACATGGGCCGATCATTCTTGTAATAATGCGCAGAGAAGTGAAACAATCACAGTCGTGGTCACAGTTTAAGTCCATTCATTGGCTCATTTCGCTGCGTTTCAATTGGAGCAGGGCATGCTGCGGTTTCCTACAGTAAACATCACAAAAGTAGCAGAACGCTTCAGCTAAGAAAGGCACTAATCATCATCATCATCGTCATCATCATCATCATCATGATCATCATCAAGTGCCTTGTCACATGGCGTTGGCGATCATGGCCTTCTATCTGTTTCTGTTGCCTCAAGCACCTCCTCCACCCTCTCTGTCTTCAGTCACTCTGCAAGTCCGTCCAATATCATCTCCCTGGGTCTACCTGGTGCTCTCTTTCCCTCCAGTTTCCTGTTGTGACCAGGTGCTCCAATTCCTTTTCCTCATAAAATGGCCTATAAAATGGCCTATAATGGCCGGTCTTTTCCTGATCTTCCTTATCAATGATCTTCTTGTGTCTGCCTCCATCAAGACTGTCTCGTTTGTTTTCTTTGCTGTCCATGGAACTCTCAACATTCTTCTTAGAAACCACATCTCGACTGCCTCAATCTTGTTCTGGCTTTGCTGAAAAAGGCACTGCTATGCCGAATTCCTAATCTGTAACTGTGGAATTCTGTGTTATGTTTAGAGCATTGTGTCTCGAATGTTCTGAGTCTTTTGCAGCACTGTGTGTGTGAGGCTACCGCATCGAGAGCGACAGAAACCGCAGGTCGAGGTACCCATCTCTGTTTCTATGTCTCTGGGAAGGGATGGAGAGCTTCCCAAACGACATGACGTTTCAACATTCTGGCCGGCAAGTTGTAATGAGAGTTAAGCGGTAGGGAGAACTTTGTGATTACCTTCTACCCCATTGCCTTGTGACTTTATGACAAGCGGTTATGAACACGCCGGCTTCTTTTCCACCTGGTTGGCTCATTGTGGCCCCCACCCCGATTGCCGCACCGTTTCATCCCTCAATCTACAGTGAAGAAGTTTGTCAACGACTCCAATATGATTATTAACCTCGCACGGCGCGGTGCCGGAATTCATATCGTTACTTTTTTTTCTTTTCTTTAATCTTTAAGGTCTGGGTGTGGAGGGCTCATAAGCGAGATGATCAAGCCTAGGCCCGTTCGTTAATGGGTGCATACCCGGTTTTAAAATCAAGGG
>JAPXFY010000014.1:3028923-3031423 GCA_030674185.1 Monoplex corrugatus | reverse complement strand
ATCAGTGATCGACTTGTGTCTGCCTCCATCAAGAATGTCTCGTTTGTTTTCTTTGCTGTCCATGGTACTCTCAACATTCTTCTGAGAAACCACATCTCGGCTGCCTCAATCCTGCTCTGGCTTTGCTTGCTGACTGTCCACGCCTCGCATCCGTACAACAGTATTGGTTCTGTATAACATTCAAGGACTCTCTTTCTGATGTTTATTGATAGGCATTTGTTTTTAAGAATGCTTGTCATCTTCTTGAATGCTGTTTTGGTTTGGCCGATTCTGCCAGCTATTTCCGATGTGCATCTGTCGTCTGATGAAATGACCGTTCCCAGGTATTTGAACTTATTAACCTGTGTCAAGGTTGTGCCATTTGCTGTTATTTTGCAGGAGGGGATTTCATGTTTTTTACTGATCACCATGACTTCAGTCTTCCTGCTGTTTAGTTCCAACCCCTTACCTTTGCTTTCTGTTTCTAGTATATTCACAAGGTTTTGTAGGTCCCTTTCATTTTCTACAATTAGCACGGTGTCATCTGCGTACCGAATGTTGTTTATCATTTTCCCTCCAACCTTTAATCCAGGGTCTTCTTCTAGGTTTCTCATGACGTTTTCGTTATATAGTGAAAACACATCTGGTGACAAAACACAACCCAGTCTGACTCCGCTTTTGATGTTGTGAAAAGAGCTTATATTGTTTTCTATTCTCATTGCAGCTGTTAATTCATAGGACTCGGAGGAGGTCTGGCCCCCAGACGTGAGGCATGCAGGCCCACCGGCGTGTGGATACGCCCTGGTGCCCACGAACCAGATCCCCAAGCTATGGGTAAATAGCTCCACTGCCTTGTGGACATCTCGGGAGAGAGTAAGGCTAAGGGAGTCAACCCTAAAATAAAAAACCGATGGAAGGCAAGGGGAAACCACCATCGTACTTTTCCCCAGGAAATCCATGGACAGAGGAAGAAATTCATACTTCAGACTAGTTTATTACTTGAGGAAAGTAGCATTAGGTCCCATTGGACCTGTCTTACAGCTAGTCCTTGCTTCTCATCATTATCATCATCATCGTCAGGTACTTTGCCACATGGCCTTGGCGATCATGGCCCTTCATATGTTTCTATCCTTTGTTGCCGCAAGCACCTCTTCCACCCTCTCTGTCCTCAGCCACTCTGCAAGTCCGTTGAATATGTTTTCCCTTATATTAGTGTACCTGGTGCTCTCTTAACGTCCAGCTTTCCTGTTGTGACCAGGTGCTCCAACTCCCCTTTGCTCATATAATGGACTATAAATGTTGCCTGTCTTTTCCTAATCTTAATTATGAATGATCTTCTTGTGTCTGCCTCCATCAAGACTGTCTCGTTTGTTTTCTTTGCTGTCCATGGAACTCTCAACTTTCTTCTTAGAAACCACATCTCGGCTGCCTCTCTCTCTCTCTCTCTCTCTCTCTCTCTCTCTCTCTCTCTCTCTCTCTCTCTCTCTCTCTCTCTCCGTCTCTCTCTCTGTCTCTGTCTGTCTCTGTCTCTCTCTGTCTCTCTGTCTCTGTCTCTGTCTCTCTGTCTCTCTGTCTCTCTGTTTCTTTGTCTCTCTGTCTCTGTCTCTCTCTCTGTCTCTCTCTCTCTTTGTCTCTCTCTCTCTGTCTCTCTCTCTCTCTCTCTCTCTCTGTCTCTCTCTCTTGCCACTGTACCCACAAAATATCAACATAAAAAGACACACACACACACACACACACACACACACACACACATTCTCTCTCTCTCTCTCTCTCACGCACACACACACACACACACAGTAAAAAAAAACACAAACAAAAAGGCAGGTCAGAGAGAAAGACATCAACCCTGTCATAATGTTTACAGCACCAGTCAACAGCTATTTGCCATGTCGTAACAACTTCAGCTGCTTACACACCTTCCTCCTGTACCCCCTACTGCTCCTCTTCCCCACCCCCACCCTCCCCACCCTCCCCATCGCCTAGAATCCAAGATCCGCATACCCCCCTCCCCCTCATACACACACACAGTCCCTCTCTGTAGTATCCTCTGCATCAGTGTTGATAATGGAGTGAATGATTGAGACAGATCAGAGTAAAACTCTCTGTGTGTGTGTGTGTGTGTGTGTGTGTGTGTGTGTGTATGTGTGTGTGTATGTGTGTGTGTGTGTGTGTGTGTGTGTGTGTGTGTGTGTGTGTGTGTGTGCGTGTGTGAGGGAGGGAGAGAGAGAGAGAGTGTATGTTTGTGTGATCAGAAAATAGTCATGGTGGTGGAGGTGTTGGTGGTGGTGGTGGGTGGTGTTGGTGGTGGTTGGTGGTCATGATGGTGGAGGTGGTGGTGGTGGGTGGTGGTGGAGGTGGTGGTGGTGGTGATGGAAGTAGTTTGTTTAACCCTTTGACTCCCACACCCTGTCCACCAGCATCCTGCATTGTCAACCATGTTAGCAAAGCAAAAATTTAACCCTTTGACTCCCGCACCTTGTCCACCAGCATTCTGCATTGTCAACCATGCTAGCAAAGCAAA
>JAPXFY010000014.1:3016423-3018923 GCA_030674185.1 Monoplex corrugatus | reverse complement strand
TAAATTTGTGTGCAGATCTGTTAGTGCCTAAGTACCCTTTTGTGTGTATGTGTGTGTGTGTGTGTGTGTGTGTGTGTGTGTGTGTGTGTATGTGTATGTGTGTGTGTGTTTGTGTGTGTGTGTGTGTGTGCGTGTGTGTGTATGTGTGTGTATATCTGTGCGTGTGTGTGTGTATATGTGTATGTATGTGCGTGTGTGTGTGTGTGTGTGTGTGCACGTGCGTGTGTGTATGTGTGTGTGCTTGTGTGTGTGTATATGTCTATGTGTGTGTATGTGTATGTGTGTGTGTGTGCGCGCGCGCGTGCGTGCGTGTGTGTGTGTGTGTGTGTGCGTGCGTGCGCGCGCGCGCGTGTGTGTGTGTGTGTGTGTGTATGCACATACAGAACATCAAATATGCACGTATAAGATCCTGTAAGTCATGTCAGTGTCCGCTGGCCTGTGGAAACAAGAAAACACCCAGCATACACACCCACCGAAGATTGAGCGTGTAGACTGTGCAGCAACATACTGTCTGCATAGTGTGGACAAGACAACGTGTGCAGACGCATCTGAGAAAAAAAAAAAGAACGGAAACGCTTAAAAGGAATACAGGGGGGGTGCAAAAGTAGGTATACAGTTATGAAAAAAGAAAACACGTGCAATAGTCATTGCATTTATTATACAAACAAATGAATATTGCATATACATGTAATAACAAGCACAGCCTTAATCCCTCAGATACTCAAACTGCTTGCCGTCGGTATTCACACACTCCTCCAATCGAGAGCGGAATCAAACTGTATACCTACTTTTGCACCCCCCTGTATATATGCACATGGAAATGATATATGTGGCCAATGACTCTTTTACTGTACAACGCTCCAATGAACTGTTTCTCCTTCCTTCCCTCCCTCCTCTCTGTCTGTCTGTCTGTCTCTGTCTGTCTGTCTGTCTGTCTGTGTGTCTCTGTCTGTCTGTCTGTCTCTGTCTGTCTGTGTCTGTCTCTGTCTGTGTCTGTCTGTCTGTGTCTCTCTGTGTCTGTCTGTCTGTCTGTGTCTATGTCTCTGTGTTGCTGTCTCTGTTTGTCTGTCTGTCTGTCTCAGTCTGTCTGTCCGTCTGTCTCTGTCTGTGTCTGTGTCTCTCTATCTCTGTCTGTCTCTGTGTGTCTCTGTCTCTGTCTATCTGTCTGTCTCTGTCTCTCTCCCTCTCTCTCTGTCTCTCTGTCTCTGTCTGTCTCTCTCTCTCTGTGTCTGCCTGTCTGTCTGTCTGTCTGTCTCTCTCCCTCTCTCTCTGTCTCTCTGTCTCTCTCTCTCTCTCTGTCTGTCTGTCTCCCTCTCTCTCTGTCTCTCTGTCTGTCTCTCTCTCTTTGTCTGTCTCTCTCTCTGTCTGTCTCTCTCTCTCTCTCTGTCTGTCTGTATCTCTCAGCATTCAAATAATCTATCAACAGACAATGTCCTGTTGGCTGATAGCTCATTTACCGATGTTTGATTCCCAGACCGCATAAAAGTGTCAGCGGAGAGAGAGAGAGAGAGAGAGAGAGAGAGAGAGAGAGAGAGAGAGAGAGACAGAGAGAGAGACAGAGACAGAGAAAGAGAGAAAGAGAGACAGAGACAGACAGACAGACAGACAGAGACAGAGACAGACAGACAGACATACAGAGACAGAGACAGACATAGAGAGAGACAAAGAGAGAGAGGGGGGAGAGGGAGAGAGAGAGAGAAAGAAAGAGAGAGAGAGACAGAGAGAGAGAGCGAGAGAGAGAGAGAGAGAGACAGAGAGAGAGAGAGAGAGAGCGAGAGAGACAGAGAGGGACAGAGACAGAGAGAGAGACACAGAGAGAGAAAGAGAGAGAGACAGCGAGAGACAGAGACAGAGAGAGATAGAGAGAGAGAGAGTGAGACAGAGAGAGAGAGACAGAGAGAGAGAGAGAGAGACATATAGACAGAGAGAGACAGATAGACAGACAGACATAGAGAGAGTCAAAGAGAGAGAGGGGGAGAGGGAGAGAGAGAGAGAGACAGAGACAGAGACAGAGAGAGAGAGAGACAGAGAGAGACAGAGAGCAAACTACTGATATCTGTCTGTCTGTCTCCCACCCGTCGCACTCTGTTACTTTCCCCCCACGCCTGAGAGACTTTCCCCTCAAGCAATAAATTTGGAAAACAATGCAACATTCATTCGGATCTTAGTTATTATCCGTGTCTGGGTGCTGAGGCCAGTCGTGTGGTCAGAGCAGGTGAGGAGGAGTGGACAACAGGGGGCGGACTGATTGTGTGACCTCCCACCTGACGGGATCTCACAGACGTTGAAAGGACATAAAAGCTCTGCCAATCCACTCCCCTTCACCAGGGGGTCATCAAAGTCTGGTTTTATATGTCCCAGCCCTCAGCGTGGCTAAGTTCAGGCTGCACGTGTAGGATTGGTGTTGTTCTAGACAGACTGAGCGTGCACTACTACGATTTGCTCTTTACTGTTGGGTTCCAGCAAAAGGGATTTCCTGAATTTCATGTTGTAGGCTTCT
>JAPXFY010000014.1:3006423-3008923 GCA_030674185.1 Monoplex corrugatus | reverse complement strand
GAAGGGATGGAGACTTTTGTTCGTCGTTGTCTTCTCCTACCGGGAAGGAAGTTTGTCGAGTTGAAGGTTTATGGGGTAGATGTTGAGGGTGGTCGGAAACTTCGTTTATTTTATTTTTCTTTCTGTTCTTTTTTGTTTTTCTTTCTTTCTGTTTTCTGTTTTTCTTTCTTTCTTTCTTTCTTTCTTTTTTGTTTTTTTTGTTTTTTTTTTGCTTTCTTTCTTTCCGTCTTTGTCTTTCTTTCTTTCTTTCTTTCATTCTGTCTTTCTGTCTTTCTTTCTACCTTTCTTTCTTTCATTCTTTCTGCCTTTCTTTCTTTCTTTCTTTTTTTTTTTTTTTTTGTTGCTTTCTTTCTTTCCGTCTTTGTCTTTCTTTCTTTTCTTTCTTTCTGTTTTCTGTCTTTCTTTACTTTCTTTCTTTCATTTTTTCTGCCTTCTTTCTTTCTTTCTTTCTTTCTTTCTGTCTGTTCTGTTCTATTTCTTATTTCTTTCTTCTGATTTCTTCTGTCTTTCTTTCTTCTGTTCCTTTCTTTTCTTTTCTGTTTCTTTCTTTTTTCCTTGTCTTTCTTCTTCTGTTCTGTTCTTTTTTCTTTCTTTCTTTCCTTTATTTCCTTCTGTCTTTCTTTCTTTCTGTTTGTTCTTTTCTTTCTTTATTTCTTTATTTCCTTCTGTCTTTCTTTCTTTCTGTTCTGTTCTGTTCTTTCTTTCTTTCTTTATTTATTTCCTTCTGTCTTTCTTTCTTTCTGTTCTGTTCTGTTCTTTCTTTCTTTCTTTCTTTATTTCCTTCTGTCTTTCTTTCTTTCTGTTTGTTCTGTTCTTTCTTTCTTTCTTTATTTATTTCCTTCTGTCTTTCTTTCTTTCTGTTCTGTTCTGTTCTTTCTTTCTTTATTTATTTCCTTCTGTCTTTCTTTCTTTCTGTTCTGTTCTGTTCTTTCTTTCTTTATTTATTTCCTTCTGTCTTTCTTTCTTTCTGCTCTGTTCTGTTCTTTCTTTCTTTATTTATTTATTTCCTTCTGTCTTTCTTTCTTTCTGTTCTGTTCTGTTCTTTCTTTCTTTATTTATTTCCTTCTGTCTTTCTTTCTTTCTGTTCTGTTCTGTTCTTTCTTTCTTCTTTATTTCCTTCTGTCTTTCTTTCTTTCTGTTCTGTTCTGTTCTTTCTTTCTTATTATTTATTTCCTTCTGTCTTTCTTTCTTTCTGTTCTGTTCTGTTCTTTCTTTCTTTATTTATTTATTTCCTTCTGTCTTTCTTTCTTTCTGTTCTGTTCTGTTCTTTCTTTTTTATTTATTTCCTTCTGTCTTTCTTTCTTTCTGTTCTGTTCTTTCTTCTTTCTTTATTTATTTCCTTCTGTCTTTCTTTCTTTCTGTTCTGTTCTGTTCTTTTTCTTTTATTTAATCTTATTTCTCTTCTCTTTCTCCTTCTTTCTGTATCTCTTCTGTTCTTTCTCTCTGTTCTTTTTCTCTATTTCCTTCTGTCTTTTCTTTCTTTCTGTTCTTCTGTTCTTCTTTTATTTTTTGTCTCTTTGTTCTTTCTGTTCTCTTCTCTCTGTTCTGTTCTTTCTTCTTTATTATTTCCTTCTTCTCGTCTTTCTTTCTTTCTGTTCTTTCTGTTCTTTTTTCTTCTTTTCCTCTGTCTTCTTTCTTCTGTCTCTTTCTTCTCTTTCTTTCTCTCTTTTCTGTCTTCTGTGTCTCTGTCTCTCTGTTCTTCTGTGTCTTTTCTCTGTTCTCTGTCTTCTGTTCTTTCTGTCTCTCTGTTCTCTGTGTCTCTGTCTCTCTGTGTCTCTTCTTCTGTGTCTCTGTTCTCTGTGTCTCTGTTCTTGTTCTTTCTCTTGTCTCTGTCCTCTCTGTGTCTCTGTTCTGTCTCTCTGTGTCTCTGTGTCTCTTGTCTCTGTTCTCTGTCTCTCTGTGTCTCTGTCTCTCTGTGTCTCTGTCTCTTGTCCTCTGTGTCTCTGTGTCTCTGTCTCTCTGTCTCTTGTCTTCTGTGTCTCTGTTCTCTGTCTCTCTGTGTCTCTGTCTCTGTCTCTGTTCTCTGTCTCTCTGTGTCTCTGTGTCTCTGTGTCTCTGTTCTCTCTGTGTCTCTGTGTCTCTGTGTCTCTGTCCTTCTCTGTGTCCTGTGTCTCTCTGTGTCTCTGTTCTCTGTGTCTCTGTGTCTCTGTCTCTGTCTCTCTGTGTCTCTGTCTCTCTGTGTCTCTGTCTCTGTTCTCTGTGCTCTGTCTCTGTGTCTCTGTCGTCTCTGTGTCTCTGTCTCTCTGTTTGTCTCTGTGTCTCTGTGTCTCTGTGTCTCTGTGTCTCTGTCTCTCTGTGTCTCTGTCTCTCTGTGTCTCTGTGTCTCTGTGTCCTCTGTCTCTTCTCTCTCTGTGTCTCTGTGTCTCTGTGTCTCTGTGTCTCTGTGTCTCTGTCTGTTCTCTGTGTCCTCTGTCTCTGTCTCTGTGTCTCTGTGTCTCTGTGTCTCTGTGTCTCTGGTCTCTGTCTCTCTGTGTCTCTGTCTCTCTGTGTCTCTGTGTCT
>JAPXFY010000014.1:2996423-2998923 GCA_030674185.1 Monoplex corrugatus | reverse complement strand
GCACCATGAAAATGTCTTTCTCGGGACAGTCTTGCTGACCCAGTCTTGAGCAATGTGTCAATGTCTTTCTTTGGAGTCTTCACTGTGATATTGTCTAGGTGCTTACCGAACTTTTCAACTTCTTCATCTTTGTGATATGTCGGTGGGGCATAGACCTGGCTGGTGATGTTGTGAGCCATGGTGGGGACTGGAATCGATATCAGTTTGCGGCTGATCACTGCTCCGCTCATTTATTTTCTTATAAAGAACACACCACAGAAAATAAAGAACACACCACAGAAAATAAAGAACACACCACAGAAAATAAAGAACACACCACAGAAAATAAAGAACACACCACAGAAAATAAAGAACACACCACAGAAAATAAAGAACACACCACAGAAAATAAAGAACACACCACCATGTTATGCTTGGTGTCTTTCGTATCCACTGTGAGGGATGTTGTGACCTTCATGTCTTGCTGTTTGGTGTGTAGAGCTGGCATTCCATGAAATGGACTTTTTTTCCTGTTGAGAGTATTTTTCACCCCACTCTAGAGTCTGCCCCAAATCAGTGTTTGACCTTAAACAACGACTTGTTCATCAAGTAAATAAATAAACGAATAAAGACACAAACAAAAATATAAATGAAAATAAATGTGCAAAATGTTATTGCAGTGGAAATTGAAATTCTACCCAGACAAACAAACGCAACTGCACAGTCCTCCTCCCAGGAAGACAGTTGGGGGTGGAAAATCTTACCTGTATGGCGATATTATTCGTTTTATGTCTCATTGCAGGCTCCATAACAGCAAAACAAAACAAAACAAAACAAAACAAAACAAAAAACAAAAACAAAACAAAACAAAACAACCTTGGCGCAAACCCTCCATTGCCGAGAAGTTTACATAGACAGACAGACAGACAGACAGACAGATGGATAGATAGATAGATAGATAGATAGATAGACAGACAGATAGATATATAGATAGATAGATAAATAGACAGATAGACAGATAGATAGATAGACAGACAAACAGATAGATAAATAGATAGATAGATAGACAGATAGGTAGATAGATAGATAGATAGATAGATAGATAGATAGATAGATAGATAGATAGATAGATAGATAGACAGATGGATAGATAGATAGACAGACAGATAGATAGATAAACAAAACAACAACAACAAAAACCCTCGCCGCAAATCCTCCATTGCCGAGAAGTTTTTTTCCCTCCTTACACACTGCACAGCTCAGTATTTTGATGGGGAAAAAAAAGAGTGCAAGTTTTGATGTATGTTATGTTTTGCGTGTGTATACCCTCCACTGACTTCCTGCTGACGAGCTGTCCTGGTGGTCGCTTTCAACCGACAACACTTCAGCCAACGTGGAAAGATGGGGTTTTGATGTACATCCTCCGCTCCACACCACCTCCTCTCCTCCTCCGCTTTATTTTTCTTGTCGTCCCTTACAGCAGAGAGGCTGCCTAGAACTTTACTTGTAACTGGTTCTGTGGTCTCTCCAGCCAGAGATATCACTCGTAAAGTATAAGTATTGTTTGGAAGCTTTGATTGCGAGATACCAAAGAAATAAGAGGGAAGCAGGGAGAATTTTTGTAATATTAATCCAAGAACATAACTCTTGAGGGTCACGTAGGAATTATCTCCCATGTTGTAGAACTTCTCAAATCTAACACAGTGAACGCTACCCATTCAGCTAGCATAGAAGCAGATACAAAGCACAAAAACCGTAAGCTCAGAACACTCCTCTGATTTGATTGCGAGGTTTTGTCGTTATTCATGAAAAATATATGAAATAAATGTTTTCATTATTGACTTGCAACTAAGTCCATCTATCTATGTACTTATTTGCTTCTTAAGTGTTTTATGATTATTGTTATTTCTATCATCTTCTTGTTTGATTGATTCTTTCTTTCTTTGCCTGTTTGTTTTTGGCTGCCTCTCATCTTTTAACAAGCAAAGCCAGAACAAGATTGAGGCAGCGCAGCCGAGATGTGGTTTCTAAGAAGAATGTTGAGAGTTCCAAGGACAGCAAAGAAAACAAACGAGACAGTCTTGATGGAGGCAGACACAAGTAGATCACTCATAAGGAAGATTAGGAAAAGACAGACAACATTTATAGGCCATTTTATGAGGAAGGTGGATTTGGAGCACCTGGTCACAACGGGAAAGCTGGAGGGAAAGAGAGCACCGGGTAGACCCAGGGAGAAAATGCTGGACGGACTTGCAGAGTGGCTGGGGACGAGGAGGGTGGGGGAGATGTTAGGGGCAACGAGAGATAGAGACAGATGGAAGGTCATGATCGCCAACGCCATGCGGCAGGGCACCTGATGATGATAATCTCATCTTTCGCACAGCCTCTCTGACCCCACGCTGCTTATTTCAATTTCACCAAACCACGTAAACCCACAAAAACTGAGGTCATGATGAGAACAGGGCATGAAACACTACAGAATCTGAGCAAATAGTTCACAGTGATGACACATTACACTCGC
>JAPXFY010000014.1:2978923-2991423 GCA_030674185.1 Monoplex corrugatus | reverse complement strand
CAGACATATCGACAGACAGACAGACATATCGACAGACAAACAGACATATCGACAGACAAACAGACATATCGACAGACAGACATATCGACAGACAGACAGACATATCGACAGACAGACAGACATATCGACAGACAAACAGACATATCGACAGACAAACAGACATATCGACAGACAGACAGACATATCGACAGACAAACAGACATATCGACAGACAGACAGACATATCGACAGACAGACATATCGACAGACAGACATATCGACAGACAAACAGACATATCGACAGACAAACAGACATATCGACAGACAAACAGACATATCGACAGACAGACAGACATATCGACAGACAAACAGACATATCGACAGACAGACAGACATATCGACAGACAGACAGACATATCGACAGACAGACATATCGACAGACAGACATATCGACAGACAGACAGACATATCGACAGACAAACAGACATATCGACAGACAAACAGACATATCGACAGACAGACAGACATATCGACAGACAAACAGACATATCGACAGACAGACAGACATATCGACAGACAAACAGACATATCGAACAGAAACGACGACAGACATATCGACAGAACAGACATATCGACAGACAGCATATCGACAGACAGACATATCGACAGACAAACAGACATATCGACAGAACAGACATATCGACAGAAAACAGACATATCGACAGACAACAGACATATCGACAGACAAACAGACATATTCGACAGAAACAGACATATCGACAGACAGACATATCGACAGACAGACACGAACAATATCGACAGACAAACAGACATATCGACAGACAAAAGAATATCGACAGACAGGACATATCGACAGACAACAGACAATCGACAGACAACAGACATATCGACAGACAAACAGACATATCGACAGACAGAGACATATCGACAGACAAACAGACATATCGACAGACAGACATATCGACAGACAAACAGACATATCGACAGACAGACAGACATATGCGAGCAGACAAACGACAGACATATCGACAGACAAACAGACATACCCGACAGACAGAAACGACAACGACAGACATATCGACAGACAAACAGACATATCGACAGACACAGACATATCGACACAGACAACATATGACAGACACATATCGACAGACAGACAGACATATCGACAGACAGACAGACATATCGACAGACAGACATATCGACAGAAACAGACATATCCGACAACAGACATATCGACAGACAAACGAGACATATCGACAGACAAACGACATATCGACAGAAAAAGACATATCGAAAAAAAAAAAAAAAAAAAAAAAAAAAAAAAACCCCCCCCCCCCCCCCCAGACATATCGACAGACAGACAGACATATCGACAGACAAACAGACATATCGACAGACAGACAGACATATCGACAGACAGACAGACATATCGACAGACAACAGACATATCGACAGACAACAGAAATCAGACACATCGACAGACAGACAGACATATCGACAGACAAACAGACATATCGACAGACAAGACATACGAAGACAACAGAATATCGACAGAAAAGACATATCGACAGACAAACAGACAATCGACAGACAGACAGACATATCGACAGACAAACAGACAATCGACAGACAAACAGACATATCGACAGACAAACAGACATATCGACAGACAAACAGACATATCGACAGACAACAGACATATCGACAGACAAACAGACAATCGACAGACAAACAGACATATCGACAGACAAACAGACATATCGACAGACAACAGACATATCGACAGACAAACAGACATATCGACAGACAACAGACATATCGACAGACAGACAGACATATCGACAGACAAATATCGACAGACAGACATATCGACAGACAACAGACATATCGACAGACAAACAGACATATCGACAGACAGACATATCGACAGACAGACAGACAAATCGACAGACAGACATATCGAAAGACAAACAGACATATCGACAGACAGACATATCGACAGACAAACAGACATATCGACAGACAGACAGACATATCGACAGACAGACAGACATATCGACAGACAGACAGACATATCGACAGACAAACAGACATATCGAAGACAAACGACATATCGACAGACAAACAGACATATCGACAGACAGACATATCGACAGACAGACAGACATTCACAGACAAACAGACATATCGACAGACAGACAGACATATCGACAGACAACAGACATATCGAGAGACAAACAGACATATCGACAGACAAACAGACATATCGACAGACAGACAGACATATCGACAGACAGACATATCGACAGACAAAGACATATCGAGAGACAAACAGACATATCGACAGCAGACATATCGACAGACAGACAGACATATCGACAGACAACAGACATATCGACAGAAGCAATATCGACAGACAGACAAACAGATATATCGAGAGACAGACAGACATATCGACAGACAACAGACATATCGACAGACAGACAGACATATCGACAGACAAACAGACATATCGACAGACAGACAGACATATCGACAGACAAACAGACATATCGACAGACAAACAGACATATCGACAGACAAACAGACATATCGACAGACAAAAGACTATCGACAGACAGACAGACATATCGACAGACAGACATACGACGACAAAATATCGACAGACAGACATATCGACAGACAAACAGACATATCGACAGACAAACAGACATATCGACAGACAGACATATCGACAGACAGACAGACAAATCGACAGAGACAACGACAGACAACGACAGACAAACAGACATATCGACAGACAAACAGACATATCGACAGACAAAACAGACATATCGACAGACGACAACGACCAGACATATCGACAGACAGACAGACATATCGACAGACAACAGACATATCGACAGACAGAACAGACATATCGACAGACAGACATATCGACAGACAAACAGCACATATCGACAGACACAGACATATCGACAGACAGACAGACATATCGACAGACAAACAGACATATCGACAGACAAACAGACATATCGACAGACAGACAGACAAATACGACAGACAAACGACAACGCGACAAACAGACATATCGACAGACATTCACAACAGACATATCGACAGACAGACAGACATATCGACAGACAAACAGACATATCGACAGACAGACAGACATATCGACAGACAAACAGACATATCGACAGACAAACAGACATATCGACAGACAGACAGACATATCGACAGACAACAGACATATCGACAGACAAACAGACATATCGACAGACAACAGACATATCGACAGACAAAAGACATATCGACAGACAACAGACATATCGACAGACAAACAGACATATCGACAGACAACAGATATCGACAGACAACAGACTATCGACAGACAACAGACATATCGACAGACAGACACAGACATATCGACAGACAAACAGACATATCGACAGACAAACGACATATCGACAGACAACAGACATATCGACAGACAAACAGACATATCGACAGACAACAGACATATCGACAGACAAACAGACATATCGACAGACAGAATACAGACATATATCAGACAACAGACATATCGACAGACAAACAGACATATCGACAGACAGACAGACATATCGACAGACAAACAGACATATCGACAGACAAACAGACATATCGACAGACAGACAGACATATCGACAGACAAACAGACATATCGACAGACAGACAGACATATCGACAGACAAACAGACATATCGAAAAGACAGACAGACATATCGACAGACGCAACGAAACAACATATCGACAGACAAACAGACATATCAGACATTGACAGACAAACAGACATATCGACAGACAGACAGACATATCGACAGACAACAGACATATCGACCAGACAACAGACATATCGACACAGACATATCAGCACACATCGACAGACAAACAGACATATCGACAGACAGACAGACATATCGACAGACAAACAGACATATCGACAGACAACAGACATATCGACAGACAAACAGACATATCGACAGACAGAACAGACATATCGACAGACAGACAGACATATCGACACAGCAACACAGACATATCGACAAGACAAGACAGACATACGACAGACAAACAGACACATATCGACAGACAAACAGACATATCAGACAGTACAAGACAGACATATCGACAGACAACAACAAGACAGACAATACGACAAGACAGACAGACATATCCGACAGACAAGACAGACATATCGACAGACAAACAGACATGACGACAGACAACGACAGACACAGACATATCGACAGACAAACAGACATATCGACAGACAAACAGACATATCGACAGACAAACAGACAAATCAGACAGACATACAGACAACAGCAGACAGACACTATACCGACAGACAGACAGACAATATCGAACAGACAAGACAGAACATATCGACAGACAAACAGACATATCGACAGACACAGACATATCGACAGACAACAGACATATCGACAGACAACAGACATATCGACAGACAACAGACATGACATATCGACAGACAAACAGACATATCGACAGACAGACAGACATATCGACAGACAAACAGACATATCGACAGAACAAGACAGACATATCGACAGACAAACAGACATATCGCAGCAGACAGACATATCGACAGACACAAAGACGACATATCGACAGACAACAGACATATCGACAGACAACAGACATATCGACAAGACAACAGACATATCGACAGACAAACAGACATATCGACAGACAGACAGACATATCGACAGACAAACAGACATATCGACAGACGAGACATATCGACAGACAGACATATCGAACAGACATACGACAGACATGAATCGACAGACAGACAGACAACGACATATCGAACATATCGACAGACAGACATATCGACAGACAAACAGACATATCGACAGACAGACATGGACCAGACATATCGACAGACAAACAGACTATCGACGACAGGACATATCGACAGACAGACATATCGACAGACAACAGACATATCGACAGACAAAACATATCGACAGACAAACAGACATATCGACAGAAAAAGACATATCGACAAACAGACATATCGACAAAAACAGACATATCGACAGACAATACACAGAAAAATATCGACAGACAGACAGACAACGACATATCGACAGACAGACATATCAGACAGACACATATCACAGAACGACATATCGACAAACAGAACAGACATATCGACAGACAGACAGACGACAACAGACAGACAGACAACAGACATATCGACAGACAAACAGACATATCGCGACAGACAGACATATCGACAGACAAACAGACATATCGACAGACAGAACAGACATATCGACAGACAACAGACATATCAGACAGACAAGACAGACATATCGACAGACAAACAGACATATCGACAGCAAACAGACATATCGAAGACAGACTATCGACAACACAGACATATCGACAGACAAACAGACATATCGACAGACAGAAGCAAATTGAAGACAAACAGACAATCGACAGACAACAGAATATCGACAGAAACAGACATATCGACAGACAACAGACATATCGACAGACAGACAGACATATCGACAGACAAAAAGACATATCGACAGAAAAACAGACAACGACAGACAGACAGACATATCGACAGACAAACAGACATATCGACAGACAAACAGCATATCGCAGACAACAGACATATCGCAGACAACAGACATATCGAACAGACAGACAAACAGACAATATCGACAGACAGACAGACATATCGACAAGACAGACATATCGACAGACAGACAGACATATCGACAGACAACAGACATATCGACAGACAGACAGACATATCGACAGACAGACAGACATATCGACAGACAAACAGACCATATCGACAGACAGACAGACATATATCGAAAAAAAAGACAAACAGACATATCGACAGACAAACAGACATATCGACAGACAAACAGACATATCGACAGACAACAGACATATCGACGACAAACAGACATATCGACAGAAACAGACATATCGACAGCAACAGACATATGACAGACAGACATATCGACAGACAAACAGACATATCGACAGACAACAGACATATCGACAGACAACAGACATATCGACAGACAACAACATATCGACAGACAAACAGACATATCGACAGACAACAGACATACGACAGACAACAGACATATCGACAGACAGACAGACATATCGACAGACAGACAATATCGACAGACAGACAGACTATCGACAGACAGACATATCACAGACAACAGACATATCGACAGAAAACAACATATCGACAGACAACAGACATATCGACAGACAGAACAGACATATGACAGACAGACATATCGACAGACAAACAGACATATGACAGACAAACAGACATATCGACAGACAAACAACATATCGACAGACAAACAGACATATCGACAGACAGACATATCGACAACAACAGACATATCGACAGACAAACAGACATATCGACAGACAACAGACATATCGACAGACAAACAGACATATCGACAGACAAACAGACATATCGACAGACAGACAGACATATGACAGACAGACATATCGACAGACAACAGACATATCGACAGACAGACATATCGACAGACAGACATATCGACAGACAGACATATCGACAGAAACAGACATATCGACAGAACAGACATATCGACAGACAGAACAACTATCGACAGACAACATATCGACAGACAACAGACATATCGACAGACAACGACTATCGACAGACAGACATATCGACAGACAAACAGACAATATCGACAGACAAACAGACATATCGACAGACAGACAATATCGACAGACAGACAAATCGACAGACAGACATATCGACAGACAGACATATCGACAGACAACAGACATATCGACAGACAACAGACATATCGACAGACAAACAACATATCGACAGACAAACAGACATTCGACAGACACAGACATATCGACAGCAACAACATCGACAACCAGACTATCGACAGACAAACAGACATATCGACAGACAAAACATATGACAGAAAAAGACATATCGACAGACAAACAACATATCGACAGACAAAAATATCGACAGACAGACATATCGACAGACAAACAGACATATCGACAGACAACAATCGACAGACAAACGGACAAGACATATCGACAACAAACAGACAATCGACAGACAATTGCACACAGACATAAGACAGACATACATATCGACAGACAAACAACATCGACAGACAAACAGACATACAGACAGACAACATATCGACAAACAGACATATCGACAGACAGACATATCGACAGACAAACAGACATATCGACAGACAGACATATCGACAGACAGACATATCGACAGACAAACAGACATATCGACAGAAACAGACATATCGACAGACAGAACAGACATATCGACAGACAAACAATCATATCGACAGACAACAGACATATCGACAGACAAACAGACATATCGACAGACAGACATATCGACAGACAACAGACATACGACAGACACATATCGACAGACAGCAGACTATCGACGACAAACAGACATATCGACAGACAGACAACATATCGACAGACAAACAATCATATCGACAGACAAACAGACATATCGACAGACAACAGAAATATCGACAGACAGACAGACAATCGACAACAGACATATCGACAGACAGACATATCGACAGACAAACAGACATATCGACAGACAGACATATCGACAGACAACAGACATATCGACAGACAAACAGACATATCGACAGAGAAACAGACATATCGACAGACAAACAGACATATCGACAGACAGACATATCGACAGACAGAAGACATATCGACAGACGACATATCGACAGACAGACATATCAACAGACATACAGACATATCAACAAACAGACATATCGACAGACAATCAGACAATCGACAGACAGACAGACATATCGAGAGACAGACAGACATATCGACAGACAGACAGACATATCGACAACAAACAGACATATCGACAGACAGACAGACATATCGACAGACAGACAGACATATCGACAGACAGACAGATTTATCGACAAACAGACATATCGACAGACAGACATATCGACAGACAAACAGACATATCGACAGACAGACATATCGACAGACAGACATATCGACAGACAAACAGACATATCGACAAACAGACATATCGACAGACAACAGACATATCGACAGACAGACAGACATATCGACAGACAGACAGACATATCGACAGACAGACAGACATATCGACAGACAAACAGACATATCGACAGACAGACAGACATATCGACAGACAGACAGACATATCGACAGACAACAGACAGACATATCGACAGACAGACAGAACATATCGACAGACAAACAGACATATCGACAGACAGACATATCGACGAGACAGACAGACATATCGACAGACAGACAGACATATCGACAGACAGACAGACATATCGACAGACAGACAGACATATCGACAGACAGACATATCGACAGACAAGACAGACATATCGACAGAAAAAGACATATCGACAGACAGACAGACATATCGAACAGACAGACATATCGACAGACAGACACACAACATATCGACAGACAGACAGACATATCGACAGACAGACAGACATATCGACAGACAGACAGACATATCGACAGACAAACAGACATATCGACAGACAGACAGACATATCGACAGAACAGACATATCGACAGACAGAACAGACATATCGACAGACAGACAGACAGACATATCGACAGACAGACAGACATAATCGACAGACAGACAGACATATCGACAGACACAACAAGACATACAATTCGACAGACAGACAGACATATCGACAGACAAAACAGACATATCGACACAGACAGACAGACATATCGACAGACAAACAGAAACACATATCGACAGACAGACATATCGACAGACAGACAGACATATCGCACATGAACAGACATATCGACAGACAAAACCAGACATATCGACAGACAGACACATATCGCGACATGACAAACAGACATATCGACAGACAGACATATCGAACAGACCAAACAGACATATCGACAGACAAACAGACATATCGACAGACAGACATATCGACAGACAAACAGACAATATCGACAGACAAAACAGACATATCGACAGACAGACATATCGACAGACAAAACCAGAACATATCGACAGACAGACATATCGACAAGACACAAACAGACATATCGACAGACATACACAACAGACATATCGACAAAACAAACAGACATATCGACAGACAGACCATATCGACAGACAGACAGACATATCGACAGACAGACAAGAACACAAATATCGACAACACAGACATATCGACAGACAAAACACAGGACATAATCGACAGACAGAACATATCGACAGACAAACAGACATATCGACAGACAAACAGACATATCGACAGACAACAGACATATCGACAGACAAACAGACATATCGACCAGAACAAACAGACATATCGACAGACAAATACCAGACAACATATCGACAGAAACAAACAGACATATCGACAGACAAACAGACATAATCGACAGACAAACAACAGACATATCGACAGACAGACAGACATATCGACAGACAGACAGACATATCGACAGACAGACAGACATATCGACAGACAAACATATCGACAGATATCTCGACAGACAAACAGACATATCGACAGACAAACAGACATATCGACAGACAGACAGACATATCGACAGACAAACAGACATAACGAACAAGACAGACAGAAACATATCGACAGACAGACAGACATATCGACAGACAGACAGACATATCGACAGACAGACAGACAATATCGACAGACAAACAGACATATCGAACAGACAAGACAGACATATCGAAAAGACATACAAGACAGACATATCGACAGACAGACAGACATATCGACACAGACAGACAGACATATCGACAGACAACAGACATATCGACAGACAGACATATCGACAAACAAACAGACATATCGACCAGACAACATATCGACAGACAGACAGACATATCGACAAACAGACATATCGACAGACAAACAGACATATCGACAGACAAACAGACATATCGACAGACAGACAACATATCGACAACACAGACATATCGACAGACAAACAGACATATCGACAGACAGACATATCGACAAACAGACATATCGACAGACAGACAGACATATCGACAGACAGACAAATCGACAGACAACAGACATATCGACAGACAACAGACATATCGACAGAACAGACAACATATCGACAGACAACAGACATATCGACAAACAGACATATCGACAGACAGACAGACATATCGACAGAACAGACACAGACATATCGACAGACAGACAGACATATGACGACAGACAGACATATCGACAGACAGACAGACATATCGACAGACAGAACAAGACATATCGACAGACAACAGACATATCGACAGACAGACAGACATATCGACAGACAGACACATATCGACAGACAACAGACATATCGACAGACAACAGACATATCGACAGACAAACAGACATATCGACAGACAACAGACATATCGACAGACAAACAGACATATCGACAAAACAGACATATCGACAGACGAAAAACAGACAATATCGACAGACAACAGACATATCGACAGACAACAGACATATCGACAGACAACAGACATATCGACAGACAACAGACATATCGACAGAAAAAGACATATCGACAGACAACAGACATATCGACAGACAGACACATATCGACAGACAAACAATCGACAGACAGACATATCGACAGACAAACAGACAATATCGACAGACAAACAGACATATCGACAGACAGACATATCGACAGACAACAGACATATACGACAAAACAGAACAGACAAATACGACACAGACAGACATATCGACAGACAAACAGACATATCGACAGACAGACATATCGACAGACAAACAAGACAAAATCGACAGACAAACAGACATATCGACAGACAACAGACATATCGACAGACAACAGACATATCGACAGACAGACAGACATATCGACAGACAGACAATCGACAAACAGACATATCGACAGACAACAGACATATCGACAGGACAGACATATCGACAGACAACAGACATATCGACAGACAAACAGACAACGACAGACAGACATATCGACAGACAGACAGACATATCGACAGACAAACAGACATATCGACAGACAAACAGACATATCGACAGACAAACAGACATATCGACAGACAGACAGACATATCGACAGACAAACAGACATATCGACAGACAGACAGACATATCGACAGACAAACAGACATATCGACAGACAAACATAGGCAGACAATATACAACAAAGAAGTTGGAGAGGCAACAAGGGAGAGAAGCAGACAAAGGAGAAAACAGCCCTTTGTAGAAATGGACACCACCTAAAAACACAATCACTGTCTCGGTGAGACGATTTCTTTTCATCTTTAAGACAAACACATATATCATTTCTTTACTTTTTTTTCTTTTTCTTTTCTTTCTTCTTTCTTCTTCTTCTTCTTTTCTTTCTTTCTTTCTTTTCTTTCTTCTTCTTTTCTTTCTCTTCTTCTTCTTTCTTTCTTCTTCCTTTCTTTCTTTCTTTCTTTCTTTCTTCTTTCTCTTCTTCTTCCTTTCTTTCCTTCTTCTTTCTCCTTCTTCTTTCTTTCTTTTTTCCTTTCTTTCTTTCTTCTTCTCTTTTCTTTCTTTCTTTCTTTCTTTCTTCCTTTCTTTCTTTTTCTTTCTTCTTCTTTTCTTTCTTTCTTTCTCTCTCATTCCTTTCTTTCTTTCTTTCTTCTTCTTCGTCCTTCTTTCTTTCTTTCTCTCTTCATTCCTTTCTTCTTTCTTTCTTTCTTTCTTTTCCTTTCTTTCTTTCTTTCTCTTCTTCCTTCTTTCTTTCTTTCTTTCTTTCTTTCTTTTTTTTTCTTTCTTTCTTTCTGCTTCTTTTCTTCTTTCTTTCTTCTTTCTCTTTTCTTTCTTTCTTTTTTTCTTTTCTTCTCTTCCTTTCTTCTTCTTTCTTTCTTTCTTGTCCTAGCGTTCCTTTCTTACCATACCTTTTCTTTCACTTCGCATTTTCTGCTAGTCTGCTTCTTTTTTCTTTCGTGCATCTCTTTCTTTTTCACACCAGCCCTATCTTTCTGTCTTTCTCTCTTTTTCGTTTTCTCTTTCTTCTTTCTCTCTTCGTTCCTTCCTTTCTTTCTTTCTTTTCTTTCTTTCTTTTTTTTTTTTTTCTTTCTTTCTGCCTTCTTTTTCTGTCTTTCTTTCTTTCTTTCTCTTTTCCTTTCTTTCTTTTTTTCTCTCCTTCCTTCCTTCCTTCCTTTTCTGTCTGTCTTTCTTTCTTTCTGTGTTCCTAAAGCGTTCCGACTTTTCTTAGCCACGAGTACGCATGTTGTATTGTCCACACTGTGCAGGCAGTATATTTGCTGCATAGTCTGCATACTCTTTGTTTTCTGTGGGCGTGCA
>JAPXFY010000014.1:2963923-2973923 GCA_030674185.1 Monoplex corrugatus | reverse complement strand
AACTCCAGGAACACCAAAATGAACTCTTTTTATATTCCAAGCAATTTAGGCCGCGAATGAGCCTCCCTACATCACAAGAAAGGAGAAGAGAGAGAGAGAAGATCAAAGTTGAGAGACTGCAAACACTCTCGCATCATTAGCTCATGTCGTCCATTAGAGGACCCAGCCCCACTGATGACTCTCATTCTTAACCGTCTTCAACACCTCTCTGGTGGAAACTTTGACATCCGTTACCGTTGCCATCAACGGACAAAAAACGGCTGCAGGATATGAGCATCACGGTCCTGTTTGCTTTTGAAAAAGAAACGGCCACACCTTTGGCGGCCCCTTATTGCTTTTTTTTTTTTTTTTTTTTTCCCTAAATGAGCGAAGAAAATGTACAGGAGAATATTTGATATTCTCCCTCAATGGCGGGGAAATGGCCGAGGAGCCTATCGGAGAGCGAGTCGAGCGACAGATTGCTTCATATAACTTTTGTTCCCGCAGCTCGGAAATCGACTTCTCCGCAAGCTTGACAAGACTGGGGATCGGCGTTTTTGTCTGAAATTAACAACCCGTTCTTTCTTCGCGCGCCGTTCAATAGCGCAACCGACACCTTTGCAGAGAGCCCGGGCATCAATTTCGCAGTCAGACCGTGAAATCGCGTTTTTTCGCCACCCTTCTTCCGTTTGAAGACGTGGCAATGATCCGATCACTTGAGAATAATAGCGCGTGTGAATTGTTCCCCGGGAGGAGGTTTTTCTGCGATTACCTGTTCTCACACCTGTAAAGATGGGATTTTCCCCTGTGGATTGTGGGCTAATACTCGTAGTATCGTGAGGTGAGTGACAGTTTGCCGCAACAGCTGAGAGGGGATTGGGTCCCAACTTCATTTTTTTTGTTGGTCATCAGAATAGATTATTGTTGCATAGTTGCCATAATGATGATCTGCAGCCACCGTCTCCTCCTCCCCCAACCTTTTCCTGTATCTTAACAGCATTAATGGCTTTGTGATATGCAGAATATAGATGGTATAGACGATACAGCGTGATGAGAAGAGCTGTGAACAAGACCAGATGTGACATGATTCGAACTACTCAAATCAAAGAAATGATGGGAACCACGCCAGTCTGCCATCATATTCATCAGCAAAGAATTACGTGGTCTTCTGGTCAGCTGACCAATCTACAATCCTACCAGCTAGTTCAACAAACATTCAGCCAAAAGGCGAGTGGATCTAAAGCGATCCAAATCCGCCCTAACCTGAAAGAAATTTATGGCTACCTGGTTGAACCTGGCTTTCAGTTACAAAAAAGGCTACTTACTGCGTAGCTTTCATCGGCGATCCAGCCGACTTCTTCAGCGCAACTGCTGGGTTGAGAATGGCTTCAGTGCGCACAGCCGTGAGCGAACTCACGACAGTGCGACTGAATAAGTGAGGAGTACACCGATGGCAGGTTGTGTCGGCCCCGGTCACGGTTGAGGGTGGGGTTCCTTGCGGCGATGTAAACTGCCTCCTTTACTCCCCTCTGGAACCATCTTGCTTCTTTGTCGAGAAAGAAATTCTCCCATCTGCTGCAGGAAACCGTAAGAAAGAGACAGTGTTATGTAGGTTACACACGGGTCACACATCCTACACTCACTCGTACCTTTTGAAAAATGAAGAAGCACCGTGGTGTTACCGTGTGACGAGCCTTTGAGCATCAGACACCTCCTCCTTGATTGCTGGGACTTGTGCGATGTAAGACAAAAGCACTACACGGCGGACTCCTTAAAGAAGCTCTTCCGAGATGTCCCCGCTGATGCAATTTTCCAGTTTTTACAAGAGATCAATAGATTTCACTTTGATGTGATTTTACGTGTTTTTCTTTAATAGCATTTTAGATTTGCAAGGTTGACGGTGAACATAGTTTTTATCTGTTGTCTTTTATCTTAACGGGTTGTTCTTTTCTTTTAGATGTGGTGTTAGCCCTGATATGGCTCTTGTAGTCGGCTGGGCTATAAGCAATATGAATTGAATTGAATCTAAAGCAAGAGGTAGACCAAAGAAGACGTGGGTCGACGGTGCTAAGGAGACTTTGACGTCACACGATGTTTTTTTTTCCTTCTTCGGGCCTTCCGGCTTGTAGATGACTTCATTCAACTCTTATCTCCCCTGCACACCCGTGACGGTATAAGCGGACGCACACCAGCATGAAAGAATGATGACGTAGCATAATATAACGAGAATGGAAACTATGACTTGGCCACACTGTTCGCCAAAAGTTCACATGTGAAACGCAATCCAAAACAAGTGTGACTGCCCGCGTTCAAGCAAACAGGAACCAGAAAAAAACACGACAGAAGAATACGAACGCGTATTTAATACAACAAAACAAGACTTGTATTAAATACGCGTTCGTATTCTTTTTTCATCTTTTTTGTTTGTTTGTTTGTTTGTTTGTTTGTTTGCTTTTGTTGTTGTTGTTGTTGTTGTTGTTGTTTTTTTCTTTGTTCATGTGAACTAAGCCAATACAAAGTAAACAAATGCTGAAACAGACATAGCATAATTGGTATTTGATAGAAGTGAACAAATGATAAGACCTGTTTTGACTTGCCATCAGATAAGGTAAGACATACGTAATTGGTATTTGAAGAAGTGAACTAATGATAAGACCTGTTTTGACCTTGCCATCAATAAGGTAGAGACATAGCAGTAATTGGTATTTGATAGAAGTGAACTAATGGATAAACTTTTTTAACCTTGCCAGCAGATAAGGTAGAGACATAGTAATTCGTATTTGATAGAAGTGAACAAATGAATAAGACCTTTTTTAACCTTGCCAGCAGATAAGCTTTTGTACAGTGCTCAGTTAGTTTGCCAGATAATTGCTGGCAGATTTGGGTGGAGCACCAGGTAGACCCAGGGAGAAGATGCTAGACGGACTTGCAGAGTGGCTGAAGACAAAGAGGGTGGAAGAGGCGCTTGAGGCAACAAGGGATAGAAACAGATGGAAGGCCATGATCACCAACGCCACGTGGCAAGGCACCTGATGATGATGATGATGATGATGATGATGATGATGATGATGATGATAGACATATGGAATCTCCAAATGTGATGAATCACTCTTGAACAAACTCCAGACAGACTCCAATGAATAAGATTAAGAAATGGAACATTATGAAACCTTCTATGTCTATTTTCACTCTACACGAAAACTGTATTGCACTCGGAAAAAGCAAATATTTCTCAAGATTTCAAACATAACCATGTAGCATAACCACAAGGAATGTCACTCGGTAACAAGTGATGCAACTGTATGACAAGATGGCTGTCAAACTCCAATGCATAAAATTAAGCAATGGAGCATTATAAAACCTTCGCTGCCTATTTTCAGTCTACATGAAAACTGTGATGCACTCGGATAAAGCAGATTTCAAAAATAAATATGAAACATAACCGCAAAGAATGTAACTTGTAACAAGTGATGTAACTGTATGACAAGATGGCTGTCTTTCAGTTAGGTTTCAGTTTATGTTTCAGTTTCTCGAGATAGCGTCTCGCACTGGGGATGAATTCCATATGGCTGACTTCACTGATGCTGTGTGATGGAGAAGACCCAAAATGAGCACAGCATAAACCAAAACCTCGCACATAAGTCCCCATACGCTGGCAAAGTCTTGATGAAAAGTTGTTTTTTTGTTTTTGTTCACACGATAGTTATGTCACTTGACCATCACATTTCTTTTTGTCTGAGATGGAGGTAGAAGTGGTGGTGGAGATGGTGGTGGTGGTGGAGATGGAGGTAAAAGTGGTGGTGGAGATGGTGGTGGTGGTGGAGATAGAGATGGAGGTAGAAGTGGTGGTGGAGATGGTGGTGGTGGTGGAGATGGAGGTAAAAGTGGTGGTGGAGATGGTGGTGGTGGTGGAGATAGAGATGGAGGTAGAAGTGGTGGTGGAGATGGTGGTGGTGGTGGAGATGAAGATGGAGATAGAAGTGGTGGTGGAGATGATGGTGGTGGTGGAGATAGAGATGGAGGTAGAAGTGGTGGTGGAGATGGTGGTGGTGTGGAGATGAAGATGGAGATAGAAGTGGTGGTGGAGATGATGGTGGTGGTGGAGATAGAGATGGAGGTAGAAGTGGTGATGGAGATGGTGGTGGAGATGGAGGTAGAAGTGGTGGTGGAGATGATGGTGGTGTGGTGGAGATGGTGGTGGTGGAGATGGAGGTAGAAGTGGTGGTGGAGATGGTGGTGGTGGTGGAGATGGAGGTAAAAGTGTGGTGAGAGATGGTGGTAGTGGTGGAGATGGAGGTAGAAGTGGTGGTGGTGATGGTGGTAGTGGTGGTGGAGATGGAGGTAGAAGTGGTGGTGGAGATGGTGTGTGGTGGTGTGGTGGAGATGGAATGTAGGTAAAAGTGGTGGTGGAGATGGTGGTAGTGGTGGTGGAGATGGAGGTAGAAGTGGTGGTGGTGGTGGTGGGGAGATGGTGGTGGTGGTGGTGGAGATGGAGGTAGAAATGTGGTGGAGATGGTGTGTGGTGGTGGTGGGGTGGTGGTGAGGATGGAGGTAGAAGTGTGGTGGTGGATGGAGGTAGGTGTGGTGGTGGGGTGGAGATGAGTGTGTGGTGGGATGATGGAGGTAGAAGTGGTGGTGGAGATGATGGTGGTGGTGGAGATGGAGTAGAAGTGGTGGTGGTGGTGATGGGATGGAGGGATAGAAGTGGTGGTGGAATGATGGTGGTGGTGGTGGAGATGGAGATAGAAGTGGTGGTGGAGATGATGGTGGTGGTGGTGGAAATGGAGATAGAAGTGGTGGTGGAGATGGTGGTGGTGGTGGTGGAGATGGAGATAGAAGTGGTGGTGGAGATGATGGTGGTGGTGGTGGTGGTGGAGATGGAGATAGAAGTGGTTGTGGAGATAATGGTGGTAGTGGTGGAGATGGAGATGGAGATAGAAGTGGTGGTGGAGATGATGGTGGTGGTGGTGGTGGTGGAGATGGAGATAGAAGTGGTTGTGGAGATAATGGTGGTAGTGGTGGAGATGGAGATGGAGATAGAAGTGGTGGTGGAGATGATGGTGGTGGAGATAGAGATGGAGGGAGAAGTGGTGGTGGATATGATGGTGGTGGTGATGGAGATGGTGGTGGTGGTGGAGATAGAGATGGAGGGAGAAGTGGTGGTGGAGATGGTGGTGATGGAGATGGTGGTGGTGGTGGAGATAGAGATGGAGGAGAAGTGGTGGTGGATATGGTGGTGGTGGTGATGGAGATGGTGGTGGTGGTGGAGATAGAGATGGAGGAGAAGTGGTGGTGGATATGGTGGTGGTGGTGATGGAGATGGTGGTGGTGATGGATATAGAGATGGAGGGAGAAGTGGTGGTGGAGATGGTGGTGGTGGTGGTGGTCTCCCTTCACCAATTTTCTTCTCACGGTTTTATTTCAATAATACAGGGGGGTGCAAAAGTAGGTATACAGTAAGTCATCATAGGCGTCCTTCAGTCTCGGAAGACTATGGAGTTGCGCTCTGGGTGCCTATTCTGGTGCAGCGCCGGGTGTGGCTGGCCAGTCCGACGCGGGAATGACAGTCCCTGTGGCAGAGGGCACAGATGAAGTCTGACGCTGGTCTGTCTGCCTGGGCTGCAGCCTTTCTTCTCGTTCTCTTTTCCTCGTGCCGCTGAGCGAGTGTCTCTTCGAACATGGAGAGACCTTTCTGCACAGTCTGTCTCCAGGCTGACTGTTCGAGGGCTGTTGCTTCCCAGTTGTCTTTGTCGATATTCAAGGCTTTTAGGTCCCTCTTGCACACGTCTTTGAATCGCAGCTGTGGTCTGCCTGTGGGACGTTTTCCCTGCACCAGTTCTCCGTAGAGGAGGTCTTTGGGGATCCGTCCGGCGTCCATGCGCACGGCATGGCCAAGCCAGCGCATGCGTCTCTGTTTCAGCAGCGTGTACATGCTGGTGCATCCAGCTCTTTCCAGGACAGTGTTGTTCGGGACCTTGTCCTGCCAGGTGATGTTTAGAATGCGTCGGAGGCTACGCATGTGAAAAGCATTGAGCTTTTGCTCTTGTCGGGCACGCAAAGTCCAGGACTCGCTGCCATACAGGAGGGTGCTCACGACGCAGGCTCTGTAGATCTGGATTTTTGTGTGCTCAGTCAGCTTGCTGTTGTTCCATGCTTTCTTCGTCAGTCTGGTCATGGTGGTAGCTGCCTTGCCGATGCGCCTGTTGAGCTCTATGTCAAGTGAGAGGGTGTCTGAGATTGTTGAGCCCAGATAAACAAAGTCATGGACGACATCCAGTTCATGGTCATTGATGCTGATGGCTGGGGGAGAGTCAACATCCTGTCCCATGACCTGTGTTTTCTTCAAGCTTATGGTAAGCCCAAAGTTTTGGCAGGCATCGCTGAAGCGAGTCATGAGCTGCTGTAGGTCCTCAGCTGAGTGGGCGGTTACTGCCGCGTCGTCTGCAAAGATGAAGTCACGCAGGCACCTCAGCTGGACTTTGGTCTTGGCTCTTAGTCTGGAGAGGTTGAAGAGCTTACCGTAAGTATCACATCATTATCATAATGCTTAATTCCGCTCTCGATTAGAGGAGTGTGTGAATACCGACGGCAAGCAGTTTGAGTATCTGAGGGATTAAGGCTGTGCTTGTTATTACATGTATATGCAATATTCATTTGTTTGTATAATAAATGCAATGAGTATTGTACGTGCTTTCTTTTTTCATAACTGTATACCTACTTTTGCACCCCCCTGTATAATGATGACCGTGCAAGAAACTGACGACATGAAGGGAATAACAGGAATGGCGAAGACAGACGGATTGTATGTGGACTCGGCAGAAACAGAGGCAGGAACAGAGGTCCCGACAACCTTTGAAACTGCCGGGCAAACGAGGTGTGTGTGCGAGGAGGTGCTGACACGTGTGTTTACACACACAATACCACTGTGCACTGATTGGGAGCCAGGCCAGATAACGGGTTTCACGTGCACGTCTTAGAGAAGATGATTCTGTACATATATAAATAGTAACCTATCTTTGTCTGTTGCATGAGTTGACTTTTTTCTTTTGGAGGGGAAGGATAGGGGCTCTATTTGCTCAGATATAGAGACAAGTAGTTCTGAGGTCTTTTACCTTGTCTAAATCGTTGTTCCCTAAGGAACTCAAATGATTATAACAAGAATTCAAAGCTATAAAACACAGACGTGTTGACTAAGCTACAGATCAACAGCTAATTGTTTCACACATCAACAGACTGGTTGACTAAGTTACAGATCAACAGTTAATGATTTCACATATCAACAGACTGGTTGACTTAGTTACAGATCAACAGTTAATAACTTCACACATCAACAGACTGGTTGACTAAGTTACAGATCAACAGTTAATGACTTCACAACATCACATTACCATCGTCAGCATCAGTGGCAGTATTTACATGAATGAATAAAGAACCTTATTGTTTTGTCAAATATAGGCAACCAGAAACATATTCTGCTATGCAGTTTATCTTCAGTAAGCATGTTACTTGCATTTAGTATATTGTGTTTAGAGCAATGAAATTTTTTCGAGGTGCGTATTTTCTTTTCCTAAAACTTTGTTCCTTAATCAGTTTCAGTCTTGTTTGTTTCTGGACTGAATGCGAATGTTGTGTGCACACATGATATTCGTGTGCCTATAAACATAGAAATTTATCCGCATAAGATCGTTAGTAGCTTGTTCTATGCCTGTGTCCAAAGCATAGGAAACCACTGTCATCTTCTTCTAGCTACTATCATTATTATTATTGTTGTGATGATGTTGCTGCTGCTGCTGCTGATGATGATGATGATGATGATGATTATTATTATTGTATTATTATTATTATTATTATTATTATTATATTATTATTATTATTATTATTATTATTATTATTATTATTTTTATTATCATTATTACTATTATTCATGTCGAGCTTGCTCGGCTATTATTATCATATAAACATCATCACCATCATCATCATTATTATTAAACACAAAATCTTGATGTGTGAACCAAACGAAAGCGCACATATCGTCCATTCACTCACTCACAATGACAAAAAGAAATAATTAAAGAGTACAAAGTACAGTTGTTGTTTTTTGTTGTTGTTGTTTTTCCAGATGTGTCTGTACACGTTGATTTTGCCCACGCTGTGCAGGCGGTGTGTTACTGCACAATCTACACATCTGTCTTCGGTGGTCGTGATACTGGGTGTTTTCATGTTTCCATAAGCTACCTACTGAGATGACAAGCAAGATCTTTAACGTGCATAGTTGATATTCCGCATGCGTGTACACGCGAAGAAGATTTAGGTGCTGGCAAGTCTGCACACATGTTGACCTATGAGATCGATTCAATATCCACCACTCACAAGGCAAAGGGGTCCAGGTGGATCGAACCCAGGACGTTCAGATTGGAATACCACCTTTACCCACTTGACTACCGTGCCTGTCAGTTTATTTGTCTTTTATCTTAACGGGTTGTTCTTTTCTGTTTGACGTGGTGTTAGCCCTGATATGGCTCTAGTGGTCGGCTGGGCTATAAGCAATATGAATTGAATTGAATTGAATTTGAGTTTGCCCATTGTCCTTTTATAATGAGGTTGAACACAAACAACAGGAAATGACCAACAATGGCAGAAACAAAGAGAGTGATAGAAAAGAGAAAACACTTCTAACACAGAAGTTTTTGATGGAAGAAAAACTTTTTTTTTAATGAAAGAAACTCCAGCATTCCCTGTGAGGCACTTTAGAACCCAGTATCTTATCTTCAGACAAGACAGAACGTAAATTTCAACTTGTCTTCGTGTTGTGTGAGAGTAATCTATCATGACCTGCAGCAGAAATGCTATAATGATCATTGAAGTTTCTACATGTACACAATCACGTACTCTCACATCGTTTCTCACTTGTCTCCTCAGTCCAAAGGTTTTTGCAGTCCAAGTATAAAATTTGTTTTAATTTGTTTGTTTCGGTTTACATTTACTTAATTTTCGGGGTTTTTGGTTTTCTTGGTGTCTTTAAAGTTTACGACGGGAAAGACACGCATATATATCGCAATCAGTTGGCAATGACGCAAAGGGCGTGAAACGTCAGCTCGGGTCTTATTTAATCGTCATTCCACGCGTCACTTAAAAACTCTTTAAAGATGATACAAAATAAAAAAGTAGCCAAGACATTCTAAAACTTTCTTTTCTGATGCTTTTATAGTACCTTTGACTATTTGGGTCTTTTGTTTTTTTCCAGATTTGTTTGTGTGAAATTTGTAAATGTTTATCTAATCATGTTCATGGTTGAGGAATGTAAAGCACTGAGAGAGAGGAACTGATCAACGCGGCCTCATAATGCTGGCCCAAAGTGAAGCTGAGGTGTCTACCATATCATTCCCCAACGACCTTGGGTTTAAAAGTCAGCATTTAACTTGTTTAACTTTAAAACTGATTCATTTCGTATACAAAATATAGTCATTGAAAAAGGTAGAATGATTTAATAAAAAATAATAAATAAATAAAAGAAAGAACTGTCACAGACACACACAGAGTTGCTTCTTGTGAAATGTACATAATACTTGTGTATTTGTGGGATGTCCCAGTGTATTCATTTGCAGTACACAAATAATAGTATGGGTTTACTAATTAATGGAAATACACATTGATATGTATTATTTGTATGGTTGAGATTAATGAGCAGGCTTGTGCAAAGATGCAGATCCATCCATTAACTTAAATACACAATCGAAAACAAGATTGACTGCCCGCGCCCAAGCAAACACAAACCAGAAGAACAAGAAAACCAATGTAAGCGCGTCTCCAACAAGACAAAACAAAACAAGCGCAAATTTTCGGCCAACTAGCCTTTGTCAAGCGCGAACGCACGGTCACAGACAAATCACAGACACCAAACAATGGATAATAAAAACGGGACTAAAAACTTCCCTGCCGCCTCGTCCAGTGGGTAAGAGAGATCTCTTACCCACTGGACGAGGCGACAGGGAAGTACGCGCTTACATTGGTTTTCTTGTTC
>JAPXFY010000014.1:2951423-2958923 GCA_030674185.1 Monoplex corrugatus | reverse complement strand
TATATGTAATCAAATGATTATTTGTAAATGTTTGCATTCTTTGAAAGATGTCTTTAAAACGAAGGTACTTCCGTGTGTGTGTGTGTGTGTGGTGTGTGTGTGTGTGTGTGTGTGTGTGTGTGTGTGTGTGGGTGTGTGTGTGTGTGTGTGTGTGTGTGTGTGTGTGTGTGTGTGTGTGTGTGTGTGTGTGTGTGTGTGTGTGTGTGTGTTGTGTGTGTGTGTGTGCCCGTGCCCGGATCGGATTGATCAGTCACCTCGGACACATTGACTCAAGCAACTTCATGAAGCCGTGGGTCATTGTCGACGACGACAGACGAACACCGTGTGTGTGTATGTGTGTGTTTGTGTGTGTGTGTGTGTGTGTGTGGTGCGTGCGTTGCGTGCGGTGTGTGGTGGTGTGTGTGTGGTGGTGTGTGTGTGTGTGTGTGTGTGTGTGTGTGTGTGTGTCTAAAATCACTATTGTGAACACAGACATTCAATAAAAGATTCCTTCCTTTTCCACAAAGAATATTCCAAACCACATCCACACACAACCAGAATACAACCACCGACTTTACGTGTATAAGTGTGTGGAACACAAACACAAGTCATATCCATCTGATCCAACCAGAATGAACATCGCACCAGAAACGTTTTTTAGCCGAGCTGATAAAAAGCCTGGCAAAAAATCCCTGAGACTCCACGAAGGGGACATAAACCTAAGTTTGTATCTCTCCTCACCTTAGCTACACCACACACCACACTCAGATAACTCCCTCCTACATCCCAGCCGGAATCAAATCTCTGCTACAATTACACGTATTGTTCAAGCTTCCATCGTCTTAATTCTCCACTCCTCGGCGTTGGTTCTAGTTGGTCGTGGCCCCTGATAAGCTTCATTTTGTGGGCAACAAGGCACAACATTTAAAAACTTGTTATGTCACGGGACCCCCAAGCGTCGTGTGTTCATACCTGCAAAAGGGGTGCTGATTACTGGGCCAAGTTTTACGATATCGTTAGTGAGAGGAAAGCAGGCAAGCAGGAAGGCGAGCAGCAGACAGGAATCAAGCAGGGAAGAGTCTTATCAGCATCAGTTTACAAACTATATTGGAACAACTCGTAAACAAGCAAGGAGGCTAATAAATTAAGTAGTAAACGACAGATAAGGTCGGAGAGGAAGAAGCTGTTGCTCAACGCATCTTTTTTTCTGTTCTCCTTCCATTTTAAAGCAAAGATGGCTTTATATTGACTTCAGGACACAATGCCGGCATATGTAGGTGTGTATTTCCATTACTTTTTGTGTCATTATTCAAAAGTATGTATAACTTAAAGCAAAGATGGCTTCATATTGACTTGAGGACACAATGTGGGCATATGTAAGTGTGTAGTTCCAATACTTATTGTGTCATTATTCAAAAGTAGATATTACAGCAAAGATGGCTTTATACTGACTTGAGGACACAATGTGGGCATGTGTAGGTATGTAGTTCCAATACTTATTGTGTCGATATTCAAAACTAGATGTTACTTAATTAAAACAAAGATGGCTTTATATTGACTTGAGGCGACAATGTGGGCATATGTAAGTGTGTAATTCCGATACGTATTTTGTCATTATTCAAAAGTAGATATTGCTTAAAGCAAAGATGGCTTTAAATTGACTTGAGGCGACAATGTGGGCATATGTAAGTGTGTAATTCCGATACGTATTGTGTCATTATTCAAAAGTAGATATTGCTTAAAGCAAAGATGGCTTTAAATTGACTTGAGGACACAGTGCCGGCATTTGAAGGTGTGTAATTTCAATACTTGTCATTATTCAAAAGTAGATATAAGTTATAGCAAAGATGGCTTTGTATTGACTTGAGGACACAGTATGGGCATGTGTATGTGTGTAGTTGCAACACTTATATTGTCATTATTCAAAAGTAGATATTACTTATAGCAAAGATGGCTTTGTATTGACTTGAGGACACAGTATGGGCATGTGTATGTGTGTAGTTGCAACACTTATATTGTCATTATTCAAAAGTAGATATTACTTATAGCAAAGATGGCTTTGTATTGACTTGAGGACACAGTATGGGCATGTGTATGTGTGTAGTTGCAACACTTATATTGTCATTATTCAAAAGTAGATATTACTTATAGCAAAGATGGCTTTATATTGACTTGAGGACACAGTATGGGCATGTGTATGTGTGTAGTTGCAACACTTATATTGTCATTATTCAAAAGTAGATATTACTTATAGCAAAGATGGCTTTATATTGACTTGAGGACACAGTATGGGCATGTGTATGTGTGTAGTTGCAACACTTATATTGTCATTATTCAAAAGTAGATATTACTTATAGCAAAGATGGCTTTATATTGACTTGAGGACACAGTATGGGCATGTGTATGTGTGTAGTTGCAACACTTATATTGTCATTATTCAAAAGTAGATATTACTTATAGCAAAGATGGCTTTACGTTGACTTGAGTACACAATGGGAGCATGTGTAAGTGTGTAGTTCCAATACTTATGTGTCATTATTCAAATGTACATATTACTTATAGTAAAGATGGCTTTATATTGACTTGAGGACACAGTGCAGGTATGTGTAGGTGTGTAGGTTCAACACTTATTGTGTCATTATTCAAATGTAGATATTACTTAGAGCAAAGATGGCTTTATATATTTATTTGAGGCGACAATGTGGGCATGTGTAAGTGTGTAGTTGCAATACTTATTGTGTCAGTATTCAAAAGTAGATATAACTTAAATCAAAGATGGCTTTATATTGCCTTGAGGACACAGTGTGGGCATGTGTAAGTGTGTAGTTGCAACACTTATTGTGTCAACACTTTAAAGTAGATATTACTGACAGCCATCATAACTTCAAGAAAGTGAAAAAATCGGTTATGCAAACGTGTGAATGAATTATAAATTTGGAAACACTGGCCCCTATTACAAGTTTCACAGAGTTATTACACGTTCAGTTTGTGGTTGGATTTGTAGATTTAAGCGATTACAAGTCCCTTCCTCGCTTTAGAAATTCCCCATGTTGATCAGGCGTGTAGATTCGCGAGAACAACCAGGCATTCAGCCACAGTCTATGACCATAAGGCTCCTTCCCATGCAGTGCTTGCAGAAGAAGATATTTTTTCCAAGATTGGTCTTCCATCGCACATAAAGATTCACACCAGATGCTGATGACCCGTATGTCAACTCGTCCAACGGATGGCAGTAGAGTCCTCCATCATTATTTAAGTCAGTCCATTTTCACGTGACCCATGAAAGTGATTGGTATCAGTAGGCATGTTCCATCAGCAATGCCTACATTGGTTTTGTTGTTGTTGTTGTTGTTGCTGTTGTTGTTGTTGTTGTTATTGTTGTTGTTTTTGCACATAGGGGTGAACTCTGCAGATCCACACAAGTTATGTGACTGTGTGTATATACTCCCATAACATCTATTTTTGCAAAATAAAAATTGTATAAAAATGTGTGCATAATATTATGTGTGTGTGTATGTGTGTGTGTGTGTGCGTGTGTGTGTGCGTGTCTGTGCGTGTGTGTGCATATGTGTGTGTGTGTGTGCATATGTGTGTGCGTGTGTGTGCATATGTGTGTGTGCATGTGTGCGTGTGCATATGTATGTGTGTGTGTGCGTGCGTGTGTATGTGTGTGTGTGTGTATGTGTGTGTGTGTGTGTGTGTGTGTGTGTGTGTGTGTGAGTGTGTGTATGTGTGCGTGTATGTGTGCGTGTGTATGTCTGTGTGTGCGTGCGTGTGTATGTGTATGTGTGTGTATGTGTGTGTGTGTATGTGTGTGTGTGTGTGTGTGTGTGTGAGTGTGTGTATGTGTGCGTGTATGTGTGCGTGTGTATGTCTGTGTGTGCGTGTGTGTGTGCGTGTATGTGTGTATGTCTGTGTGTGAGTGAGTGAGTATGTGTGTGTGTGTGTGTGTGTGTGTGTGAGTGTGTGTATGTGTGGTGTATGTGTGCGTGTGTATGTCTGTGTGTGTGTGTGTGCGTGTATGTGTGTGTGTCTGTGTGTGAGTGAGTGAGTATGTGTGTGTGTGTGTGTGTGTGTGTGTGTGTGTGTGTGTGTGTGTGTGTGTGTGTATGTCTGTGTGTGTGTGTGTGTGTGCGTGTATGTGTGTATGTCTGTGTGTGAGTGAGTGAGTATGTGTGTGTGTGTGTGTGTGTGTGTGTGTGTGTGTGTGTGTGTGTGTGTGTGTGTGTGTGTGTGTGTGTGTGTGTGTGTGTGTGTGTGTTAGTCTGTCTTTTCCTCCGCCTTCTGCACCACTCATATGTCAGAATCCCCAAGCTGGTCATTTCAGCTGTCCAACATCCCTCCCAAACACATGCACAGTAAGATCACCCTGACAGCAGCGCACGGAGAGTCACACAAACTGGAACAATATTGCATAATGGTTTGACAATGAGAATGAGAATATAGCGAGAGTTGACAACCAGAACCAATCGATCTGATCCAGATCGACAGAGAACCGAAAAAAGCATCGGTATCTCACAATGCTACTAACATTTATAAAGGCTTCTTAAAGCATTTCTTTTTTTGTTGTTGTGTTGGTTTTTTTTTGGTTGGTTTTTGCTGGTCCTCGTATACTCAGAGAGTGGCAGGACTTTAAAATCTACAGAACAGAGCAGAACCAAGTATCGCGATTTTCTGATAGTTTACAGGAGATTTTTAACTGGGTTTTCCGGGAGAGGCTATATCTACATTTTGAGATACTGGTTTTTGGTTTTATCGATAACCCATCAAAAAATCAATATCATACAAAACCAAAGTCCACCAAGTGAAAGATCACATCAAAAGTAACAGTTCAGTATAAAAAAAAAGTGAAAATTGACCTAAAAGTGAGATACTGGGTTCTGGCTGTCAACCCTCGATAATTTCTCAACTATCGCGCTCGTCTCCCTTTGATAAGGTAAGGACTGGGTCCAGTCATGCCACAGTCATAATTAACCCTTCGACTCCTCACCCTATCTGCCACATATTAACCCCTTGACTCCTCACCCTATCTGCCACCATCCTGCACTGTCAACCATGGCAGCAAAGCGTAAACTTAACCCTTTCACTCCGTCACCCTGTCCACCAGCTTCCTGAAGAAAGCTGGTGGATAGGGTGTGGGAGTGAAAGTTTTTTTGTTTTGTTTTTTGTTTTTTGTTTTTGTTTTTGTTGTTGTTTTTGTTTTTGTTTTTTTTGTTTTTGTTTTTTTAGCTTACTGACAGGCTGCGAGGGTGAAAGGATTAACAGATTAACAGGACTTTTAAATACAAACGTGTTTCTCGATAAAATCAGTTGTATGGTTATCGTCTGTTTTGGTTACTGTCGTCTTTTTCTACGTTCTCTCCGCCTCACATTCCCAAACACTGATTAGCCAGTTATATAAAAAGGAGGGCGCGTTATCCGTTTATTCAGTTTTACAGAGCTGCTGGAGATAACCTCGTTTGTTGGATGTTGTTCAGAGTTTTGCCACACTTTTTTTTTGTGGCTTGTTCCTTGGGTTGCAGGACTGTTATAACGAAATAAGTTGATGATGTGGTTACAACTTGTAGCTGTAAGATTCGCCTGAAAATTCCATAGGAAGAGCTGATAAAATAACACGACTATTTATAAACGTCCATGCATCAAGTTTTACAGAGCTCTCTGTCTGTCTTTCTGTCTGTCTGTTTCTCTCATCTATCTCCTTCCTTCTCCCCCCCCCTCTCTCCCCCCTCTATCCATCACTCTCTCTCTCTCAGTCTCTCTCTTTCTCTCTCTCTTTCTCTGTCTGTCTGTCTGTCTGGCTCTTTCTCTGTCTCTCTCTCTCTGTCTGTCTCTGTCTCTGTCTGTCTGTCTGCCTGTCTTTCTCTGTCTCTCTCTGTCTCTCTCTGTCTCTGTCTCTCTCAGTCTCTCTCTTGTGTCTATCTCTCTCTGTCTCCCTGGCTCTCTGTCTGTCTGTTTGTCTGTCTGTCTGTCTCTCTTTCTCTCTCTCTCTCTCTCTCTCTCTCTCTCTCTCTCTCTCTCTCTCTCTCTTTCCGGCTTAAATGCAAATAACTTAACCGTCATCCGTGTTCTCACACTCACTCAGTCTGTTAGTGCCTGTGTACAAAGCATTTAAAATTGACATACTGTTGCTATGTAGTGTTGATATAATTGTGAGCTGCCGTTGATATGTGCATCCCTACTGAGGCCTGGGCCTGTATGAATAATAGACAAACCGTCTAAAATCTGAACTTGTCTGTCTCGTCTGTCTGTGTGCTGCCTGTCTGTCTGTCTGTCTGTCTGTCCTGTCTCTGTCTGTCTGTCTGTTGTCTGATGTCCTGTCTGTCTGTTCTGTCCTGTCTGTCTGCTGCCTGCTGCCTGCCTGCTTCTGTCTTCTGTCTGTCTGTTCTCTGTCTGTCTGTCTGTTTGTCTGTATGTCTCTCCTCTGTCTGTCACTGTCTGTCTTGTCTGTCTGTCTGTCTGTCTCTGTCTTCTCTCTCTCTCTCTGTCTCTGCTGCCTGTCTCCTGTCTGCTCCTGTCTGTCTCTCTCTCTCCTCTCTCTCTCTCTTTCTTCTTAGCTCCTCCCTTGCTGTCTGTCTGTCTTCTGTCGATGTCTGCTCTCACTCTCCTCTCTCTCCTCTCTCTCACCTTTTTTTCTGTCTAGCTGAATGGACATAATCCAAACAACATAACCAATACCATTTCTATTAAATTCAGAGGGAACAGGAGAAAAACAAACGTCGTCACTCCAAGAATCCACTTCTATAAAATCCAGCCTCATATATTCAGGAACTAGTCTCTGGAACACACTACCAGAAAACATGTGAGAATATCGCAAGTTTCATGTGTAAGAAGAGGTATACGACACATCTCATAAATCAATAAGCCTTCTATACCTAGTAATCAGATCAATCGTCAACACATTTGTATAGAGATTGAACTAATTCGTTGAAAACTTAAAAAAAAAATTATTCCTTTGATTTGATATGAGGCATAACGAGCCGCTCATATCGTAGTGTACAAAAGACCTAATTGCCTAATGTGAGCATGCCTATGTCTATGAAATACTCCGCACTTGGTCTTTGGGTTACCAGTTCTCCTTAATTACATCATCATCATCATCATCAGGTGCCTTGCCACATGGCGTTGGCGATCATGGCCTTCCATCTGTTTCTGTCCCTTGTTGCCTCAAGCACTCTTCCACCCTCTTTGTCTTCAGCCAGTCTGCAAGTCCGTCCAATATTTTCTCCCTGGGTCTACCTGGTGCTCTCTTTCCCAGCTTTCCTGTCGTGACCAGGTGCTCCAATTCCCCTTTCTTCATAAAAACGACTATAAATGTTGCCTGTCTTTTCCAAATCTTCCTTATGAATGATCTTCTTGTGTCTGCCTCCATCAAGACTGTCTCGTTTGTTTTGTTTGCTGTCCATGGAACTCTCAACATTCTTCTTAGAAACCACATCTCGGCTGCCTAAATCCTGTTCTGGCTTTGCTTGTTACTATCCACTCTCACAACCGTATAACAGTATTGGTTCTATTTAACATTCA
>JAPXFY010000014.1:2923923-2931423 GCA_030674185.1 Monoplex corrugatus | reverse complement strand
ACCCCTCCCTCCCTCACTCCCTCCCCCTCGCCTGCTTCTCACCCCCCCTCTCCCCACCTCCACCCGTCAAAAAGCAGCTGGCGGGAAAATCTGTCCCTCTCATCACTAGGGGTTTAAGCTGTCCCTTCACCCGTGTTGTGTGCCTGGCTGACCCCACCCTCTCGCTGCCCACCGTCACTGTCATTCTTGTTTCATCACTCCCAGACCCGGTGTCGCATGCTGAAATTGTTCCCCTATGTAAGAAAAAGGTCTACCATCCCGGATGTTTTTAAAATCTTTCTGCTGACTTTGTTTTAGTGTTTGGCAAATAAAGAAGAAAAGAAGATTGAGTATATAAGTAATTAAACAATTGAATATCGAAATAACATAAAAAGGAATGTATGAAATAGCAGCAGCAACAACAAAGGTATCAATATATAATTATAATGATGATGTGTGTCTAAATGACTGATGCGACGTGTCTAGCGTGTTGGCTTGAGGACGTGCTTGTTTACCTGTCGCTTTCAGATCGTACGCTGGCAAACATTGTTGCTTGCAGTTCTGCGAAAAGGAGAATAAGAGCGCCTAAGTCTCTCTCTGTCAGAACATACCCTTCTCCATCAGCAAGCCCTACGTTGTGCCTCCCTGTGGTGACACACGGTAACTGAGCATTCACGGACTCGGGTTGAACTCTCGAGGAGGCACGCAGGTCCACAGGCGTATGGGCACGCCCTGGTGCCCACGAAGCAGACCCTAGTTAGGGGTAAATGGTACCACTGCTTTGTGGTTGAGAGAGACCAAGCTGAGGGAGTAGACTGACAGAAAATCTGATAGAAACCACCATTGTATCTTCCCTGGCAAAATCACGCCCCAAAACAAGAACAATGAAGTGAAAGAGGTAAACAAGGGCTCCATTGGAGCACCTTCATCAGGTGGGGGAAGTCTGGTGAGCAAGTGTCACCAGACCGTCATCAGGTTACATGTCATCATCATCATCATCATCATCATCATCATCATCATCATCATCATCATCATCATCAAGTGCCCTGCTGCATGGCATTGGCGATCATGGCCCTCCGTATGCATCTATCCCTTGTCGCCACAAGCACATCTACCACCCTCTCTGTCCTCAGCCACTCTGCAAGTCCGTCCAATATTTTCTCCCTGGGTCTACCTGGTGCTCTCTATCCCTCCAGCTTTCCAGGCTACATGTACTGCTTTGATTTTTAAAAAAATCTAAATTGCAACTTGGATTGTTAGACCAATTTTCCAAAAGAGAAAATTAGAAAACGTTAAGACAGAAATGGAAAGATTGAACATCAGCATTTCAGGAACCAGAAAAAACACGAAAGAAGAATACGAACGCGTATCTAATACGACAAGACAAGACAGGCGCACATTTTTGGCCAACTGGCCTTTGTCAAGCGTAAGTTACAAACAAACACCAGATACAAAAATTATGAGAAAAAGGTTGAAACTTCCCTCGCATTGGACACAGCAGTCAGTTTATTCCTTTTCTCACAGTGGACACAGCACAGGGAAGTTTCAGTCTTTTTCTCAAAATTTTTGCATCTGGTGTTTGTTTGTTTGTTTGTAATCTTACGCTTGACAAAGGCCAGTTGGCCTAAAATTTGCGCCTGTCTTGTCTTGTTGTATTAAATATGCGTTCTTATTCTTCTTTCGTATTTTTTTTTCTGGTTCCTGTTTGCTGGAACGTGGGCAGTCACACTTGTTTGGGATCAGCATTTTAGGAATAGGAGAGGTGAGATGGAAGGAAGCAGGCATGATGGCATCGGTCAAGCATGAAATTATTCTAAAGGAGACGTACACGAAAGGGGAGGTAGGCATCATGATGGACAATGACAAGACAAAATTTATCAACGGATACTAGGTCATATCAGACCGTGTTTTACTTGTTAGATTGGATGGCAAGCCATTTGCTATCAACACCATCCAGGTATATACACCAAAATTCGCAAGTACTGAGAAAGAAATGAGTACAAAATGGTGTAAGTTCTTTTTCCAAAATATCAAAAGAGGGATTAGACAAGGACGTGTTCTGTCACTAGATCTGTTTTCACTAAATAACGAAACCATCATGAGAAACCTAGCATAATGCCCTGGAATAGAAGTACGAAGAAAAATAATAAACAGTCTTCGTTGTGTACCTGATTGCATTCAAATTGCAGAAGATGAAAAAGACCTAGATCTACACAATCTTGTGAATATAATAAAAGGAAGAGAGCAGAAATAAAGGGCTGGAGCTAAATAACAAGAAGACTGAAGTCACGATAGTCAGTAAAATAACAGGAAATGGTACGTCATTGAGATAAGTTGATACGTTTAGATATGTGGGAGTAGTCATATCACCAGATGGCAGATGTACATTAGTTTTATCCAGCAGAATTGGACAAGCTAAAACGGCATTCCAGAAAATGAAAAGCCTTATTACCAACAAATGCCTATCAATTAATATACAACCAGGAAGAGAGTTCTTCGGTGTTATATAGAACCAATTCTTTTGTGCGGATGTGATGCCTGGACAATCAACACGAAAAGTCAAAACAAGATCGATACGGCTGAAATGTGGTTTCAGAGAAGAATGTTAAGAATTCCATGGACAGCAAGGAAAACAAATGAGTCAATCTTGAAAGAAGCAAACACACACACACACACACACACACACACACACACACACACACACACACACACACACACCACACACACACACACACACACACACACACACACACACACTCATGAGGAAGATTAGGGAAAGAAGCAACGTGTATAAAACATTTTATGAGGCAAGAGAAATTTGAACACCTAGTCACAACAGCAAAGCTGAAGGGAAAAAGAGCACCAGGTAGACCCAGGGAGAAAATGTTTGGACAGTCCTGCAGAGTAGATTGGAGCGAAAAGGACAGGGGAGACGCTTGCAGTGACTAAAGATAGATTCGTATGAAGGGTATGATCCGGTAAAGCACATCATGATGATGATGATGATGATGATGATGATGATGATGATGATGATGATGACGACCGACGACGATGATGGTGATGATGGTGATGATGATGATGACGACGACGACGACGACAACAACGATAACGACAACCATGACATGATGATGATGATAATGATGATGATGATGATTATTATTAGCAATTATATCGTAAGGATTGTTATGATACTAGTGACGATTATGACGATAATAATAATGATTATTTCAACAATGACGAAGACGAAAAATTAAGGCGATAATGATGACGGAGAGATGATGACGATGATGACGATGATGACGATGAGGATGATAACAGAATGAACAGGAGTTTATTGTGCTTCAGATTAGTAAGAAAAAATGCTCAGAATGGTACGCTACCTTCATAAATACTACGTACACTAAGGGCAGATTCAACGAATCCAGTTTGTATCATAAACTTGTCATATGGTACATCTGTACTGACAAAAGCATGCCTAGATGAATGACACGTATGCACCGATCAGTGTAGTGAAATGGTTTGCACAACAGACTCCTGACTGAGAGACTGTGGGTTCAAACCTACTTGATGTTGTAGGATATTAATCAAAGAACGTAACTCTTGAGAGTCACGTAGGAATTATCTCCCATATTGCAGAACTTCTCAAATTCAGCACAGTTTGCGCTACCCATTCAGATAGCAAAGAAGCAGATACAAAGCACAAAAACCGTAAGCTCAGGAGTTTTCGGCCCCTGTCGAACCACACAGTCGAGTCTCATCCACTTAACAGATATGCCATTGAGGGTGTTATTAAAATTTTCTTGCCCAACATCGCAGGTATCTGTATCTCTCCAGCCTGGTTGACGCCAGATATATCACGAAATTAAGCGTGGAGTACAGCCCAGTCACATAGTCTGTATCCGAAACGGAGCATCATCACTGTTATTATACCCATTGTCATCGTCATAACACTGTGAAATCTTACCCAGGTTCTGTGACCCTGTTGTTCTGTTCTGTAGATTTTAAAGTCCTACCACTCTCAAAGTATACGAGGACTAGCGAAAAAAATTGCTCTAAGAATCCTTCAAAAATTTTAGTAGCATTGTGAGATACCGATGCTTTTTTGAGCTCTCCTTCGATCGTGGATTGAACGATGATGATTGTGTGACCCTTCATGCTACACTATTCTTATAGTGACCTCAGTTTCGGTGAGTTTGGACTCCAAGACGTGATGGAACGTCGAACTAAACGACGTGGGGTGATGGCTCCGTCTGTCAGGTTTACATAATGGATGTGCCCCGCTAAGGACTCAGTTGCGGACCTCAGTAGCTCAGTTGGTTTGAGTGTCGGATTCACACGCTAATGGTAGTGGGTTCGAATCCCGGGGTGCGCTACATTAAAACTGACCATCTCACTGTCCCATTTTAACATCATTGTTGTTCTGGTGGTGTCAGTATAGGATTTGATAAGTCCCCCTATTAAAACTGGCCATCTCACTGTCCCAACTTAACATCATTGTTGTTCTGGTGGTGTCAGTATAGGATTAGATAAGTGCCCCTTCCCCCACTACTACATTAAAACTGGCCTTCTCACCGTCCCATCTTAACATCATTGCTGTTCTGGTGGTGTCGGTATAGAATTAGATAAGTCCCCCTTCCTCCACTTCCCTGGGAAGGTTGTCCCCGTCGGCCATATCACCTGAGGTGGGTGTCGACGTAAAAACTGAACCAAATCAATCCAAAAACAAAAAAAAGGACTCAGTTGGATGTGGAACAGTGTCGGCTGTGGCTGAACAGGCCGATTCTCGAATGGCAGTCCTTGGCACAGCTGACGTACAAGAAGGCTGATGGCTGTGGCTGGGTGGTCTCTGCCACAGTTTTCCTTCTCTCCTTTCTCTCCAGTCACAGTCGAGTTCGTTTCTTCTCTGCAGTGGTGACGCCCGCACGCGTGATAATGCCTTAAAGGTATACTAAGCCGTATCGGTACGGAAGCAGGTGTTCTCCAGCCCACACATCCCGACTGACAACTCCTCCTTAGGAGCACTTAGCGTTGGCCTAGTGCATTCCCGGAGCCACATGTAAGAAGACTGCAAACCGGTTCTGCTAACATAACTCATCTCTGGCACCGATAGTCGGCATATGCGCATTGCCATGCAAAATTTAATACATTCCGTTTGATATTTCATGTACTTTACTTCTCGTTTAGAAATATCACAGACTTTATCACATAGAATGAATTAAAATGATATTATCTTTAGTTCTCATTAGACTGAAATAGGACTGTTTACTGAATTGATGAAATGGGTGCAAATAATGTGCTGGGTGTGCAAAAAAATGCATTACCGTCTGCTGTAAAAAGCAGACAAAACCAAAAGTAGGTCGAGATATGAAGGCCACATTTTACCTAGAATTTTCAAAAAGTGTATTTATACAACTTAATCGTTACCTTTTCCATTTCATTATGTAAACATTTATGATTTCCCGAAGCTGTAGTTTGAAACGTTAGGCTTTGAATTTCATAGAGTTTGTTGTGTATGCTGTTTACAACGAAATACACCGATACTGCCAAGAATACCAACAAGGCGTGAACTCACGTGAAGTAGTGACACAGAACGTGGCCTTCGCGACATACATAGTCGCGAAGGCCACACACAGAAGCGGGGCGAGGGGGGAAAATGACAAGCTACTTACATTCTCCTTCAGATGTGTCCATCACAAGCCAACCAGCCCACGTCTCATCACATAATAAAAGTGCCACTGGGACGATAAAGTTGGGAAATTACTGGGTACGCTCTGTCAGGCTGACTCCATGACTAAGCGATTATTGTTGTCAGTAGGGGGGCAGGTAAACTGTGCTGGTGATACCATACAGCGTAGGAATACGCTCTGTAGTTGATACGTCGAATCAGAGCAAGCGCTGCTGAACTTCACCGCAATAACCCTGCGTCCGTGCGGCCTCTTCCGGTGGGCAGCCTAAAAGCGACGTGAATTCAATAGCTTTTATAATCTCCTTGACGAAGAAAATAAAAAGAAACACTTAACACATGTGCCATTAAGCCACAGTCCTCTTCTCCCACTGGACGAAGCAGCAGGGAAGTTTCAGTCTTTTTCTCATAATTTTGTATTTGGTGTTTGTTTGTGATCTTACATTCACGCTTGACAAAGGCCAGCTGGCCGAAATTTGCGCCTGTCTTGTCTTGTTGAATTAAATACGGGTTCTGATTCTATTTTCGTGTTTTTCTGGTTCCTGTTTGCTTAAGCGCGGGCAGTCACACTTGTTTTGGATGAAGAAAATAAAATCATTGAAGTAGAAATGTGGCTCTATAGACGACTTCTCAGAGTCAAACGGACAGACAGAAGAACAAATGATAGCGTGTTAAAGGAACTGAATGTCAAGCGCCAACTTCTAACAGAGATCAACAAAAGAAAACTGAAATATGTAGGCCATGTGATCAGAAAACCAAAACAGATCTGATGTCAACGGTCCTGCAGGGGAAAGTTGAGGCAAGGAGAACAAAGGGACGACCGCACACCTCCTACTTCATCAACATCACTGATTCTGTGGTCTGGAGATCCAGGAGGCCGCCCACAGATGTCTCAATCATATGACCTGGAGAAGACTTTTGACGTCGAGCGTGGCTCCTACCCAGGCGAGGGAGAGAGAGTGAGAGAGTGAGTTATAAACGCCTTGGCAGTGACTGAATAAATGGAACTTTGCTAGCGGAGAGCCCAGAAGACTTGCGTGATTAACAGAGTTATAGTATGATGCTGTAAATGGTCCTTGTGTAGCACTGTTCTGCACACTCACTGGATTCACTGCGCATGACAGAAAATCAGACTTTTTAATGGAGAATGGAGAACTCGTGCTCTTTGGTGAGCTGACCACATCCTCCTATGTTGTAGCACGGTCTGCATTGTGAGTGTGTGTGTGTGTGTGTGTGTGTGTGTGTGTGTGTGTGTGTGTGTGTGTGTGTGTGTGTGTGTGTGTGTGTGTGTGTGCATGCACAATGTCAGATATGCACGTTAACGATCCTGTAAGTCATGTCAGTGTCTGGCTTATGGAAACATGTTTACTTCCACAGCACACCCTAACCACACCACACACACACACCACACCACACCCACACCACACACACCCCAATCACACACACCACAACACAACACCAACACACACCACATCAACACACAACAACACACAACAACACACACACCACAACCAACACACAACACACACAACACACACACACAACACACACATACACAACACACACACACACACTACACACACACAACAACACCACACACATACACACACACACACACAACACACACACAACATACACACACACACACTACACACACACATCACACACACACACACACACACCACAAAACACACACACACACACACACACACACACAACACACACACACATCACACACACACACACACACACACACACACACACACACACACACACACACAACACACACACACACACACACACACACACACACACACACCACACCACACACACACACA
>JAPXFY010000014.1:2916423-2918923 GCA_030674185.1 Monoplex corrugatus | reverse complement strand
TTTTTCTCTTCTTTTGGAAATTGAGGAAGAAAAAAAGTTGTAGTATTTAAATCGACACTTTGTTTTGTTTTGTTTTTGTTTTGTTTGTTTTGTTTGTTTTGTTTTGTTTTGTTTGTTTTGTTTTGTTTTGTTTTGTTCATCTTACGCCTTGCCACCGACTATCTTTGCCAACACCCAGCGGTCCTTATCCTCTGTGCCACTCCCCAGGCTGGACACAGGCCAGCACCTCGAGCTGGCCCTCTTTCTCTCCTCTCGCCTCTTTAACTAAATTGAGATGGCTGTCTTCTGACTTTTCCCCCAGTCTTTTTGTCGTTCGAGGTGACCCTGTGTACTTGGAGCCTGCTATAAACAAGCTTCTTTTTCTTCTTCTGTTCCGTTTATCAGTGGAAGGAGTAGCGAGGTTGACATAATGTGTCTGCTCTCATTTGCCAGACCATCAGTTTGCTCATATCCTCTGAGGCCGACAGGCGTGAACACGCACTGACGGGTAGTTGCTGTTTTTTGCAGTTGGTATGGCAAGGGAGTTGTGCAAGGGTTTGATTCAAAATCAAAAGCCTAGAATCAGATGGATCCCCTAACGCCGATGAACGTAACATACTAAATCCAAAACAAGTGTGACTGCCCGCGTTCAAGCAAACAGGAACCAGAAAAACACGAAAACAGAATCAGAACGCGTATTTAATACAACCAGACAAGACAGGCGCAAATTTTTGGCTAACTGGCCTTTATCAAGCGTAAATGTAAAATCACAAACGAACAAACACCAAATACAAAAATGAGGAGAAAAAGACTGAAACTTCCCTGCTGCTTCGTCTAGTGGGAGAAAAAGACTGAACTCCCTGCTGCTTCGTTAGTGGGAGAAAAAGACTTAATATAACATAAACTTAGAATGGCTAGAGTTCAGGAAATAACCCTAAATTGTTCAGACGAAGATCTGGACTAAAGATGCCCTGCACATGTTGGAACCCGTCTATAGTCCACATTAGTATGTGGACGAAAAGTTAGACAGCAGTATCATGTTGCCTGTCTTTTTAGACTAGATGTGTCCCGCACGAATCAGCATTACTGAGTCATCATCATTTTCCAACATCGAAAGTCTTTTGCTGGACGTATGTCTTCCCCAGCTGTTTCCATTCACTTCGTTCCAGCGCTTTTCCTGTTAATTATCTTTTACTGTGTCAGAGGTCCTGAGAATCAAGTCTGCAGCCGCCAGTCTCTTGCATTCAATAAAAAGATACCCTAGACAATATCATAGCAAGTCCTTGATCAGACCTGTCTGGATGGATGAGGTAGCTATGGTGGTCTCCTTCTGCAGATAAGACCAATACTTTGCATATGGAAGGAGAAGAAGAAGAAGAAAATAAAAATATAGAAGAGTGAAAAACATAACAAGAAAAAGGCATAAAACGACGGAAAAGAAGACATTTCAGTTTCAGTTTCTCAAACCAGCATCTCTGCGCTTGGAATAAATTCCGCTGTCAGTGATGTCACACAAGCCGTGTGATGGAAAACAACCAAAATGATCATGGCATGAGCCATGAGCCTGCGCTTAAACCCCACACGATGATAAGGTCTTGATGTTCTCCTTTTTTTTCACCTTTTTTATTATTCATTTAACACTGAATAACCATCAACAAACAATGTAGTAACAAAAACATCAACAAACAATGTAGTAACAAAAAAAGAATTTCAATTCCTACATATAACAGGAATGTTTTTAGACATCTGACAACATACAACACACAATCTGTCATTGAAACGACTTAGGTTATAATATTATTGTAGCGAAATGTATCTCTGTCTCACTCTCTACAGTGTCCCTGGAAACCCACCAACCCCAACCCTTACTCCCACCCCCGTGGACGTTTTCGTGAGCCCAGAACAACTGTCAGGTAGCTAACTAGAATACACACAACTGTCCTGACCGGCGAGGTCCCGAGTCACCATACAGGACAGATCCCATCTCTTGCCACAAAGCATCGTTCCTATGTCCTCCACCACCGTCCTTACGTCCACACAGAAGATGAAGGAAGAGGAGAAGGTGGGGTTGAGGGTGGAGAAGAAAAACAATCGAAGAACCAGAAGACGCAAAAGGAAGAATAATCAAAGTGTGCCCCTTCATTTAGAGGACACGAGAGTTTCGATAACAACAGCAACAGCAAAAAACAGCAACAAACAACAGTATAAAAACTGTACGATTTTATTAACTCTTGTAGCAGGACAAGCCTGGATGTTGAGAAAGCCTTCACATCCTGACAGGATGAGGAAATAACGGGGGGAAACAGGGGGGAACGATGGGGGGGGGGGGAGGTGGGAGGGTGGCTTGCCTCTCCAAACAGCGTGGCGCGCGTGTCAAGTTTTCCAACAACATATCGGTGGGCTAACACAACAGCGGCAAAACAGCCAACTCATCCCAGCAGTTGACGGCCACCCTTCAAGCCTAATGGCTACACTTTTCATCACGCTTTTCTTTCGCTCATTTTTTTCTTTTTTTTTTTTT
>JAPXFY010000014.1:2903923-2908923 GCA_030674185.1 Monoplex corrugatus | reverse complement strand
CTCTACTTTATCCTTTTCTCACCATCTTTTGTTGTTTTGTTTTGTTTTGTTTTTTTCGTTCCATTTTCTACACCGTTTTTATGGCCACAGAAGCTGGAACAGTGGTGTTTTTTTGTTTTTTTTTTTTTTTACAATGCAATGATGATGATGTCGATGAGGATGATAATCATGATGCTATGGAGTTCCATCTAGGATTGAGACTACGCGACAGGGTTGTACTCTACGCTTACTATCCTAATATATACTGGCGTCAACCAGGCCCGAGAGATACAGACACCTGCCGTGTTGGTCAGAAGATTCGAGCAACACCCTCAATGACGCATCGGTGAAGTGGATGAGACTCGACTGTGTGATTCCAGTCTTCCCAATGAGCCCATAGCACGCCCAACTCTGGGTAGGAGCCGGTTTGAGCTGTAAAATCCCACAATGATTTTTGAAGTGACTGATGGGGATTCGAACCCACAACCTTCCAGTCGGTAGTCCGTTGCATTAACCACTATACCACGGCGACTGGCCTTTTTTATTTTTTAAAATAAAAAAAAAAAAAAAATTTTGTATGTCTGTCTGTATTTCTCTCTGTTCAAAGCTTTTAGTATGTTCATTAGTTGATTTGTGTGATCGCTCATTGCATAAAACTTACTGGACGCTGTCTACATGGTCAAGCAATATGTGACCTTTATTGTCTTCTTTTTCTGTGGGTCCTGCCGGCTGCCATTGAGCCTGACGCTTCAAGAAGTTGTGGAAGCCATTAGTTTTCTTTCTGCTTCCCGCAGCGCGACAAGACGGACGAGAAGGACGTCCAGAAACTGACCCGGCGTTATTCCACCCTGAAGGGAACCCCGGTGGGCGATCTCCATTATCGTCTGCTGTAGATGATTGTAATGACATTTCCATTATGTTTCAAGGCACCATGGTTTGTTGCAAGGCGCCTGCAGGCGCCTGCAGGTCTGGAACCTTTGAATTCAGCCCTCAAAGTGGAAAAGATATTTCTACTGCCACAGAAAAGTTACTGTGACTGTACTGAATTCACACACTCCGCCCCATCTCCCACCCCATCTTCTTCTTCTTTCTTCTTTCTTCGTCATCATCATCATCATCGTCATCATCATCATCATCATCTTCTTCTTCTTCTTCTTCTTCTTCTTCTTCTTCTTCTTCTTCTTCTTCTTCTTCTTCTTCTCTCTTCTTCTTCTTCTTCTTCTTCTTCTTCTTCTTCTTCTTCTTCTTCTTCTTCTTCTTCTTCTTCTCTTCTTCTTCTTCTTCTTCTTTCTTCTTCTTCTTCTTCTTCTTCTTCTTCTTCTTCTTCTTCTTCTTCTTCTCTTCTTCTTCTTCTTCTTCTTCTTCTTCTTCTTCTTCTTCTTCTTCTTCTTCTTTCTTCTTTCTTCGTCATCATTATCTCATCGTCATCATCATCACTTCTTCTTCTTCTTCTTCTTACTTCTTCTTTTTCTTCTTCTTCTTTCTTCTTCTTCTTCTTCTTTCTTCTTCTTCTTTCTTCTTTCTTCTTTCTTCTTCTTCTTCTTTCTTCTTCTTCTTCTTCTTCTTCTTTCTTCTTCTTCTTCTTCTTCTTCTTCTTCTTCTTCTTCTTCTTCTTTCTTCTTCTTCTTCTTCTTCTTCTTTCTCTTCTTCTCTTCTTCTTCTTCTTCTTCTCTTCTTTCTTTTCTTCTTCTTCTTCTTCTTCTTCTTGCTTCTTCTTCTTGCATTCTTCTTCTTCTTCTTCTTTCTTCTTTCTTCTTCTTCTTCTTCTCTTCATCTCTTCTTCTTCTTCTTCTTCTTCTTTTTTCTTCTTTGCATTCTTCTTCTTCTTCTTTTCATTCTCTTCTTCTTCTTTTTGCATTCTTCTTCTTCTTTGCATTCTTCTTCTTCTTCTTCTTTGCATTCTTCTTCTTCATTCTCTCTTTCTTCTTCTTCTCTTTCTTCTTTTCTTCTTCTCTTCTTCTTCTTCTTCTTCTTCTTCTTCTTCTTCTTCTTCTTCTTCTTCTTCTTCTTCTTCTTCTTCTTTCTTCTTCTTCTTTTCTTCTTTCTTCTTCTTCTTCTTCTTCTCTTCTTCTTCTTCTTCTTCTTCTTCTTCTTTCTTCTTCTTTCTTCTTCTTCTTCTTCTTCTTCTTCTTCTTCGCATTCTTCTTCTTCTTCTTTTCTTCTTTCTTCTTTCTTCTCTTCTTCTTCTCTTCTTCTTCTTCTTCTTCTTCTTCTTCTTCTTCTCTTTTTTCATTCTTCTTCTCTTCATTCTTCTTCTTCTTCTTCCTTCTTCTTCTTCTTCTTCTTCTTCTTCTTCTTCTTCTTCTTCCTTCTTCTTCTTCTTCTTCTTCTTTCTTCTTTCTTCTTCTTCCTTCTTCTTTTTCTTCTTCTTTCTTCTTTCTTCTTCCATTCTTCTTCTTCATTCTTCTTCTTTCTTCTTCTTCTTCTCTTCTTCTTCTCTTCTTCTTTCTTCTTCTTCTTCTTCTTCTTCTTCTCTTCTTCTTCTTCTTCTTTTCTTCTTCTTCTTCTTTCTTCTTCTTCTTCTTCTTCTTCTTCTTTCTTCTTCTTCTTCTTCTTCTCTTCTTCTTCTTCTTCTTCTTCTTCTTCTTCTTCTTCTTCTTCTTCTTCTTCTTCTTCTTCCTTCTTCTTCTTCTTCCATTCTTCTTCTTCTTCTTCCATCTTCTTCTTCTTCTTCATTCTTCTTCTTCTTCTTCTTTCTTCTTCTTCTTCTTCTTCCATTCTTCTTCTTCTTCTCTTCTTCTTCTTTCTTCTCTTCTTCTTTCTCTCTTCTTCTTCTTCTTCTTCTTCTTCTTCTTCTTCTTCTTCTTCTTCTTCTTCTTCTTCTTCTTCTTCTTCTTCTTCTTTCTTCTTCTTCTTCTTCTTCTTCTTCTTCTTCTTCTTCTTCTTTCTCTTCTTCTCTTCTTCCTTCTTCTTCTTCTTCTTCTTCTTCTTCTTCTTCTTCTTCTTCTTTCTTCCTTCTTCTTCTTCTTCTTCTTCTTCGCATTCTTCTTCTTCTTCGCTTTTCTTTCTTCTTCTTCTTCGCATTCTTCTTCTTCTTCGCATTCTTCTTCTTCTTCGCATTCTTCTTCTTCTTCTTCTTTCTTCTTCTTCTTCTTCTTCTTCTCTTCTTCTTCTTCGCATTCTTCTTCTTCTTCGCATTCTTCTTCTTCTTCGCATTCTTCTTCTTCTTCTTCGCATTCTTCTTCTTCTTCTTCTTCTTCTTCTTCTTCTTCTTCTTCTTCTTCTTCCATTCTTCTTCTTCTTCGCATTCTTCTTCTTCTTCGCAATTCTTCTTCTTCTTCGCAATTCTTCTTCTTCGCATTCTTCTTCTTCGCATTCTTCTACTTCTTCGCATTCTTCTTCTTCTTCGCATTCTTCTTCTTCTTTGCATTCTTCTTCTTCTTCTTCTTCTTCTTCTTCTTCGCATTCTTCTTCTTCGCATTCTTCTTCTTCGCATTCTTCTTCTTATTCATCTTCTTCTTCTTCGCATTCTTCTTCTTCTTTTCTTCTTCTTCTTCTTCGCATTCTTCTTCTTCGCATTCTTCTTCTTCGCATTCTTCTTCTTCTTCGCATTCTTCTTCTTCTTCGCATTCTTCTTCTTCTTCGCATTCTTCGCATTCTTCTTCTTCTTCTTCGCATTCTTCTTCTTTGCATTCTTCGCATTCTTCTTCTTCGCATTCTTCTTCTTCTCTCTCTCTCTCTCTCTGAGTTATCTCTATCTTAAATGTTTCATTTTGTTCAGGAGTCAGTTTGTTTTGATTGGTTCGTGAGTCATTTTGTTTTAATTGGTTCGTGAGTCATTTTGTTCGATACTTCGCTAAATAGGGAAAGCGAGGGGGGATGGGTGTGATGGTGAAATGTCGAAGTGCAGGAGTGATTTCCTTAAAGAAAGTTACTGTGAATTGTAATACCTTTCCTCCCTCCCTCCCTCCTCCTCCTCCCCCCTCTCTCTCTCTCTCTCCATTTTAGTTGGTCATTAGTTAATTACTCAATTTTTTTTTACTGGAGCTTGGACGTTTGGAGTTTGTTTAAGAAGGATCCATGGTATTTGGACAATACTAAGTCTTCCAGCAATGATGTGGCAGACTGTCTTAGCCTGCGCAAAATCATGATGTGCTGGCAAGATTTGGAAAAGGGGAGAGACAGTGTCAGAATGATTTTTTTAACCAACCAAAAGTTCTGTGGGTCCATTCCCCCATCCATTTCTCTCTTCCTCTCTTTCTTTCTGTCTTTCTTGTCATCTCAGTTCACCCCTCTCTCCTCTCTGTCTGTCTGTCTCTCTCTCTCTCTCTGTCTCTGTCTGTCCGTCTGTCTGTCTGTCTGTCTCTCTCTCTCTCCCTTTATCTCCCTCTCTCTCTCTCTTTCTTTCTCACTGTGTCTCATTCTGTCTCTCTCTCTGTGTCTCTCTCTGTTCTCTCTGTCTCTCCTGTCTCTCTCTGTCTCTGTCTGTCTCTGTCTCTCTCTGTCTGTCTCTCTGTCTGTCTGTCTGCCTCTCTCTCTTTCCCTCTATCTCCCTCTCTCTATCTCTTTCTCTGTCTCTCTCTGTCTCTCTCTGTGTCTCTCTGTCTCTGTCTCTCTGTCTCTGTCTCTCCCCCTCCCTCTCTCTCCCCTATCTCTCTACCTCTCTCTCTCTCTCTCTCTCTCTCTCTCTCTCTATCTCACCTCAATTCTCTCCAACCCCCCATCATCTCTCGCTGTCATAATGCGGCTGGTTGGGCTTTTGGAAGAGCCGTGGACCCAAGGTCTGGTATCTTCAAAATTCAGTCCCAGCCCGCAACATTTGAAACTGACCTGTTCCGTTGTCCATCATAATGTTTCCATCATTCTGGTAGTATTAGCTTAGTGTTTCATAAGTCCGTCTGCCCCGCCCCCCTTCACCCATTTCAAGACCTTGACAGCGCATAAGGTTTGGCGCCCTTTGTGGAGGCTGCCAGGTTATAGCTGGCAGATTTCGGATGGAGCGCATATGAGATTGTCCAAACGCGATGGATACGTCTTAACCCTTTGGCTCCCCGCACCCTATCCGCCAACTGCAAAAACTT
>JAPXFY010000014.1:2888923-2891423 GCA_030674185.1 Monoplex corrugatus | reverse complement strand
TCTAAGAGATGTTCCAACCCTTCAAGCTTTCAAAAGTAAACTCAAAACACATTTGTTTCTGCAGGCATTTTCATAAGTATGCCCCCCCCCTTTGTGTGTGTGTGGTGTGTGTGTGTGTGTGTGTGTGTGTGTGTGTGTGTGGTTGTGTGTGTGTATGTGAGTGTGAGTGTGTGTGTGTGTGTGTGTGTGTGTGTGTGTGTGTGTGTGTGTGTGTGAGTGTGAGTGTGTGTGTGTGTGTGTGTTGTGTGTGTGTGTGTGTGTGTGTGTGTGTGTGTGTGTGTGTGTGTGTGTGTGTGTGTGTGTGTGTTTGTGTGTGTGTGTGTGTGTGTGTTTGTGTGTGTGTGTGTGATTGAAAAATGATGTTGTTGGTATGTGAGTGAGATTATTTATGTGACAGCGCAGTGAGTCAAACTGAGAATGGCGCTGTACAAAAGCTATTTTTTATTATTATTATTATTATTATTATTATTATTTATTATTATTATTATTATTATATATTATTATTATTATTATATATTATATATTATCATCATCATTCATCATTCATCATCATCATCATCATCATCATCATCATCAAATCATATCATCATGATCATCATCATCACGATTAGTATTAGATTATTATCATTATTATTATTATTACTAGTATTATCACATAATGTTATTATTATTATTATTATTATTATTGTTGTTTTTATTGCTATTATTATCATCATCATTATTATTATTATTATTATTATTATTATTATTATATTATTATTCATATTCATCATCATCATCATCATAACCACCATTACTATTATTATTATTATCATTATTACAATTATTATTAATATTATTATCATCATTATGTTATTATTATTATTATTATTTATTATTATTATTGTTGTTGTTATTATTATTATGTTATTGTTATTGTTATTGCTATTATTATTATTATTATTATTATTATTATTATTATTATTATTATTATTATTATATTATTATCATATGTTATTATTATTATTATTATTGTTATTATATTATTATTATTATTATCATATGTTATTATTATTATTATCATTATCATTATTATTAATCGAATCCATATCCCCAACGCCTCTCACCTTCCTCCCACCCAAACCACCACCCAGAGAAATCTCGCTACCTACAGATGGATTCTTGTCCATGGTGTCTGTATTTTTACTGTTATTTTTGTTTAAAGCCCAGCCGACTGCGTAGAGCCATATCAGGGCTATAACCGTTTTAGAACATACACAATGCTTTAACAGGGGGAAAAAGAAGGAAAAGAAAATTAAATACACATATTAATACATTTGTGCATATAATCTAAGGAGCAGCCCTTGGCATGTCATTTGTGCCCTTAAGATTTTTTTTATTGTAAGCGAGTGGTTTGTGTGTGTGTGTTGTGTGTGTGTGTGTGTTGTGTGTGTGTGTGTGTGTGTGTGTGTGTGTGTGTGTGTGTTGTGTGTGTGTGTGTTGTGTGTGTGTGGTGTGTGTGTGTTGTGTGTGTGTGTGTGTGTGTTGTGTGTGTGCGTTGTGTGTGTTTGTGTGTGTGGTGGTGTGTGTGTGTGTGTGTGTGTTGTGTGTGTGTGTGTGTGTGTGTGTGTGTGTGTGGTGTGTGTTGTGTAGATGTGTGTGTGTGTGTGTGTGTGTGTGTGTGTGTTGTGTGTGTGTGTGTTGTGTGTGTGTGTGTGTGTATGTGTCTGTGTGTGTGTAGGTATGTATATGTGAGTGTGTAAAATTTATTTATTTTGAAGTAGCTTTGCAGAATCATTGGACGTTTTTAACAATACCTTCATATGAAGTGCCATTTAAAAGCAGGCTTTCAGACCATGCCCATGTTATTTATTTGTCTTGTTGCCATTGTGCATAGGCCCTACCGTCACCGCAGAATCGATATTTAAAATTCTGAACACAATACTGCCTTGTTGGTCTGTTTGTGAAATGGTTTTGACACTATCAGCCTGCCATTTGACGTGCCATGTTGACATATGAATGGATGTTTAAAACTAAATTTACAGTGTGTCTAGTCTTGTATTAAATACGCGTTCTGATTCTATTTTCGTGTTGTTGTTTTTTTCTGGTTCCTGTTGGCTTGAACGCGGGCAGTCGCACTTGTTTTGGATTGAAGTGTGCGTCAAAGATAATCCAAAGTTTGACAGAATGCGAAAAATATGAGAAGAAAAAAAAATTGTTCAGTGGTGAATTGTTGAAGGAGGAGATATTCACGAGACTGGTTTCGTCACGAAGTTGACGTAAAATGGACAGACAGACTGAATTGACGTAACACTAGAAATGAAGAACAAACTAACTTAACTTTTTACGTCTTCTTGTCCTCTTCCTCCTCCTCCTCCTCCTCCCCTCCTCCTCCTCCTCCTCTTCTCTCCTCATTTTCATTCTCCCTCCTCCTGTCTTTTTTCTTCTGCACTTTTAGAAAAAAAAAAGTCGTCTGCTTTACTCTCTTTCTGTGATTAATTCCCCTTGTATCTGCTGCTGT
>JAPXFY010000014.1:2881423-2883923 GCA_030674185.1 Monoplex corrugatus | reverse complement strand
TGACGATTATGATTTTATATTAAAAATAATGAAACTTGAGCACGCTTGATAACGCATTAGCTCATGGTGGGTCTCTGAAAAGACAAGAAAGTGACAATTTTAATGACATTCTGATCAAACATTGATTTGTACCTATTGGCCAATAGGTTATTTGAAAGCTATTTGTTTCATCATCATCATCATCATCAAGTGCCCTGCCGCACGCGTTGGCCATCATGGCCCTCTATATGTATCTATCCTTTGTTGCCGCAAGCACATCTTCCACCCTCTCTGTCCTCAGCCACCCTGCAAGTCCTTCCAATATTTTTTCCCTGGATCTAAATACCTGGTGCTCTCTTTCCCTCCAGCTTTCCTCTAGCTATGTGTTAGTTGAACAAATTGCGTAAGATCATTTTTAGCGAGTAAATAACAGGGCGCACAATAAAGCGTAAGCGAAGACTTTATGAAATTTTAAGGTATTGTCAGGAAACGCATGATTGAGGTCAACCAGTAAGCTTTGTATTATATAGTTTTCTTCTAGCTTCTTCTTCTTCTTCTTCTTCTTCTTCTTCTTCTTCTTCTTCTTCTTCTTCTTCTTCTTCTTCTTCTTCTTCTTCTTCGCATTCTTCGCATTCTTCTTCTTCTTCTTCTTCTTCTTCTTCTTCTTCTTCGCATTCTTCGCATTCTTCGCATTCTTCGCATTCTTCTTTGCATCTTCTTCTTTGCATTCTTCTTCTTCTTTGCATTCTCTTCTTCTTTTCATTCTTCTTTGCATTCTTCTTCTTCTTTTGCATTCTTCTTTTGCATCTTCTTTGCATTCTTCTTCTTCTTCTTTGCACATTCTCTCTTCTTTGCTTCTTCCATTCTTCATCTCTCTTCTTGCATCTTCTTCTTCTTCTTCTTCGATTCTTCTTTTGCATTTTCGCATTCTTCTTCGCATCCATTTCTGCATTCTTCTTCTATCTTCTTGCATTCCTTCTGATTCTTCGCATTCTTCTTGACAGACATTGCATTCTGTCCATTCATTCTTGTTGATTCTTCTTCTTCGCATTCTTCTTCTTCTTGCATTCTTCGCTTCTTCTTCTACTTATTGCATTCATCTATTGCATATCTTACGATTCTTTACGATCATTCGCATTCGATCATCGAAATTCTGCAATCTCTTTAGAATTCATCTTACGCATTACTTTTTCATTATGCATTCGTCTCTTAGCATACTCTTCATTATTGATTCATGCATACTTGCATTACGTCGCAATTCAGATTCTGCATTTGCATTCATGCTCATATCGACATTCTTCTATTTGACATATTCTACTGATTCTTCTGATTCTTTGCATTCATCTTCATTCAGAATCTTCTTCATTGATGACAACAGATAGGATGTCATGCAGACAGACAAGTCTACAGACTGTGCACATTGTATAAGGTCAAAAAATAAGAAATGAAGGCAGTGGCATTTGGGGAAAGAACAGATGAAAAAAGACGAAAGAAGAGAATGAAAAAAGAAGAAGAAGAAAAAAGAAGAGAGAGAGAGAAAGAAGAAGATGAAGAAGAAGAAGAAGAGAAGAAGAAGAAGAAGAAGAAGAAGAAGAAGAAGAAAGAAAGAAGAAAGAAGAAGACAGAAGAAGAAAAGAAGAAGAAGAGAAGAAAGAAGAAGAAGAGAAGAAAAAGAAGAAAGAAGAAGAAAGAGAAGAAGAAGAAAGAAAGAAGAAGAAAGAAGAAGAAGAAGAAGAAGAAGAGAAGAAAGAAGAAAGAAAGAAGAAGAAGAATGAAAGAAGAAGAAGAAGAAGAAGAAGAATGAAAGAAGAAGAAGAAGAAGAAGAGAAAAGAAGAAGAAGAAGAAGAAGAAGAAAGAAGAAGAAGAAGAAGAAGAAAGAAAGAAGAAGAAGAAAGAAGAAATGCAAAGAAGAAGAAGAAAGAAGAAGAAGAAGAAAGAAGAAAGAAAGAAGAATGCAAAAGAAGAAGAAGAAGATGAAAGAAGAAGAAAGAAAAAGAATGCAAAAAGAAAAGAAGAAGAAGAAGAGGAAAGAAGAAAGAAGAAGAAGAAGAAAAGAAGAAGAAGAAGAAAGAAGAAAGAAGAAGAAGAGAAGAAGAAAGAAAGAAGAAGAAGAAAAGAAGAAGAAAGAAAGAAGAAGAAGAAAGAAAAAGAAGAAGAAGAAAGAAAAAGAAGAAGAAAGAAAAAGAAAAAAGAAGAAAGAAAGAAGAAAGAAGAAGAAGAAAAGAAAAGAAGAAAAGAAGAAGAAAAGAAGAGAAGAAAGAAAAAGAAGAAGAAAGAAGAAGAAGAAGAAGAAAAGAAAGAAGAAGAAAAGAAGAAGAGAAAGAAGAAGAAGAAGAAGAAGAGAAGAAGAAAAGAAGAAGAAGAAGAAGAAGAGAAGAAGAAAGAAAAAAGAAAGAAGAAAGAAGAAGAAGAAGAAAGAAAGAAGAGAAGAAGAAAGAAGAAGAAGAAAAAGAAAGAAGAAAGAAGAAGAAGAAAGAAAGAAGAAGAAGAGAAGAAGAAGAAGAAAGAAAGAATGCAAAG
>JAPXFY010000014.1:2863923-2878923 GCA_030674185.1 Monoplex corrugatus | reverse complement strand
TTTCTTTCTTTTTTCCTTCCTTCTTTCTTTCTTTCTTTCTTCTGGTTGGTTCTTTTGATAGAGCCATGGACTCAAGTATCGGATATCACTAGTTCAGTCCCAGCCGGCAACACTACACACTGGCCTGTTCGTTGCCCATATTGTTTCCATCATTCTGCTGGTGTCATCTTAGTGTGTCATACGACCCTGTACTCTTTCCCTTCTCCATTTAAATACCTCGGAACGATCATCTCACCAGACGGCAGATGCACATCAGAAATAGCCAGCAGCATCGGCCAAGCCAAAACAGCATTCAAGAAGATGAAAAGCGTTCTTACCAACAAATGCCTATCAATAAACATCAGGAAGAGAGTTCTTGAATGTTAATAGAACCAATACTGTTGTACGGTTGTGAGGCGTGGACAGTCAACAAGCAAAGCCAGAACAAGACTGAGGCAGCCGAGATGTGTGGTTTCTAAGAAGAATGTTGAGAGTTCCATGGACAGCAAAGAAAACAAACGAGACAGTCTTGATGGAGGCAGACAAAAGAAGATCATTCATAAGGAAGATTAGAAAAAGACAGGCAACATTTATAGGCCATTTTATGAGGAAAGGGGAATTAGAGCACCTGGTCATAACAGGAAACCTGGACGGAAAGAGAGCACCAAGTAGACCCAGGAAGAAAATATTGGACGGACTTGCAGGACTTGCTGAAGACAGAGAGGGTGGAAGATGTGCTTGCGGCAACAAGGGATAGATACATATGGAGGGCCATGATCGCCAACGCCATGCGGGAGGGCACTTGATGATGATGATGATGATTTCGTGACTTGCCCGCGCATACAGTCCTGCGCGAGCTCAGGGGGTCTGCCAGAAAATAACTGGCAGAATTGGATAAACAGCGTGCGAAATTGTCCGAGTGCGATGAACCGCTCTTGAATGAACTGCAAACTCTTTTTCCAAATTCCAGCAGACGTGTTGCTCTCTTTGTTTCTGCCTCGTTGCTTTACTTTCTGTCATTTTTACCTGTCATTTTCTGCCTTAATGATCCATTCACCTGTACGTGTCGATAAAGTTTTATGTATTTTTTCTTAGGATTGATAATTGGGATGCATGTACTATTAAGTGCATTTTTGGCTCCAAGGAGGTGATATATGCGGAAGCAATTTTAGGTAATTTGTGCCTGTTTTTATATATGTTTTGGTGTCCTTATGTATGTTTATATTTGTATTCAGGTATATTTTTTAAATCTCCCCTGTGCGATAAATTGGACGGAGTGGTCAACGCCGGTGGCATGTCCTTAGATTATGTGCGCGAATGCATTGATATGTGTACTTAATTTTCTTTTCTTTCCCCCCCCCCCCCCCCTCTGTTGAAATTTTGTGTGTTTTGAAGCGGCTATAGCCCTGATATGGCTCTACGCAATCGGCTGGGCTTTAAACAACAATAACAATAACAACAGACGTGTTGGAACCACAGAGTATAACTATAAGGAAGACGTCTGTGGTTGGAACGACAGAGAAGAAGAAAACAATCAGTACCAGGGATACATCTGGCTGGGGTAAGCACTATACGCGTTACACCTACAGTCTTTTCACAGTTCTACCCTTCAGTGCCCGAGATCAATATGTCAAGATGAGAGGCAGGCAGGCAGGGTAGGCGGGGGAGGAGGGGTGAGAGGCAGGCAGGGGTGGGGAGAGAGGGAGAGAGAGTAGGAAAGGTGGGGAGAGAGGGAGAGTAGGAGGGGGGAAGGAAGGAGCACCAGCCCTACTCGGCTTTTCTGGTTCCCTGGGTCAACGAGATAGTGTGTCCAAACGGCAGGCACTGGACAGAGAGAGAAACAGAAATGAAAATCAAGTCAAGTTTAAATGAGACGAGATGTGTCGGCCTGAGAGTCGGAGAGGAGTTTTGCGGGGCGATTGGGTAGACGAGTTGTTCAGTGCTCTGTGTTCTGAGACTGATAGCCGAGGGGTTTTTTGTGTGTGTTTTTTGTTGTTGTTGTTTTTTTGGTGGGGATGGGGGTGGGAAGGTTAAACCTACGATTTGACGCGCTTTGTGTTGTTGTGTGTGTGTGTGGTGTGTGTGTGTGTGTTGTGTGTGTGGTGTGTGTTGTGTGTGTGGTGTGTGTGTGTGTGTGTGTGTGTAGTGAGTGTGTGTTGTGTGTGGTGTTGTGTGTGTGTTTGTGTTGTTTAGTGTGGTGGCGCGCGCGCGCGTGCGTGCGTGAGTGCGCTTGTGCTGATAAATATGTGCAATTGAATTAAAAAAAAGTGTACTAAAATCATTGTTTAAACTTAATTAATTAATCTCTTGCAATATTGAGAGGCTACAGTATTGACTGCTCTATGTCTCTGTCTGTCCGTCTGTATGTCTGTCCGTCTGTCTGTCTGTCTGTCCGTCCGTCTGTCTGTGTCTGTCTGTCCGTCCGTCTGTCTGTGTCTGTCTGTCTGTCTGTCTGTCTGTCTGTCAGTCTGTCTCTCTCTCTGTCTCTCTCTCTGTCTCTGTCTACCTGTCTGTCTGTCAATCTGTCTCTCTTCTGTCTGTCTGTCTGTCTGTCTGTCTGTCTCTCTGTCTCTCTCTCTCTCTCATACCTTTTTTCAACAATCCTTCCACTTTTTCCATGTAGTAGTCAAGGACCATGATTATTTTAACCTTTTGACGCCCGCACCCTATCCATCAAATGCAAAAACTTAACCTTTTGACTCCCTCACCCAATACACCAACTGCCTGCAGGAAGCTGGTGGATAGGGTGAGGGAGTCAAAAGGTTAAGTTTTTGTTTTGCTACCATGGTTGACAATGCAGGATCCTGGCGCGCAGGATGCGGGAGTCAAAGGGTTAATGTAGCTGTATAATGAAATCCGCATGTATTTTGCACGTTTTATTATTTATTATTTACATCATATCTTATATCAATATTTGTGTGTAATTTCATGTAGGTAAGTAATATGCCTTAGAAGTACCTTACATGATTCAATATTTGTATCAAGATGTCAGAACTGTTTGTGGGTAACAGAATGTGCACAAGTAGTATGTTGTAAACATCTAGTGATTTATATTGAAATGTTATCATACTCCAGTGGGTCAAGGGCACGGCTGATCTATTATTACCCAAAGAAATATGAGTTGCTTTTCTGTTCTGGTCTGTTCTGTTCTGTTCTCTTCTGTTCTGTTCTTCTGCTCTGTTCTGTTCTCTGCTCTGTTCTATTCTCTGCTCTTCTCTTCTGTATGTATGTATCTGTATGTATATGAGTGTGTGTGTGTACGTGTGTTTGTGTGTGTGTGTGTGTGTTACGTGTGTTTGTGTGTGTGTGTGTGTGTATGTGTGTGTGTGTGTACGTGTGTTTGTGTGTGTGTGTGTGTGTGGTGAGAGAGAGAGAGAGAGAGAGACAGACAGACAGACAGAGAGAGAGAGAGTTCATTTTCCAGCAACACAGATATAGTTCCCTTAGTATCTGACAGTTTGTTTGCCAGACTGTGAAAGATTCGGACAGTTAAACGCAAATAGAAATACACACGCACATACGCACAACCACAACCACACACACAGACACACACATATACATACACACATACACATACACACTACACAACACACACACATACACACACACACACAAACACAAACACACACACACGAATACACAAACACACACAAACAAACACACACACACATACAAACCCATGCACGCCCGCGCGCGCACGACACGAGCATGCACGCGCACACACGCAAACAAACACAAACAGAAAAAGAAAAGGACATCAAGGCTCGCGTGCACCTCCGGACCAACCCCTACACAGCGGAGCGGCAACTGGCACTTAGTTGTGTCAAAGTGGCCCTCTCTCCGGACTCTCCATAATTAACAATAATGAAATTGCCCCCAACCCCCTGAAGGCGGGCGCGCTGATGAGAGAAGAGAGAGACGTGATTAAAGTTTCAGACCAGGGCCCCAGACCCCCAGAACCTTTGCCTCGGCCCTTGTCTTGACTTCTTGGCTTGTGGCTGGTTGGCTGGCAGCTAGGCTCTCTTGCCCCCGCCCGTCGATTCTGCAAGTTTCATCTTGCCCACGTCTCTAGCTGCCAAGAGTCTGTGTGAGTCTCCTCTTGATGGTGTGTCTGGCATTTCAACTTTTGACCGTCTGTTTAGATCCCGGACCTCATTTGATGGTCTTTGAGTTTTCGACCTTTGGTCATTCCGCCCTCGTTTGCTGGACTTGTGGACTTCATTCCATGGTCTTTGAGATGTCAGTCTTCTGTTTCGTCTCCTATGGCGGATTTTTTCTGACTTTATTCTATGATGTCTTGAGATTTAACCCTTTGACTCCTGCACTCTGTCCACCAGCATCCTGCATTGTTAACCACAGTCAGCAAAGAAAAAATCAACCCTTTGATTCCCTCACCCTATCCACCAGCTTCCTGCAGGAAGCTGGTGGATAGGGTGAGGGAGTCAAAGGGTTAAGCTTGTGCAGTTGGTGGATAAGGTGTAGGAGTCAAAAGGTTAGTCTTGACTGTCTTGACTATTTTATGTTTTATTTTTCGATGTCTGACGGCCTCTTTGACTCTGTTCGGGGGACTTTAGGGTTCTAGTTTTGGCCATTTCTTTTTTCAAATTGTGGCCATTTCTTCTTTTAGCTTTGGTCATTTCTTTCTCAAGTTTAAGCCATTTCATTTTCAAGCTCTGGTCACGTTTTTTGGTCTAAATTTAGCCATTTGGTTTTCAAGCTTTGGCCAATTCTTTTTTTCAAACTTTCGCCATTTCTTCTTCAAACTTTGGCCATTTCTTTTTCAAACGTTGGCCATTTCTTTTTCAAACTTTGACGATTTCTTTTTCTTTTTTTTTTTCAAACCTTGATCATTCCTTTTTCAAATTTGGCTATTTGTGTTTTAAGTTTTACCTGTTTCTTCTTTAGTCTGGGCTTAAGTGGTTTTCCAGCGTTCTATTTTTAGTTGTCTCTTCTTCATGGGAGTTGTTTGACTCCATCGGTATAGTTTTAGACTGTGTCTACTACTTTTTCAGGACTAATACGTGGCGGGCCTACATAGCCTTAGTTAGTTGAAAGACGGATTCACGTGCTAACGATTGTGGATTCAAACCATGGTGTGGGCTGTATTAAAACTTGTATTCTTACTGCCCATCTTAACCCCTTCACCGCCATTGATTTTAGAATGTTAAAGTCCTCAGCGCCAAAAAAAAAAAAAAAAAAAAAAGAAAGAAAAAGAAAAATGCACCTACCGACTTCAGATGATAGTAACTGTCTTCTTTCTCAACCGAATTGCTTTCTGTTTTTATTTTGTTGTTGTTGTTGTTGTTGTTTGTTTTTTTAAGAAAGAATGATTGGCGTTTGGGATTATGCAACAATAAAGTATGTTGGCGGTCTGATTGTTGTTCTAGTTGTGTCCGTTCAAGATTAGAAAGTTCCCCCTTCCCCCACTTCCCTGGCATTGTAATCCCCGTTGGCCATATGGCCTGAGGTGGGTGTTGACGTAAACCAGAACCCAATCAATCAGTCAGACATGTATTTGATGAGTCTCATGTCTAGTTTCAGCCCTCTGTAGAACATTCTGGACTGTCGTTTTAACGTCTTTAAACTTTCGTTCAACTCCCTTTTTTTCTTTGTGTACTTTGTTTTTATTATTTGTTTACTTGTCTTTACTAGATAGTCACACTTATCGTTTACTTGTCTTACTAGATAGTTCAGCACTGATCGTTTACTTGTCTTTACTAGATAGGTTCTGCACTTGATCGTTTACGCTTCAGTCGGTGCCTCGATCATTCCTTTTATTACTTTTTAAAAACCTTTTTTTGTTTATTCTGGAGTCTGGGCTTTTATTTGTTGTCTTTGTTTGTTTGTTTTTTTCCTTTCTTTCAGAACGCGTATTTAATACAACAAGGCAAGACAGGCGCACATTTTCGGTCAATTGGCCTTTGTCAAGCGTGAATGTAAGATCACAAAGTTGTATACTAATAAAACAAATTCTTTGGTTTTTTTACTTTCTGATATGTATACATTGTACATAAACTGTCACTTAATTACGGAAAGAAACTACTGAAAGAAAAAAGTGTTCTGCACTTAGTGGCATATAATTTACTCAGTTGTTATTCTGTGTCATTCCATAGTTGTTAATTGTGGAGTATGTGGGGTGGGGATAGGGATGACAGAGAGAAATGGACGGGGGATGAGATTGACAGAGAGCGATTGAATATGAGAGAGAGAGAGAGAGGGAGGGAGAGACAGAGAGAGATAGAGGGAGAGAGAGAGAGGGGGGGGAGAGATGGGGGAAATGAAGCAGAGAATAAATAGATACAGAATACGGATGATTATAAGATTTTCATATTTGGCTCTGTTGTCTTTATGAAGGGGGTTTAGAACCATTTCATGAACAAGAGCATAGTATCATCATCATCATCATCATCATCATCATCATCATCATCATCATCATCATCATCATCATCATCAAGTGCTTTGCCACATGACGTTGACGGTCATGGCCTTCCAGAGCATAGTATGCATAGAGTTAACTGAAATGATGTGACAGAAATATTACCAGATAACGATTAACTAGTCCTGAAGTTGTCTCAGAAAGTTGCTGTATTTATGACTTCAAACGCTTTGTACGCAAATACAGACAAATCTGAGAGGGGGGGGGGGAGAGAGAGAGAGAGAGAGAGAGAGAGAGAGAGAGAGAGAGGCGCGCATTTCATCAGTCCAAGTTCCATTATGCTGTCAATGAAACCCAGGAAACGGCAATGCAGTCTTGACCATCCACCATCATCCTATTCTGTCTGTCTGTCACCCACTCATTCACTCACTCAGCCTCTCTCTCTCTCTCTCTCTCTCTCTTTTCTCTCTCTCTCTCTCTCTCTCTCTCTCTCCCTCTCTCTCCCTCCCTCTCTCTCTTTCATCTGTTTCTCTGCAATTTTTCTCTCATTCTGTCTGTCATTTTCCCTCTCTCTCTCTCTCTCTCTCTCTCTCTCTCTCTCTCTCTCTCTCTCTCTCTCTCTCTCTCTCTCTTCCTCTCTCACCTCGATCTCTCTCCTCTCTCTCTCTCTCTCTCCTCTTCTCTCTCTCTCTCTCTCTCTCCTCCCTATCTCTCTCTTTCATCTGTTTCTCTGCTATTTTTCTCTTATTCTGTCTGTCATTGTCCCTGTCTCTCTTTCTCTTCTGCCTCCTTCTCTCCCTCTACCCTCCATTTATTCCTCCCTCTCTCCCTCCATACCAGTCTCCCCCCATCCCCCACATGCCAACCGCAGGGAACGTTTTCTCCATCCACGCTCAAAGACCAGGTTCTGCCAGCAGCAGCGTCAGCAGCCAGAGAAGCACAGCAACATCAACAACATCACCATCATCGGCCCCTATAACAAGGCCAACAACTCGTGCTCCCTGTCCGCTCACGTCACGTACTGACCTCCCCTTTCCGCCACTCATCATCCTCGGGGGCTCTGTCCTATCATCACGTGATTCTGGGGCAAGAGGCGCGTTCGATGGCGGTGTAGCCAGCGTTCTAAACATGTGTTTAGCCCATTACCTACAGCGCTCGGAAACGAAATCTTCTGCCAGAGCACGCCAGACCCAGACAATGCTTCCAGACAGTAGCTCCGTTAACCCTTTCACTCCCCCCCAGCCCGTCCATAGGAAGCCGGTGGATAGGGTGAAGGAATGAAAGAGTTACCTTTCGGGGGTAAGGGGATGTGGAGGGGGAGAGGTCTTTGGGAGAGTGGTTTTAAAGGGAGGTAATCTTCCGCACGCGATGCTCCAGAGGAATGGAACGACGAACGTTGCAGCAAGTTCTTGATGGAAGTTTTTAGGGTAGGGTGAAGTGGGGTGGGGTGGGTGTGGGTGTGGGGGAGTTTTAACTGTGAAAGCTTGATCCCGATGCTGAAGGGGTTTTTACATGGTGGACGGGGATGTCGAGGTGGTTTTTCTCTTGCTCCTGATTTCATTAAAAGAAATCGCGGAGACGGAGAGGAAGAAAATCTGTGGTAATGGAGGTTGAGAGTCCCTCACTGTATTTACGTTTAATGGCAGCATGTGCTCCGCGTCTCTTCCGAAATGTGGATCATTTAGCTCTGTGGACCCATGGGAACATTACCAACACGCTTCACCAATGTGGGTCGTCTCCCTTTGTTTGCTTTTAGCTGATTGTACAAAAGCCTTCGTCACAAAAGCCTAGAGTCTAGCAGACATTTATAGCAGTAATCACATCACTTATAAACATGCAGACAGGCTTTCGTAATTTGAGTATTTCAAATCGGTTGTGGAATATAGTTTTGTGTATGATGCTTATTCTGGTTTACGACACGAGGACGGACTTGCGAACAATTAATTAAGACTATTTATGTTAGGTTTGCCGTCGTTACAGAAGCGATTTTAACAGCTTAGATGAATGTAGAAATAGTTTTGGTTATAGCAATTTTGTTTATTATCCATGCTATTCAAATAGTGTTGTTGTGTTTTGGGTTACGTTAAGAATCGTCAAACTATTTATCAAATCCTGTATGACGGAATAAACCACATTTTCGATGCCGTTGAATGTGATGAAACAGTAGGCAAGCGGTCTTGTTCGCATACACAAATGCGCAATAATTTAACAAACAAATACGGGGGGTGGGGGGGGGTGCAAAAATAGGTAGATTATATACAGTTATGAAAAAAGAAAACACGTACAATGTTCATTGCATTTATTATACAAACAAATGAATATTGCATATACATGTAATAACAAGCACAGCCTTAATCCCTCAGATACTCAAACTGCTTGCCGTCGGTATTCACACACTCCTCTAATCGAGAGCGGAATTAAGCATTATAATAATGACGTGATACTTACTGTATACCTACTTTTGCACACCACCCCTGTATATAAACACGAGACGATTATAGTCCTCTCCTCGTCTTCTGTCGTGTCTGGTCCACCAACATATCCTGCCCCCTCCCCCCTCCCCCCTTGTTCCTCTTTCTTCATGTCCAATCTTGAAACTTCCACTTCTACTCCTTTTCTATTTGTTCGAGTGGGGGGAAGAGATCAGGTCGCTAAATCTTGGCATGAAGACACAGGCAGGAAGTCATCTAGAAGCGTTTTGAATGGGAAACACTTTGAATAATTCATCGTTCCGACCCGTCAGCTAGCTTGCATGTTTGCGGCGCCGACAGGGGCTCGGCAATGGAGAAACAAACGCCTCCAGAGTTTTCAATGATTTAATCAGGTAAAAGCTCCCCCCGCCGATCCCCGCGCTTCCGGAGGTCCTGAAGATGTTTTCGCCCCCCCCGGAATCTATCGAAATGTCCTCTCTATTCAAGGCTCGTCATATCAGGGTGATGGCCGCAGATCCCGGTGATTGTAGGGCTGAATAGGGGCTGGCTTAGTCCACGCATGACCCCGCGCGTCTGGGCCTATTAGAGTAATGCACGCGTCGTTCGGTAAGGACGTGCGCGAGACGTGATGCCTTGACCCTAGTATGGGAATGTGAAGAGTGCTCCTTCTTGTCCTCTGCCATTTGCCGGCTGTTTTCTTACACTTTTTCTTCGCTGTCTTCTTCTTCTCTCCTCCTCCCCCTCCTCCTCCTCCTCCTCTCTCTTTCTCTCTCTTCTCTCTCTCTCTTGCTTCTCTTTCTCTCTCTCTCTCTCTCTCTTTTCTCTTTCTCTTTTCTCTCTCTCTCTTTCTCTCTCTCTCTCTGCTCTCTTCTCTCTCTTCTCTCTTGCTCTCTCTCTCTCTGCTCTCTTCTCTCTCTTCTCTCTCTCCTCCTCTCCTCTCTCTCTCTCTCGCTCTCTCTCTCTCTCGTTCTCTCTCTCTCTCTTGCTCTCTCTCTCTCGCTTCTCTCTCGCGCTCTCTCTCTCTCTCTCTTGCTCTCTCTCTTGTCTGTCTGTCTCTCTCTCTTGCTCTTTCTGTCTCTCGCGCTCTCTCTCTCTCTCTCTCTGTCGCTCTCTCTCTCTCTCTTCCTCATTTTTTCTCCCCTCTCCCCTTTGCCATCTCCTCTCTCTGTTCTCCTGTCCTCTTTCTCCTTCTCATCGTCGTCTCTCTCTGTCTTTGCCCTTTGTCAGTGGTCCGGGTTGAGTGTCAAAAACGTCTCACAGCGAATATAATGCGTGCTTTAAAAGATGCCATAATTTGAATATGGGCACCGGGAAAAGTGGTTAAACGGTCGTCGCAAGGATGGGGATGGGATGTGACAGAAATATGACCTCCCACATCACGACTGTCCTGGGTATGTTTTGGTTCGTGTGCGCGAAAACCACGTGCTGTTAGTTCTTTTGCTACAGCCGTGGACTCAGTTTCTGAGACCTCAAGTTCCATCCCTGCCCCATCTTAACATCACCGTTGTTCTGATGGTGTCAGTATAGGATTAGATAAGTCCCCCTTCCCCCACTTCCCTGGGATGGTTACCACCGTCGGCCATATTACCTGAGGTGGTCATTACCATCATCAAGTGCCTTGCCACATGGCGTTGGCGATCATGGCCTTCCATCTGTGTCTCTCCCTTGTTGCCTCAAGCACCTCTTCCACCCTCTTTATCTTCAGCCACTCTGCAAGTCCGTCCAATATCTTCTCCCTGGGTCTAACTGGCGCTCACTTTCCCTCCAGCTTTCCTGTTGTGACCAGGTGCTCCAATTCCCCTTTCCTCATAAAATGGCCTATAAATGTTGCCTGTCTTTTCCTAATCTTCCTTATGAATGATCTTGTGTCTGCCTCCATCAAGACTGCCTCGTTTGTTTTCTTTGCTGTCCATGGAAGTCTCAACATTTTTGTTAGAAACCACATCTCGGCTGTCTCAATCTTGTTCTGGCTTTGCTTGTTGACTGTCCAAGCCTCACAACCGTACAACAGTATTGGTTCTATATAACATTCAAGAACTCTCTTTCTGATGTTAATTGATAGGCATTTGTTGGTAAGAATGCTTTTCAGTTTCTTGAATGCTGTTTTGGCTTGGCCGATTCTGCTGGGTATTTCTGATGTGCATCTGCCGTCTGGTGAAATGATCGTTCCCAGATATTTAAACTTATCAACCTGTGTCAAGGTTGTGCCGTTTGTTGTTATTTTGCATGAGGGATTTCATGTTTTTTGCTGATCACCATGAGGTGGGTGCCGACATAAAAACTAAATCAAACCAACAATGCCCGCAACATTCAGAACTGCCATGTTCGATGCCCATTTTGATGTTTTATATGATTCTGATGGAGTAAGCTTATTGTTTCATGGGTCACTTTTCCATTTCAATATCTTGCAAGAGCATAGGGTTTTGCACGGGCTCGGAATGTCTGCTAGATAATTGCTAGCTGAATTGGGTGGGGCTCGTATGGAATTGTCCGAATGCGATGAATCCCTGTCGACCAAACTCCAAACTGTTGAAAGAAGCCCCAGGCAAATTCTACACAGACGAGACCATGTCTACGCATTCAGTTCTGCTGACAAAGCTATGTCACCGTTATCTGTTCGCTGCCTGTCTTGATTCTCCGATGATTCTGTTGATCTGAACTTGAGCTGAGTTGTCATACGTCCCCTTCTGCACCTGCCCATTTTCATTCCAAGACCTCGATAGCGCAAAAGTTTTTTTCTCAGGTTCAGGCAGTTTATCACAAGTAGATTTGGGTGGAGCGCATATGGAATTGTCCGAGTGTGATGAGTCACTCTTGAACAAACTCAAACTCACTAGCTCAGTTCTGTATAAACAGTTTTATTAACCCATGTTGGGAAGTTCAGATGAAGCAATCTGTAAGTAACATTACAATGAACGTAAACAAACGACCGAGCGGTGACAGCTATGTACAGCTGACAGTTTGTACGCTTATGTAAGGCTTACAGCTTATGTACAGGCTTATGTACAGTTATCAGTTGACTATGTAAGTTATGTAGCATGTCGCTTATGTACAGCTATGTACAGCTTATGTACAGGTTTATGTACAGCTATTAAGGTTTACAGCTTATGTACAGTGTACGTTTATGTACAGCTAGACATTTATGTACAGACTAGTACAGTTTTATGCCATGATCATGTTGGAGCTTGTCCATCAAATGGCATCAGTGACGTCAATGCATATTGAATTTATTCCGACCATGCAGGGGCTATCTTGACGTCAGTGCATGTGGAATTTATTCCGAGCACGCAGACACTGTCTTGAGAAAGTGAAACAAAGTCAGTAATTCGTAAAGTTGTTGTTTCACAGCAGTGAGCGCGTGTCCTTTGGCCTGTTACTCAGTTGTTAGATTGTCATGCTTATAATGCAGAAATTGTGGGTTCTCTCCGCGTGCACGCTACCCCCACGTCCCCAGTTTTTTTCTCTTTTTTTCTTTTTTTCCTTGGTTAGTTCTTGTCATATAGCTGTGGATCAGGATCTGGTATCTGGAGCCAGTCCCAGCCCGCAACATTCAAAACTGGCTTCCATTGATTTGGTTCAGTTTTTACGTCGACACCCACCTCAGGTGATATGGCCGACGGGGATAACCATCCCAGGGAAGTAGGGGAAGGGGGACTTATCTAATCCTATACTGACACCACAGAACAACAACGATGTTAAGATGGGACAGTGAGATGGCCAGTTTTAATGAGCGCACCGGGATTACAAACCATTATAGTGAAGCCGACCAAACAACACTATGCCCGCTTAAAGATGGACGGTAGCGCCATTTTTGATATTGGGAGCTTATTCATAATCCTTACCACCCACCAGCAAAATACCAATGATCAAGGGTTTGTGACAGTGAAGATTCTGCCAGATAATGTTCAGTTGTGGGGGAACAGGGGGGATCTTATCTAAATCCAATACCGACACCACCAGAACAACAATGATGTTAAGATGGGACAGTGAGATGGCCAGTTTTAATGTAGTAGTGGGGGAAGGGGGGACTTATCTAATCCTATACCGACACCACCAGAACAACAGTGATGTTAAGTTGGGACAGTGAGATGGCCAGTTTTAATGTAGCGCACCCCGGGATTCGAACCCAAACCATTAGTATGTGAAGCCGACGCTCAAACCAACTGAGCTACTGGGGCCCGCTTAAAAATTGGCGTGTTCGCTGCGCATTTTATTGTTTCCATTATTCTGGCGGCGTCAGCTTAGTGTTTCATGGGTCTCTTCACCATTCCCATTGCAAGATATTACCAACGTAAAGGGTTTTGTGCAGGTTGAAGATTCTGCCAGATAATAGTTGGCAGATTTGGGTGGAGCACAAACAGAATTGTCTGGGTATGATGAATCTGTTCTAAACAAACTCCAAACTAAACTTGATGAAGACCTCATGAAGGATCAGAATGTAGATAACTCGACGAATAAATATGAAAATAAAGTACATGGTACATAAATAAATTTCGTGATTTCACCCGAAGCTATGGTATAATCATACACTTTAAAAGATTATCATACTGTTGTTAAACTTATTCTCACAATGAGCTGAGGGGAAAATTACACTTAACATTCTGTTTTTGCCTTGTAGCTGATATTGTTTTTATCTGTCCTGTTGGTATCAACATTTTTTTTCTGTATTTTTGTTGTTTTGAAAGTTTTCTGTCTTATTTGTAGCTCGCCGGCCGAAGAAGTCATCTTTTGGCAGAAAACATGCCAACAAGCAAAGGAACAAAAATGGCAGGAGACGTTTCAATGTTTAATACTGTTGTTAGAAAGAAACAGTTCAGCTAAAAACGACAATATGGTTAGGTGAACGAATGCAGAGAGAGAGAGAGAGAGAGACAGACAGACAGAGAGAGAAAGAGAGACAGACAGAGAGAGAAAGAGAGAAGACAGACAGACAGAGAGAGAAAGAGAAGAGAGAGAGAAAGAGAGAGAGAAAGAGAGACAGAGAGAGAGAGAAAGAGAGAGAAAGAGAAGAGAGAGAGAGAGAAAGAGAGAGAAAAGAGAGAGAGATAGAGAGAGAGACAGAGAGAGACAGAGAGACAGACAGAGAGAGAAGAGAGACAGAGAGAGAGAAAGAGAGAGAGACAGACAGACAGAGAGAGAAAGAGAGAGAGAGAGAGAAAGAGAGAGAGAAAGAGAGAGAGACAGAAAAGACAGAGAGACACAGAGACACAGAGAGAGGGAGGTTGTTATTTCCCGAAAGATAGTTTAATCTAGATTGACGGATAGATAGGTAAGTTCATTCGTCCAAGACTGTACATCCATTTATTCATCTATCCATCCATTTATCCATGCACAGTTGACCATGTGGTAGTTTTGAAACTTACTGCCCGTTATGCCATTGACATGTAGGACAATACCAAAGACCCGCTGCTCCAGTTTGTTCTGAACTGGCATCTGTACAGTAGATCTGCCTCAGGTGTGATTCAGGGCGTTGAATTCTCCTTCCGCTGTTGGTCACCAGGTGTTGCTGGGTCTGTCTGTCTTGGCGTCGTCCTTCTAGTGTCCAGTGCAGTGAAGGGCACTCCGGGTGATGGTACCCTGCTGTCCACTGGATGGTGTACCCAGCCCATCTCTATCGCCTTTTCATGCGTGTGGGTTGACTTTTCTTTCTTTCTTTTTTTTTTTTTTTTCAAAAGTAGTTGTAATTTTGGATCCTGTAACAACAGCTGGTAAAGGAGTTGAGGATGTAAATTCAAAATCGAAATATCTATCACCCCCTGCCTCCATTAAGCACAAACAAAAAACAAACAAAAACAAACAAACAAACAAACGTAGAAACAAAACACTTCCACAACAGCAAACAAACAAACAAACAAACAAACAAACAAAAACAAACAAACAAAGAAACAAAACACTCCACAAGAGCAAACAAATAAAAGCAAACAGATAAACAACAACAACAAAACACCCAACAACAGCAAACAAACAAACAACCAAACCAAACAAACAAACAACAAAACAAACAACAAACAAAACACCGCCACAACAGCAAACACAAACAAACAACAAACAAAAACAAACGAATAAACAAAGAAACAAAACACCGCCACAACAGCAAACAAACAAACAAACAAAAACAAACGAATAAACAAAGAAACAAAACACCACCACAACAGCAAACAAACAAACAAACAAACAAACAAAAACAAACGAATAAACAAAGAAACAAAACAC
>JAPXFY010000014.1:2853923-2858923 GCA_030674185.1 Monoplex corrugatus | reverse complement strand
TCAGTTCTACAATTCATTCATTAGTTGAAGTAATAAGTTAGTTGTCAATTGATCAGTCGGTAAGTCAGTCATTCAATCGGTTTCATCATTCATTCGTTGGGTGAATTTATCGACTGTCAATCGATCAGTCATCCAATCAATTAATCAATCAGTCACTCAATAACCAATCAGTCAAATATACCATTCATTCATTGGTTGAAGTCATGAGTTGTCACTCGATTAGTCAGCCAATCAGTCAGTCAATCAGTTCTACCATTCATCCATCTCTGGAAATCGTAAATCAATTGTCGATCGATCATTCAGCCAGTCAGTCAGTCAATTCTACCATTAATTCATTGGTAGAAATAATCAATCAATTGTCAGTCAATAAGTCTGCCAATTAATCAGTCAGTCAACCAGTTCTGCCATTCATTCATTACTGGTTGAAGTAAGTAATCAATTAAAAATCAATCAATCAGCCAATCAATCAGTGGATTTGGAGGACACGTTATCAGCTACAAGCAAAAAATATATATGGTTTTAAAGCCTTTCTTTTCTTTAGTCTGTTAAGTGTCAAAAACATACGTTATATATGCTTTGTAGAAGTCATCTACGTTATATATGCTTTGTAGAAGTCATCTACGTTATATATGCTTTGTATAAGTCATCTAGGCTTCAAGGTACATTCCGTCAATTTGCGTGCTGTTTCAGTGTTGAAAATCTGCGGTATAATGCTTTATAACATTATCTAGGCTGTAGGGTACATTCCATTAGCTGCGTGTTGTTTAGTGATGAAAATCTACGGTATAATGCTTTGTATATGTCATCTAGGCTGTACAGTACATTCCTTCAGCTGCGTGCTGTTTAGTATTGAAAATCTACGGTATAATGCTTTGTATATGTCATCTAGGCTGTACAGTACATTCCTTCAGCTGCGTGCTGTTTAGTATTGAAAATCTACGGTATAATTCTTTGTAAAAGTCATCTAGGCTTCAAGGTACATTCCGTCAGCTGCATGTTGTTTAGTGTTGAAAATCTACGGTATAATGCTTTGTATATGTCATCTAGGCTGTACAGTACATTCCGTCAGCTGTATGCTGTTTAGTATTGAAAATCTACGGTATAATGCTTTGTAAAAGTCATCTAGGCTTCAAGGTACATTCCGTCAATTTGCGTGTTGTTTGGTGTTGAATGCTCTGTAGAAGTCATCCCGGTCACAAGGTACATTGCATCAAGCTGTGTGCTGTTTAGAGTTGAAAACCTACGTACATTATAATGCTTTGTAGAAGTCACACAGACTGCAAGGTAAATTGTGTCAAGCTGAGTGCTGTTTATGTTGAAAATATACGTTATATTGCTTTGTAGAAATCATTCCGGTACATTGCAAGGTACATTGCATTAAGCTGCGTGGGCGTGCTGTTTAGTGTTGAAAATCTACGTCACAATGCTTTGTAGGTGTCATTTAGGCTGCAAGGTACATTCCGTCAGCTGTATGCTGTTTAGTGTTGAAAATCTGTACAATGCTTTGTAGAAGTCATCCTGGTTGCGTGCTGTTTAGCGTTGAAAATCTACGTCACAATGCTTTGTAGAAGTCATCCTGGTTGCGTGCAGTTTAGTGTTGAAAATCTACGTCACAATGCTTTGTAGAAGTCATCCTGGTTGCGTGCTGTTTAGCGTTGAAAATCTACGTCACAATGCTTTGTAGAAGTCATCCTGGTTGCGTGCTGTTTAGCGTTGAAAATCTACGTCACAATGCTTTGTAGAAGTCATCCTGGTTGCGTGCTGTTTAGCGTTGAAAATCTACGTCACAATGCTTTGTAGAAGTCATCCTGGTTGCGTGCTGTTTAGCGTTGAAAATCTACGTCACAATGCTTTGTAGAAGTCATCCTGGTTGCGTGCTGTTTAGTGTTGAAAATCTACGTCACAATGCTTTGTAGAAGTCATCCTGGTTGCGTGCTGTTTAGTGTTGAAAATCTACGTCACAATGCTTTGTAGAAGTCATCCTGGTTGCGTGCTGTTTAGTGTTGAAAATCTACGTCACAATGCTTTGTAGAAGTCATCCTGGTTGCGTGCTGTTTAGCGTTGAAAATCTACGTCACAATGCTTTGTAGAAGTCATCCTGGTTGCGTGCTGTTTAGTGTTGAAAATCTACGTCACAATGCTTTGTAGAAGTCATCCTGGTTGCGTGCTGTTTAGCGTTGAAAATCTACGTCACAATGCTTTGTAGAAGTCATCCTGGTTGCGTGCTGTTTAGTGTTGAAAATCTACGCTATAATACTCTGTAGAAGTCAACCGAACTGCAAAACACATTCCATGGAGGAAAACCAACTGTTTGTGACTCCACGTTAGTTCGCTTGGAAGCAGCATAGAGCAAGATGTTGAACTGAAAAGTTTTGGTAATTTCAGTTTCAGTTTCTCAAGATGATGTCTCCGCTCTCAGAACGAATACCATATGCACTAACGTCACAGGTGCCATGTGTATGGTGGTCATGGCACAAGCCTTAAGCCTGCACATAAACCCATGAGCTGGCCATGTCCTGAAGTCCTACCTAGCCTATGTTTTACCTCGTCTACAAGATGGTAGATGTTGACACATACTGGTCATTATCGGATAAGCTGGCCATAGTGCCTGGTAGGAAGACTTGAACTGTTAAATAGCTTTGGCTTTGTCATCTTTAAGTGCTCTGTTGGAGTAGGAAGTAATTTAGTTCTAGCCAGAAATTTATCAAATCAACTGATAAAAGTAGCTGCAGAATAGTTCTGTTTGGGCGGTTAAGCAATTAAACTGTACAAAGGGCGTTTTTGTATATATGGGTGTGTTTTTGTATATATGGGTGTGTTTTTGTATATATGGGTGTGTTTTTGTATATATGGGTGTGTTTTATATGTACTTCAGTATTGAAAATAAAAATGTATCTAAAAAATAAACTGTAAAAAACAAGAACAACTCTGTGAGTCTAAACTCCCCAATGAGAATTTCCGGCCTCCTCTATTTTTAGGTCGAATGCACTTGTCTTCAGCTTCATGAATGTCAACGAAGGGCGGTCCAATATCATGAATATTAATGAGGACCCAAATCGAGGCGAAGTAGCCACGTCAAGAGCAGTCAGTAAGTGATGTGTGTGGTCAGTGAGTGATGTGTGGCGTGAAATCAGTGGCCAGAAATGACGGTCTTTGCCTGTTGTCAGTTATGTCTGATTTGGTTCTTGCATGTAGTGATTCGTGTCTTAGTTTGGTTCTTGCGTTTATGTCTTACTGCAGTATTGTCTGTTGTGATTCATGTCTGATCTGATTATTGCTTGATCTGTGTGTTGTGATTCATTTGATTCATGCCTGCCTTGATTATTGGCTGTTATGATTCATGCTTGTCTTGATTATTGGCTGTTATGATTCATGCCTGTCTTGATTACTGGCTGTTATGATTCATGCCTGTCTTGATTATTGGCTGTTATGATTCATGCTTGATGTCATTATTGCCAGTTGTAATGCATGCTGATCTGATTGTGTTGTCAGTTAGAATTATTGTCAGAGTGATTATTGCATATTGTGATTTGTGTCTGATTTGAATGTTCCAAGTTGTGATTCATGTCTGATTAGATTGTTGTCTGTTATGTTCATGTCTGATTAATGTGTGTTGTCTGTTATGTTCATGTCTGATTAGATTGTTGTCTGTTATGATTCATGTCTGATTAGATTGTGTGTTGTCTGTTATGATTCATGTCTGATTAGATTGTTGTCTGTTATGATTCATGTCTGATTAGATTGTTGTCTGTTATGATTCATGTCTGATTAGATTGTTGTCTGTTATGATTCATGTCTGATTAGATTGTTGTCTGTTGTAGATTCATGTCTGATTAGATTGTTGTCTGTTATGATTCATGTCTGATTAGATTGTGTGTTGTCTGTTATGATTCATGTCTGATTAGATTGTTGTCTGTTATGATTCATGTCTGATTAATTGTGTGTTGTCTGTTATGATTCATGTCTGATTAGATTGTTGTCTGTTATGATTCATGTCTGATTAGATTGTGTGTTGTCTGTTATGATTCATGTCTGATTAGATTGTGTGTTGTCTGTTATGATTCATGTCTGATTAGATTGTGTGTTGTCTGTTATGGTTCATGTCTGATTAGATTGTGTGTTGTCTGTTATGGTTCATGTCTGATTAGATTGTGTGTTGTCTGTTATGGTTCATGTCTGATTAGATTGTGTGTTGTCTGTTATGGTTCATTCTGATTAGATTGTGTGTTGTCTGTTATGGTTCATGTCTGATTAGATTGTGTGTTGTCTGTTATGGTTCATGTCTGATTAGATTGTGTGTTGTCTGTTATGGTTCATATCTGATTAGATTGTGTGTTGTCTGTTATGGTTCATTCTGATTAGATTGTGTGTTGTCTGTTATGGTTCATGTCTGATTAGATTGTGTGTTGTCTGTTATGGTTCATATCTGATTAGATTGTTTTGTCTGTTATGGTTCATGTCTGATTAGATTGTGTGTTGTCTGTTATGGTTCATGTCTGATTAGATTGTGTGTATGTTATGTCTGATTAGATTGTGTGTTTCTGTATGGTTAATTCTGATTAGATTGTGTTTGTCTGTTATGTTCATTAGATTGTGTGTGTCTGTTATGTTATGTCTGATTAGATTGTGTGTTGTCTGTTATGGTTCATGTCTGATTAGATTGTGTTGTCTGTTATGGTTCATGTCTGATTAGATTGTGTTGTCTGTTATGTTCATGTCTGATTAGATTGTTGTCTGTTATGTTATGTCTGATTAGATTGTGTGTTGTCTGTTATGGTTCATGTCTGATTAGATTGTGTGTTTGTCTGTTATGTTCATGTCTGATTAGATGTGTTGTCTGTTATGTTCATGTCTGATTAGATTGTGTGTTGTCTGTTATGGTTCAATGTCTGATTAGATTGTGTTGTCTGTTATGGTTCATGTCTGATTAGATTGTGTGTTGTCTGTTATGGTTCATGTCTGATTAGATTGTGTTTGTCTGTTATGGTTCATGTCTGATT
>JAPXFY010000014.1:2838923-2848923 GCA_030674185.1 Monoplex corrugatus | reverse complement strand
CGATAAAGTCTTACGCACTTTTCCTTAGGATTGATAATTAGGTACATGTATTAAGTGCATTTTTGGCTCTAGGGAAGTGAGATATACGAAGCAATTTTAGGTAATTTGGGCCCGTTTTTATATATGTTTTAGTGTCCCTACTAATGTTTACTTTTGTATTCAGATATGTTTTTTAAATCTCCTGTGTAATAAATTGGATGGAGTGGTCAACGCCAGGGGCATCTCCTTAGATAATGTGCGCGAATGCATTGATATGTGTTCTTAATTTTCTTTTCCCTTTTTTTTTAACTGTTGAAGTATTGTGTGTGTTTTGAAACGGTTATAGCCCTGATATGGCTCTACTAAGTCGGCTGGGCTTTAAACAACAATAACAACAATAAGGTCATCAACACGTAGGTAGCCCTGTAAAGGTCTGAACCCTCTTCGTGTGTGTAGGCACGCACAGCATCACATATTCATCATCACCATCATATCATCAGGTGCCTTGCAAGTTTTACACGAATCAGTATCAATATTTCAACAATGCACATGTACCATATCAGATCTATTTAACTTCAAAGATATATTTTTGTAAAACAACTTGGTTAAAAAATAGTTGGCGTTCTAATGCAGAGACGCGCTCTCAACTGAGTTTCAGATGTTAAATCCATCATCATCATCAAGTGCCTTGCCACATGGCGTTGGCGATCATAGCCTTCCATCTGTTTCTATCCCTTGTTGCGGCAAGCACCTCTTCCACCCTCTTTGTCTTCAGCCACTCTGCAAGTCCGTCCAAAATCTTCTCCCTGGGTCTACCTGGTGCTCTCTTTCCCTCCAGCTTTCCTGTTGTGACCAGGTGCTCCAATTCCCCTTTCCTCATAAAATGGCCTATAAATGTTGCCTGACTTTTTCTGATCCTTTTGAATGATCTTCTTGTGTCTGCCTCCATCAAGACTGTCTCGTTTGTTTTCTTTGCTGTCCATGGAACTCTCAACATCCTTCTTATAAACCACATCTCGGCTGCCTCAGTCTTGTTCTGGCTTTGCTTGTTGACAGTCCACGCCTCACCACCGTATAACAGTATTGGTTCTACATAACAATATTATGAAGGTTAAAAATGATGTGGGCCACATCAGTCCGGTGGCTGATACGTAGAAACAGGAAAACATCCACCATGCACTCCCACCATGCACTCCCACCATGCACTTTCACCATGCACTCCCACCATGCACTCCCACCATGCACTCCCACCATGCACTCCCACCATGCACTCCCACCATGCACTCCCACCATGCACTCCCACCATGCACTCCCACCATGCACTCCCACCATGCACTCCCACCATGCACTCCCACCATGCACTCCCACCATGCACTCCCACCATGCACTCCAACCATGCACTACCACCATGCACTCCCACCATGCACTTTCACCATGCACATTCACCATGCACTTTCACCATGCACTCCCACCATGCACTTTCACCATGCACATTCACCATGCACTTTCACCATGCACTCCCACCATGCACTCCCACCATGCACTCCCACCATGCACTCCCACCATGCACTCCCACCATGCACTCCCACCATGCACTCCCACCATGCACTCCCACCATGCACTCCCACCATGCACTCCCACCATGCACTCCCACCATGCACTCCCACCATGCACTCCCACCATGCACTCCCACCATGCACTCCCACCATGCACTCCCACCATGCACTCCCACCATGCACTCCCACCATGCACTTTCACCATGCACTCCCACCATGCACTTTCACCATGCACATTCACCATGCACTTTCACCATGCACTCCCACCATGCACTCCCACCATGCACTCCCACCATGCACTCCCACCATCCCTCTTTCACCATGCACTCCCACCATGCACTCCCACCATGCACTCCCACCATGCACTCCCACCATGCACTCCCACCATGCACTCCCACCATGCACTCCCACCATGCACTCCCACCATGCACATTCACCATGCACTCCCACCATGCACTCCCACCATGCACTCCCACCATGCACTCCCACCATGCACTCCCACCATGCACTTTCACCATGCACTTTCACCATGCACTCCCACCATGCACTCCCACCATGCACTCCCACCATGCACTCCCACCATGCACCCCACCATGCACTCCCACCATGCACTTTCACCATGCACATTCACCATGCACTTTCACCATGCACTCCCACCATGCACTCCCACCATGCACTCCCACCATGCACTTTCACCATGCACTTTCACCATGCACTCCCACCATGCACTCCCACCATGCACTCCCACCATGCACTCCCACCATGCACTCCCACCATGCACTCCCACCATGCACTCCCACCATGCACTCCCACCATGCACTCCCACCATGCACTTTCACCATGCACTTTCACCATGCACTCCCACCATGCACTCCCACCATGCACTACCGCCATGCACTACCATCATGCACTCCCACCATGCACTAACCACCATGCACTACCACCATGCACTCCCACCATGCACTCCCACCATGCACTCCCACCATGCACTCCCACCATGCACTACCACCATGCACTACCACCATGCACTACCACCATGCACTCCCACCATGCACTCCCACCATGCACTACCACCATGCACTACCACCATGCACTACCACCATGCACTACCACCATGCACTACCACCATGCACTCCCACCATGCACTCCCACCATGCACTATCACCATACACTCCCACCATACACTACCACCATACACTATCACCATGCACTACCACCATACACTATCACCATGCACTATCACCATGCACTACCACCATGCACTACCACCATACACTACCACCATACACTACCATCATACACTATCACCATGCACTACCACCATACACTATCACCATGCACTATCACCATGCACTACCACCATACACTACCACCATACACTACCACCATACACTACCACCATACACTATCACCATGCACTATCACCATGCACTACCACCATGCACTACCACCATACACTACCACCATACACTACCACCATACACTACACACCATACACTACCACCATGCACTACCACCATACACTACCACCATACACTACCACCATACCTAGTTCATGTTCGATTTGATCTGAAATGTGTGAGTGTCACATAAGTACCACCCATGCTTATCCAACATTTTACGTTTTCATCATTTATAAACTTCCACTTCTGTGTACTAAATGTGATACCCTACCATGCAACTGTAAACAGTTGTATGTATTTATGATTGTCAAAGTACCACGCATACCCTGACTCCACCTAATCTCTATTCCATTATATTTTATCACCTTTCGTATAACCAGGGCACTAGCGAAATAACAACACTAGGCAAGTTGGTTAGAACCTGGACTTAAATTTAAATCGTTCGATTCAACTACCACACAGCATACCTCCATCCCTTTCACCGACATGCACCTACCTCCATAAATAGTATTCCCACTTAAATTACTGCTAGAAATTCCTCCTTCACTACCACATTGCTCTTCCTGCTCCTATCACTTCTTTGCACTACCACCCATTGCGCTGTCCATCACCTATGGCGATAACCACATGCATTCCATCGATGATAATCTGAGTACATGTATAATCATGGCCTAGGGAATGCATTACGATCAATTTGTATCCCACTTTATCATATCGTTTTATGCCTTACTAAGTTATTTGTATTCAGATATGTTAAATCTCCCGGTTAATAAATGCAACCCAGGCACTCCTAGTTTCATACAGTATCCCGACATGTATTAATGGCTACTTTCCTTTTTTTTTTTAACGTTGAGTATTTGGGTTGAAAGTGTGCCGATACGGTTACAGAGTCTCTGCTTCCAATAATAAAACATGAGGTTCACAGTGGTAACTGTTCTGCCTCTTGTGTGTGACCGCACTCCATTTTCTCTCGCCCAGTTTGATGGAAATTCGAACTGAATACTACTATAGCTGTGCGGCGGAAGAAGAAGAAGAAGAAGAAGAAGAAGAAGAAGAAAGAAGAAGAGAAGAAGAAGAAGAAGAAGAAGAAGAAGAAGAAGAAGAAGAAGAAGAAGAAGAAGAAGAAGAGAAGAAGAAGAAGAAGAAGAAGAAGAAGAAGAAGAAGAAGAAGAAGAAGAAGAAGAAGAAGAAGAAGAAGAAGAAGAAGAAGAAGAAGAAGAAGAAGAAGAAGAAGAAGAAGAAGAAGAAGAAGAAGAAGAAGAAGAAGAAGAAGAAGAAGAAGAAGAAGAAGAAGAAGAAGAAGAAATGACGAAGAATGCGAAGAAGAAGAAGAAGAAGAAGAAGAGAAGAAGAGAAGAAAAGAGAAGAAGAAGAAGAAGAAGAAGAAAGAAGAAGAAGAAGAAGAAGAAGAAGAAGAAGAGAAGAAGAAGAAGAAGAAGAAGAAGAAGAAGAAGAAGAAGAAGAAGAAGAAAGAAGAAGAAGAAGAAGAAGAAGAAGAAGAAGAATGATGATGATGTGATGATGATGTTGATTCATGTTATTGTTCTTGGTTCTAATATTGTTGTTTTTGTTGTTGCCGTTTCAGATTTTCATATCTTCACGAATGATGAAAATTGAATTCGTGTACATAGGTACAAAATCAACCTTAAAAAAGAAAAGGGGGTTACTTTGGTGCAAAATCAAAAGGGAGTAACCTCAGACACAGACTCAAACCTTAAAAAGAGAAAAGGGGAGTAACCTCAGGCATTGCTCAAAGACCATGACTATTTCACATCGTACAATATAGTTGTCGTCAGATTTGTAAGGAATCTAGTGTGTTTTCTTGACGAATCCTTGGCTGTGGACACAAAGATATATGTGTGAAATAAATAGATTAAAGAAAAATAAAATTACTACTAATAAGCTCCTGATTACTTCAGTGTGTGTGTGTGTGTGTGTGTGTGTGTGTGTGTGTGTGTGTGTGTGTGTGTGTGTGTGTTTGTGTTGTGGTTGTGTGTGTGTTGGTTGTGTGTGTTGTGTGTGTGTGTGTGTGGTGTTAGAGGGAGAGAGAGAGAGAGAGGTGTGTGTGTGAGTATGTGTGTCAGAGTGTGTGTGAGTGTGCGCGCGCGCGTGTGTGTGTGTGCGCGCTTGTGCAAGTGTTTGTATATGTGTGCGTGCGTGGTGTGTGGTGAGCGTGTGTGTGTTTGTGCACATGTGTATGCCTGTCTGTGTGCGAGTGTGTGTGTTGTGTGGTGTGTGTGTGTGTGTGTGTGTGTGTGTGGTGTGTTGTGTGGTGTGAATGTGCATGTGTGTATGCGTGTGTATCTGTGTGAGGTTGTTTGTTGTATGTGCGAAAATGTGTGCGTGTGGCGCTTGCGTGCGTGAGTTGCAAGTGCGCATGCTGAGTGTGCATGTGTGCGTGTGCGTCTATTTGTATATATGTGTGTGAGTGCGCGCGTGCTTGTGCATGTGTGCGTGTTGCGTGTGTTTGTGTTTGTGTGTGTTTGTGTGTGTGTGTGTGTGCGTTGTGTGTGCGTGTATGTGTATATGTATATGCGTGTATGTGTTCGTGTATGTGTGTGTGGGTATGTGTGTGTGTGTTTCTGCACGTGTGTGTAGTGTGTGCGTGCACGTGTATGTGGTCTGTGTGTTGTATGTTTGTGATGTTGAGACGAGAACGGTTTATGAAAAGCAGACTTCCAGAGAATGAATTAATTAGTATTTTTCTTTTAAACTCCTCCTTTCCCCCTCGCCCACCATAAGATAAAAGGAGAATATTTCAGATTAACGGGGGGAGAAAGGAATTTGTGCGTGTGTGTGTGTGTGTGTGTGTGTGTGTGTGTGTGATGTGTGTGTGTGGTGTGTGTGTGGTGTGTGTATGGTGATAGTTGTGTATAGATAGATAGATAGAGAGAGAGGAGAGAGAGAGAGAGAGAGAGAGAGAGAGAGAGAGGAGAGAGAGAGAGAGAGAGAAAGCAATATTTTCTAGGTGTTTCTGATTTTGACCAAATTTGATCAAAGGCTTGGACTCTGGAATACATAACTTTACAGGACAGTCTGCCATGGTCAACACGGACCAACAAAGTGTCCTAATTATTCATGTTCATATTCATTGCTTTTTGTCATATTGGATTTAACATAGCGTTCTTGAATGTTATATAGAACCGATAATGTTATACGGTTGTGAGACGTGGACAGTCAACAAGCAAAGCCAGAACAAGATTGAGGCAGCCGAGATGTGGTTTCTAAGAAGAATGTTGAGAGTTCCATGGACAGCAAAGAAAACAAACGAGGCAGTCTTGATGGAGGCAGACACAAGATCATTCATAAGGAAGATTAGGAAAAGACAGGCAACATTTATAGGCCATTTTATGAGGAAAGGGGAATTGGAGCACCTGGTCACAACGGGAAAGCTGGAGGGAAAGAGAGCACCAGGTAAACCTAGGAAGAAGATATTGGATGGACTTGCAGAGTGGCTGAAGACAGAGAGGGTGGAAGAGGTGCTTGAGGCGACGAGGGATAGAAACAGATGGAAGGCCATGATCGCCAACGCCATGTGGCAAGGCACCTGATGATGATGATAGATTCAACATGTGAAACTCCGTTGAGAGCACGTCGCCGCATTGTAGCGCCACCCATATTTTTACCAAATCTTTTTTTTTATAAAAACATATCTTTGAAGTTTAAAATAGAACTGATATGGTATATGGGCATTGTTGAAGTATTGATATTGATCCGTGTAAAATTTGTGCGGTGAAAAATTGTAAATAAAATCTGTTCTTGTTCTTACTGCTTCTGTCTCTCTGTTTCTGCCTGCCAGTCTGCCTGTCTACCTGTCTGTCTGTCTGTATGTCTGTCTGTCTATATGTCTCTCTGCCTGCCTGCCTGCCTGCCTGTCTGTTTGTCTGTCTGTCTGTCTGTCTCTCTCTCTCTCTCTGTGTCTCGACTCTTCTCTTTTCGAGCAGAGAGAGAGGGTCGAGAAGAGGAGTCGAGAAGAGAAGAGAAGAGAGAGAGAGAGAGAGAGAGAGAGAGAGAGGAGGAGAGGCAGGCAGAGAGAGAGAGAGAGAGAGAGAGAGAGAGAGAGAGAGAGAGAGAGAGAGAGAGAGAGAGAGAGAGAGAGGAGAGAAACATCTAATGCCAAAAATCTACGCCAGAATCTGTCTGCATCGAAAAGATGTTTTTTTTCCCCCTACAGAAACCCCCCTCCCCTCCTCTGCGGGTTGTCTGTACTAAACTTTGTTGACGTCAGAGGTGACGTTTTTGTGTAGGGCGTCATCAATCACATTCTGAAAGAACAGGTTGAAGAAGTCCTGGCGTAAACGATCTACACTCGTGCCTCCACCATTTACATGCAAAAAGCAACTTTTAGCAAGGGCCTACGTGGAAAACATGGGATCCCTCCACCCTGCAATAGCGGAGTCTTCTCGCGTTCGTTTTGTCTGGATTACCTCAATGCCGCTGGTGGAAGTGTGGACGTCAAGGGGGATAATACGGAGCATGCATACAGTCCCAAACTGCAGACATCTACTTGATTCTGAGCTTCACGCCTGTGGAAACGCTTCTGTTTTAATTTCTTGCAACATCTCCGCGGCGTTATCACAGAACGTATACCTATAAATATAAAGCTAAAGATAAACACAGTCTTGTTTAATTATTGATAGAGATCTTACAGCCGCCGAGCTAGAAAACAGAAATGTTGCGCGCTGTCTTTAATGATAAGAGCAAACATTTTTACCTCAATCAGGTAAGCGTTTAGTGTGTATGCTTACTGCATTACTGAAAATTTACCGATGAGCATTCTTTCACGTGTTACAAGAAGGAATTATGCACGTATTTGACATAGGCTACGATACAGTGGACTTTGGTCAGCTTGCCCAACAGCTTGAGTTCTCCGTGCTTCAATTACAAGTCTGATTTTGTATAAATAATGAGCAATAAATCCAACTGAGTTAGAAGAATAGCTCTATGCAAATGTTGAAATATTATTTATAACAGTTTATACCAATTTATAACACTCATTGTTTTTTATAACTTGAAGCGTAGCTCTGGTCGAATCTATCGTTTTTATCATGATCACTCGTCTTTCGTGATGTTGAAGGCACTAGGCAACTCGATCAATAAAGGGTTCTTGAGCACAGTTTTAAATGGCGTGTCCCAGGGTTCTCCAACTGGTCTTATTCTGCTTGGTGCATTGGGCCACTTTTCCGTCAGATCTATTGATCGCCAGGGATTTGGGTGCGCGTTGCATAGTCCAAAACCTGTTGACTGAATATAGGCACGTTGCATTGTTAAATTTACACTGAAATAGGCCTTCTAACGAAAATAATGCAGTTTGGACGGGGATTTGGAGCTTATTCAACAAGGATTCATGGCACCCAGACAATTCGATATATTTTTCATATGAGCTCCACCAAATCCTTTGCGATGGCACAGTCTTGAAATGGGGAGAGAGGAGGGAGAGGGACCTATGAAACAGTAAGCAGACACCACCAGAATGATGGAAACATTGAGATGGACAGTGAACAGGCCAGTGGACCTATCAAACATTAAGCTGACACCACCAGAATGATGGAAACATTAAGATGGACAGTGAACAGGCCAGTGGACCTATGAAACAGTAAGCTGACACCACCAGAATGATGGGAACATTGAGATGGGTTGCGAACAATGCAGTTTTTAATGTTTCGGGCTTGAGGTGAACTCCAGATGTCGGAGCCTGAGTGGCTCCGCTTTGTCGTAAGAAACAGCCAACTGGCAGGAAAAACCATGGCCCGCCCGAGGATTGAACCTACAATCTTTGCGTAATGAGCATGGTTCTCTTGAAAGCAAAGTACCTCTGAAAGATTGTAAGTCGGGTTCAAAACGACTTTACGGACGTTATGTTCACATAATTATGCATTATCTCTTTTCTTTCTTCTTTTTTATTTTATAGCACCAGGTAGACCCAGGGGGAGAATGCTGGACGGACTTGCAGAGTGGTTGGAGACGAGGAGAGTGGGGGAGATGCTGGGGGCAACGAGAGATAGAGATGGATGGAAGTCCATGGTCGCCAATGCCATGCGGCAGGGCACCTGATGATGATGATGATGATCTTATTTTTCATTCGATTCGATTTGATTTGATTTGATTTGATTTGATCTGATCTGATCTGATCTGATCTGATCTGATCTGATCTGATCTGATCTGATTTGATCTGATTTGATCTGATCTGATCTGATTTGATCTGATTTGATCTGATTTGATCTGATTTGATTTGATCTGATCTGATCTGATTTGATCTGATTTGATTTGATCTGATCTGATTTTATCTGATTTGATTTGATTTGATTTGATTTTTTTAAATTTTTTATTTCATTATATGGATACATATAGTAAGCCCTTTTTGACCCATAGGCTAAGCAGATCTTTGTCATTTCGAACGTACGGGTAAGTGATAACTTCTCAAAGTCACTATGACTGGATAGGTCGTCCACACAGCCATATTTTTGTTTTAATCTGTTAGCAGTCTTATTTATGTGTCGCTGCACATGCGTATAACTTCTGCGAATGTGTGTAGACCTCCATACCAATGCATCATGTTAAATTTGACATAATCTGCCTGTTGCCTTGAATTAATTATCATCGATATGGTTGCTCCAAGTATCCAAGAAATAAAGAAAAATGAAAGGAGAGAGAAAATCCAGGAATTTCCACCTGTCCAGACGCATCATCTCTCTGCCTCTCTGTTTCTCTGTCTGTCTGTCTGTCTGTCTCTTTGTCTCTGTCTTTGTTTCTGTCTCTCTTTCTCTCTTTCTCTCCCTATACTCTCCCTCCCTCTCCTCTCTCTCTCTCTCCCCTCTCTCTCTCTCTCAGCTCTCTCTCTCTCTCAGAGTTCTCTCTCTCTCTCTCTCTTCTCTCTATCTATCTCTCAGAGCTCTCTCTCTCTTTCTCTCTCTCAGAGCTCTCTCTCTCTCTCTCTCTCACACACACACACACTACACACACACACACAACACACACACACACACAACACACAACACACACACACACACAACACACACACAGACACACACACACACACACACACACACACACACACACACA
>JAPXFY010000014.1:2821423-2826423 GCA_030674185.1 Monoplex corrugatus | reverse complement strand
TTCGTGTTTGTGTTTCTGGTCCAACCCAGAAGAGCAAGACTGAAGGGAAAAGGTTCAGCACAGAATTTGTCAGTCCCTGTCCCCAACTGCAGTAATACCACCACCACCACCACCATTACCATCATCACCACCACCACCGCCACCACCACCACCACCACCACCACCACCACCACTACCACCACCACCCCCACCACCACTACCACCACCCACCACCACTACCACCACTACCCACCACCACACCACTACCACACCACCACCACTACCACTACCACCACCACCACCACACACCACCACCACCACCACCACCACTACCACCACACACCACCACCACCACCCCCTACCACCACCCACCACTACCACTACACCACCACCACCACTCACACCACCACCACCACCACCACCACAAAACCAAAGGACCAATCCAAGAGGAACAAGACTCAGGTCACATGAACGAAAACAACAACAACAACAACAACAACAACAACAAACAGACAAACACATAAATAAAGAAACAATCATACAAAAACATATTCCTTTTCCAAATGAACTACAGCAGTATTAATAATATAATAATTACAATATTTATATAGCGCAAAATCTTGATAAAATCAAATCTAAGCGCTGAAACAGACACACACGCACGCACGCACACATACGCATGCACACACACACACACACACACACACACACACACACACACACACACACACACCACACACACACACACACACACGCATGGCTATAAATGGGGAGAATAGAATAAAAGCAATGGAAAATTATAGAGCATATTACCACCATCACTGCCACTACCAACCACCAACCACCACCCACCCCACCTCACCAAAACGAAAAGACCAACCTAAAAAAAAAAAAAAACTGAACCGAAGAAAAACGAGCAGGTTCCTCCAAGAAGCCAAGCAAGTCCCCCCCCCCCATCCCCACTCCCACCCAAATCCCTAACCCTCAAATGAACTGCAGCAGTACCACTACCATCACCATCCTTCCCCCTCCTCCCACACCATCCCACCCTCTCTTTACCACCTCACTCCCTACCCACCCCCCCCCCCCCCACCTGCAGCCTGATGGGAGCTATCAGCGAGTTGACGCAGACGACTTCATTGTTTGTGCCTGTGACGAGGGCGAGCTGTCAATCGTCTTGGAGCAGGGAGACTGAAAGGGGAGAGGGGAGAGGGGGAGAGAGGGAGAGGGGAGAAGTCGCCAAATTCGCCCTAATCAAGCGTGACGCTCGGGCCAGATCGTTTTCACCGCCACCTAATTAGATAGCGAGCAGGGGTGGGTGGGTGAAGGGAGGGGTCGGGGGGAGAGAGGTGGATTGGGAGGGGGGGGTGAGGTGTCGGATGTTGGGGCTGGTGGTAGCAGGGGAAGCAGTTAGTTTGAAGACAGAGAAAAGGAGGAGAGAGGGGGACTTTGGTTAAGACTGAGTGACAATGAAGATGCCGGGAGGAGGGGAGAGAGAGAGAGAGAGAGAGAGAGAGAGAGTGAGAAAGAGGTGAGAGAGAGAGAAAGGGAGAGAGAGGGAGGGAGAGAGAGGAGGGAGAGAGAGAGGGAGAGAGGGAGAGAGAAAGAGGAAAGAGAGAGGGACAGAGAGAGGGACGAGAGAGAGAAAGAGGGAGAGAAGAGAGAGAGGAGAGAGAGAGGAGAGAAAGAGAGAGAGAGAGAGAGTAAACACCATAGAATTTATCAGCTAAAAGCCATTTTGCAATTTGTCTTCGCTAATTTGCACATCTGACTGGAGCTAAGATTGTTGGGAGAGAAAATCATCGATAAATCAATAACATAAGAAATAGTACATATTGATATCAAAGAGTAACATTTGTTGTAGTTTGAGAGAGAGAAAAGAGAGAGAAAAAAAAAAAGAGAGAGAGAGAGAGAGAGAGAGAGAGCAAGCACAACAACGCATAATTATGTTCATCAACGGAACTGACAGTATTATTCATTTTAGTAACTAAAATCATTCAGATAGCTCGTTGGATGGAGCGAATTTGGAACTGTCCCAATGCGATGAATAGAAACGATTTCAAACTTTAGAATTCATTATAAAGTAATTTTCAGGCATTGATTTTTGATAGTTTACAATACTCTTATTGAAGTAATGTAGCCGTTCTTAGTTACCCGTCAGATTGTACAGGGCATTGTATTAAATGGTATTTTTAGAGGTGCCTGTTTGGTTTGTTATTGTTTGTTTCTTAAATGTTTATTTCTGTCTGTCTTTGTGCATGTGGGATGTTTTTATCTTCCTCTCTCTCTCTCCTGTGCCCCCCCCTCTCTCTCTCTCTCTGTCTCTCTGTGCCTCTCTTCTCTCTTTGTCTATCTGTCTCTCTTATTTCTGTCTCTCTTGCTCTCTGTCTCCTCTATCTCTGTCTCTGTCTTCCTCTCTGTCTCTCTTCTCTGTCTCTCCCTGTCTCTCTCTGTCTGTCTGTCTGTCTCTCTCTTCTGTCTTGTGTTCCTCCTGTCTCTCTGTCTCTTCTGTCTCTCTCTCTCTCTCTCTCTCTTTGTCTCTCTCTTGTGTCTACTCTCTCTCTCTCGTCTCTCTCTCTATCTCTGTCTATCTGTCGCCTCTCTCTCGTGTCTTCTGTGCCTCCTGTGTCTGTCTGTCCTGTCTCTCTGTCTGTCTTTCTGTCTCTCGTCTGTCTGTCTCTGTCTCTCTCTCTCTCTCTCTCTCTCCTCTTTTCTCTCTCTCTCTCTCTCTCTCCTCCTCTCTCTCTCTCTCTCTCTCTCTCCTCTCTCTCTGCGATGCGTTTTTATACTGCTGTATCTAATGAACTGTAAGGTTGCGTTTTAGCTTGAGCCTCTCAGACCATTTTACACCACCACCACAACGAACGACAACCATCCCACTGCTGTCTTTTTACCAAAACAAAGCATAAAATAAACAAATTAAACAGAAGCTAGTGATCCCTAGCAAATCAGACTTCATTCTCAGCAAATGGCGAACAGTGGAAAGGAAAATGAGTGTGGAAGTCGTCTGTCTGTCTGTGTGTCTGTCTGTCTGTGTCTGTCTGTCAGTCTGTCTGTCAGTCGTTTCTGGCGGGTATTTATTTTTCTAATTAGTTTTCAGACTTTGAGCCGGTTTAGTGAGCACATCAGGGCTCTCCCTGCGCCCCTTCCCGACCATATTATTCTCTTAACCCCTTCGCTTTCAGCCTTAATCCTTTCGCTCGTTCAGCCTGTAACCCTTTCACTTCTCTCACCCCTATCTCTCTAGCTATTTTCTGCAGTAAGTTGGTGGATAGGGTTAGGGAGTAAGGGAGTTAACTTGTGCAAGAAGTTGGTGGATGGAGTGAGGAAGTTAATTTTTGTAAAATGCTGGTGGATGGTGTGAGAGACTGACAGACTTAACTTCTGCAAGAAGACGATGGAAATGATGAGGGAGCGACGGTGTAACTGTTAAAGAAACTTGGTGGATAGGGTTAAAGACTTAAAGGGTTAACTGTTAAAAGAAACTTGGTGGATAGGGTTAAAGACTTAAAGGGTTAACTGTTAAAGAAACTTGGTGGATAGGGTTAAACACTTAGAGGGTTAACTGTTAAAAAAACTTGGTGGATAGAGTTAAACACTTAGAGGGTTAACTGTTAAGATATTGGTGGATAGGGTTAAAGACTTAAAGACTTAGAGGGTTAACTGTTAAAGAAACTTGGCGGATAGGGTTAAAAACTCAGAGGGTAACTGTAAAGAAACTTGGTGGATAGGGTTAAACACATAGAGGTTAACTGTTAAAGAAACTTGGTGGATAGAGTTAAAGACTTAGAGGGTTAACTGTTAAAGAAACTTGGTGAATAGGGTTAAACACTTAAAGGTTAACTGTTAAAGAAACTTGGTGGATAGGGTTAAAGACTTAGAGGGTTAACTGTTAAAGAAACTTGGTGGATATGGTTAAAGACTTAGAGGGTTAACTGGTAAAGAAACTTGGTGGATAGGGTTAAAGACTTAGAGGGTTAACTGTTAAAGAAACTTGGTGGATAGGGTTAAAGACTTAGAGGGTTAATTGTTAAAGAAACTTGGTGGATAGGGTTAAAGACTTAGAGGTAAACTGTTAAGAAACTTGGTGGATAGGGTTAAAGACTTAGAGGGTTAACTGTTAAAAAAAACTTGGTGGATATGGTTAAAGACTTAGAGGGTTAACTGTTAAAGAAACTTGGTGGATAGGTTAAAGACTTAGAGGGTTAACTGTAAAGAAACTTGGTGGATAAGGTTAAAGACTTAGAGGGTTAACTGTTAAAGAAACTTGGTACATAGTGTTAAAGACTTAAAGGGTTAACTGTTAAAGAAACTTGGTGGGTAGGGTTAAAGAATTAGACGGTTAACTGTTAAGAAACTTGGTGGATAAGGGTAAAGACTTAGAGGGTTAACTTCTGCCAAAACTTGGGTGGGTACGGTGAGATGAGTGAGAGAGTGAACTTCTGCAAAAAGCTGGTGGATAGGGTCGAGAGTGGAGGACTTAATTTGTGCAAGAAGCTGGGGGTGAGGGAATAAAGGGTTAACTGTCCTTTCTTCTAAGACTCCCGGTGCATCGTCAATGAAGGGAGAAGGAAATAGGGAGGGAAAGGGAAAGTGTGGATGGTGGGGGTGGTACTTTCAATTGAATCTCTGCCGTTGTTTGATAACGCTGTCCCTCCCTCAAAGGATGGATGGCCTTCTGGTTTCCTGTAGTAACATCCTCCACCCCACCCCCATCCCCATCCCCATCCCCCCCGCCCATTAACACTATCATCCCCACTACTCTCTCTCTCTGTCCGTCTCTGTCTCTGTCCTGTCCTCTCTTCCTCTCTCTGTCTCTGTCTCTCTCTTCTCCGTCTCTTCTCTCCCTCTCTCTCTCTCTCTCTCCTCTCTCTCTCTCTCTCTCTCTCTCTCTCTCCTAGCCCTCTTCTCTGTCTGTCTGTCTCTCTTCTCTTTCTCTCTCTCTCTCTCTCTTCTCTCTCTCTCTTCCTCTCTTCTCTTCTCTCTCTTCTCTCTCTTCCTCTCTCTCTCTCTTCTCTCTC
>JAPXFY010000014.1:2803923-2816423 GCA_030674185.1 Monoplex corrugatus | reverse complement strand
GTTGTGTGTTTCTCATTTTGTTTAGCAATATTTTCCTAAATCAAGAACTTGCCATCTGCAAATTAAAATTCTAATAACTCAAAGAACCAAAGACACCCTTGTGGTCATCACGATCACTGAGAGTCCAAAAACTGGGTGTATGACTGGAAGCCCTGAAAGGTTGATTCCAAGTTGCTGCTGACAGTGTGTTGGCTGCCCATTGGCTGCATGTCAGGCGCAGGAGATGTCATCAAACGGGTGGATGTCAAATTCGGACGTTCCCTCATGGACTGCATGTCAAATGGTGTCGTCATTTGAGGGAAGCAGCACTGCATTTCCGCTTCATGTACGATGCTATGTATTTTGAACTTGACCTCGGCCCGTTTACGTGCAGGTAGCTTTCTGATTGTTCCGGCCATTGACTGAAGGAATAAATCCACATCATCTTGCTTTTCCTCTGTTTTCTCAGGAGCACGTGACTTCTTCTTCAAATACCGACATAAGGTGGCGTCCAAATCATCCTGAGTGCGCTTTTGTTTTCGCTTGGACGTGGACTGACTTGAGGAGGCAACACTGGTGTTCAATGGTGTAACTGGACGATCCTGTCGTGGCTGGAAGTCAGATATTTGACTTGCATCATCTTCTTCGTCAGTGAAGTTGTCTGGTTGCAATGGGTCCTCATCTGATCCCTCTGCCAAGTTGCTGCTGGTGGGTCTGTCACCCAAGTAGGGGGTTAGAAAGGACAGAGCTTTTGCGTACTTGTATTCCTTCACTGATTTAGCTGCATCCCCGCTCTGACATTTCAGCTTCCTTCGATATTTACAAAAGCCATCACGCACATTCTTCCAACGAGTTTCCACTTCTTTACCTGAAACAGAAATGCAGATCTCTATTAATTTTTTTATTTTTGCTTTCAGGTTCTTGACAACGGGGGATTCCTACCATACCATAGCATCGAGTTACCGTGTGGGGGTTGCCACAGTGGCGACAATCGTACGTGAAGTATGCGAGGCGATTTGGGTTCAACTACAACCAATTCATCTACCTCAGCCAACTGAAGAAATGTGGCGGCAAACTGAAAGTGGATTTCGTGAAAGATGGCAGTTCCCAAACTGCATTGGTGCTTTAGATGGAAAGCACGTATTGATTCAGGCGCCTCCCTGTTCAGGAAGTAAATACTTCAATTACAAAAAATCTTTCTCAATCGTTCTTCTGGCCCTCGTTGATTATCGGTATCGCTTTACATTTGTGGATATTGGTTCATACGGGTCAAACAGTGATTCTGGCATTTTCAAAAACACTGCATTGTTTCGAAAGATGGAAAACAAAACGCTTGCTATACCGGATGACAAACCATTGATCGTGGATGATCAACCCTGTCCTCATGTAATAGTAGGAGATGAAGGTTTCCCGCTCATGACCAATTTGATGCGCCCGTATCCAGGTTCTGATCTGAATGATGCAAAGCGGATATATAATTACAGATTATCGCGAGCAAGGAGAATCTCCGAAAACGCGTTTGGCATACTGGCAAATCGGTGGAGGATGTATCACAGAAAACTCTCTCTGTCACCTGAAAATGTGGACTGTGCTGTGAAAGCAACCATAGTTTTACATAACATGCTGTGTGGTGAACTTGATGAGGTCGGTGCACACAGGGCTGACGTTGAGACCATGACAACAGACATCCACGATGGTGTATTGAGGCCTTTCAGTCGAGAAGGACATCGACCCAGTAATGCAGCCATTGAGGTGCGAGAACATTTCAAAAACTACTTCGTCTCCCCAGCAGGAGCAGTCACATGGCAAATGGAAGCATGCTTTGGACATGCTAATTAGGACATAGACATGCACCCACGCCGGCAGAGGACGTTTTAAACAAAGTGTGACAACAGTCAATTTCCCCAAAGAAGATAATATCATTCACAGCTCTCTGTCTAGACGTTAATGACAAGAACAGATAGACAAACAGACAGACAGATTGCCTGTATTCATTCAGTGTTTATTGTACTTCCTGTGTATCAGATCTGTCAGTGCGGAACGCAGACTTTATCGTAATTCCATTTCTTTCAGATCTAAAATGGTGTCATTATGAAGACTGCTGACATGAAAGTTAAAACGTGTTTAATTAACGAAGTGACTATTCGTAGTACTAGATCTAGATCTAAGTACTACGAATAGGGAAAAACATGCGAAGTGACTATTCGTAGTACTAGATCTAGATCTGGATTAGATCTAGATCTTCTAGATCTAGAATCGGGAGGATTTAGGGTTAGGGTTAGAATCTAGTGATTAGGGTTTGGTTTTAGGGTTAGGGTGGTGTTTTAGGTGATAGGTTAGGGTTTCTAGGGTTAGGGTTTGGGATATCTTCTAATCTATAAGTACTACGAATAGGGAAAAACATGGCTTTTGGCCTATTGGTAGTACTACTACGAATAGGGCTTGCCTTAATTAATGAATTGGTCCATACAGTTATGTTATTTTCTTTTAAAGTTCCATACCATTGTTGAAACAGGCAAAATAAATTGAAATTAATTTCAATCACATACCTGTCAGTCCAACTTTCTCTCCAATTCGCTTCCAAATATCTTTCTTTTTTACTGTCTCTTTGTAAGCTTTTTCAGCTTTGTCGAACAAAACCGGATTCTTTGCAACTTCTAAAATCAAAACTTCCGTTTTATCCATTGTCTCGGCATCGGCCATACCCTACAAGCAAAGTAGACTAGATCTGCATAGGAAAAGCCATGCCTACAAGTTTCTATTTTCGGAAATGATGCAAGGGAGGTGGTACTAGCTGATTGGTTGATACAACTTGATAGCAAGAAAGCCGCCGCGGCTTTCTGAAAAATTCGCTCTGGAGGCAATCTCGGCGGTCGACCGCGCGAACAAATATTTGTTCGCGTTCGCGTTCGCGCTCTGTATGAACAGGGCCTCTAAAAATGACTTGGGAATTCCAGGACGAAAAACCGCGTTCGCGTTCGCGTTCGCGTTCGCGTTCGCGCTCTGTATAAACGGGCCTTTACACAAGAGCCCCCGGCATATCCAAGGGGGGTAGTTTTACATTAATCTTTTTCCAGACAACTGGAATTACTGGGGGAGGGGAGGTGCGGGGGGGGTGGGTGGGACAACTACATAACGCAAAGGCAACTTGAACACTGCACGACGTAAAGAAACGACACACACTTAGGCCACAGCTGTGAAATTATATACATAGTCTCATTTATCTATTTACTTTTTTAAAAATTTATTTAAGCTGTTTGTTATTCTGGTTTTTCTTTCTGTGGAAAATGAAATACGCATGAGTCTATTTCTGACTACTTGTGCCGCAGCAAAGACAAACGTTTCTCGTTTACAATGCCGACACAACCCTCTTCAGCGCTGCACATTACAAAACAAGGGCGCGTGACTCTCCAAGCGAAGTGCTCATTTGCACGTGCACAATGGCAATTTTTTGAAGAGTGTTAACTGTAGGGTGGTGTGTTTTCAATACGAGAATGGTCCTGGTTAGAGCGCTTTCATTCTGATTGAGAGTCTTCTTTTCGGCTATTTTTTTTTTTTTTTTAATGTTCTTCTTCTTAGAATATTTGTTTTGATGTTTGTTTAAGGTTAATTTTCCGTGTCATTTTTGGCTGTGCGATTTACTGTATAATGTTCCGTGTTTTTTTGTTGTTGCTAGTAGCTCAAAAAGGAACTTCAGTGTTCCAGTTATTGTCGGATGCATGGATGCGTGTTGTTTTTGCTCACACTGCGCAGGTGGTATGTTGCTGCAAAGTACGCTTGCTGCATTGGTACTCATTATCATCACTACAGTTATTAAAATTAATGATGAATGCTCTCTTTTATCTCTCTCTGTCTCTGTGTCTCTGTCTCTCTCTGTCTCTCTGTCTCTGTCTCTGTCTCTGTCTCTGTCTCTTGTCTCTGTCTGCTCTCTGTCTCTGTCTGTGTCTCTGTCTGTCTGTCTGTCTGTCTCTCTCTCTCTCTCTCTCTCTCTCTCTCTCTCTCTCTCTCTTCCGGTGAAATGATAGTTACGATAAGACAAACAATTGAAACTTTTGTAAAACGAATTGAAGATAAAATGAAAAAAAAAACAACAAAAACAACAACAAAAAAACGACGTAAACGTGTAAACATCAGTAAGGATTTGTTTCAAACAAACAAGCCTGTATAATACTATTATGTACATATATCCTCCCCACTTGATTCTCCATACAGAAGAAACCAACATAATGAATGAATATGGTATAGAAATATTGGAGCAATGTTTGTTAGATCTACAAGTTTCTTACGATAAATTTTATATCTTGTTGACTAGTAATTTAAACGCAAAAACGACTGATGATAATTATTGTTTATTAAAACTGATTATGATATTGTCTTCGTTCATGTCTCTGTAATAGTAATTTTTTTTTGAGACAATCACATGACTACCACAAAGATACCCTCGTCGGGATGCCGGAGGCTCTTTCAGTATAAACAGTATCCCCACCTTCTGGAAATTCTGTGCTAGGAATTTCCTCTTTTCTGTCACTCTCTTTAGGGCATAACTCTTGAGAATTATCTCCCATGTTGTATAGAACTTCTCAAATCTAATACAGTTTGCGCTACCCATTCAGCTACCATAGAAGCAGATACAAAGTACAAAAACAGTAAGCTCAGAACACTCCTCAAAAAAGGAGCGCCCAAGCCTACCTTTATACTCTGCAACTACCCTACACACAACTACCCTACACACAACTACCCTACACACAACTACCCTACACACAACTACCCTACACACAACTACCCTACACACAACTACCCTACACACAACTACCCTACACACAACTACCCTACTTATTTCTTTAGTATCAATCTCTCTGTTTCTTTCTTCCTTCTTTGCTTTCCATCACTTCTTCCTATCATTTTCTGCCTTGCTGGTCCATTCACCTGTCTGTGTTCGATAAAGTCTTACGTACTTTCTCTTAGGATTGATAATTGGGTACATCTCTTAGGATTGATAATTGGGTACATAGAAATGCATTTAAGCTCTGGGGAAATGAAAAATGCAAAAGCTATTTAGGTAATTTTGGCCCGTTTTTATATATGTTTTAGTGTCTTTAGTTACGTTGAAATTTGTGTTCAGACATTTTTTTTTTTTAAATCTCCTATGCGATAAGCTGGACGAACTGATGAAAGCCAAGGTCATCTCCTTAAATTATGCAGTTATATGTCTACTGAATTTCCCTTTTTTTTTTTTTTATCCAGTTTAAGTACTGTTTACATGTATGTTTTATAACGGTTATAGCCCTGATATGGCTCTACGCAGTCGGCTGGGCTTTAAACAAAGACAACAGTAACAGACAGGAGGGAAAGGTGGAGGAAAAGTAACAAAAACTAAAACGTTTTCAGAGAAATTCGTCTGGCAAGAGGATAAAAAAGGAAGAAAGGACAATTTTACAGACAAATTACATAGCAGCTACATCGAGTGTAGGTTTTGATCGGTCTTAAATACAATTGACATATATATATATATATATATATATATATATATATATATATATATATATATATACATATATATATACATATCTATGCACATATATATATATATACATATACATATATTTATATGTATGTGTGTGTGTGCGTGTGTGTATGTGTATGCGTGTGTGTGTGTGTGTGTGTGTGTATGCATACATCTCTCTCTCTCTCTCTCTCTCTCTCTCTCTCTCTATATATATATATATATATATATATATATATATATATATATATATATACATATACATATACATATACATATACATGTACATATACATATAAATATATACACACATATATATATGTGTGTGTGTGTGTGTGAGTGTGTGTGTGTGTGTGTGTGTGTGTGTGTGTGTGTGTGTGTGTGTGTGTGTATGTATGTGTGTGTGTATGCATCTCTCTCTCTCTCTTTCTATATATATATATATATATATATATATATATATATATATGTATATGTATATGTATATGTATATATAAATATTATATATATATTATATATGCATATATATATATATATATATATATATATATATATATGTATATATATACATGCATATATATGTGTGTGTATATATACATACTTACAGATATAGATATAGATAGAAATAGATAGATAGATATGTGTGTGTGTGTATGTATGTGTGTGTGTGTGTGTGTGTGTGTGTGTGTGTGTGTGTGTGTGTGTGTGTTACCGTGGTCTTATTCACGAAGATTATGCAAATCAGGAATGGCACTGAAGGCCAGCGATACCTGTGACGATGCTGATGTGTCTGACAGAGTAAGCTGAAATCTTTATGAAATCTTGTCCTGTGTTTTTAGTTTTAGGCAAATGTGCAAATTAGCAACGGCAATTTTTAGAAAGTGTTTAAGATAATAACAACTATCGTCGGAAAATGGTATATCATTGTTATTGTTGTTACGTCTGCTGTTAAAAACCACTCCCATTCCATGTATCATTTCTTTTATATGTTCTATAAGTTTAAAAAAAAATTATTCACTTTTTTGCTCCACATCAAACAGACACCAAACATACAATATAACATTGAAAAACAAGCAAACAAACAAACAAAAACGAAAAAGAAAATCATGAACCAAAAAAACGAAAATAGAATCAGAACGCGTATTTAATACAACAAGACAAGACAGGCTCAAATTTTCGGCCAACTGACCTTTGTCAAGCGTGAATGTAAGATCACAAACAAACACCAAACACAAAATTACGAGAAAAAGACGGAAACTTCCCTGCTGCTTCGTCCAATGGGAGAAGAAGACTAAAATGGACAGTCGCACTTGTTTTGGATAAAGAAAATCATATACATATGAAAAGACATCACTATGTGGCCGACATATGAACGCCATACAGCATACAGGCAACACAGTGACATCTTATACATCAGAGGTTCAGAAATGAAGTCAAGATCTAAGCATTATTATGTCAACATTCCTTTATGATTTTTTCCTCAAGCTATATCCTTTAGTTTTACAACAATCAAACATCAACGACCTATGTGGTTAACAAAAATGACATCAGTAAGCTATATCCTTTAGTTTTACAACAATCAAACATCAACGACCTATGTGGTTAACAAAAATGACATCAGTAAGCTATATCCTTTAGTTTTACAACAATCAAACATCAACGACCTATGTGGTTAACAAAAATGACATCAGTAAGCTATATCCTTTAGTTTTACAACAATCAAACATCAACGACCTATGTGGTTAACAAAAATGACATCAGTAAGCTATATCCTTTAGTTTTACAACAATAAACATCAACGACCTATGTGGTTAACAAAAATGACATCAGTAAGCTATATCCTTTAGTTTTACAACAATCAAACATCAACGACCTATGTGGGTAACAAAAATGACATCAGTAAGCTATATCCTTTAGTTTTACAATCAAACATCAACGACCTATGTGGGTAACAAAAATGACATCAGTAAGCTATATCCTTTAGTTTTACAACAATCAAACATCAACGACCTATGTGGTAAACAAAAATGACATCAGTAAGCTATATCCTTTAGTTTTACAACAATCAAACATCAACGACCTATGTGGGTAACAAAAATGACATCAGTCTATTACACTAACATGTTCATAATTGTTTTGTTTTACAATTTAAATTTGTCTTGTTTGTTTCGTTCTAAGTAATTCATTACTTTTATGTTTTATGCTTATGTTATAGTTTGTATAGAAGGAGTAGCTGTAAGACATGTGGAGTGGGCCGAATGCTACTAACCTTGAGACAAAGTGTTTTGAAGTTTGAAATTGTCATCAGTGACGGTGCATGCTGGGTGTGTTCATGGTTGTTCATAAGCCAGCCACATACAAAGGGTTAAACTTTTGTAGTTAATGGATAGGGTGCAAGAGTCAAAGGGTTAACATGCATGTTTCATATTCTGCATGCGTGTATACATTAACGCGGGCTTAGACACGGGCAGGTCTGCACATGTATTGACTTAAGAGATCTGAAAAATCTCTACAAGGACTTGAAATAATGAAGACTGTTTTCCTTGACAATCATTCGTACAATGGTTATATAGTAGTTCTCAGCTGTCAGCAGTCTTCGAAACTTATCGACACCCATTCAGAGACCTATTTTTCTTAATGGTTAAAAATTGGTGGTTCCATAGCGATAAGATCGTTGGGGAGTGCTGCCCTTCCCACCCGTAGTAACCTCATCATCATCATCAGGTGCCCTGCCGCATGGCGTTGGCTACCATGGACTTCCATCTGTCTCTATCTCTCGTTGCCCCTAGCATCTTTCCCACCCCCCTCGTCCCCAGCCACTCTGCAAGTCCATCCAGCACTTTCTCCCTGGGTCTACCGGTGCTCTCTTTCCCTCCAGCTTTCCCGTTGTGACCAGGTGCTCTAATTCCCCCTTCCTCATAAAATGGCCTATAAATGTTGTCTGTCTTTTCCTAATCTTCCTTATGAGTGATCTACTTGTGTCTGCCTCCACCAAGACTGTCTCGTTTGTTTTTTTGCTGTCCATGGAACTCTCAACATTCTTCTTAGAAACCACATCTCGGCTGCCTCAATCTTGTTCTCTTTCTCTCTCTCTCTCTCTCTCTCTGTGCGTGTGCGCGCTCGCGTGCGTGTGTATGTGTGCGTACCATGAGAGTGTGTGTGTCTGTGCATGTGTATGTTTGCCTTGCGTGTGTGTGTGCGTGTGTGTTGTGTGTCCGTGTGTGTGTGCGTCCGTGTGTGTGTGTGTGTGTGTGCGCGCGCACGGGCGTGTTCATAAAGATTTCAGCTTACGCTATCAGACACATCAGCATCGTCACAGGTAGTAACCTACCAGCTCATAACTGTGTGAACTGCAGACCACACACACACAGGTTGCTATCGTTGTCTTAATTCACGAAGATTATGCAAATCTGGAATGGCACTGAAGGCCAGCGATACCTGTGACGATGCTGATGTGTCTGATAGCGTAAGCTGAAATCTTTATGAACACGCGCGCGCGCGCGCACACGTGCACGCACATACACACACACGGATGCACACACGCACGGACACATACACACCACATACCGCACACGCACGGCAAACATACACATGTACAGACGCACACACACACACACACGGTACGCACACATACATACGCAACGCGAGCGTGCACACGCACAGAGAGAAAGAGAGAGAGAGAGAGAGAGAGCGAGAGAGAGAAAGAGAGAGAGAGAGAGAGAGAGAGAGACAGGAAACAGAGAGAGAGAGACAGAGAGACAGACAGAGAGACAGAGAGAGAGACAGAGACAGAGGGACAGAGAGAGAGACAGAAGAGACAGACACAGAGACAGACGACACAAAACAGACAGAGAGAGAGAAAAAAGAAGAAGCAGATGAATGTCAGTAATCCGAAGCAGTGTTGATGCATTAAATACATTGAAAGCTTTCTTTTTTCAAAGCAAAATTAACACTATGAAAGAATTATTCACAGAGAAGAGAAGAGAGAGAGAGAGAGAGAGAGAGAGACAGAAGCAGAGACAGAGACAGAGAGACAGAGACAGAGACAAGAGAGACAGAGACAGAGAGACAGAGAGAGACAGAGAGCGAGAGAGAGACAAATAGACATGCAGACAGCAGGCAGACAGACAGACAGGTAGACAGACAGACAGACAGACGACAGTACACAGACAGATGACAGGCAGGCAGACAGACAGACAGTCAGAGATTTAGGGGGTTTAGTGGAAGAAAAGATGCAGACAAAGGTGAGAGACAGATAAACAGCATGAGAGAGGAAAACTTGAAACTATATTTTCCAGCGGTAATAACTATTAGCTTTTAAACCAACTTACACATCTGCCGTAGCTAATCTACTTGTATTAAAACACAACAAACAAACAAAAAACATAACAAGACGAAAAAGAGAGAATGACTTCGCCCTGAATATCACTTCATTCAAAAACATCACAATATTAGAAGTCTGGACGTTGTAGACAAAGAGCAGTAAAATCGAACTGGGGTTTTCATTTCATTTGACGGCAAGCTGTAATTCAAAAGCTGTTTAACTAAAATCATCAACACAAGCTAATATTTTGCAAGATAATTCCGTGCGCAATCATTTCCACGATAAACGGGTTTCGTGAGAAGCATACACTGAAATGAAAACAGACGAAAAGGTTATTGTTCGGTATACTTGTCGCGCGTCGTTGATGAAATACGTGTTCATATTCAGTTTGGTTGTGTTCCTGGGTCTGCTTTGTGAATCAGGGAAGTGGTTTTGATCCAGGTATCACCATAAAAATCCTTATGAAACAATTGATGCTTCATGATATTGTTGTAAAGGTGTGTATGCTTCAGTGTCGAGATGAAAGCAAGCCCCGATTTTTCTGTTTATCCTGAAGCTTTAAGTTTGGAACGGAGGTAGCTTTTACATGGTGTGGCTGTATCTATCAATTCTCCATGCACTGAGTGCGGAGTTTAACCCTTTGACTCCTGCACCCTGTTCACCAGCATCCTGCATTGTCAATCATGCTAGCAAAGCAAAAACTTAAGCGTTTGATTCCCTCACCCTTCCTACAGGAAGCTGATGAATAGGGTGAGGGAATCAAAGGGTTAAGTTTTTGCTGTTGGTGGATAGGGTGCGGGAATTAAAGGGTTAAAGTTTGTTCAAGTTGGGTTCATCGCACTTGAGCAGTTCCATATAAGCTCAGCTTAAATCTTGCCAGCAATTGTCTGACAGATTCCCTGAGTCTGTACAAAACACTATGCGCTGCAAAGGTCTTGATGAAAGGGGAATAGGGAAAAAAAAAAAAAAAAAAAGGGGGGGGGGGGGCTCCTTAACGCTAAGCTGACACCACCAGAGTTATGGTTACATTAACCCTTTGACTATCGCACCCTATCCACCGACTGCAAAAACGTAACCCTTTGATCTCCTCACCTTATCCACCAAATTCCTGCAGGAAGCTGGTGGATAGGGTGAGGGAATCAAGAGTTATGTTTTCTGTTTTGCTAGCATGGTTGACAAGGCAGGATGCTGGTGGACAGGGTGCGGGAGTCAAAGGGTTAAGATGGGTGGCAAACAGGTCAGATTTTCAAAGTCGAGGGTGGGATTAAACTCGAGATATCAGATCTTGCTTGAGTCTAAGGCTCTGTCAAAACAACTAACCAGACCACTGCTTGCCCCGAGGATTGAACCCACAACCCTGTGTCATGATCACAGCACTCTTAACAACTGAACCAATGGGCCACTTAGAAGAAAAATAAAAGAAAAATTAACAAAAACAAAAAACAAAACACAACACACACACCACCACACCACACACACACACACACACACACACACACACACACACACACACACACAACACACACACACACACAAACACAAAATCCGTACGTTGAATAATACGTAAATAACCTGGTGGACTCTTTCGTAGGTCCAGCGATTTTATTTAGGATGATTGATTGATTGATTGATTGATTGATTGATTGATTGGGATTGATTAGATTGATTGATTGATTGTTTGAATTGTTTTGTTTGTTTGTTTGACTGATTGATTGATTAATTGATTAATTGATTGATTGATTGATTAATTGATTGATTGATTGATTGACTTGATCGATCGATGGGATCGACCTGATGATTGATTGATTGATTTATTGATTGATTGATTGATTGACTGACTGATTGACTGACTGACTGATCTTTATTTTCCCCACGGTAAAGACAGTGACATAATACAACAGTGTCATGCATTAGCAGAGCTTAAGCCATCAACCAGTTGTAGGATGAATCCTCCAGATGGTATCTACATCTTTTTCATCTGGTTTCATCCATTTCCCTTTCTGTTGAATCGATTCAGCTCGTCAACTGCTCTGTGTTGATTAACGTGAACAGGATACATTGTTTCTTCTTGTTATTGCTGCTGCTGCTGCTGCTGTTTATTGTTGTTGTTGTTGTTGTTGTGTGTGTGTGCGAGAGGGGAGAGAAAAGAGATAGAGCGAGAGCGAGAGAGAGAGAGAAGAGAGAAGAGAGAAGAAGAAGAAGATGATGATGATGATAATGATGATGATGATGATGATGATGATGATGATGATGATGATGATGATGATGATGATGATGATGAATGAAGAAGAAAGCGACGACGACGAAGAAGAAGAATGACTGCAAGTAATCAGGAATAGTGTTGCAGAGATTACCGTATAATAAAAATTGCTATACAAAAAAGCTTCCTTTTTTTCAAAATATATTGTTCACCAAGAAAGAATTAGTTGAGAGAGAGAGGAGAGAGAAAGAGAGAGAGACAGACAGACAGACAGACAGACAGAGAGACACAGAGAGACAGAGACAGAGAGAGAGAGAGACAGAACAGAGAGAGAGAGAAGAGAGAGAGAGAGAGAGAGAGAGAGAGAGAGAGAGAGAGAGAGAGAGTTGCCTCTCGAAATGTCAGTTTTACGAAATGTTATCATCTCTTACAACAGTATGCTCAAAACAGTATAAACCCCGTGCTGTGAAATCCACGAGACGAGATATTTTGTA
>JAPXFY010000014.1:2773923-2798923 GCA_030674185.1 Monoplex corrugatus | reverse complement strand
AACGTACGTTTCGCTTCGGGACAAAAAATAAGAGATTTAGATGATTTAATTATTTTGGCCATAGCACTTATGAAAAGGTATGAAATACAAAAATAACATTTCGAAAGTTAAGAAAAGCTTGTATACATCACCAATCAAATTATGCGTTTAATTCATGAGTCATATAGAATTATCCACGCTGTGTGAAAGTTTGGGTGTGACATAAAATAAGTCAAATCAAACGGGTAGACCCAGGGAGAAGATATTGGACGGACTTCGGGGTGGCTGAAGACAAAGAGGGTGGAGGAGGTGCTTTGAGGCAACAAGGGATAGAAACAGATGGAAGGCTATGATCGCAACGCCATGTGGCAAGGCACCTGATGATGATGATGATGATGATGATGATGATGATGATGATGATGATGATGATGATGATGATGATGATGATGATAATAGATGATGAGATGAGTGATGATGATGATGATGATAATGAGATATGGTGTGATGATGATGATGATGAGATGTGATGATGATGATGATGTATGTGATGCATGAGATGTTGATATGATGATTTTGTTGATTTGTCTATGTGATGTGATGATGTGAGTGATGAAAATCAAACGTCAGAGAACAGTTGATGGGAAACAGCACGTACCTCGTATAAATTCCATTGGTCCCCTGTTGTCTTTTCTAACTGGACATCAACTTCTTTTGCTGTTCTTTTCCCCCCCTAGCTCAAGCTGTTTGGTTCTGTTGATAGAGCCGTGGACTCAAGATCTGATATATCGAGTTCAATCCCAGTCTGCAGCATTAAAATCTGACTTAAAACACTGTCCTGTTTGTTGCTCGTTTTCAAAGTGTCCGTCCTTCCTCTCCTTCTGGCTTTTCAAATTCACCCCCCCCCCCCCCCACACACACACACGCTCAAGGAGAGAGAGAAAAAGAGAGAGAGAGGAGAGAGAGAGAGATCCAACGAAGGTGAAGTTGAGTACACACACACATGAGAAAGAGAGAGAGAGAATCCAAACGAAGGTTGAAGTTGAGCACAACAACAAGAGAAAGAGAGAGAGAGAGAGAGAGAGAGAGAGAGAGAGAGAGAGATCCAAACGAAGGTTGAAGTTGGCCACACCACACATAGAGAAGAGAGAGAGAGAGAGAGAGAGAGAGAGAGAGAGAAGAAGAGAAGTAGAGAGATGACGAGGAGAAGAAAACTTCAAACACTTTATTACTCAAGAGTAGTAAAATAAGATTCCAATAGACCTGTTTTACAGTATTCCTTGCTACTTCTGTATAAACATTTTATACACAATTCAAACAAATTATGAAAATAAATCATAGTGACATATTGGGCACGTATTGTCAACTGGTCAAGCACTTACAAAAGCGTAGAGAGAGAGAGAGAGAGCAGACAGACAGAAGAAGACAGACAGAGAGATATTGAGACAGACAGACAGAGAGACAGACAGACAAGACAGACAGACAGACAGAGATAGAGAGAGAGAGACAGACAGAGAGAAATAGAGAGAGACAGAGAGAGAGAGACAGACAGACAGGAGCAGAGATAGACAGAGAGAGAAAGAGAGAGAGAGAAGACAGAGAAGAGAGAAACAGAGAGAGAGAGGGGGGGGGGGGGGGCACTATAAAAATCCCAAGATTAAAAAACAGACAAAAATCGGAGCCTTTGTATCGAAAATGACCGCACACTTCAAAGGCGGTGCCGCCAAAACACAATCCAGGTGACATGAGTCTCCATCCCCCACAGGTGCTAAGGAGTGCGGTCTTAGAACTGATCCATTATGCATCAAATCCAACAACCAGACGGGGAAGACGAAATGAAAGATGGGCAGAAGGTAAGGTGCCGAGATTTGCACTCAGGGCGCTTGTCACTGAACCATGGTTAATTCACAGCTCATTCGCACGATGCCAGAAGCTCCTTTTGAGTATCTGGCCCGTGACGTAAGCCAGAATGACTCTCGGAAGGACTACAGTCAAAGAAATGGTGGTCACAGCGGTGTACAGTATATCAAAAGCAAGAAATTCGGGCTTTGGTTTTCATTAAAAATGGGATGACGTGTGCGGTGGTCAAGTAAGGTAATGTCAAGGACTTTTGTTTGAAAGGTCTGGGTTCGATGCTGTTTTGGCACCCTCGGGCCTCGTGGGTAAAGGGTGGAGGTTTTTTTTTCCGGATCTTCGAGGTCAAATGTGTGCAGACCTGCTAGTTCGAAATCACCATCCAACTAACCAGCCACAACAACAAGAAAACAATAAAACAACCTTTGAGACACGTCAAACGCACCAATACAGTACAGTATTATACAGTGCAATGCAATACAATACAGTACAATACAATGCAATACAATACATTGCAATAAATACATACAATGCAATACAATCAATACAATACATCGATACGATACAATCGATACGATACGATACGATCAATAAATACAATACAATCAATCACAATACAATACATGGATGCGATGCGATACAATACAATACAATTTCATACAATAGATGATACGATACGATACAATACAATCAAACAATACAATACAATTACAATAATCCATCGATCGATCGAGCATGCGATCATGCGATGCGATCGATGCGATCGATGCGATGCATGCGATCATACGATACGATACAATACATACATTACAATACAATACAATACAATACAATATAAACAATGCAATGCAACACAAACAAGCAATACGATACGATCGATACGAACGATACGACTAGATAGATTACGATACGATACGATACGATCGTACGATCACTATACGATACATACGATCGATACGATACGATACGATACATACTACGATACGACGAACGATGCGTCTTGCGAGCGATGCGATGCGTTGCAGAGTTGCGATGCGATGAACAATGCGATGCGATGCGATGACGATGCGATGCGATGCGTGCGACTGCGATGCGATGCGATGCGATCAACGAACAAGTACAAATACAAATACCAATACAATACAATACAATACAATACAATACAATACAATACAATACAATACAATACAATACAATACAATACAATACAATACAATACAATACAATACAATACAATACAATACAATACAATACAATACAATACAATACAATACAATACAATACAATACAATACAATACAATACAATACAATACAATACAATACAATACAGTACAGTACAGTACAATACAATACAATACAATACAATACAATACAATACAATACAATACAATAAATGACAATACAAATAAGTAATATATCAGGTTGTCATAAACATGTAATACATACATATAACACATGCACAAAGCATTCATACAATACATACAATGACATACATACGTAACCAAATACATCCGATACGACTACATCAAAATACAATGCAATGTACATATATAACACAATGCAATTACAATGCTTTATTAAACATGATACAATGCATGCGAATGGCAATACAATAAAGATCATTATTGAAAGTCAATGATTCAATCAATAATAATGTATGCAACCCATACATGCAATGCAATGCAAGTATTTTCGAATCATGAGTCAAATGCATGCAATACAATGCAATACATACAATACATACAACTAATGCCAATGCCACAAGAATACAATACAAAAAAAAATTAAATGCAATGCATTGCAATGCAGATGGAATACATGGATACAATACAGTACAATGTATTACATACATCATGCAATGCAATACAATGACAATACAATGCAATACAATGCATAATGCAATATAAATCAATGCAATGCAATGCAATGCAATGCAATGAAAATGCAATGCAAATGCAATACAATACAATACAAAATGCAAAGCAATGCAACACAATGCAATACAATGCAACGAACGCAACGCATACGCAAACAATACATAAAACAACACCAAACAACACAACACAACACACACCAAACAAACAACACAACACAACAAACACATACAAACAACGCAATACAACACAAACAAACAACACAACACAACACAAACAATACAATCAACACAATACATGAAAGAGAAACACCCTAAGACTTTAAGAGCTGTAGCAATCGTGTCAGCGCTATCACTATAAATCCCATCTGTCCCGTTTCAAACTCCTTCAACAGCCCTGAAAATTACTCCTCTTTCACATGCGATCTTCCAAGAGTTTATGGAGAACAATGCACCGCCATTACTAATCCTTCCTAAGCTCTCACTGTATTTTCACGGATCAACGCAGACAGGGACCGAGAATCTGTTCCCCACAGCACTTAAGCACTGGAGACACCTTCGCACAGAGTACTTAATAACTGCCAGTCGGCATCGCCTGAGATGTGGGATGTCCATCAGCTATTCATGAAAGCGTTCATACCTCCGAAGAAGCCCGGGGAAGGGGTGACACCTTCCAGGTGTTAATCGCCGATCATACCAGGTTATGGTCGGCTTGTCGATATAAACGCCGGTGCAAAGCTAGTGCAATGGCAGCTGTCTTGAAGACTTCAGTTTGGTACTAACGCTTGCGGCATGCAGTGTTGGAACTCAGCTCACACAATTTACGTTTGGCTCAGGTTGACATCATCATCGTCGTCTTTGTCGTCATCGCATCGTCGTCATCGTCGTCATCATCTCTCATGTCATATATCATCATCGTCGTCGTCGTTATCATCATCATACTCGTCGTCGTCGTCGTCGTCATCTATCATCGTCATCGTCATCTCTATCATCATCATCGTCGTCATCGTCGTCTCGCATCTCTCCTCCTCTCCTCATCATCATCATCGTCGTCGTCATCTCATCATCATCTCATCGTCGTCGTCGCTCATCGATGTATAATATTCCAGTTAGTGTGGTCGTTTGCGAACTTGAAAGAACGCCAGTTCAGCAGGACCTTCTTCTGTCTTAAACTTGTCTCTGTCTCGTGTCTGTGTCTGTGTCTCTCTGTGTCTCTTGTCTCTTGCTCTCATCTGTGTCTCTCTCTCTCGTGTCTCTCTGTCTCTCTCTTCTGTCTCTGTCTTCTGTCTTTCTTTGTCGTCCCCTGTTCTCTCTCTCTGTCTCTCTCTCTGTGTCTCTCTCACTCTCTCTCTGTCTCTCTTCTCTCTGTGTCTCTCTCTCTGTCTCTCTCTCTGTCTCTCTCTCTTTTGTCCTCTTTCTGGTTTATCTGTCTCTCTGTCTCTTCTTGCTCTTCTCTCTTCCTCCTCTCTCTCTCTTTTCTCTCATTGTCTCTCTGTCTCTCTGCTCTGTCTCTGTTGTCGTCAGTTGTCTGTCTCCCTCTCTTCTCTCTCTCTCTCCTCTTCTCTCTCTCTCTCTCTCTTTCGGGTAGGTCAGCCATAAGGTTAGGCATACCGTGGTGCTCATACTGATGATTGTTCATCGTCTTGATTTCGTCACCATCTGATGTTATTTACATATTTGATTTGCACCGGTTTCTTCCTCTGTCGACCGTTTCTTCTAGGTTATTCTGAAGAGTGGATAGTGTGTCATGGCGGTTGATGTGACCAAACAAACAAACAAACAAGCAAACAAACAAACAAACAAACAAACAAAAAACAAACAAACAAACAAACAAACAAACAAACTCGTGCCCGTTTCTTTGGGTTCCTGAGGGTCCCATTAAAGTGTTGATCTTGTTTCATGCTGTGCCGTAGTCATTGGAGTGTTATCTTCGAGGTAGGAAACCAGTCGCCGTGGTGTATTGGTTAACGCAACAGACTTCCAGCTGGAAGGTTGTGGGTTTGAATCCCCATCATTGTGGGATTTTTCGAATCTAACCGGCTCCTACCCAGAGTTGGGCGTGCTATGGGCTCATTGGGAAGACTGGAATCACACAGTCGAGTCTCATCCACTTCACCGACGCGTCATTGAGGATGTTGCTCAAATCTTCTGACCAGCACCGCATGTGTCTGTGTCTGTCGGGCCTGGTTGATGCCAGGATATATTATGATAATAAGCGTATAGAGTACAAACCTGTCACGCAATCTCAATCCTGAATGGAACTCCACAGCATCATGATTATCATCTTCATCGACATTATCATCATCGCATTGTAAAAACTGTGCCAGCTTCTGTGGCATTAAGATGGCATAGAAAATGGGACAGGACAAAAAGAAATGGTAATAATAAAAGAAAAAAAAATAAAGGTGAGCACACAGGTAATCTCCCTGGATGCGATGATAAAAAAACAAAAAATTGAGGTGGGATATACGAGGCAATTTCCTCAGACTTTATTTGCATGAGACTGACGTTGATCCAATGAGAAAAGGCTGCTGTTTTTGTCATATTTCGTGCCGCATATGTTAGCATCGCGTATAGCCTAGTACTTGAGTCGTAGCTGGCCAGGTTTGAGCAGACTTGTTACGAAGAACTGCATTTTTGATAGGGGTCTTCAAGTGAGAATGACGTTGATCAAGGCGTTGCTGACGACTTTTATCACGTCAGCAGTTACGTCCTTGATACCACGTGCATCTCTTTCAATTGTTGCCAAGTTTTTAGGCCTGTCAGATGAGGTGAATTTTTCATGTAACTTTCACCTTTCAAAAATGACTTATTTTAAATCTGCCCCCACCCCACCCCCACCCCACCCCCATCCCCCCTGCCCCTTCAGTTCTTTTGTTTCTGTCTGTGTTTGTCTTTTGGCAGAACCATGGACTCAAGATCTTGTGTCTCTAGTTCAGTCCTACTGTGCAGCATTAAAAGATGGCGTGTTCGTTGTTCATTTTATCTGATAGTGTCAGTGTTGAATCATAGGCCCGTTCCCTTCTCCATTTCAAGGCCTTCCCCCGTGGGGATGCCGGGGGCTTTTTCGGTAGAAATAGTATCCCCCCCCCCCCCCCCCTTCTGGAAATTCTGTGCTAGAAAATTCCTCTTTTCTGTTACTCTGTTTGCTTTCTGTCATTTGTTCCTGTCGATTTCTGAATTGCTGGTCCATTCACCTGTATGTGTTCGATAAAGTCTTACCTACTTTCTCTTAGGATTGATGATTAGTTACATGTATTAAGTGCATTTTTGCCTCTAAGGAAATGAGATATGCAGAAGCAATTTTACGTAATTTAGTCCCGTTGTATATATGTTTTAATGTCCTTAGTTATGTTTAAATTTGTATTCAGATACACTTTTTTTAAATCCCCTGTGTGATAAATTGGACGGAGTGGTCAACGCCAGGGGCATCTTTTTAGATTATGTGCGCGAATGCATTGACATGTGTACTTAATTTTCTTTTCCTTTTTTTCTTGTTGAGGTATAGTGTATGTTTTGAAATGTTCGTAGCCCTGATATGGCTCTACGCATTGGCTGAGCTTTAAACAGCAATAACAGGTATTTCAAGGCCTTGTCAACATGTAGGATTTTGCGTAGGCTAAAAGAATATGTCAGATGATTGTTGGCAGATCTGGGCCGAGCGGAATATGGAACTGCCCAAGTATGATGAATCCTCCTTGAACAAAGTCCAGACTCTAGCGCTCACTCTTCTTCCTCTTTGTTCTGTTTGTGTCCTTTGTCTTGCGTTGGTCGGTTCTTTTGACAGTGCCATGAATTCCTTATCTGTCTGACATTTTGAGTTCAGTCCCAGCCCACAACATTTTAACTGGTCTGTTCACTGTCCATCTTAGTGTTTCCATCATCTGCTGGTGTCAGTTTACCGTTTCACAATATGTTCTGGTGTCCTAAGGTATGCTTAAATTTGTATTCTGGTGTGTGTGTTTTTATTAAATCCCCTGTGTGATAAATTGGACGGAGTGGTCAACGCCAGGGGTATGTCCTTAGATTATGTGTACGAAATTATTGATATGTGTACTTAATTTTCTTTTCTTTCATTTTTTTCCTGTTGAAGTTTTGTATATGTATTGAAACAGTTATAGCCCTGATATGGCTCTACGCAGTCGGCTGGGCTTTAACTCTTTCACTCCCGCACCCTGTCCACCAGCATCCTGCATTGTCAACCATACTAGCAGTGCAAAAACTTTACCCTTTGACTCCCTCACCCTGTCCACCAGCATCCTGCATTGCCAACCATGAAAAGCAGAGCAAAAACTTAACCCTCTGACTCCCGCACCCTGTCCATCAGCACCCTCTTTGTCTTCGGCCACTCTGTAAGTCCGTCCAATATCTTCCCCCTGGGTCTGTCTGGTGCTCTCTTTCCCTCCCACAACACAAACAATAAAATATAAATACGATAACACATATCAGATAGAATGACGGAGATCTTTTCGTTCCGTTTGGTTTTGCGACTTAGTAGTTACTGTTGTCAGTAGGTGGGCTGTATAAAATAACAGAAGGTCAGGTTCCAGCCCTACCACCAGAAAAATACCTGACCCCAGTGGATAAGACCAAAAGGAAAATCAAAATGAAGACCTATGCAGACCACGTGGCAACAAACATCATCGCCAAACACGCATGTAACAACAGTCGTGGCTACAAAGTCCCCCAGACAAGGACAGAGCAGTATGGATGCTCTTTCTTCACAAGGATGTTGAAGACTGGAACAAGCTGGAGGAAAGGAGGTAGTGCAGGCACGCTCCGTCGCCGCATTTTCTGCAGCACTGGGCAGACGGCCTCAGCTGCCTCCCATAAATAAATCAGCCCCCCCCCCTCTCCACCCCCCACCCTCCAGCCCCACCCCCTCCCCCATCCCCCCACCCGACTAGGGAGATGCAGCGCCGCAACAGGACATCTTTGAGCTGAACTCGGGGTGTCCGTTGGGGCAGTAGTTTCCCCCCTCCCCTACACCCACCCCACCCAGTCGGACACAGCAAAGAAACTAAACGTCATGTTCTAAAAACTCAAGAGAAACTGTAGTTGAAACACCACTTAAATTAGTTATTTTCACTCATAAATAAATAAATAAAAAATTAAGTTATTATAGTCAAAAAATAACATAAAATAAATGAGGACTACTTATTCAAATCAAGCCATGCGCTCCTACCACCCGCTGCGACGATAGCCTGAAAAGGCTCCTGCAGCGTAATTTATCCAGATCCAGATGAATAAAGACACACCATGAAATCTTTCTAAGTACTTAGATTTGATTTTTATCAAGATTTTGCACTATATAAATATTGTAAGATCCAAAACAAGTGTGACTGCCCGCGCCCAAGCAAACAGGAACCAGAAGAACAAGAAAACCAATGCAAGCGCGTATTCAACAAAACAAGACAAACACAAGCGCAAATTTTCGGCCAACCGGCCTTTGTCAAGCGCGAACGCACGGTCACAAACAGATCACAAACACCAAACAAGGGATAATAAAAACAGGACTAAAAACTTCCCTGCCGCCTCGTCCAGTGGGTAAAAAGGGACCAAATGGAATCCCATGTCTTCATGAGCAGTAGTAAGAAGTGGGGAGAGGGGAGGCAACTATGATGTCAAAAGGGAAGTGAGATGAGTTCTGCAATTTTGAGAAGTGGACATGCCATATCGGTATCGCCCTGTTCTGAAGGGAGTAGATTGTGCCCAGTGCCATGAATCTGGTAGGCCTGGGAACAGGAAGAAACATGAAATGGCATGTCTGAATTCTGTTGCGCAAATGGATTACTATGGTTTGTCATTAAGACCATATATGGTTTGCGTGTTCCAAGTTTATTTATGAGATGGGATTCTCTGTCTTTCCTGTCTATGGTGCTGTTATTGTATAGAAGCCACAGACCTTTCACTGGGACAGAATAAAATGTTTTATTTATTTTAATCTAATCTAGTTTGACTGAGACTTTCTATCACTTGTCTCGCTTTACCTGATTGTTGTTGTTAATTCATTTGAATGCCACTCTTTCGCTTGACATGTCTTCATCTGACTCTGACATTTTCTTTAGTATATCATGTGCTGTATTACTTCTGTTGAGAAGTTCACTACTCTGTCATTATCTGTTGAAAATAATACTTTGTCTGATAATATATGTTGTATGTTTCACCTCTTCGCTGCCAAGGACGTTACTGGTACGTCTTCACAGTGTGTTACCTATCTTACCTCTTCGCTGCCAAGGACGTACTGGTACGTCTTCACAGTGTTACCTGTCTACCTCTTCGCTGCCAAGGACGTTCTGGTACGTCTTCACAGTGTTACCTTCTTACCTCTTCGCTGCCAAGGACGTCTGGTACGTCTTCACAGTGTGTTACCTGTCTTACCTCTTCGCTGCCAAGGACGTTCTGGTACGTCTTCACAGTGTGTTACCTATCTCACCTCTTCGCTGCCAAGGACGTTCTGGTACGTCTTCACAGATGTTACCTATCTCACCTCTTCGCTGCCAAGGCGTACTGGTACGTCTTCACAGTGTGTTACCTGTCTTACCTCTTCGCTGCCAAGGACGTTACTGGTACGTCTTCACAGGTGTTACCTTCTCACCTCTTCGCTGCCAAGGGCGTACTGGTACGTCCCTTTGAAGTGTGTTACCTGTCTTCACTTCTTCGCTGCCAAGGACGTACTGGTACGTCTTCACAGTGTTACCTATCTCACCTCTTCGCTGCCAAGGGGCGTACTGGTACGTCCTCGTAATGTGTTACCTGTCTACCTTTTTCGCTGCCAAGGACGTACTGGTACGTCTTCTAAGATGTTACCTATCTCACTCTTCGCTGCCAAGGGCGTACTGGTACGTCTTCACAGCATGTTACCTGTCTCAACTCTTCGCTGCCAAGGACGTACTGGTACGTCCTCGTAATGTGTTACCTATCTTGCCAAGGAATTAATGGTTCGTCCATGATACGTCAAGAATGTCTGTATTTCCATTTTAAAGCAGTGAAACCCAGACTTGCATGAGTTAGAAAGTTTTACCCAGCTCGAAGTAGAACAGATGAGTCAAGACCGGATTGAATGGAGGAGAATTGTTGTGACGTCTCTTGCAGCGGCTACCATGGAATTGGATGATGCTGACTGGAGGCAGGGACCCAGCTACATGAATTATGCTCGAGGCCAACGGAAAGTCATAGTTTATTTAACCCTTGACTCCCGCACCCTGTCCACCAGCATCCTGCCCTGTCAACCAAGCTGGCAAAGCAAAAACCTTAACCCTTTGACTCTCTCTGTCTCTCTCTCACCCTATCCATAGGATGAAAGAGTCGAAGGTTTAAGTTTTTTGCAGCTAGTGCCAGAGTCAAAAGGTTAAACACTGGAGTTTTGTAAGCACCCCTGTGGAGTTGTTGGTCTCTCTGCCAGACTGCTGACGACTACAGACATTCTTATGCCGTGTGAAACTGTCTGTGCTGACGACCTAACAATATGGAAGCACTGTTTACATCAGTCAGTTTACTGACAGTTTCAGTTTCTCATGATAGTGGCCAGTCCACTCTCGGAATAAATTCCATGTGCACTGAAATGCGAATGTATCTATATCTCTTCATATGCTTTAGTTAGACCATAGGGATGTACATGTATATGTATATGTGTGGTCAGGTCGGATAGATGTATCCGCTACTGGTAACCTGGAACCCAGTACTACCTGTCACAGGGTCGAATTGCTGGCGACTAAACCAGCAACCCCACCAGTCCTCTCAGGAGGTTGGTGAGGAGGGTGGCTAGAAACCCTGGTGGAAATAAATTAATCCATCAAAGGGCGCCAGCTCTGGAGAGCTACCCGCGGCCATCTAGCTAAGGGAGTAAACCCTGACAGTAAATCCGGTGTGGGGCCCCTAAGGCGGTTGGATGGCAAACTTTGTCACTTTCCGGCAGCTCCTGCGGCCGCGTTGGCACCAAAACGTAACAGCCCTGCTGTTCCTTTGGATCTGTCAGCGAGGTGGAGAGGGGGGACAAGTTGCATGGGCAACAGCCTGTCTTCCATATTACACTGCCCAGGCTTACATCCGTCCATTCATCCACAAACACTCTGCACCTACGACCTGGAGAGGACACTCCAGCCTCGCTACTAACACTAGTGTCGGCACAACACGGGAAGCAACAGATACCGGTGATAAGTCATTGCTCAACTGGCGTAGAGCTGACGCCAGGGGTTGCTTTTGACGGTGGGAGAGACCTTCGTGTCTTACTGGACAGCTACCGCCCACCTAAGCTGGGCAGCCCCCAGCCAGTTAGGTGCTGTCCCGCCACGACCTGCCTTCTTCATTGGGTGCATGAAGATTAGAAGAAAATCTGACAAGCAGGTCGTTAATTACCGCACCACACAAAAAGAAAAATTCAAATTCAAGAAACGGATCAAGAAAAGGATCAGCAGTGAAACTGGGCTGTTGGAATGTCCGAACAATGATGCCTGGGCTCTCCCAAGATCTGCAAGACATCAGCGATGCCAGAAAAATCGCCGTCATAAACAGCGAACTAAAGAGGCTCAATGTGGACATTGCCACTCTGCAGGAAACACGGCTGGCTGACTCAGGAACACTAAAGGAAAGGGACTACACCTTCTTCTGGCAAGGAAAGAGTTCTGATGCCCAAGAGAGCACGGAGTAGGCTTTGCAGTAAGGAACAGCCTGCTGAACATGATTGAACCAGGCAGCGGCGGTTCAGAACGACTCTTGACTCTCCGCCTCAACACCACCGAAGGCTATGTCACTCTCATCAGCGTTTATGCCCCAACTCTGTCCGCCTCTCCAGACACCAAGGATGAGTTCTACGAAAATCTTGCATCAACCATAAGGAACATCCCCAGGATAGAACAACTTGTTCTCCTGGGCGACTTCAACGCCAGAGTGGGTGCAGACAATGACTCATGGCCCTTCTGCCTCGGTTTCTTTGGAGTGGGGAAAATGAATGAGAATGGACAGCGACTGCTTGAGTTTTGCGCCTGCCATGAACTGTGCATCGCCAACTCCTTCTTCAAGACGAAGCCTCAGCACAAAGTCTCCTGGAGGCATCCCCGCTCAAAACATTGGCACCAACTGGATTTGATCCTAGTAAGACGTGCCGCTATCAAAAACGTTCTCCACACTCGCTCTTATCACAGCGCAGACTGCGACACAGACCACTCTCTGGTATGTTGCAAGATCAGGCTACAACCAAAGAAGTTCCACTGCTCAAAGAAACAAGGGAACCCTCGCATTGACGTCAGCAAGATGTCTCCGCCAGATCTTGTAGAACAGTTCGCAGAGGCCTTTCAGAGAGAATACAATGCATTGCAGCCCAGAGACTCTGCCACTGAGAGATGGGAAACGCTACGAGACACCATGCACCGCATTGCTATGGCCACCTTTGGGAAGAAAACTGTGAAGTCCCACGACTGGTTTGAGGCCAAATCATCAGAGATGACTCCCACTGTTGAGGCCAAGCGTGCCGCCCTCACCAAGTATAAGCGGTCACCCAGTGAGAAGAACCTGCAAATCCTCAGGGCTGCCAGAAGTAAGGTTCAGCTTAACGCCAGGCGCTGCGCAAACGAGTACTGGACAGAGCTCAGCGAAGAGATACAGAGTGCTGCTGAAAGAGGCAACATCCGAGGAATGTATGATGGCATCAAGAAGGCACTGGGACCAACACAGAGCAAGATCGCCCCCCTCAAATCCTCCACTGGGGAAGTAATCAGCAATCCTAGCCAACAGATGGAAAAATGGGCGGAACACTACTCCGACCTCTACCCCACACAGAACATGGTGTCCCCCTTAGCCCTCGATGCCATCAAGTGCATGCCGGTAATGGAAGAACTTGACGCAGAGCCAACTGCGGACGAACTCAGCAAGGCCATTGATAGCCTGGCATCAGGGAAGGCACCTGGCAACGACGGAATTCCCCCAGACCTCATCAAGCACTGCAAGACTTCTCTTCTGCACCCTTTGCACGCAGTTCTCTGTCAGTGTTGGAATGAGGGAGCTGTACCACAGGACATGAGGGACGTCAAGATCGTCACCCTGTACAAAAACAAGGGCGAAAGGAGCGACTGCAACAACTACAGAGGTATCTCGCTCCTCAGCATTGTTGGCAAAGTCTATGCTCGGGTCCTCCTAATCCGCCTGCAGAAACTGGCTGAACGCGTCTACCCGGAATCACAGTGTGGTTTTCGAGCAGAGAGATCCACGGTAGACATGGTCTTCTCCCTTCGCCAAATCCAGGAGAAGTGCAGAGAGCAGCGGATGCCCCTGTATATGGCATTCATTGACCTCACCAAGGCCTTTGACCTAGTCAGCAGAGATGGCCTTTTCAGGGCTCTCTGAAAAATCGGCCGCTCCCCCAAACTGCACAGCTTAATTGAGTCCTTCCACTCAAACATGAAAGGGATGGTGCAGTTCAACGGAAACCTCTCCAAGCCCTTCGACGTACGCAGCGGTGTGAAACAAGGCTGCGTCCTGGCCCCAACCCTCTTTGGAATCTTCTTCGCTCTCCTCCTGAGGCATGCGTTCAGCACAGCGCAAGAAGGGATCCACCTGCGGACCAGATCAGATGGCAGGCTCTTCAACCTCGCCCGCCTCAGAGCAAGGACAAAGGTCCGTGAAGCCCTCATCAGAGACATGCTATTTGCCGACGATGCCGCAGTTGTGACCCATACTCAGCGGGACTTGCAGTCACTAATGGACCGCTTCTCCCAGGCCTACAAAGATTTTGGTCTGACCATCAGTCTTAAGAAGACAAACGTCCTGGGCCAAGACACGCCATCTCCACCAGCCATCACCATTGATGACTACGAGCTTGAAGCCATCCATCAATTCACATATCTTGGGTCCACCATCACCGATAACCTCTCCCTTGACACAGAGGTCGACAAGAGGATCGGGAAGGCAGCCACAACACTAGCCCGCCTCACACAAAGGGTGTGGACAAATCCCAAGCTGACCACAAAGACAAAGATGGCTGTATACAACGCCTGTGTCCTCAGCACTTTGCTGTATGGCAGCGAGGCGTGGACCACGCATGCTCATCAGGAGAAAAGGCTCAATACCTTCCACCTGAGAAGCCTACGGCACATACTTGGCATTTCCTGGCAAGACAAGGTGACCAACACCGAAGTCCTAACCTGCGCTGGCCTCCCAACCATGCATACCATGCTGAGACAGCGTCGGCTGCGCTGGTTGGGCCACGTTCGCCGCATGGAAGATGGTCGCATCCCAAAAGACATCCTTTATGGTGAGCTTGCCACAGGGCAGAGAAACATTGGCCGCCCACAGCTGAGATACAAAGACGTTTGCAAGCGTGACATGAAGGCGCTTGAGATCAACACTGAGTCCTGGGAGGACCTCGCAGACGACCGCAACAGCTGGAGAACTACTCTCAAGAAACAGCTGCGGATTGGTGAGGACAAACTGTCAGCTGCTGCAGCAGAAAAGCGAGTTCGCAGAAAAGGGATGACAGCCAACAGACCAGCATCAGCATACACATGCGACTGCTGCGACAGAGACTGCCTCTCTCGCATTGGTCTGTACAGTCACAGACGACGCTGCTTGGACCAAGCAGACAGCCCATCTAGACATTAGAACGGATGTACTTTGTCCATGGTCAGTCATGACCGAAGGAGGCCTACTACTACTATATGTATATGTGTGTATATATGTGTATATGTGTTTGTGTATGTATATGTATGTGTCTATGTGTGTAAGTGTGTGTTTGTATATGTGTGCATGTATGTATAATGTTTGTGATTGCATGTGTATATATATATATATGTGTGTGCATGTATGTATGTATGTATGTGTATGTATATATATATATATATATATATATATATATATATATATTTATGTATATATATATATATATATATATATATGTGTGTGTGTGTGTGTGTGTGTGTGTGTGTGTTTTATGTGTATGTATGTAACATGTATGGGTGTATATGCAGATGTGTGTATGCATATGTATGTGTATGTCTGTATACATATATATATATATATATATGTATATGTATATTATATACATATATGTTTTTTTGTGTACGGATATTATATGTATTGCAATGAATGCTTCTTTCTTTCTACATTTTGTTAGATCTGTTGATTATGCATCGTGTACATTTCAAGATGTTTGTAAAAGCTATATATTTGAAAATGAATAAAAACAAGTTTTAAAAAATTCCATGTGCACTGAGGCCATAAATGCCATAAAATACATACGATCCATGATATAAACCTGTTTCCTGTGCATAGGCCCTACGCATGGTAAGGTCTCGGAGTGTACGTGTATGTGTGGGGGTGGGGGTGGGGGTGGAGGGTGGAGACTTTGTCATCATCATCATCATCATCATCATCATCAAGTACCTTGCCACATGGCGTTGGCGATCATGGCCCTCCATATGCATCTATTCCGTGTTGCCGCAAGCACATCTTCCACCCTCTCTGTCCTCAACCATTCTGCAAGTCCGTGTAATATTTTTTCTCGGGGTCTACCTTGTGCTGTTTTTCCCTCCAGCTCTCCTGTTGTGACCAGGTGCTCCTATTCCCCTTTCCTCATAAAATGGCCTATAAATGTTGCCTGTCTTTTCCTAATCTTCCTTATGAATGATCTTCTTGTGTCTGCCTCCATCAAGACTGTCTCGTTTGTTTTCTTTGCTGTCCATAGAACTCTCAACATTCTCTTTAGAAACCACATCTCGGCTGCCTCTGGCTTTGCTTGTTGACTGTCCACGCCTCACAACCGTATAACATTATCGGTACTATACAACTTTCATGAACTCTCTTCCTGGTGTTAATAGATAGGCATTTGTTGGTAAGAATATTTTTCATCTTCTTGAATGCTGGTTTGGCTTGGCCGATTCTGCTGGCTATTGCTGATGTGCATCTGCCTCTGGTGAAATGATCGTTCCCAGATATTTAAACTTATCAACTTGTCTCAAGGTTGTTCCGTTTCCTTTGTACTGACAATAAACCAGAATATCAGCGCAATCTGCCTGTTTTTTGTGGCAAAGCACAACTGAAGGTTCCATTGCAAAAGTGGCAGTATGTGTTTCGACTGTGCACTGTCGTGTCACCGTTTCTGTATAAAAGTCTTGGAGAAATGAAAAGGAAAAAGGTAGGCATGACAGGAGGCTGTGTGTGTGTGTGTGTGTGTGTGTGTGTGTGTGTGTGTGTGTGTGTGTGTTGTGTGTGTGTTGTGTGTGTGTGTGTTTGTGTGTGTATGTGTATGTGTATGTGTGTGATGTGTGTGTGGTGTGTGTGTGTGTATGTGTGTGTTTGTCTTGTGTGTGTGTGTCTGTGTGTGCGTATCTGTGTGTGGTGTGTGTGTGTGTGTGTGTGTGTGTGTGTGTGTGTGTGTGTGTGTGTGTGTGTGTGTGTGTGTGTGTGTGTGTGCGCGCGCGCATGTGTGTATTACTGTTACGCATTTCATATGCACTTAAAGAAACGTTTCTTTGGATTTTTTTGAGTGTGCATATTATTAGTTCATAATGTATAGGAACAACTTGTGTAAGATGTATTAAGTACATTCTATGGTCATTTACTCTCTAGCCAAACTGTCAAATCAAGTGTAATTATCTAATGATAAAAACAAATGTGTACAATTTCAATGGATGATGAAACATTTTTAGTTAATTATCACCCCACCCATCAAAACAAATTGCACGGCAAATAGACAATGCAGGCAAAACAATATATTTGGCACTGAATTGATTAATCAATATGACTGAATACCTCACTCAATCTGACTAAATATCTGTCTTATTCTGACTGAATATACAAAACCTTACCACATCTTAGAGCTTATAAACAGGTATAAAGTTCATGGTACTATCTCAGAAAGGACCCATGTAGAAACAGGCCCATACATGTATTTCGAGTCTGTTGACAATGTCTGGCAAGGCAGACGAATTAGCCTGTAGTGAAAATTTAGGATTAATCTACGTACAACCCCTCAAGTAGAAACAGGCCCTTACGGGTACTTCAGTGTACACCAGCATCGGGCAGCACAGCCGTTCTCACACTTATGTACACTGTATACAAGACAGTTAATCAATAGAGCCATCTGTAAACGCAGCTCTGCTGGGACGTTTTCAAAGATCGCCCCAGTGAAAGAGAGCGGTCCATTGTTTCAGTGGACAGGTGCTGGCCTGTGCTTGTCCACGTCAACCCCTCCTTCATGCATTCACTGGTAGAAGAACTTTCTCGAAAAGTCGTCTTAGATAGGTGGGGTCAGAGCCCCAGCGTGTTCTGATCCACGCTCTATAAATGAAAAAGGAAAATAACACAAGGGAATACAGACTCACAGAGAATAAAGGCCCACAGAGAACACAGACACAGAGAGACAGAACAGTCAGTCAGTCACGGTGTGTTAGGAGATGGGCCACTCAACTTGGCAGAGGTGCTGAGCCTTTGCTAGAATCGTGTAGTGAAGGTATGTTGATATTTTATTTCAATGTAGGGTTTAGGACTAATAGGCAAAGAAGTAGGATTGCTTTAGGACGTAGGCAAATAAGAATAAAGGATGAATGATTATGCTTTCAGTTGAATATGTTTATTAAAGAAACTATATTGAGTTGTAATGTATGTGTGGACTGCTTTGAAAGTTATTGCTACTGTACTTTGTGCGTTTCTACTTCTCTCTGTCCTTCCTCGTTGTTGTGCGTGTGACTTCTAAGTAGAGAAACAACTTCTCTATAAACATCCCCAATCCATCTACCTGTTATAGATGACAACACACAAACTCCTTCTTGCCAGAGTACGACCATTTTGGATCCTATCCATCACGTGACATCTGTGTCATCAGAGCATGTAGAATTCATTGTGAGCGCGGATACGCACGCCATCTTGTGGAACGGAACCTGAAACTGATTGAATATCTCACTTAATCTGATTTGATAGTTAACAAAGTTTCCCTGTGGGGGTGCTGGGGGCTCGTTCAGTATAAATAGTATTCCCACCTTCTATCTGATTTGATTTTTAATGAAATTTCCCTGTGGGGGTGCTGGGGGCTCGTTCGGTATACATAGTATCCCCACCTTCTAGAAATTCTGTGCTAGACATTTCCTCTTTTCTGTTACTGTTGCACATTTTGGCTCTAGGGAAACGATATATGCGGAAGCAGTGTTAGGTAATTTAGGCCCGTTTTTATATATGCTTTAGTGTCCTTAGTTATGTTTAAATTTGTATTCAGGTGTGTTTTTTTAATCCCTCGTGTGATAAATTGGACGAGTGGTCAACGCCACTCTGCAAGTCCGTCCAATATCTTCTCCCTTGGTCTACCTGGTGCTCTATTCCCTCCAGCTTTCCTGTTGTGACCAGGTGCTCCAATTCCCCTTTCCTCATAAAATGGCCTATAAATGTTGCCTGTCTTTTCCTAATCTTCCTTATGAATGATCTTCTTGTGTCTGCCTCCATCAAGACTGTCTCGTTTGTTTTCTGTGTTTTCCATGGAACTCTCAACATTCTTCTAATTCTTAGAAACCGCATCTCGGCTGCCTCAATCTTGTTCTGGCTTTGCTTGTTGACTGTCCACGCCTCACAACCGTATAACAGTATCGGTTCTATATAACATTCAAGAACTCTCTCTTCCTGATGTTAATTGACAGGCATTTGTTGGTAAGAATGCTTTTCATCTTCTTGAATGCTGTTTTGGCTTGGCTGATTCTGCTGGCTATTCCTGACGTGCATCTGCCGTGTGGTGAAATGATCGTTCCCAGGTATTTAAACTTATCAACCTGCTTTAGTGTCCTTAGTTATGTTTAAATTTGTATTCAGGTGTGTTTTTTTAATCCCTCGTGTGATAAATTGGACGGAGTGGTCAACGCCAGGGGCATGTCCTTAATTATGTGCGCGAATGCATTGATATGTGTACTTAATTTTCTGTTGGAAACTATTGTGTGTTGGGATGGTTACAACCCCTGATATGGTTCCATGCAGCTGGCTGGGCTTTAAAGGGAAATAACAATGACAGTAAAGTTAACGCAGTCTGAGCATTCTATTTAGTCTGACTTTCAACATTTGATGAATATATCCATCTGACTGTAACAAACTCCTGAGTATTATCAACCTTTTCACACAAAGAACACCGAAGAATGATGCCAATGTTCTGATACAGTACCAGCACCAACTGACAACTACTTGTCCAGTGTAGTGAAAAGACGATACCGATGAATCGGACACATTGTCCAGAGAGAACAGGATATCTCTCAGAGTGCCTGCCCTCCATTGGACACATGAAGGAAAATATAAGACAGGAAAAGCCAAGAACACAGGGCAACGAAAAATACAAGATATTCATCATCATCATCATCAAGTGCCTTGCCACATGGCGTTGGCGACCATGGCTTTCCATCTGTTTCTATCCCTTGTTGCCTCAAACACCTCTTCCACCCTCTTTGTCTTCAGCCACTCTGCAAGTCCGCCCAATATCTTCTCCCTTGGTCTACCTGGTGCTCTATTCCCTCCAGCTTTCCTGTTGTGACCAGGTGCTCCAATTCCCCTTTCCTCATAAAATGGCCTATAAATGTTGCCTGTCTTTTCCTAATCTTCCTTATGAATGATCTTCTTGTGTCTGCCTCCATCAAGACTGTATCGTTTGTTTTCTGTGTTTTCCATGGAACTCTCAACATTCTTCTAATTCTTAGAAACCGCATCTCGGCTGCCTCAATCTTGTTCTGGCTTTGCTTGTTGACTGTCCACGCCTCACAACCGTATAACAGTATCGGTTCTATATAACATTCAAGAACTCTCTCTTCCTGATGTTAATTGACAGGCATTTGTTGGTAAGAATGCTTTTCATCTTCTTGAATGCTGTTTTGGCTTGGCTGATTCTGCTGGCTATTCCTGACGTGCATCTGCCGTGTGGTGAAATGATCGTTCCGAGGTATTTAAACTTATCAACCTGTCTCAAGGTTGTGCCGTTTGCTGTTATTTTGCAATACATAACTTTATCTGATCGCTAACATCTGTTAAAAGTACTGTTTGCTGTGGCTACGCCATTGTGCTGTACATTTCACTTAGTCTGTGACTTTTTTCTGAACAATGTCCAGAACGTTTCTCTGTAGCGAGACCCCATAGCATAATACACGAAGATGTTGAAAGTGGAGTTGACATAAGCTAACATTTCATGGACCCAAACACTAGAAACGTAGAAGTTTTCATGCCGCCGACCAGCGTTCATTTCTGGGAAAAAGATCCAAGAGAAACGAATCAGAGCAAGTGGGGAAAGACAGGCACAGAAGAAGAAGGAATTACCGATTAACATCTTGGTTAGTGCCACTTCCCTTTGAGAAAATGATGACGATGTATCGGCGCGCCATAAGACGATCTGACGAAGTTTGACCACGGTGATTGTAGTTGTTGTTATGACCACAACCAACACCACTCCAGGCATTCCCACACCAAACACAAAACCATCCAAAAAGTCAATAATCTCCTGGTGAGCTTTGTAAAATTCTCCCTTTACAGGTGTCTTGAAGACCGCGCCAGAAACAGGATCGTAAATACACCCAACGCGATATCGGAAAGCCACGATGAAGAATAAACCTATCACCCCCACATAGACTCCAACAATGATGATAGCCATTGTTCTAGTACGCAGCAGAGTCTGGACCTTAAGGGGAATGAGCACACACAAACATCTTTCACTGGCGATGATGGCTGACAGAATGGGAGAAACATAAAGCAGACCTATAAAAACTGTCAGATTAGTATTGCAAAGGAAAGTAATTATGGGACCGAATCTTTCTTTAGTGGTAAACTGCATGTGAAGCTGTTCACCACTACGGAACATGGCCTCGATCAAAAAGAGTTCATCAGCCAAGGACAGGGCGAAGAGACACAGATTGACACGATCCTTGAGGCACTGTTTGTGAAACACCGCCATGTTGATGACGTTAGCTGGTCCACCAATCAGAAACAGGAATGCTAATACATTATTTCGAACTCTGTATGTTATGGCTTCCACTTCGGCGCTCACAATGTTATCAGGGTTATCCCAAGGTAGAAATTCCATTTCACTGAAGTTGACTCTAATGCATCCTTCCGGAGATGATGTGTTATGGGTGACAATTTGAGAACGACTGTGTGATGAAAAGGTATTCTGAATGTTCGTGTGATCATGGTCACTGACAAGGTCAAGGAAAGGGGTCACTGTGTTATCTTCAGCACTTGACGTCATATTGATGTGTGAAAAGCGACCAGTGTCTTAACATCTGCAGACTTATGGCATGTGTACGTGTGTTGGACTTACAGCACTGTCAAGTACAGACATGACATCACAGATATGACATCACAGACATGACATCACAGACATGACGTCACAGACATGACATCACAGTCATGACATCACAGCCATGACATCAGAGACATGATATCACAGACATGACATCACAGACATGACATCACAGACGTGACATCACAGGCATGACATCACAGGCATGACATCACAGACACGACATCACAGACATGACATCACAGACATGACACCATAGGCATGACATCACAGGCATGACATCACAGACATGACATCGCAGACATGACATCACAGACATGACATCACAGACATGACATCACAGACATGACACCATAGGCATGACATCACAGACATGACATCACAGACATGACATCACAGACATGACATCACAGGCATGACATCACAGGCATGACATCACAAACATGACATCACAGACATGACACCAAAGGCATGACATCACAGGCATGACATTACAGACATGACATCACAGACATGACATCACAGACATGACATCACATGCATGACATCACAGGCATGACATCACAGACACGACACCACAGACATGACATCACAGACACGACATCACAGACATGACATCACAGGCATGACATCACAGGCATGACATCACAGACAGGACATCACAGACATGACACCAAAGGCATGACATCACAGACATGACATCACAGACATGACATCACAGGCATGACATCACAGGCATGACATCACAGACATGACACCATAGGCATGACATCACAGACATGACATCACAGACATGACATCACATACATGAAATCACAGACATGACATCACAGGCATGACATTACACAAATGCCATCACAGACATGACATCGCAGACACGACATCACAGACATGCCATCACAGACATGCCATCACAGACATGACATCTGTGGTGTGTTAAATTGTATGCTTTAGAAAGGGGGTTGGACGGACTGTTTTTTGACAAAAGTAAAAATGTACGAGTTTCATGCCACATTTTCCGCCTTTCTCGAACATGCATGTTTGGTTTGTTAATACAGTCATCATCATCATCATCAGGTGCCCTGCCGCATGGCGTTGACGATCATGGACTTCCATCTGCCTCTATCTCTCGTTGCCCCTAGCATCTCCCCCACCCTCCTCGTCCCCAGCCACTCTCCAAGTCCGTCCAGCATTCTCTCCCTGGGTCTACCCGGTGCTCTCTTTCCCTCCAGCTTTCCCGTTGTGACCAAGTGCTTCAAATCCCCCTTCCTCATAAAATGTCCTATAAATGTTGCCTGTCTTTTCCTAATCTTCCTTATGAGTGATCTACTTGTGTCTGCCTCCATCAAGACTGTCTCGTTTGTTTTCTTTGCTGTCCATGGAACTCTCAACATTCTTCTTAGAAACCACATCTCGGCTGCCTCTATCTTGTTCTGGCTTTGTTTGTTGACTGTCCACGCCTCGCCTCCGTACAACAGTATTCATTATTATTATTGTCACTATATTCTAGTCACTTGAACTTCAGATCTGACATTATGCCTGATGGAGAATCTGTGACAAGAGGCGTTGAGGTTTTTCTTTCTCTTATTTTAATGAACTGCAGCATCCCAGTTAGCCTAGATGTAGAGCTAAGCTAAGCTAACCAGGATGCAAACTTTCATTTCAATAAGTAAAAAAACGGCAATGTCACCATTGATGGATTCTAAATTAGGCGTAATGTCAAATCTCTATACCTTTTAATGGACTTTATCAACGCACTGTATTAACCAACAAATGCCCATCAATTAACATCAGGAAGAGAGTTCTTGAATGCTATATAGAACCAGTACTGTTGTACGGATGTGAGGCGAGGACAGTCAACAAGCAAAACCAGAACAAGAATGAGGCAGCCGAGATGTGGTTTCTAAGAAGAATGTTGAGAGTTCCATGGACAGAAAAGAAAACAAACGAGACAGTCTTGATGGAGGCAGACACAAGTAGATCACCCATAAGGAAGATTAGGAAAAGACAGGCAACATTCATAGGCCATTTTATGAGGAAGTGGGATTTGGAGCACCTGGTCACAACGGGAAAGGTGGAGGGAAAGAGAGCACCGGGTAGACCCAGGGAGAAAATGCTGGACGGACTTGCAGAGTGGCTGGGGACGAGGGGGGTGGGAGAGATGCTAGGGGCAACGATAGATAGAGACAGATGGAAGTCCATGATCGTCAACGCCATGCGGCAGGGCACCTGATGATGATGATGATGACTGTATTAACAAACCAAACATGCATGTTCGAGAAAGGCGGAAAATGTGGCATGAAACTCGTACATTTTACTACTTTTGTCAAAAAACAGTCCGTCCAACCCCCTTTCTAAAGCATACAATTTAACACACCACAGATGCAAGTTTGAGAAAGACGAAATATTTGGCATGAATCTCGTACATTTTTACTTTTGTCAAGGAAAAAATCCCACCCACCCACCCCTCGCCCCCCTTTTTTTTCTTTTTTTCTTTTTTTTATGCATGCGATTTAACCACCAAAAAAAATGTTCGAGAATTATGAAACATTTGGCGTAAATGTAATACCAAAGGAAATAAGAGGGAAGCAGGGAGAATGTTTAAAATATCAACTAAGTAACATAACTCTTGAGAGTCACGGAGTTATCTCTTATGTAGAATTTCTCAAACCCAACACAGTTTGCGCTACCCATTCAGCCAGCATAGACGCAGCCACTTCACTTTATGCTTTGTGGCTGCGTCTATGCTAACTGAATAGGTACCGCAAACTGTGTTGGGTTTGAGAAATTCTACATGGGAGATAACTCCGTGACTCTCAAGAGTTATGTTAGTTGATATTTAGCATAAAACTGGTAAATTTTTACTGTGTCAGAAAAAAAAGCCCCCCCCCCCCCTTCCCCCCTCCCTCCCCTCCTTTCTAAAGCATACGATTCAACACACCTCAGATGCATGTTCGAGAAAGATGAAACATTTGGCATAACACTCGTACATATATAGTTTCGTGAGAATACTTGGTTTATTGATTGGCTTCATAGACAACAATGACACTGT
>JAPXFY010000014.1:2757510-2762510 GCA_030674185.1 Monoplex corrugatus | reverse complement strand
TGTGTATGTATGTGTGTCTGTGTGTGTGTCTGTGTGTGTGCATGTGTGTGTGTGTGTCTGTGAGTGTGTGTCTGTGTGTGAGTGTGTCTGTGAGTGTGTCTGTGTGTGTGTCTGTGTGTATGTGTGTATGTGTGTGTGTATGTGTGTGTGTGTGTGTGTGTCTGTGTGTGAGTGTGAGTGTGCGTGTGTGTGTGTATGTTTACACATCTTAGTTTACATCTGTCTGACTTTCTCCATGTATCTTTGTGCAGAGGATCTGGTTCATGATTTAAAGGTAAAAATTATATATATATATATATATATATATATATATATGTATGTATATATATATATATATATATATATATATATGTGTGTGTGTGTGTGTGTGTGTCTGTGTGTGTGTGTGTGTGTGTGTGTTGTGTGTGTGTGTGTGTGTGTGTGTGTGTGTGTGTGTGTGTGTGTGTGTGTGTGTGTGTGTGTGTATTGGACATAAAAAGATGAAGCGAAAAAGTCTAACAGCCTAGATACTCTTGTACACAATATATCGCACCAACCATGTCCTCCACAGAATTGGCCTCGCTTTTCGTTAATTCAACCGTTTGGCTCCCGCATACCATCCACCAACTGCAAAAACTCAGTCTTTTGACTTTCTCACCCTGTTCACTAGCTTCCTGCAGGAAGCTGGTGGATAGGGTGAGGGGATCGAAATGTTAATTTGTTTGCTTTGCTGGCATGGTTGACAATGCGATATATGCTGATTGACATGGTGCGGGAGTTTTAGGACTCAAAATCAATATACCGCTCTCTTTCTCTCTGTGAGTGGGATGCCTCGTTCTTATAACAGAGCCGTGGATTTATGATCTGATGTTCTGAGTTCAGTTCCACCCTGCAACATAAAACTGGCCTGCTTGCTGCCCATCTTAATGCTTCAGTCATTTTGGTGGTCATCATCATCTTCAGGTGCCTTGCCACATGGCGTTGGCGATTATGGACTTCCATCTGTCTCTATCTCTTGTTGCCTCAAGCATCTCCACCACCCTCCTTGTCTCCAGCCACTCTGCAAGTCCGTCTAGTATCTTCTTCCTTGGTCCATCCGGTGCTCTCTTTCCCTCCAGCTTTCCCGTTGTGATCAGGTGCTCCAATTCCCCTTTCCTCATAAAATGGCCTATAAATGTTGCCTGTCTTTTCCTAATCTTCCTTATGAATGATCTTCTTGTGTCTGCCTCCATCAAAACTGTTTCGTTTGTTTTTTTTTTTTTTTTGCTGTCCATGGAACTCTCAACATCCTTCTTAGGAACCACATCTCGGCTGCCTCACCCTACAACATGAAAACTGGCCTATCTGCTGCCCATCTTAATGCTCCATTCATTCTGGTAGTGTCAGCTTAGTATTTTCATAGGACCTGCTCCCTGGCTCCCACCCTTTTCTATTTGAAAACCTTGCCGGCGTATAGCGTTTCTGCGAAGACTCAATAAGTCGATGTCATTGCTGACTTTATTGCAGATGAGCATGTTGACATTGTTTTTATCACAGAAACATGGCTTAACCCCCTTGGTCATGAACCTATACATGCGAGTCTCACTCCGAGTGGTTACAGGCTTGCTTCTTTCCATCGCTCATCCCGAGGTGGTGGTATCGCCATCCTCTACAACGACTCACTCCATTCCCGCCTATCTTTCTCGCAGTCTCTGCCTTTCTCCCATCCTTCTTTCGAGCACGTTGAAGTATCCTTCCAATCCACCCCTCACCCCATCACCTTCTCCTGTGTCTATCGACCTCCACCTAGCTCTGCCAACAAGCTCACCACACCCATGTTTCTCTCTGACTTTGACCAACTACTTGACTACTACTGCCTCTTACCTGGAAATCTCATCATTCTAGGTGACATCAATGTCCACTACGACAACACTCACCGTTATGACACAAGACATATCATCAACTCTCTGTCCAATCACAATATGACACAACATTTCTGAACCAACCCATCAAAAAGGTCACATTCTTGACTGGATCATTTCTCGTGATCACCACAATTCAGCTACTGACAACTGCCTAGATCTTTCTACCCGTCTAACTTCAGCCCTTCCATCTGACCACTCTGCAATTCTCTGTTCTCCTGACATTTCTCCTCCTTCCCGTACCACGCGCACAGTGACTCGACGCAATCTCAAATCTATTGACCTGTCCACATTTTTATGTGATGCCTCCCGCCTCCTTTCTGAAAAGTCACATAACCTTGCCGATGAATTCTATACTACTCTCCACCATCTTCTGGACACTCATGCTCCAGCCACAACCCGTCTTTTACCTGACCGCCCCCCTACCCCCTGGCTCACTCATGAGATTGCCTGTGCAAAACGTGCCCGCCTCAGAGCAGAGCGCCGCTGACGCAAATCCAAACTCACTGTACACAGGCAACTTTTCCAAGCCTCTAAACAAAAGTATCCACCCTCATTGCATCAGCAAAAACAAGCTATTTCCAAACCAAAATCCTGAAGTGCCTTCTTCCAAAGAACTCTTTACAACCATGAATCATCTCCTTGGCACACGAAAAGATTTACCTCTCCCAACAAAACACACAAATGAAGAACTCCCATCTGTATTCTCCAAGTATTTCACCACCAAAATACAAACTCTTCGTGACAAGCTTGACAGGACACCCTGTCAATCATGCCCACCTGACCCTTCCTTCTCTGGCACACCTCTTATTACTTTTACCCCAGTCTCACAAGAAGAAATTCTCAACACAATCAGATCCATGTCGTTCAAAACCTGCGAACTGGATCCTCTTCCAGGTTCTCTCTACTCTGACTGTCTCCCTACTCTCCTCCCATTCATCACTGACATCATCAACACTTCTCTTCAAACTGGAACTGTCCCAGATTCTTTCAAGTCTGCTATTGTTCACCCTCTCCTCAAGAAATACAATTTAGACCCAAATGAACTGAAAAATTACCGGCCTATCTCTAATCTCTCTTTCTTGTCAAAACTCATCGAAAAAGTTGTCCTCAACCAGCTGAACTCTCATCTGTCTGCCAACAATCTCCTCAATCCTTTCCAGTCAGCCTACCGCCAGTGCCATAGCACTGAAACTGCCCTGCTACACATTCTCAACAATCTCCTCCTTGCAACTGATACTGGCAAAGTCTCTCTCCTCACACTCCTTGATCTGTCTGCAACCTTTGATACCATTGATCATGGTATTCTCCTTTCTAGACTTCATCATACTTTTGGCATCTCTGACATTGCTCTCTCCTGGTTCACTTCATACCTATCAAACAAAAAACAAACTGTTCTCATCAATGGCACTTACTCTCAACCTGCATACCTGACCTGTTGTGTTCCACAAGGATCTGTCCTTGGCCCTGTTCTTTTCACTCTTTACACCTCCCCCCTGTCCACCATCATCAACTCCCACTCTATAAAACACCACTTCTATGCTGATGACACCCAACTTCTAGGCAGTGACACACCAGACAATATACAGCGCCTCTTGATTCGCACCACTGAGTGTTACTCGGACATTAAGAACTGGATGACGTTCAACAAACTTCAGCTTAATGACGACAAGACAGAAGCTATCCTCATTGGCACCCGTCAGAAACTTTCTCAGCTGCCTCCTCTTTTTCTCCCATTATGTAACACATCAGTCCCAATTTCTGATTCAGCTAAAAACCTTGGTGTCTGCATTGACTCTACCCTCTCCATGAACAACTTTGTTTCTCAAACTGCCAGATCTTGCTACTATCACCTGCATCGTATAAGCCTGATCAGGAAGTATCTCTCTGTCGAAACAACTGCAAAACTCGTTCTCTCTTTCATAATGTCTCGCATTGACTATTGCAATTCACTCCTGTCTGGTCTTCCTGCCTCCACCATTCACATCCTGCAGCGCATTCAAAACAATGATGCACGCCTTGTACTAAAAAATAAAAAAAGCTGACCACATATCTCCTCTCCTGGCACAACTTCACTGGCTCCCTGTATCAAAGCGCATACAGTACAAACTAGACACCATGTGCTACAAAAGCCTCAATAACGCAGCCCCCGATTACCTGTCAAGCCTACTTGAGATCTATGTTCCCTCACGTACCCTCCGCTCTGCCTCCGATCCTCTGACTTTTCGCTTTCCACGCACTAAGCTCAATACCTATGGTCCACGAGCCTTCTCTGTTTCTGGTCCACTTTCCTGGAATAAACTTCCTCTCTCTGTCCGTCAGCAACCTACTTTTGTCTCCTTCAAGTCCGCTCTCAAAACTCACCTTTTCTCCTCTACATAAAATCCTGACCTCACTCAACCCCCTCTGCAGCCTGTCTCCACTCGGAGGGGAATCACATTGTAATATATAATTGTATATAATATGCTCTCTATAATTTCCATTGCTTTTGTTCTTTCTCCTCATTTTAGCCGCACATCTCGGCTGCCTCACCCTACAACATGAAAACTGGCATGTCTGCTGCCCATCTTAATGCTTCAGTCTTTCTGGTGGTGTCAGCTTAGTATTTTCATAGGTCCTGCTCCCTGACTCCCACCCATTTCTATTTGAAGACCTTGCCGGTGTATTGCGTTTTTGCGAAGACTCAGTGAGTCTGTTTGTTAGATGGCAGATTGGGTGCAGCGCATGTGGAGTTGTGCGGGTTTCGATGAATCCCTCTTCTCAAACAGCTTTAATGTTAAACTGTCTTGTTCACTCTTTGAATGACTGTCTGTATGTTAGTCTGTCTCTGCCTTTGTTTGTCTCTGTCTCTCTTCTCTGTCTGTCTGCTTGTCTGTCTGTTTGTCTTTCTATCTCTGGCTGTCTTTGTCCTGTCTGTCTATGTCTGTATCTGTCTCACTTTCTGTCTGTCTGCCTGCCTCTGACTCTGTCTCTTTGTCTCTGTCTCTGCCTATCTGTCTCTCTCTTTCACACATACCCCTTCTCTCTCTTCCTCTCTGTCCCCCCTCTCTCTCTTTCTCTCTCTCTCTCTCATTGCCATTCTGTCTCTTTCATACCCCTTCTCTCTCTCTCTCTCTCTCT
>JAPXFY010000014.1:2750010-2752510 GCA_030674185.1 Monoplex corrugatus | reverse complement strand
TTCACAGACGTCATTGAAAATGAAGTGAGAGAGACGCAGATCTGTGAAACGGTGCTTCCCGTAAATCATTTGCAGTCTTTTTGCTTCCAAAAGAAGAAGTCAACTGCCATCTCCATTCCTCCCTTTCCACCTCTATTCCCATCAGGATGTCTTTTTGTTTTGTTTTGTTTTTGTTCTTGCTGTCCTGTCTCCATTTTTAATGACTACAGAATATGAGACAGTTGTTGACAATGCTGTCATGACGATGGGGATGATTAGCATGATTTCATGGATTTTCATCCTTTGTTGAGGCTACGTAACAAGCCTTTAACTCTAAGTTTTATAAAGTATTCTGGAGTTGACGAGGCCCGAGAGACACAGATACCTGCGGTGTTGAAAAGGAATTTTGAGCAACACCTCCAGTGATGCATCCGCGAAAAGATGATGTTTGACCGTATGGTCCCAGTCTTCCCAATGAGCCCACAACACACTCAACTATGGGTGGGAGCCGGTTGTGGCTGAACAGTCCCACAGTGATTCTGAGAAGACTGATGGGATCCGAACCCACAACTTTACGGCTGGTAGTCTGGTCCATTGTGCTAACCTCTGCACTATAGCGATGGTCTTTGTCCAACATAGTCTTCAAAGCAAGGTATGAACAGTTCACGTTGTACAGTGCTCAACAGGCATGCTAGGTTTAGATGCCAACGTAAGCTGACATGTATCCATGAAAAAATAAAATGTTGCCTATTCCACGAAGATTGAAACTTTTAAAGGAATAAAATTTCCGTATAAAATCCAAATGTTTTGATGTTACCGGACAAGAGCAAATGTCAAAATGGCGTGACCACCTTTGTTTATTTCTCTGTTTTCATGTTGGTTCAAAAAATTAAATTCTTCACAATTTGTTGTAGTGTTTTTCTTGAAACTGAGTGTTACGGTACAAAAAAGCTGTTACACATGACTTGACCATCTTTATTTCCTTATCTTTATTGTGATTTTTTTAAAACATTGCTGTATTTCTATCACGATTCTCTTTATTTATTTTTTTTGCAATAACTCCCTTTGCATTCTTCTGTTAGTAATTTTAACTCTTTGAAACCTGACCAAAGTTTGCCCAAGATCTAAGTAAACAGCGCAGGGATCGTTCTGGTATGTTAATTATTTTCTCCATGGTGACCTAAAGCTACATTTCTCTGTTGAGCCCCCCTTTAACTTAAAAAAATAGGCCATGCAAATTCTGAGAGAGTGAGAGAGAGAAAGGGATGGGGAGGGAAGGGGAAAAGAAAACTACCATTATCTTCAGGTTAAAAAAAAACATAGGGGTGAAAAACTTTATCAGCGATGTTCTTCTGTAACGACATTTTACCCCCCACCTGCCCTCGATCCGCCCTTTACTTTTCACATTTTTCTCCCCTTCTTCTTTATCTGTCGTTTTTCTCGACAAAGAATAGATAAGACCATATAGCATGCAGTACAAAAGCCACAAGAAAAAAGAAAATCCCACTCGGGGAAAACTTGAGGGCTGACTCGCAAAGCGTGGTTAAAAAAAAAAAAAAAGCGGCCATCCATCCATCTATCCACACCTATAAAAAGCGAACATTTGTTTCAAATGTAAAAACCACGGTGCAGCTCGGCAGGCGCGGGTTTGATAAAGACGTTTTGCAGACGATTCGCTGGGGACAAGTCTCGTGCGCCTTGTAAATAGACGCATGATAGTAATCAGATCGTGGGGGACGTCGGGGATAGCTCTCCGAGATTAGAGAGCGCAAAAAGAGGCCCCCGAGCAGCGCGGGAGGGGGTTTCCTCCCTTGGTGGGTAAACGCCTCATTTGACGGCGCCGCCATGTTTGCAGAAGTCATCAGTACACGTGCGTTTTTCGATATTCCACTTGTTGTAATCTGCACGCTGGCAGGCAGTCTTTCGCGCGCGAGGATTTGGCAGAGGACTCGGCTTCCACGGTGTTCTTTGTGATGGTAGACAAGGAATCCGGGGTTATCTGAGGGTGTCAAGCAACACAGTTTTTGTGGACTGGATTCTTTCCTTTCAGTGCCATCATCATCTTCACCACCTCTGTTCGCAATCCTTAGCAAGGAGCTTCTCTAATTGTTCTTACATTCTTTCGTCTTTCTTCTACAGCCATGTTGTTTCTTGATTACCCCCCTCCTCCCGATCTTACTGTGGATATGCAGAATGGAATAAGTAAAGGCACTGCTGAAATGTGTGTGTGTGTGTGTTTGTGTGTGTGTGTGTGTGTGTGAGTGTGTGTGTGTGTGTGTGTGTGTGTGTGAATGTGTGTATGTCTGTGTGTGCGTCTGTGTGTCTGTGTGTGTGTCTGTGTGTGTGTGTTTGTGTGTGTGTGTGTGTGTGTTTGTGTGTGTGTGTCTCTGTGTGTGTGTGTGTGTGTCTGTGTGTGTGTGTGTATGTCTGTGTGTGTGTGTGTGTCTGTATATGTATGTATATGTGTGTGTGTGTGTGTGAGTCTGTGTGTGAGTGTGTGTGTGTATGTGTGTGTGTGTGT
>JAPXFY010000014.1:2740010-2745010 GCA_030674185.1 Monoplex corrugatus | reverse complement strand
TATCAGTATCAGTATCAGTATCAGTATCAGTATCAGTATCAATATCAGTATCAGTATTAGTATCAGTATCAGTACCAGTATTAGTATCAGTATCAGTACCAGTATTAGTATCAGTATAAGTATCAGTATCAATATCAGTATTAGTATCAGTATCAGTAATAATAATTACAATATTTAATAATTACAATATTTATATAGCGCAAAATCTTGATAAAATCAAATCTAAGCGCTGAAGCAGACACACACGCAGGCACGCACGCTCGCACACACACGCACGCACACATGCAGACACACACACACACACACACACACACACACACACACACACCCACACACACGCATGGCTATAAATGGGGAGAAAGAATAAAAGCAATAAAAGCAAGAATAAAAGCAATGGAAAATTATAGAGAGCATAGCATATACAATTATATATTATAACCATGTGGTTCCCTCCGAGCGGAGACAGGCTGCAGAGGGGAGGGTTGAGTGAGGTTAGGATTTTATGCAGGAGAGAAAAGGTGAGTTTTGAGAGCGGACTTGAAGGAGACAAAAGTAGGTTGCTGACGGACTGAGAGAGGAAGTTTGTTCCAGGAGAGTGGACCAGAAACAGAGAAGGCTCGTGGACCATAGGTATTGAGCTTAGTGCGTGGAAAGCGAAGAGTCAGAGGATCAGAGGCAGAGCGGAGGGTACGTGAGGGAACATAGATCTCAAGTAGGCTTGACAGGTAATCGGGGGCTGCGTTATTGAGGCTTTTGTAGCACATGGTGTCTAGTTTGTACTGTATGCGCTTTGATACAGGGAGCCAGTGAAGTTGTGCCAGGAGAGGAGATATGTGGTCAGCTTTTTTCTTTTTGAGTACAAGGCGTGCAGCATTGTTTTGAATGCGCTGTAGGATGTGAATGGTGGAGGCAGGAAGACCAGACAGGAGTGAATTGCAATAGTCAATGCGAGACATTATGAAGGAGAGAACGAGTTTTGCAGTTGTTTCGACAGAGAGATACTTCCTGATCAGCTTTATACGATGGAGATGATAGTAGCAGGATCTGGCAGTACCAGTATTAGTATCAGTACCAGTATTAGTATCAGTATCAGTACCAGTATTAGTATCAGTACCAGTACCAGTATCAGTATCAGTATCAGTACCAGTATCAGTACCAGTATCAGTATCAGTATCAGTATAGTATCAGTATCAGTATAGTATCAGTACCAGTATTAGTATCAGTACCAGTATCAGTATCAGTATCAGTACCAGTACCAGTATCAGTATAGTATAGTATAGTATCAGTATCAGTATACTATTAGTATCAGTATCAGTACCAGTATTAGTATCAGTATCAGTATCAGTATCACTATCAGTACCAGTACCAGTACCAGTATCAGTATCAGTATAAGTATAAGTATCAGTATCACTATCAGTATCACTATCAGTATCAGTATCAGTACCAGTACCAGTATCAGTATAGTATCAGTATCAGTATCAGTATCAGTATCAGTATCAGTTTCAGTTTCAGTATCAGTATCAGTATCAGTACCAGTGTCAGTTTCAGTTTCAGTATCAGTATCAGTATCAGTATCAATATCAGTATCAGTATCAGTATCAGTATCAGTATCAGTATCAATATCAGTATCAGTATCAGTATCAGTATCAATATCAGTATCAGTATCAGTATCAGTATCAGTTTCAGTTTCAGTTTCATTTTCAGTTTTAGTTTTATTTTTTTTATTTCTCAACACAATGTCTCCACGCTCGGAATAAATTCCATATGCACAGATACCACTGATGACATGTGATAGAGAAGATTCCAAATGATGATGGCTTAAGTCTTAGGTCTGGATTTAAGCCATATGTGCTGGTAAGTTCTTGTAGTCCTGTTGTGGTCTTACCTTGCGTATGGATTTTGTATGTCTTAAAGTATGATAAGTGAGAGAGGAAGAAAAAGAAACAAAGATGAGAGAAGGAGGGGAGGAAAGATCAATGAGAGAGACAGACAGACAGACAGACAGACAGAAACAGAGGCACAGAGAGAGAAAGAAAGACAGAGAGACATAGAGAGACAGATATGGAGAGAGACAAAGAGAGACAGAGAGAGAGACAGAGACATAGAAAGACAGAGACAGACATAGAAAGACAGAGAGGCAGAGAAAGAGAGAGACACAGAGAGAGAGACAGACAGACAGACAAAGAGAGACAGAGAGAGAGAGAAAGAGAAAGAGAGAGACAGAGACAGAGACAGAGAGAATAAGAGACAGAGAGACAGAGACACAGAGAGAGAGAGAGTATGAGTGTATGTGTGTTTGTGCGCGCGCGCACGTGCGCGCGTGTGTGTATGTGTGTTTAAAAAGGATACCATACTCCGTTGCAGTCTCAATTTGCGCAAAAAGCACCGGCCTCTTTTCTGGGAACCTCGCAGTGTCGGGTTCGGATCCCCTAGGGCCCTGGGTGAGCCATGGAGATACCCGGAGGGGCCCGTCCGCATCTTATGCACTCGTTAAAAGGCAGTCTGCCTCATCAGCACTGGTCCACGGGGGCTGTTATTTCATCGCTCCAGTGCGTCGCATCTCTATCCGTTGCTCCTCCCTCCCCTTGGTGCAGTTTTTACTGTTAGAATTTATTCCCCTTCCCTGGTAAAAAAAAAAATTAAATAAAAAAATTTTAAAAAAGGCTTGCCCTCAGATGGGGATGAGTTTAACACCAGGGAATGAAGTTCTGAGTGGGTGTTGTGTGTCTGTATAATAAGCAGATTGACAGAATAAATTAGAAGCAAACATTGTGCTGAGTGAGTGTTGTTTGTATGTATAATAAGCAGATTGACAGAATAAATTTGAAGCAAACATTGTACTGAGTGGGTGTTGTATCATTATCATCATCAAGTGCCTTGCCACATGGCTTTGGCGACCATGGCCTTCCATCTGTTTCTATCTCTTGTTGCCTCAAGCACCTCTTTCACCCTCTTTGTCCTCAGCCACTCTACAAGTCCGTCCAATATCTTCTCCCTGGGTCTACCTGCTGCTCTCTTTCCCTCCAGCTTTCCCGTTTTGACCAGATGCTCCAATTCCCGTTTCCTCATAGAATGGCCTATAAATGTTGCCTGTCTTTTCCTAATCTTCCTTATGAATGATATTCTTGTGTCTGCCTCCATCAAGATTATCTAATTTGTTTTCTTTGCTGTCCATGGAACTCTCAGCATTCTTCTGAAAACCACATCTCGGCTGCCTCAATCTTGTTCTGGCTTTGCTTGTTGACTGTCCATGCCTCACAACCGTGTAACAGTATTCGTTCTATATAACATTCAAGAACTTTCTTCCTGATGTTAATTGATAGGCATTTGTTGGTAAGAATGCTTGTGTTGTATATGTGTAGGATAAGCAGATTGACAGAATAAATTAGCAGCAAACACTGATATTCAGGGAAGAAAAAATCATAAGTCCACGTGATCCATGAGGTGTGTGTGTGGCGTAGTTGTTAAAGAAAGAAGGAAACAGAAAAAAACACGAAAAAAGAATAAGAACGCGTATTTAATACAAGACAAGACAAGACAAGACAAGACAAGACAAGACAGGCGCATTTAATACAACAAGACAAGACAGGCGTTAAAGTACTTGCCTGGGACGTGACAAACCTGGGCTCAAAACATGGATTGGACAGAGATTTTTGTCCTACCTTCACTTTTTCCTAAGTGATGGTCTAGGTGCTAGTCTTTCAAATGACATGATAAACCAATCTGCAGTGAGCAGGGTGTTCTTAGGGTACGTTAAAGATCCCACAGCAACAAAGGAGCTGTCCCTGGCAAAATTCTGTAGAAAAATTCATTTTTTCATTGGGGAGTAGAAATACACGCATATAAACAGAAAGGGGTGGCGCTGTACTTGCGGTGACGCGTTTTCCACAGGGAGGGTAACCTGAATTCCACACCGTCAGTCTATTTTGACAGACAAGAAATAAATACAAAAAAACAAACAAACAAATAAACAAACAAACAAACAAAAACCGAGTGCGTGATAACGCGAGACTGTGTCAGCGCATGAGTATACACAGATATTGACTTTGTATTTTACCGAACTGATATTTTGTGGCTAGGATTGGGAGCTTTCATATTAATTTTGGCTGGCATAATAATTTGGGGCATTACAGAAAGTCTCAGTTTATTTCATTAACATTGTTATTGATACACATGTAGACAGTAATTGATAGAACCCTTAAGTCATGTAGAACAGCAAGACCTTATCAGCATGTTGGGTTTACGTGTATGCGTGTCCGTATTGGTTTTGTCATGATGATGATGATCATCATCAGGTGCCTTGCCGCAAGGCGTTGGTGATTATGGCCTTCCATCTGTCTCTATCTCTTGTTGTCTCAAGCATCTCTTCCACCCTCCTTGTCCACAGCCACTCTGCAGTCCGTCCAATATTTTCTCCCTGGGTCTACCTGGTGCTCTCTTTCCCTCCATCTTTCCCGTTGTGACCAGGTGCTCTAATTCCCCTTTCCTCATAAAATGGCCTGTAAATGTTGCCTGTCTTTTCCTAATCTTCCTTAAGAATGATCTTCTTGTGTCTGCCTCCATCAAGACTGTCTCGTTTGTTTTCTTTTCTGTCCATGGAACTCTCAACATCCTTCTTAGAAACCACATCTTGGCTGCCTCAATCTTGTTCTGGCTTTGCTTGTTGACTGTCCACGCCTTGCATCCGTACAACAGTGGTAAGAATGATTTTATGATCAGAATGGAATGAATAACTTCCTTCAGGGTGGTGACGTTGGCAGCGTAATGCATACAGAAAATATTGTGAACGTAGAAATGCTGTTTCGAGAAAATTGAAACTGAAATCAGTCAGACAGACAGCTAGTCAGGCAGGCAAAGGAAGAGACTGTTGTTTTACTGCATCTTTAACAAAGCTAATGTCTGTGTTCGTGTCTGTGCTTACATTATTGTCAGGCCTTTATGTGACATGTAAATCAATATGAATTATATTTCCTTATCAACATATGCACACAGAACTTTCA
>JAPXFY010000014.1:2719747-2722247 GCA_030674185.1 Monoplex corrugatus | reverse complement strand
TATTATCCACCAATATGTGACTCTGTAAATGACGGTGGCCGTGTACAAACAGCTATATACATTCGGGAAGGACTGAACTATTGTGAACGAACATCGCCAGTACCTAAATCTACCGCATTTATTTCATCATGTGCAATCATTATAAAATTTTCCTCATCGTTAGTTGTGAATATGGCCTCTGTATACTTACCAAGAGGCCCAGATTCTGTGAACACTGAATGGTTAAGACACTTTCAAGATCAGGATGACAAGTGGATAATTGGAGGTGATTTTAATGCACATGCCCCATTTTGGGAAAAGTATTGCACAAACATAACAAGCAACAAGTTGATCGAAAATATTGTAGATTCCAATTTATATTTACTTAACAACGGACACGTTACCCGGATCCCCGATATACCAACCCACAGACCCACAGCTATCGACCTCACTTTAATCTCACCATCCCTAGCCCCAAACGCCACGTGGCAAACAGAGGATGACTTGTTGGGATCAGATCACATCCCCATACGTCTTACCCTAAACCATACTACTAAAATAGACGCCATGCCACAAGATAGTTTACCCAAGTTTAATTATAAAAACGCAGACTGGATCAGTTTTAAGGCAATCCTTGAAAAGACAAGAACAGATCTATCTGAAGCAATGAACATAAACGACATGTACGAAGTTTTCTGTAACTCACTGTTAAGAGCTGCTAACATTTCAATTCCAAAACTTACAGTGTCGAAAATAGGAAAACATCATGGAAATGTCTGGTGGAATGAGGATTGTCAAAAGGCAGTGAACGAAAAGAAAGAAAAATACAAAATCTATTTAGCAAACAGGTCACCTGAAAATCATACAGCGATGAAAAGTGCCAACATTAAGTGTAACAGAATCATAGAGCAAGCCAAAGAACAACACTGGACGTCTTTTTGTAAATGTGAAGTAAATGACCACAAAGACATGATAAAGATTTGGGAAAAACTAAAATTAATGAAAAACGGGATTAAGTTGCCATCAATTCCAGTAAAGCTAGAAAATAACCCTTTTCCTAGCTCACTGGAAAAAGCAGAAGCTTTTGCAGACGTGTTTGCTGAGACCTGTCGTGTAGAAGGACTTCCTGTCTCTAGTAGAGACTATAGGGAACGAGAAGAAAAGAAAGATGTATATAAGGATCCTGCCTCTGATAATACTCACTACATGAATGCATCACTCACACTTCAAGAATTAAAAGATGCCATTCAGTCCCTTCCAAGTAAAAAAACGTCAGTTGGACTAGATGCAATTTCCAATGAGATGCTGAAAAATTTACCAGAAAATTTTATAATTTTGCTACATGACATATTTCAAAAATGCTGGAATAGTGGGAAAATGCCCAACAACTGGAAAGAAACGATAGTGGTTCCTGTACTAAAATCAGGTAAATGTAATACCGATCTGAAAAACTACAGGCCAATTGCATTAACATCACACGTATGTAAACTAATGGAGAAAATAATCTTAAAGAGACTGATGCACTATTGTGAAAAGAATAAAATAATACCAGTAAATCAGGCAGGATTTCGAAAAGGCAGGTCACCAGTAGAAATCCTAACAAAGCTAACTACTAACATAAAACAACAATTTGCAAGACGTCAATGTGTTTTAGCTACATTTTTTGATATAACGAAAGCATACGATCAAGTGTGGCACTCCAGATTGTTATTTAAATTTAAAAGTATTGGGCTGACAGGTCACATTTTTGACTATGTTAAGTGTTTCTTAGAAAACAGAGTATTTCAAACGAGGATTGAAAATGTATATTCCACGAAACGAATTCTTCAAATGGGTATCCCTCAGGGATCCGTTATAGCTCCCCTTCTTTTCATGATATTAATGCATGACTTACCCAGTAAAGTATCTAAGCATGTAGTTTTAGCTCAATATGCTGACGATTTATGCATGTGGATGCAGGTAAATATGAAAAGGAAAACTCCTTTGCGCTGTATTAATTATACACGCAAATGCTACCAATTAGAACTTGATAAAATAGCACGATACATGGTAGAAAATGGGTTACATCTATCCCTGGAAAAATCGAAAATAGTTTTATTTAATAATGGAGCTAACCCAGTAAATCTTCCCACTTTCAAACTGGGAGATACTCTTCTTCAGTTTAATGAGTCAATTAAATTCTTAGGAGTTTTTCTTACGGCAAAATTATCTTGGAATCAGCATATTGAATACTTATTAACCAAAGCTCAAAAAAGTTTAAATTTCTTAAAAATAGTTCGCAAACAGGCATGGGGTCAAGATATAACACTTGTTCACTTTGTAAACGCTGTTAGATCTAAATTACTACAAGAAATTCTCAGTGCACCGAAACATTAAATGAAAAAATGCAGAGCGATAGATGGTAAGTTTCAAATGCACTGGGTTTCAATGCATGCTTCCTGTCTTCGGGAAAATACGAAATCAAATGTTGCCTTGATGAAAAGGAAGTACGCTTCTACTAAATTTTTTTCAAACTGGAAAC
>JAPXFY010000014.1:2704747-2707247 GCA_030674185.1 Monoplex corrugatus | reverse complement strand
AAAATCTCACATGTGAAAACAATGAGCAGATCTTTCAGATCAGTTGGTAGTATGTTTGGTAGTATATCACATGTGAAAACAATGAGCAGATCCTTCAGATCAGTTGGTAGTATATTTGGTAAAATCTCACATGTGAAAACAATGAGCAGATCTTTCAGATCAGTTGGTAGTATGTTTGGTAGTATATCACTTGTGAAAACAATGAGCAGATCTTTCAGATCAGTTGGTAGTATGTTTGGCAATATGTCCAAACAGATGACGAAGTGAAACTTAAAGTACATTCTCCAGCTGACTTAAGAATACATTTGGCAGCATCAAAACCTGATTTGTGAATCGCTGGATGCTTGATGATTGTTACGTCCAGAGGGAATGTAATGGGTATGAAATAAAGATCCATCAAAAGTGCAGTATGGAAGGCTTGTAGTTTCAAACTGACAGTGAGAGTTTTACCCAGTAGAGATAAAGCAGATGAGAATTAACGAATTCTTGCGTGAGGAATAAAACATTAGATTGGACGAATTAAGAGAATGTTCAACACCAACTAGACATTAAACGCGAGAGGAAAAATGAACAAACGTTTAACAATTCATTTATTTACTTATTTATTTATTTATTTATTTATTTATTTATTTATTTATTTATTTATTTATTTATTTATTTATTTATTTATTTATTTATTGTTTATTTATTTATTTATTTATTTATTTATTTATTCCTTTATTTATTTATTCATTAATTTTGTTTGTTTATTTATTCCTTTAATTATTGACCAGCCAGAAATGAAGCACATGAAAGTCAACAGATTTTTTATTACTACAGGGAGATTTTTAAGTGACTAAAAAATCAGTAGTCTTGAATGCCAATTGTCATGGACACACCTGGTCCCCATTGCGATGTAAATCGTATTTTCTCTCGTTCTACGACAGTTGAACTTTTACTGTCACATTTTCCCTCTATACACGACTCAAGCAAGCCTGCTCATAATTTTACCTGTTCCCCCCAAAAAAATCCATGTGCGGATTCCTCTTGGGCCCTGTGTAATGCCGCATGTATACGTGTGCAGGTATGGATTCCTGCGCATGTTTGTGTTTGTATATGTGTGTGTGCACGTCTGTGTGTGTGTGTGTGTGTGTGTGTGTGTGTGTGTGTGTCTGTGTGTGTGTGTGTGTGTATGTGTGTGTGTGTATGTTGTGTGTGTATGTGTGTGTATGTGTGTGTCTGTGTGTGTGTATGTGTGTGTTCGTTCGTTATTTCTTTTAACGTCTGTTCACATATGTGCTTTTAGACGAAAAAAAAAAAAAAAAAAAGAAAAGGTGTCTATGGGGTGGGAGATTCTACGAAATCATAAAGACAGTTTAACATATTAATTAACATTAAAAAAATTATAGGACAATAGAAAAGCAATCATAACATTAGAACGATCAGGCTTGAACTGATTGCTCAGGGCTGTATGTGTGTATGTAACCGCGCGCGCGCGCGCGTGTGTGTGTGTGTGTGCTGTGTGTGTGTGTGTGTGTGTGTGTGTGTGTGTGTGTTGTGTGTGTGTGTGTGTGTGTGTGTGTGTGTGTCAGTGTGTGCACGTATACGCATGCGCATGCAACGAGCGTGTCCCGTGCTGGGTTATGACAAACCATCTGTGATTATCTGGTGGGGTAGAGGGGTAGAAGAGGATAATCTTACCGAATAAAAACATTGTAACAGTCAAGGAGTAATGATAAAACTAACAAGCAAACAAACAGAGGTAGGTGGGAGTTACAGGTATAAAAACAATCGGTCTTAATCAAAGAAAACGACCTACGGGACTGTGCAGTAAATGCCTAGCAAAGTGTAAATACAAAGTGAAATCAGTGTGTTTCTGTTTCAATTTTGAAAATGATGCAGGGAAATAAGGTCGCATTCGCTGACAACACAAAAGGTGTTTAACTGTTATAGACTCATTACAGACACATTTGATGGTATTATTGAACTTAATCCGAAGTGAGTCCAGATATAATCTGTAAGCTAAAGTTATTTCTAGTCTTGTAAAACCCTGGTATGTGTGTGTGTGTGTGTATGTGTGTGTGTGTGTGTGTTGGGGGGGGGGGGCAGAACCCTCATAAAACTTCTCCCAAGTTTGATCGTTCATATTTCGTGTGTTCCCCAGGTAACCTGTTTATCTCGTATATTCTTGATAATTTGGTATTAACTAGGAGGGTTAGCCCTGATATGGCTCTACACAGTCGGCTGGGCTTTAAACAACAACAACAACTGGGAGAGTCTGTATTTAGTGAATAGGATATCCCACCTCAGGTCAGAGGTGAGGATTGTGCCGCTTCGTGAGCACGACCAGCAAGAGAGTTCGGTGGGTCAGATATTCTGACAAGACCAGTGTCGTAGTTGGGCCTGGTGCTTTAGGACGTTGAAGAGAGGAAGACGTTGTATCGATGTATCCCTTGGACGTCAAGACCTGGACGAGGGGAGCATCCAAGTGTCCTGTCGTTTGTATTCGCTGTTTTTGGCC
>JAPXFY010000014.1:2684747-2687247 GCA_030674185.1 Monoplex corrugatus | reverse complement strand
TGTGAGTGTGTCTCTTTCTCTTTGGCTGTCTGTCTCGTCTGTCTGTCTCTGTGTCTGTCTCACTTTCACCCACTCTGTGTGAGTGTGTCTCTTTCTCTTTGGCTGTCTGTCTGTCTGTCTGTCTGTCTCTCTCTCCCTGTGTCTGTCTCACTTTCACCCACTCTGTCTGTGTGTGTCTCTCTCTTTCTCTTTGTCGGTCTGTTGTCTGTCTCTCTGTCTCTGTCTCTCTCTGACTCTGTCTGTATGTCTGTCTGTCTGTCTCTTTTCTTATGGAGGATAATACATAATTGTTAGCGATACGTATCATCAACATTTCGTATGCTTTCAAGGTAATCGTTTAGTTCTATTTTCTCCCGCTTTTGTTGTTGTTAGTTTGATCTTAGAAATATTATCTGTCTTCTCTGTTTTGTTTGATAACAAAGAAAAAAGGAAGGGGGGTGGGGAGAGAAAGTAAACTTCTTTGTCCTTATTCGTGCCATGAGATGGGATGTAACTCCATCTTTTCAGAACGTGTATGCGTGTGTCTGTGTGTTTTCTGAACGTTGGATTTATCTGGCTCCATTCAACGATTTTTGTTTGTTTGTTTGTTTATTTGTTTGGTTGTTTGTTTGTTTGTTTTGATTGTTTTGTGTTGGAATTATCTGGCTCCATTCAACGATTTTTTTGTTTGTTTGTTTTTGTTTGTTTTGTGTTGGATTTATCTGGCTCCATTCAACGATTTTTGTTTTTTGTTTGTTTGTTTGTTGTTTGTTTGTTTTGTGTTGAATGATCTGGCTCCATTCAACGATTTTTGTTTGTTTGTTTGTTTGTTTGTTTGTTTGTTTGTTTGTTTTGTGTTGGAATGATCTGGCTCCATTCAACGATTTTTGTTTGTTTGTTTGTTTGTTTGTTGTTTTTTGTTTTGGTTGGATTTATCTGCTCCATTCAACGATTTTTGTTTGTTTGTTTGTTTGTTTGTTTGTTTGTTTGTTTGTTTGTTTGTTTGTTTGTTTGTTGTTTGTTTGTGTTGGAATGATCTGGCTCCATTCACGATTTTGTTCGTTCGTTTGTTTGTTTGTTTGTTTGTTTGTTTGTTTGTTTGTTTGTTTGTTTGTTTTGTTTGTTTTGTTTTACACAATTTTAGCTCCGTTACTTGCTAACTTATAACACTTTGTTATTCAAAGACAGTAGCTTCAAGCTTTTTCTTGTTTGGTTTTTATTTTGTGGATCATTGCACTGAGGCAATTTTATTTTGTTTTACTGTTTCTTTTTCTGGTCCATTTTCTACGCTGCCTTAATGACCCACAGAAGTTGAGGCCATTTGTACAATAGATAATGACGATGACATGGGTGAGTGGTGGTGATGGTGGTGTGGCGGTTGATAAATCATCATGCTATGGAGTTCCATCTAGGATTAAAACAGCATAACAAGTCTGTGCTCTACGCTATCATAATATAGCCTGGTGTCAGCCAGGCCCGAGAGATACACACACCTGCGGTGTTGATCAAGAGACTTGAAATAACACGCCCTCATCGACGCATCTGTAAAATCAGTGAGACCCGATTTTGTGATCCTAGTCTTCGAATTGAGCCAATAGCACACCCAGCTCTGACCGACTGGGCCGGAAATTTTTACATTGATGATTTTAACAGGACTGATAGGGATTCGAACCTCACAACCGTCCAGTCGGCAATCCGTTGCGCTAACCACCGCACCACGGCGGCTGGTCACGTAGCATTAGGTTCTATTGAACCTGTCTTACATGCAAGCACATGGAGTTGCTTTTTATTTGTCTATTTTGTTTATATTAATTTCTCGGTAAATGCACTCATTCCAAATAAATGTTATGCATATTCTGACGTTATCCTGTACAAGCTTTGTTGTCTTTCACCCTCTAATGTCTCTGAGTGAAAAGAAATTGAATAAAAGAATAAATTGAACAAGCTAAAGTTGAAATAAACAAGCACGAAACAAAATGAAACGAAACGATGCGAAGTGAAACGAAGCCAAAACAAAGCAAAAGCAAAAACAAAGCAAAGCAAAACAATACAAAGCAAGCAAAGCAAATAAAACAAAACAAATAAAATAAAACAAACAAAACAAAACAAAACAAAACAAAATAAAATAAAATAAAACAAAGCAAAGAAAAACAAAACAAAGCAAAACAAAACAAAACAAAAGCAAAACAAACAAAGCAAAACAAAGCAAAACAAAGCAAAACAAAACTAAGAAAACAAAACAAAACAAATCAAACAAATCAAAGCAAAACAAAGCAAAACAAAGCAAAGCAAAGTAAAGTAAAGTAAAGTAAAGTAAAGTATAAAGTAAAGTAAAGTAAAGCAAAAGCAAAAGCAAAGCAAAACAAAGCAAAGCTAAGCTTTGCAAAAGCTAAGCTAAGTAAAACAAAGCTAACTCAAGCTAAGCTATCCAAGCTAAGCTAAGCTACGCTAAGCTAAGTTTTGCAAAGCACAGCAAATCAAAGCAGAACAAAGCAAAGCAAAGCAAAGCAAAGCTAAACTA
>JAPXFY010000014.1:2667247-2677247 GCA_030674185.1 Monoplex corrugatus | reverse complement strand
TCATAGATTCCTGTCCCTCTTCCCTCCTCATTTCAAGACCTTGCCAAGGTTTCGCGCAGGCTCGAGGAGTCTGCCAGATAACTGCCGACGGTCTTTGGTGGGGCGCGTATGGAACTGTCCAATTGCGATGACTCTGAACTGTAAACATGGATCATGGGGGTGGGGTGGTGGTGTGGAGAGTGCCTCTTCAGTCATATTCCGCTGTTTGTCGTATCTGGCCAGTTGTTTGTTGGTCCCCCGTACGAAGTCATCATCATCATCATCATCATCATCATCATCATCATCATCATCATCATTATCATCATCATCATCAGATGCCTTGCCGCATGGCATTGGCGACCATGGACTTCAAACCATCTCTATCTCTCGTTGCCCCTAGCATCTCCCCCACCCTCCTCATCCCCAACCACTCTGCAAATCCGTCCAGCATTCTCTCCCTGGGTTTACCCGGTGCTCTCTTTCCCTCCCGCTTTCCCGTTGTGACCAGGTGCTCCAAATCCCCCTTCCTCATAAAATGGCCTATAAATGTTGCCTGTCTTTTCCTAATCTTCCTTATGAGTGATCTACTTGTGTCTGCCTCCATCAAGACTGTCACGTTTGTTTTCTTTGCTGTCCATGGAACTCTCAACATTCTTCTTAGAAACCACATCTCGGCTCCCTTCAATCTTGTTCTGGCTTTGCTTGTTGACTTCACAGGATAAACGGTGTATTTTTCTAAGTGTTCTGTCGCTTCTTCACTGGACACACGATGTATTTTCTAAGTATGGCCTTGCCAAATACACACACCCTACCCATCATGACATACACCGTGGCCAGCTGGTGTGTGGCTGCTTATTCACGAAGCTGCGAGTATGAAAAGTCATCATGTCGCATGACATTTTCATTATTATACAATCTCCTAATCTTTAATTATGAATCATGAATCATGCGGGGGGGGGGGGGGGGGCATGTCAGACTTAGCTACAAAGCAAACTAGGCTGTGTTTGGAGCATCGTGTGTGGCCGCTTCTGCGATCGTATGCACACCTTCTGTTTTAGGGAGCATAAAAACGCAACTTTATTGTATCGTTCATATTATACATTTCTGAGTCTTGGTAACACAGCGTGGAAGATTTTTGTGTTCTTCCCTTTGTTTTTTTCTGCTCCCCTCATCCCTAAAAATATCAGAAATCAAAATTTCTTTATCGTAACCAGTCGCCGTGGTGCAGTGGTTAAGCAACGTACTGCTGACTGGAAGGTTGTGGGTTCGAATCCCCATCAATCCCTACAAAAATCATTGTGGGATTTTTCGGCTCTAACCGGCTCCTACGCAGAGTTAGGCGTGCTATGGGCTCATTGGGAAGACTGGGACCACACAGTCGAGTCTCATCCACTTCACGGATGCGTCATTGAGGGTGTTGCTGAAATCTTCTGACCACCACCGCAGGTGTCTGTATCTGTCGGGCCTGGTTAACTCCAAGATATGTAGTATGATGGTAGGCATAGAGTATAGCCCTGTCACGCAGTCTCAATCCTAGATGGAACTCCATAGCATCGTGATTATCATCCTCATCGGCATCAGAATCATTGCATTGTAAAAAAAAACACAAACAAAAAACACACACACAAAATGTCAGCTTCTGTGACCATTGAGGTGGCAAATAAAATGGGACTAAAAAAAAAGGTGAGCGTAAATGTAACCTCCCTTGGTGCGATAATCTTTTAAAAAAATCTTGATCGTGAGTTGAATATCATTATCATTACTGATGAAAGCCCAGCCGACTGCGTAGAGCCATATCAGGGCTGCAGCCATCTCAACACCTTTTTGATCGTGAAGAAAAAAAAATATATTGGAAAAATGTTAGGTACACATATCAATGCATTTGCACACACAACTAAGGATATAGCTCTGGTGTTGACCACTCCGTCCAGTTTATCTCCAGGTGGGTTAAACAACAAACATGAATACACACACACACACACACACACACACACACACACACACACACACACACACACACATATATATATATATATATATTATATATATATATATATATATATATATATATATATATATCGTCTAATATCACTTACAGTGAAAAGACGTTAAATCAAAGAACGAACGAACGATATATATATATATATATATATATATAATAATATATATATATATATATATATATATATACATATATATACATAGATAGATAAATAGATAGATAGATATAGATATATAAACATAACAAAGTACGCTCAAACAGGCTTAAATTACCTAATACTACATCTGCACATCACATTTCCTTACAGCCAAAAACTGCAGTTAATATATGTTCCCAATTATCAATCCTCCGAGAGAATAAGGAATGCTTTATGGAAACGTAAGTGAATGGGTCAGCAAGGCAGACAATGATAGGAAGAGACAACAGAAAACGAAGAAGCAAAGGAGAAACAAAGAGAGTGACAGAAAAAAGGAAATTTCTAGAACATAATTCCAGAAGATGCGGATACTATAGATACTGAAAGAAACCGCGGCATCCCCACGGATGGGGAGAATTTGAGAGTTCTCGACCCTCTCCCTACACCCCCTCACTCATCTCATTCATCTCTCTCTCTCTCTCTCTCTCTCTCTCTCTCTCTCTCTCTCTCTCTCTCTCTCTCTCTCTCTCTCTCTCTCCCTCTCTCCCAGTGTGTGTGTGTATGTGTGTGTGTATGTGTGTATGTGTGGTGGTGGTCTTTGATTTAATGTCTATTCACTAAAGTGATTTTAGACAAAAGAAAAAAACAAAAACAAAAAGGGGGGGGGGTGATAGAGGAGGAGTGAAGAGGATATTTGAAAATTGTCAATTTTGGATTTGAGAAAAGATGATCCAGAAATTCCAAAAACTGTTTCGAGGAAGGGAAGGTAAAACTAACAAATAACGTTACCATAATTAATATGTAAACAAACTAACTAACAAACAAAATTAATAAATATCTAGAAGAAATCAATAAAAATAAAACTAAGATTTGGCTAACCATAACAGTGAACAAGTGAAATAACATTTTAAAGGTAATACGCTATAGGACTTTTTGACAGGCTAACAAAAAAATTCATATAGTAATGATGATGAGGCAAATATGTCAGAAACTGTACTCATAGATAGTGTAGGAATATGTCGTTTTACCCTAATGCAAGAAAGAATCTGACTATGTGTTATCTTCTATCCGCACAGACACACTATGTTCTTGGTGTATTTTGTTTTGAATGCATCAAGTTTCCATCTGTACATAAGGGACTGTATAATTCTGCTGGCAGGAAGCTGCTGTGTATGTGTGTATATGTGTTGTGTGTGGGTGTGTGTGTGTGTGTGTGTGTGTGTGTGTGTATGTGTGTGTGTGTGTGTGTGCTGTGTGTGTGTATGTGTATGTGTGTGTGTGTATGTGTGTGTGTGTGTGTGTGTGTGTGTGTGTGTGTGCGTATGTTGTGTGTGTATGTGTGTGTGTGTGTGTGTGTGTGTGCGTGCGTGTACGTGCGCGATATTTATATTGCATTATTGTTCGGTTCACAGACAAAAGCTTAATTCATGTATATTTTTACATTGATTTGTTGCCTTTTCTGTGCACATGCTGCTTGAATTATATATATATATATATATATATATATATATATATATATATATATATATAAATATATAATATATATATATATGTCTGTCTGTCATATATGTATTCATGCGTGAATATGTGCATTGTGTGATGAATGATGTATTATCCGTAGCACGTTAGGCTGCAGACATCATTAGCATGAATGATTAATGTCGACGATGATATCATTACATATCCTTCACTGCCGATGATCATTAGTATTCGCTTTTCCCCTCTTCTCATCCACCATCCACCTCTCTCTCTCTGTGTCTCTGTCTGTCTGTGTGTCTGTCTCAGTCTCTGTCTCTGTCTCTGACTCTCTCTGTCTGTCTCTGATTCTCTGTCTCTCTGTGTCTCTGTGTCTCTGACTCTCTCTCTCTCTCTGCCTCTCTCTCTCTGTCTGTCTCTGACTCTCTCTCTCTCTCTCTGTCTCTGTCTCTCTCTTTCTGTCTCTGTCTCTCTATGTCTGTCTCTGACTCTCTGACTCTCCCTGTCTCTCTCTGTCTCTGACTCTCTCTGTCTCTGACTCTCTGTCTCTGACTCTCTTTCTCTCTGACTCTCTCTCTGACTCTCTCTCTCTCTGACTCTCTCTGTCTCTGTCTCTGTGTCTCTGACTCTCTCTCTCTCTGTTTCTGACTCTCTCTGTCTGTCTCTGTGTCTCTGACTCTCTCTCTCTCTCTCTCTCTGTTTCTGACTCTCTCTGTCTGTCTCTGACTCTTTCTCTCTCTGTCTCTGACTTCTCTCTCTCTCTCTGACTCACTCTCTGTCTCTCTCTCTGTCTCTGACTCTCTCTCTCTCTGTGACTCTCTCTCTGTCTCAGTCTCTGACTCTCTCTCTCTCTCTCTCTCTGACTCTCTCCGTCTCCGTCTCTGTCTCTGACTCTCTCTCTCTTTCTGTCTCTGACTGTCTCTCTCTCTTTCTCTCTCTCTCTGTCTCTGTCTCTGACGCTCTCTCTCTTTCTCTGTCTCTGACTCTCTCTCTCTCTCTCTCTGACTCTCTCTGTCTCTGTCTCTGTGTCTCTGACTCTCTCTCTCTGTTTCTGACTCTCTCTGTCTGTCTCTGACTCTGTGTCTCTGACTCTCTCTCTCTCTCTCTCTCTGACTCTCTCTCTCTCTGACTCTCTCTGTCTCTGACTCTGTCTGTCTCTGTCTCTGTCTCTGACTCTCTCTCTCTGTGTCTCTGACTCTCTCTCTCTCTTTCTCTCTGTCTCTGACTCTCTCTCTCTCTCAGTCTCTGACTCTCTCTCTCTCTCTCTCTGACTCTCTCTCTCTCTCTGACTCTCTCTCTCTTTCTGTCTCTGACTGTCTCTCTCTCTTTCTCTCTCTCTATGTTTCTGTCTCTGACTGTCTCTCTCTCTCTCTCTTTCTCTCTCTCTCTCTTTCTGTCTCTGACTGTCTCTCTCTCTTTCTCTCTCTCTCTGTCTCTGTCTCTGACTCTCTCTCTCTCTCTCTGTCTCTGTCTCTGACGCTCTCTCTCTCTCTGTCTCTGACTCTCTCTCTCTGACTCTCTCTCTCTCTCTTCTGACTCTCTCTCTGACTCTCTCTGTCTCTGTCTCTGTGTCTCTGACTCTCTCTCTCTCTGTCTCTGACTCTCTGTGTCTCTGACTCTCTCTCTCTCTCTCTGACTCTCTGTCTCTGTCTCAGTCTCTGTCTCTGACTCTCTCTCTCTCTCTGACTCTGTCTGTCTCTGTCTCTGACTCTCTCTGTCTCTGTCTCTGACTCTCTCTCTTTCTCTCTCTCTCTCTCTCTCTCTCTGTGTCTCTGACTCTCTCTCTCTGTCTGTCTCTGACACTCTCTATCTCTCTCTGATTCTCTCTCTCTCTGACTCTCTCTCTCTCTCTCGCTCTCTACACCCCCCCCCCCTTCTGAAATAATTAAAACAGTTTTAACTGACTTTCCTGTCACACAGGTAAATCATCTGCAACGTGTTTTTATGGTTAGAACCAAACAAATGCCGGATGCTGTAAATTTACCGCCTCAGATAGGGCCCTACACGAAAAACTATCCCAGACATAAAGAGAGATTATTATTTGAAAGGCTCGTTCCGTAAGATCTGATGAGATCATGAGGATTAAGGCAGGATATGATGACCGTTGTTATATTCTTTACCTTTTTCGTGTCGTCGTTTAAACAGAAATCATTTCCGCACACCTTTCGACTAATGTGGTATGATATGCGACAGTTAATCCCGTCTCATTATTCAGCGACCTTCCCTCACTTTTCAGTAAATCGGGAGAGGTGTCGTGTCATTTGCTGCGGGGCGTCTGTCGTCTGTTTCCCGGCGGAAGTCGGTCTGCATTGTCTTCCCCTTGTTATTCAATTTGGCGTTGTTTTGTTCTAAAAAAAAAAAAAAAAAAAAAAGTGGAAGTGGATTCAGATGGACTAGGTGCCATTTCTCACAGCTCTTTCCGGTTCAGTCACTGGAAGTACGTAGTAAATGTATAAATCCAGGAACCAGATCATCATCATCATCATCAGGTGCCCTGCCGCATGGCGTTGGCGACCATGGACTTCCAGCCATCTCTATCTCTCATTGCCCCCAGCATCTCCCCCACCCTCCTCATCCCCAGCCACTCTGCAAGTCCGTCCAGCATTCTCTCCCTGGGTCTACCTGATGCTCTCTTTCCCTCCAGCTTCCCTGTTGTGACCAGGTGCTCCAAACCCCCTTCCTCATAAAATGGCCTATAAATGTTGCTTGTCTTTTCCTAACCTTCCTTATGAGTGATCTACTTGTGTCTGCCTCCATCAAGACTGTCTCGTTTGTTTTCTTTGCTGTCCATGAAACTCAGGATATATGGAAAAACATGGACAGGAATCAGAAAAACACAAAAATGGAATGAGAACGCATATGGAATGTCATCATCATCATGTGCCCTGCCGGATGACGTTGGCGATCATGGCCCTCCATACGAATCTCTCCATTGTCATTGCAAGTACATCTCCCACCCTCTCTGTCTTCAGCCACCCTGCAATTCCGTCCAATATCTTCTCCTTGGGTCTTCCCGGTGTTCTCTGGTGTTCCCTCCAGCTTTCCTGTTGTGACCAGGTGCTCTAATTTCTCTATCCTCGTAAAATGTTCTATACATGTTGCTTGTCTTTTTCTAATCTACAGGGAGGTGCAAAAGTAGGTATACAGTAAGTATCACATCATTTTTCATAATGCTTAATTCCGCTCTCGATTAGAGGAGTGTGTGAATACTGACGGCAAGCAGTTTGAGTATCTGAGGGATTAAGGCTGTGCTTGTTATTACATGTTTATGCAATATTCATTTGTTTGTATAATAAATGCATGAGTATTGTACGTGTTTTCTTTTTTCATAACTGTATACCTACTTTTGCACACCCCCCCCCCCCCCACCCTGTATGTTAATGATCTTCTTGTGTTTTTCTCCTTCAAGACTTTCTCGTTTTGTTTTTTTGCTGTCATGCTACTATCCCGGAACAAAACCGAATAAGCAATCCGAATTTTCACTTCTCAGGCCACCACTGTTTATCAACTTTCAAGACTACGCGTTCAGCGAACCGTATCAAACATCAGGTTAAAAGATAGATTATTACAATGTCCTAACCGTCTCGCTTGTTTTAAAATTGTGTTTTTGTTTTAATTCTCACCGTGAGGTGTTTCTACAAGTGAGTGTGTGCGACTTGTGTGCAGGTGTTTAATTTATGAGGTTATGACCGAGGGAGGGGGGCGGGGACGAGTATTTCTGAATTCTTAGTGTGTGTGTGCTTGGGCACGTGTTTCATTCAGAGTTCTGGTTCCTGCATTTTTTTTTTTTTTTTTTTTTTTAACAGTGCCAGCGCGTAGGGTTTGTGGGTGGGTATAGGTCTTACAAGCTTACCACGGTCATTTTGTATCTTATCCATGGCATGGCATCTGTGACGTCAGTGCATATGGAACTTATTCCACGCGTGGAGGCATCGTCTTGAGAAACTGACGATGGAACTGAAACTGAAACTGAAACCAGTCTGCACTGTCCGCCAACTTCAGTTATGATTGTCGAACTTTACCTCTTGGTTACCACCCAACAAGTCGCCCATTTTAACCCTTTGACTCCCGCACCCTGTCCACCAGCATCCTGCACTGCCAATCACGCTAGCAAGGCAAAAACGTAACCCTTTGATTCCCTCACCCTATCCATCAGCTTCCTGCAGGAAGCTGGTGGATAGGGTGGGGGAATGAAAGGGTTAAGTTTTTGCAGTTGATTACATATGTAGTGTGTGGAAGTCAAAGGGTTAAATGTTGTTGTTGTTGTTTTGTCCTTGTTGTTTGTTGTTGTTAGTTAGCATTGAGAAACTGTTTTATTCATTTTGTTTATTTGTGACGTAGGAATGTCTGTCTCTCTGTCTTAGTTGACCTCTGCATACTTGGAAGGCCGTACATTTTTAAACAGGTTTAGTTAATCAGCATTGAGAAATTACTTTGTTCATTTTGGACTTTGTTTGTTTGTTTTGTTTTTTACTTGCTTGTTGGTGTGTTTGTTTCTTTGCAATATAGGAATGTTGCATCTGTTGACCTGTGTAGATTCAGTTCCACACACAAGGAAGCCATTCATTTCAAAGACTTTTAGTTAGTTAGCAGTGGGGGAAGGAGATGTCTTTGTTTTTGCTTTGTTTTGTTTGCTTCTTTAACACTGACAGAGAGAGAAGGTGAGAGGAACAGAGATGGGCAAAAAGTATAAGCAGTGTGAGTGTTTAGTGAAGTGATGATACAGTTTTGAGGATGGGGGAAGGAGATGTGAGCTGTGGGTCTTTAGTACTTTTGGGAAGGACGGGAGAGAGCGCGACCGGTGTTCAGCACTGGAATACTGTGATATAGTTTAGCTTGGCGTCTATACAGCTTGAACCAGGAAAAAAACACGAAAGAAGAATAAGAACGTGTATTTAATACAACAAGACAAGACAGGCGCAAATTTTCGGCTAACTTGCTTTTGTCAAGCGTAAGATTACAAACAAACAAACAAACACCAGATACAAAAATTACGAGAAAAAGACTGAAACTTCCCTGCTGCTGTGTCCAGTGTGAGAAAAGAAATCGAAAATTTCCCGCCTATCTTGTCTTGTATTAAATACGCGTTCTTATTCTTCTTTCGTGGTTTTGTGTTGTTGCTGTTGTTTTTGTTGTTGTTGTTTTTTGTGTGGTTTTTTTTGTTCCTGTTTGCTTGAAGGCGGGCAGTCACACTTGTTTTGGATTATCTAAACAGCCTGTTCATAAGAGTGATCCCGACATGATTCGCTCATACGCACTAAATGACAGTTTACTTGTAATGTTTCACTACTCTCAGTCATATGTTTTGACACACGGGTGCAGTAGCCGAGCTGGTTAGGATGTCCAACTTCCAATCGAAGGGTTTGTGTTCGATCCTACCTAGGTATTTCCTGCCTGGTGGCCAAAGAGTGGAGATTATGCCGTCTCCCATGTTATGCTATTGTTATTGTTGTGTAAAGCCCAGCCGACTTTGTACAGCCATATCAGGGCTATAACCACTTCAAAATATAAAAACTTCAATAGAAAAAAAAAAAAAAATTAAGTAGACATATCAATGCATTCACGCAAATAATCTAAGGACATGCTCTGCGTTGACCACTCCATCCAATTTATCGCACAGGGGATTTGAAAGAACACACTTGAATACAAATGGAAGCTTACCTTAGGACATCAAAACATAATAACAGGCCTACATTACCTAAAATTGCTTCCGCATATCTCACTTACCTAGAGCCAAAAATGCAATGGTGGTTATAAAAACAACTGTACTATTATAGTATATTAGAGAAAACTGATATGTTGTTTTCTCCATTGCTATGCTAAATTTATGGCCATAAAATCCGAGCCAATTTATGGTGGTGATGATGACGACGATGGGATGATAATGGAATTCCATCTAGGACTGAGACTGCGTGGCAGGGCTTATTATCATAATATATCTTATCATAATATATCTTATCGTCAACCAGGCCTGAGAGATGCAGACGACACCTGCGGTGTTGGTGAGGAAATTTCGGCAACTTCCTCATGACACAAGCCGTGAAGTAGTTGAGAGTCGACTGTGTGGTCATAGTCTTTCCATTGAGCCCATAGCACGCTCCATTCTAGATGGGAGACGGAAATGTCTACAGTGATTTTTGAGAGAAGTGATAGGATTCAAACCTGAATGTATCCAGTCGGAAGTCTGTTGTGGTTACCACTGCACCATGCCAGCTGGTAAACATTGTTATTGGTGATGGTGGAGTGGTAGATATTTTCTTTGTTTGTTTCTTTCTTTATCTTTCTTTCTTTCTTTCTTTTCTTCTTTCTTTCTTTATTTATTTCCTTCTTTCTCTTCTTTCCTTTCTATCTTTCTTTCTTTCCTTTCTATCTTCTTTTCTTTTCCTTTTTTCTTTGTTTCTTTTCCT
>JAPXFY010000014.1:2659747-2664747 GCA_030674185.1 Monoplex corrugatus | reverse complement strand
CAGAAAGCAAAGGAACAAGGCAGAAACAAAGAGAGTGACAGAAAAGAGGAAACTTCTACCACAGAATATCCAGAAGGTGGGGGTACTATTTGTACTGAAAGAGCCCCCGGCATTCCCACGGGGGGGGGGGGGGGGGAGGGGACTTTCCGATAGGAAGTTAGACGTTTTCTCTCTTGACCACCACGTCCATCTCCTCGTTTTTGGTGTCCTGAATTTTGAACGTTACGCCTGAGTCCTTTTCTCACACTGGACCCAGCAGCAGGGAAGTTTCAGTCTTTTTCGCCTAATTTTTGTATTTGGTGTTTGTTTGTTTGTAATCTTACGCTTGACAAAGGCCAGTTGGCCGAACATTTGCGCCTGTCTTGTTTTGTATTAAATACGCGTTCTTCTTCTTTTTTCGTTGTTTTTTGTTTGTTTTTTTGTTTGTTTTCTGGTTCCTATTTGCTTGAACGCGGGCAGTCACACTTGTTTTGGATTTCGTTATGCCTGTGTAACAATTATAAAACTGGCAGAGACACCACAGAGAGCAGAAGTTGCACAGCTAAATATCTAGACTAGTCAGTGACAAAGTTCTACAAACCCCTAACAATATCCAGAAATCCTTCGCAAATGATTTAGACAGACAGCATACATACAACAGACGAACAAGAACAAACCACAACGGACGTAACAGAACGAACGACCGCCATCATAAATCACATACCCACCGCAGGGGAGATTGCTCCTTTGTCAAACAAGGGTTGTCCCGCAGAATAGCTTCCCTTTTGTTGGGGGCGCTGAAAACCTGGCGGCCATGACAGCTTGTCAAAGAGATAGGTGATAGGCTTTGGAGGCTTTGGAGGCTCGCCGCCTTCACAAGATGACGAATCTCAAACCGTGGAAAACAATCAGGAGGATTGTATTTACGTTTGGCCCGTTGGCAGCCCACGTCACTTCCCTGTTTATCGCTCCCTTGCCCAGCACACACACACACACTCACACACACACACACACACACACATACACACATACACATACAGAGAGAGAGAGACAGACAGACAGACAGACAGACATACACATACACACACACACAAACAGAGAGAGAGACACACACACACACACACATACACATACACACACAAACGCACATACACACATACACATACACATACACATACACACACATACGCACACACACACACACACACATACACACACACACATACACACACACACACATACACACATACAGAGACATATACACATACACGCACATACACACACACACGCACATACACATACACACACGCATACATACACACACACACACACACACACACACACACACAGAGAGAGAGAGAGACACATACACACATACATACACACACAAACACACACACACACACTTTCTTGAAACTAAAAACAAACTGTTCATATAGGGCTGACAAGGCATTGTATTATATACGCGTGCGCAATACCACACACACACACACACACACACACACACATATATATATATATATATGTATATATATATATATATGTATATATATGCGTGCGCGCACGTGCGTACGTATGCATGCACACGCTCTTAGAAACACTTGCCTAATGACGGCAGATAAACAAAGATCGGGAGAAGGGAAGAGTTTGACAAAGAGGTACTAGGTGTTTTCCTCACATCAAACAAGAGATATTTTTTATCTCATAATGCAGCAGTTGTCGTTTTCTCTTTGCTTCCTTCATGCTCCTTTGCTTTCTGTCATATCTTTCTATCACTTTCTGCCTTGCTGGTCCATTCATCTGCATGTGTTCTGTGTTGTGTGTGTGTATGTGTGTGTGTATGTATGCGTGTGTGTGTATGTGTGTGTGTATGTATGTGTGTATGTGTGTGTGTGTCTGTGTGTTAGGATTGATAAGTGGGTACACGTATTAATTGCATTTTTGGCTCAAAGGAAATATAAATGTGCAGAAACAGTTTTAAGTCATTTAGGACCGCTTTTATGTTTTAGTGTCCTTAGTTATGTTTAGTAGTATTCAGGTTTGTTTTTTTTCTGATCCGTTTGGCGATAATTTTGGGCGGAATGGTCAACGCCAGGGGCACATCCTTAGATTAGATTATGTGTGCGAATGCTTACTAAATGCTTACTAAATTATTTTTCCAAATATGTTTTTTAAGGTCAAGCGTAAACGTAAGATCACAAGCGAACAAACACGAAATACCCAAAATTAGGAGAAAAAGACTAAAACTTCCCTGCTGCTTCGTCCAGTGGGGGAAAAGGCCTTTAGTTGAAAAACATGATAGTGTTTTATTTATTTATTTATTCATGTATATGGTAGAATTAGAACAGAGTGAAAAAATGATAGCGTTTTATTTATTTATTTATTTATTCATTTATATGGTACAATTAGAACAAAGTGATAAAGTGATAGTCTTAATATTTTATGTATTTATTCATTTATATGGTACAATTAGAACAAAGTGATAAAATGATAGTCTTAATATTTTATGTATTTATTCATTTATATGGTACAATTACAACAAAGTGATAAAATGATTGTATCTTAAAATTAGAACAAAGTGAACAAAAAATGTTTGTATTTTATTTATTTGTTTCATCTTTATTTTTAGCGTTCCGAATTTTTCTCAGGGTGCATGTATGGACATTGTTTTATGGACACTGTGTAGGCGATATGTTGCTGCACAGTCTGCATATTTCGTCATTGGTGGGTGTGTAATTGGGGAGTTTTCATGTTTGCATAAACTAGCCATTGATGTGACATAAAGGATCTCTAACGTGCAGATTTGGTGTTCCTTAGTGTACACACGAAAGCCAGAACAAGATCGAGGCAGCCGAGATGTGGTTTCTAAGAAGAATGTTGAGACTTCCATGGACAGCAAAGAAAACAAACGAGACAGTCTTGATGGAGGCAGACACAAATAGATCACTCATAAGGAAGATTAGGAAAAGACAGGCAACGTTTATAGGCCATTTTATGAGGAAGGGGGATTTGGAGCACCTGGTCACAACGGGAAAGCTGGAGGGAAAGAGAGCACCAGGTAGACCCAGGGAGAGAATGCAGGACGGACTTGCAAAGTGGCTGGGGATGAGGAGGGTGGGGGAGATGCTAGGTGCAACGAGAGATAGAGATGGTTGGAAGTCCATGGTCGCCAACGTCATGCGGCAGGGCACCTGATGATGATGATGATATAAACTAGCCATTGACATGACATGCAGGATCTCTAACGTGCAGATTTGATGCTCCGCTGCGTGGTACACACGGAGGGGGGTTAAGAACTGGCAGGTCTGCACACATGTTGACCTTGGAGATGGGAAAAAGCTTCACCCTTTACCCACCATGTGGAGCTGTCTGGGCGGATCGAACCCAGGACCTTGTGATTGGATGTCTGGTGTCTACCCACTTGATGACTACGACTCTTGTCTGATTGTATCTTATTTCTTGTGAAAATGTCTGTGCGAGCACTGTGTGTGTGTGTGTGTGTGTGTGTGTGTGTGTGTGTGTGTGTGTGTGTGTGTGTATGTGTGTGTGTGTGTGTGTGTGTGTGTGTATGTGTGTGTGTGAGTGTGTGTGTGTGTGTGTGTGTATGTGTGTGTGTGTGTGTGTGTGTGTGTGTGTGTGTGTGCTGTGAGTGAGAGAGAGAGAATGTGTGTGTATGTGTGTGAAAGAGAGAGAGAGAGAGTGTGTGTGTGTGTGTGTGTGTGTGTGTGTGTGTGTGTGTGTTTCTCTCTCACTCTCTCTCTCTCTCTCGGTGTATGTGTGTGTGTGTGTGCGTGCGTGTTTGTGTGCGTGCGTGTGTTTTTGCGTGTGTGTGTGTGTGTGTGTGTGTGTGTGTGTGTGTGTGTGTGTGTGTGTGTGTGTGTGTGTGTGTGTGTGAGAGAGAGAGAGGGTGTGTTTGTGTGTATGTGAGAAAGAGAGAGAGAGAGAAAGACAGAGAGAGAGAAAATTGTGTGTGTATGTGTGTGTGAAAGAGAGAATGTGTGTGTGTATGTGTGTGTGTGTGTCTCTCTCTCTCTCTCTCTCTCTCTCTCTCTCTCTCTCTCTCTCTCTCTCTCTCTGTATGTGTGTGTGTGTGTGTGCCTACGTTTGTGCGTGTGTGTATGTGTGTGTGTGCTGTGTGTGTGTGCCTGTGCGTGTGTGTGTGTATCTGTGTGTTCTTGCTTCGTGTGAAAGCGTCACTTTTCAGTGTTAACCGTTTTGTTATCGTGTGAACTGAAGCGCAGTGATACATAATCAACCCTTGACGGTTACAGTTACAGCCACCGGTACATCTACTGTACCCAGACCCCGAGTCAGGTTTCTACGATATCAACAACAACCACGACGATGATGACGATTGCTGCGACAACGACGACGACAGAACTGCTGCAGCTGTCGCTGCTGTATCCATCTTCTTCCCCTTCCTTCCTTCCTTCCTTCCTCTTCCCTCCTTATGCACCTCCCCCTCCCCCCCCCCTCCCGCACTCCCAGACAGAAAAAAAAAAGAAATCTCAATAGACATGTCTCAGCGAACAGTGAAGGTCTGACAAGGGTGTTCACAGCTTGGTGTCCGGTGTAACACTAAAATAATGGCACGATGTTAGATCTGACCCCTGTAACTTTTTTTTTTCACCCCTGTTCGTCTGATGCAGGATTATAAAGTTTCTTTCTCCTGTGTACCTCGTTACCTGTCTTGCGAAATGAACTTTACTTCATTACGATATTTTTTTTGTATTAATCTACGCAGGAACATCATCATCATCATCATCATCATCATCATCATCATCATCATCATCAAGTGCCCTGCCACATGGCGTTGACAATCATGGCCCTCCATATGCATCTATACCTTGTCACTGCAAGTACATCTGTCCTCAGCCACCCTGCAAGTCCGTCCAATATTTTTTCCCCGGGTCCACCTGGTGCTCTCTTTCCCTCCAGCTTTCCTGTTGTGGCCAGGTGCTCTAATTCCCCTTTCCTCATAAAATGGCCTATAAAATTAATGTTGCCTGTCTTTTCCTAAT
>JAPXFY010000014.1:2639747-2647247 GCA_030674185.1 Monoplex corrugatus | reverse complement strand
ACATACATACATACATACATACATACATACATACATACATACATACATACATACATACATAGAGAGAGAGAGAGATAGAGAGATACATCGACACATCGATAGATACATACATACATAGATACATAGATACATAGATACATAGATATAGATGTGTATGTATATATATAAAAAATGTATGTATGTATGTATGTATTGTCAGGTCGGATAGATGTATCCGCTACTGGTAACCTGGAACCCAGTACTACCTGTCACAGGGTCTAATTGCTGGCGACTAAACCAGCAACCCCACCAGTCCTCTCAGGAGGATGGTGAGGAGGGTGGCTAGAAACCCTGGTGGAAATAAATTAGACCCATCAAAGGGCGCCAGCTCTGGAGAGCTACCCGCGGCTATCTAGCTAAGGGAGTAAACCCTGACAGTAAATCCGGTGTGGGGCCCCTAAGGCGGTTGGATGGCAAACTTTGTCACTTTCCGGCAGCTCCTGCGGCCGCGTTGGCACCAAAACGTAACAGCCCTGCTGTTCCTTTGGATCTGTCAGCGAGATGGAGAGGGGGGACAAGTTGCATGGGCAACAGCCTGTCTTCCATATTACACTGCCCAGGCTTACATCCGTCCATTCATCCACAAACACTCTGCACCTACGACCTGGAGAGGACACTCCAGCCTCGCTACTAACACTAGTGTCGGCACAACACGGGAAGCAACAGATACCGGTGATAAGTCATTGCTCAACTGGCGTAGAGCTGACGCCAGGGGTTGCTTTTGACGGTGGGAGAGACCTTCGTGTCTTACTGGATAGCTACCGCCCACCTAAGCTGGGCAGCCCCCAGCCAGTTAGGTGCTGTCCTGCCACGACCTGCCTTCTTCATTGGGTGCATGAAGATTAGGAGAAAATCTGACAAGCAGGTCGTTAATTACCGCACCAAACAAAAAGAAAAATTCAAATTCAAGAAACGGATCAGGAAAAGGATCAGCAGTGAAACTGGGCTGTTAGAATGTCCGAACAATGATGCCTGGGCTCTCCCAAGATCTGCAAGACATCAGCGACGCCAGAAAAACCGCCGTCATAAACAGCGAACTAAAGAGGCTCAATGTGGACATTGCCACTCTGCAGGAAACACGGCTGGCTGACTCAGGAACACTAAAGGAAAGGGACTACACCTTCTTCTGGCAAGGAAAGAGTTCTGATGCCTCAAGAGAGCACGGAGTAGGCTTTGCAGTAAGGAACAGCCTGCTGAACATGATTGAACCAGGCAGCGGTGGTTCAGAACGACTCTTGACTCTCCGCCTCAACACCACCGAAGGCTATGTCACTCTCATCAGCGTTTATGCCCCAACTCTGTCCGCCTCTCCAGACACCAAGGATGAGTTCTACGAAAATCTTGCATCAACCATAAGGAACATCCCCAGGACAGAACAACTTGTTCTCCTGGGCGACTTCAACGCCAGAGTGGGTGCAGACAATGACTCATGGCCCTTCTGCCTCGGTTCCTTTGGAGTGGGGAAAATGAATGAGAATGGACAGCGACTGCTTGAGTTTTGCGCCTGCCATGAACTGTGCATCGCCAACTCCTTCTTCAAGACGAAGCCTCAGCACAAAGTCTCCTGGAGGCATCCCCGCTCAAAACATTGGCACCAACTGGATTTGATCCTAGTAAGGCGTGCCGCTATCAAAAACGTTCTCCACACTCGCTCTTATCACAGCGCAGACTGCGACACAGACCACTCTCTGGCATGTTGCAAGATCAGGCTACAACCAAAGAAGTTCCACTGCTCAAAGAAACAAGGGAACCCTCGCATTGACGTCAGCAAGATGCCTCAGACAGATCTTGTAGAACAGTTCTCAGAGGCCTCTCAGAGAGAATACGATGCATTGCAGCCCAGAGACTCTGCCACTGAGAGATGGGAAACGCTACGAGACACCATGCACCGCATTGCTATGGCCACCTTTGGGAAGAAAACTGTGAAGTCCCATGACTGGTTTGAGGCCAAATCATCAGAGATGACTCCCACTGTTGAGGCCAAGCGTGCCGCACTCACCAAGTATAAGCGGTCACCCAGTGAGAAGAACCTGCAAATCCTCAGGGCTGCCAGAAGTAAGGTTCAGCTTAACGCCAGGCGCTGCGCAAACGAGTACTGGACAGAGCTCAGCGAAGAGATACAGAGTGCTGCTGAAAGAGGCAACATCCGAGGAATGTATGATGGCATCAAGAAGGCACTGGGACCAACACAGAGCAAGATCGCCCCCCTCAAATCCTCTACTGGGGAAGTAATCAGCAATCCTAGCCAACAGATGGAAAGATGGGCGGAACACTACTCCGACCTCTACTCCACACAGAACATGGTGTCCCCCTCAGCCCTCGATGCCATCAAGTGCACGCCGGTAATGGAAGAACTTGACGCAGAGCCAACTGCGGACGAACTCAGCAAGGCCATTGATAGCCTGGCATCAGGGAAGGCACCTGGCAACGACGGAATTCCCCCAGACCTCATCAAGCACTGCAAGACTTCTCTTCTGCACCCTTTGCACGCAGTTCTCTGTCAGTGTTGGAATGAAGGAGCTGTTCCACAGGACATGACGGACGTCAAGATCGTCACCCTGTACAAAAACAAGGGCGAAAGGAGCGACTGCAACAACTACAGAGGTATCTCGCTCCTCAGCATTGTTGGCAAAGTCTATGCTCGGGTCCTCCTAATCCGCCTGCAGAAACTGGCTGAACGCGTCTACCCGGAATCACAGTGTGGTTTTCGAGCAGAGAGATCCACGGTAGACATGGTCTTCTCCCTTCGCCAAATCCAGGAGAAGTGCAGAGAGCAGCGGATGCCCCTGTATGTGGCATTCATTGACCTCACCAAGGCCTTTGACCTAGTCAGCAGAGATGGCCTTTTCAGGGCTCTCCGAAAAATCGGCTGCCCCCCCCCCCCCCCCCAAACTGCACAGCTTAATTGAGTCCTCCCACTCAAACATGAAAGGGATGGTGCAGTTCAACGGAAACCTCTCCAAGCCCTTCGACGTACGCAGCGGTGTGAAACAAGGCTGCGTCCTGGCCCCAACCCTTTTTGGAATCTTCTTCGCTCTCCTCCTGAGGCATGCGTTCAGCACAGCGCAAGAAGGGATCCACCTGCGGACCAGATCAGATGGCAGGCTCTTCAACCTCGCCCGCCTCAGAGCAAGGACAAAGGTCTGTGAAGCCCTCATCAGAGACATGCTATTTGCCGACGATGCCGCAGTTGTAACCCATACTCAGCAGGACTTGCAGTCACTAATGGACCGCTTCTCCCAGGCTTGCAAAGATTTTGGTTTGACCATCAGTCTTAAGAAGACAAACGTCCTGGGCCAAGACACGCCATCTCCACCAGCCATCACCATTGATGACTACGAGCTTGAAGCCATCCATCAATTCACATATCTTGGGTCCACCATCACCGATAACCTCTCCCTTGACACAGAGGTCGACAAGAGGATCGGGAAGGCAGCCACAACACTAGCCCGCCTCACACAAAGGGTGTGGACAAATCCCAAGCTGACCACAAAGACAAAGATGGCTGTATACAACGCCTGTGTCCTCAGCACCTTGCTGTATGGCAGCGAGGCGTGGACCACGCATGCTCACCAGGAGAAAAGGCTCAATACCTTCCACCTGAGAAGCCTACGGCGCATACTTGGCATTTCCTGGCAAGACAAGGTGACCAACACCGAAGTCCTAACCTGCGATGGCCTCCCAACCATGCATACCATGCTGAGAAAGCGTCGGCTGCGCTGGTTGGGCCACGTTCGCCGCATGGAAGATGGTCGCATCCCAAAAGACATCCTTTATGGTGAGCTTGCCACAGGGCAGAGAAACATTGGCCGCCCACAGCTGAGATACAAAGACGTTTGCAAGCGTGACATGAAGGCGCTTGAGATCAACACTGAGTCCTGGGAGGACCTCGCAGACGACCGCAACAGCTGGAGAACTACTCTCAAGAAACAGCTGCGTTTGGTGAGGACAAACTGTCAGCTGCTGCAGCAGAAAAGCGAGTTCGCAGAAAAGGGATGATAGCCAACAGACCAGCATCAGCATACACATGCGACCGCTGCGACAGAGACTGCCTCTCTCGCATTGGTCTGTACAGTCACAGGCGACGCTGCTTGGACCAAGCAGACAGCCCATCTAGACATTAGAACGGATGTACTTTGTCCATGGTCAGTCATGACCGAAGGAGGCCTACTACTACTATGTATGTATACATGTATGTATGTATGTATGTATGTATGTATGTATGTATGTATGTATGTATGTATGTATGTATGTATGTATGTATGTATGTACGAGTGTATGTATAAATCACTTAAGTCTACACACCTATGATATACATTATTGATTCCATTTATGTAATTGTACACTTAACATTGAATCGTTGTTGCATGTTTTGATCTTGTCATGTCTACATTTTCAAACAAAAGGACCTCCTAAGCAAGTGTGAGGGGAAAAAAAGTAAGAAAGAAAGAAAAAAGAAAGACAACCCACAACAACTACATGGAGCTCCAAATGTATTAGTTTGATTATTTGGCGGAGAGGTACATCTTAAAGGCCAATAACTCACTTGTTACAGCGCTATGCTCACAACGCACGAGTTGTGAGTCCAGTTCTCGGGCACGTCACTTTTCTTTCTTTTTTTCTTTCTTTCTTTCTTTCTTTCCTTCTTTCTTTCTTTCTTTTTTTCTTTCTTTCCTTCTTTCTTTCTTTCCTTGTTTCTTTCTTTCTTTCTTTCTTTTTTCTTTATTTCTTTCTTTCTTTCCTTGTTTCTTTCTTTCTTTCTTTCTTTCTTTCCTTCCTTCCTTCCTTCTTTCTTTCTTTCTTTATGTCTTTCTTTCTTTCTTTCCTTCTTTCTTCTTTCTTCTCTTTCTTTCTTTCCTTCTTTCTTACTTTCTGTCCTTCTTTCTTTCTTTCTTTCTTTCCTTCTTTCTTTCTTTATTTCCTTCTTTCTTTCTTTCTGTCTGTCTTTCTTTCTTTCTTTTCTTTCCTTCTTTCTTTCTTTCTTTCTTCTTTCTCTCCTTCTTTCTTTCTTTCTTTCTTTCTTTCCTTCCTTCTTTCTTTCTTTCTTTCTTCCTTCCTTCCTTCTTTTTTCTTTCTTTCCTTCCTTCTTTCTTTTTTCTTTCTTTCTTTCTTCTTCTTTCCTTCTTTGTCTTTCACGGGCTGGTTGGTTCTGTTTTATCAGAGCTGTGGACTCAAGATCTGGTATCGCCAGTTCAGTCCCAGCCCACAACATTAAAAAAAAAAAAAGGCCTGTTAGCTGCCTGTCCTAATGTTTCCATGATGCTAGATGAATACTGGCAGATTTGCACGGAGCGCATATGGAATTGTCCGAGTACAATGAATTCCTATTGAAGAAAATGTGCGAATGCAATCAATTTCTCTTGAACATACTCCAAACTCCAGTCTGGCTGCACGAGGCTGAGGCTGGCTTGGGGAAAAGTTCGTGCAAGTGGCTTCAGTCTACCCAGCTGTGGATGGGTACCTAACCCTGTTCAGGATTGGGGAAGGCAAAGCGTCGAGGAAGAAGATCGAGACCCGCCTTTCGAAAAGTTAACCCCGAGTGCAGATGTAACATAAGTGTAGTGGGGTGCTTGCCACCTCTTTTGTCCATACCATCCCAGATTATTGCACTGTATTTTATCATCATCATCATCATTCTTATCATCATCATCATCATCATCATCATCATTATATTATTATTATTATTATTATTATTATTATTATTATTATTATTATTATTATTATTGTTATTATTATCATCATTATTATTATCATTGTTATTATTATTATTATTATTACTATTATTATTATTATTATTATTATTATCGTTATCGTTATTATTATTAATTAGTTGTATTGATAAGAGATGGTTGGAAAACCCTTCTTAAAACTTAATTCACCATTATATCATATTATGTTATATACAGCTGCTATGAGAATAGAAAACGACATAAGCTCTTTCCAAAATATCAAAAGAGGAGTCAGGCAATGTTGTGTTCTGTCACCAGATCTGTTTTCACTTTACAGCGAAAACATCATCAGAAACCCAGAAGAATACCCTGGATTAAAGGTTGGAGGAAAAATGATAAACAACATTCGTTACTCAGATGACACCGTGCTGATTGCAGAAAATGAAAGGGGCCTACAAAACCTTGTGAATATACTAGAAATAGAAAGCAAAGGTAAAGGGTTGGAGCTAACTGGCAAGAAGACTGAAGTCATGGTAATCAGTAAAAAACAAGAAATCCCCTCATGCAAAATAACAGCTAACCGCACAACCTTGAGTCAGGATATTAAATTTGACTATCTGGGAACGATCATCTCACCAGACTGCAGATGCACATCAGAAATAGCCAGCAGAATCGGCCAAGCCAAAATAGCATTCGAGAAGATGAAAGGCATTCTTACCAACAAATACCTATCAATTAACATCAGGAAGAGAGTTCTTGAATGTTATACAGAACCGATAATGTTATACTGTTGTGAGGCGTGGACAGTCAACAAGCAAAGCCAGAACAAGATTCAGGCAGCCGAGATGTGGTTTCTAAGAAGAATGTTGACAGTTCCATGGACAGCAAAGAAAATGAACGAGACAGTCTTGATGGAGGCAGACACAAGAAGATCATTGATAAGGAAGATGAGGAAAAGGCAGGCAACATTTATAGGCCATTTCATGAGGAAAAGGGAATTAGAGCACCTGGTCACAACAGGAAAGCTGGAGGGGAAGAGAGCACCAGGAAGACCCAGGAAGAAAATATTGGACGGAATTGCAGGGTGGCTGAGGACAGAGAGGGTGGAAGATGTGCTTGCGGCAACAAGGGACAGATACGTATGGAGGGCCATGATCGCCAACGCCATGCAGCAGGGCACTTGATGATGATGATTATATCATAAAAAAGCGGATCAAGCCGTTTGGCCATCTGATCAAGAAACCAGTCACTCATCCAGCAGAGGAAAGGCATTACGGCGCTGAATCCATGGAATGGCGGAACACTCCACACCACAGAATAGCGTTATGCAGGCTTGGACTCCGTGTACATGACATACACATTGAAAGAAGCAGATACACAAACATTTCCAATAGAAAATAGAAAATGTACAAGTGTGATTGAAGATGAAGTTCATTTCCAGGATAACTTTATAAACCCTTTGACTCCCACATCCTATCCACCAATTGCAAAAACTTAACCCTTTGACTCCTTCACCCTATCCACCAACTTTCTGCAGAGAGCTGGTGGATAGGATGAAGGAATCAAAGGGTTAAAGTTTTGCTTTACCAGCATGTTGGCAATGCAGGATGCTGATGGATATGGTGCGGGAGTCAAAGGTTAAATACAAAACAATAAGATTGAAATTGATCATAAAGATTCAGGAAAAATATATATATATGAATACCTTCAACAATCGACTGCTTTAAATCCAGTATGCCAGACATAATTTGCAAAGACGAATGTCTTTGACTGTCTGCATTTAACAAAAAAA
>JAPXFY010000014.1:2609747-2629747 GCA_030674185.1 Monoplex corrugatus | reverse complement strand
ATAATGACTTACATATTTTCTGTCCATGAGGATCGATAACTGGGTACATACATAAATTCCATTTTAAGCTATGGAAAACATTAAGTGCTTAATAGCAATTTCAGGTATTATAGACCAATTTTTATGTATTTTTGTGTATTTAGTTATGTTTATGCTTTTTTTTTTTTAGCTTTCGGAAAATATTAACTGCTGAATGGCAATTTTAGTATTATAGGCCAATTTTATGTATGTTTTGTGTATTTAGTTATGTTTATGCTATGCATTTCTATTCATTTGTTTTTCATCTCTCTGGTGATAAATTCGGCGGAATAGTCAACACCAGGAGCATACCTTGGGCTATTTGAGTAAATGTGACCTGCCAGCACGAAACCGGTCTTAACTAGCATTTTGGGTATTTTGAGATATACATATCACTGGAAAGTGTACATTCTGCTGATTATTTTGGTACTTGAATAAAGCTTGTACTCAAAAAAATATAGAAGTTATGTATGTTTAGAGTCGTTAAGTTGTATGACGGCCATTTTGAGATAACGGCCTCTAAAGTTTTTGTGTGCTCTCCTACACATTTTCCTTAAAATTCTTTATTTGGCGGCTTTTACCCAGTTTGTTTCTAATTTTCGCTGTCATTATTTGAAAGATGCACCAAAGAGCTTTCTGTTAGTATATTACATGTGCAGGTACTGTACAGGTTACAGTTCATAATGAGAGACAAAAATAGGTACTTTTGGTTGGAAATTGCGTTCTTTCCGCTGCGATCAGTGCATCAAAATACCATTTTAAATTGATTAATAATATTTTTTCAAAGAACAGATTTCTGAGGGGGCTAGATTATAGTCCACAGAAATCAGTTTTGAGAAAAAGTCAAAACACCCCAGATAGACCCTCAGTCACCTTTTCAGCTCCTAGCGCTGTTAGACTGACTGCGAGTTAAGACTGATTTCGTGGTGGGAGGTCACAATTGGAATAGTATGTGTACTTAACTTTCTTTTTCAGCTGTTTGTTTTTCTCCGATGTTTATCGTTGTGTTTATAGGTGCGTGTTATGTTTGAATTGGTATGGCCCTGATATGGCCGTGAGCAGACGGTTTGACTTTAAACAACAACAATAACAATATTAATGATGATGCTACTACTACTACTGCTACTACTACTACTATTACTACTACTACTACTGCTACTACTACTACTATTACTACTACTACTACTACTACTTATGATGATGATGATGATGATGATGATGATGAGAAGAAGAAGAAGAGTGATGATAATATAATCATCATCGTCATCATCATCGTTATCATCATCATCATCATCATCATCATCATTATTATTGCTATAATTAATTATGATGATGGTGATGGTGATAATAACAAAAATAAGAAGAAGAAGAAGAATGATAATAATATCATCATCATCATCCTCATTATTATACTTGATGATGATGATGGTGGTGATATTGATGATGATGATGATGATGATGATGATGATGATGATGATGATGATGATGATGATGATATCAATCTACACCAAGCAATTGCACAAAACGAGACTGAAGAAGAAGAAAAGAGTCGCTCAAACATTCTAAACACTAAAGGAAATACGAGGGAAGCAGGGAGAATTTTAAAGATTAACCAAGGATTATAACTCTTGAGAGTCACGTAGGAGTTATCTCCCGTGTCGTAGAATTTTCTCAAAATCCAACATAGGAAAGGCATGTGTACTTAACTTTCTTTTCCAGCTGTTGGATTTTGAGAAAATTCTACAGCATGGGAGATAACTCCTACGTCACTCTCAAGAGTTATAATCCTTGGTTAATTCTAACAACTGTCCCTTATCACTGAAAAATCCAGATTTTGTAGTCTAAAGGTCACCGCGACCTTGAAAAATTATCAGATGAAATGAAACTTGAAATGAAGACAGCGGTAGACTGTTATCATGACTGGGAAAACAAAATGTAAACACTTGTTACAAGTTGCTGAGGAAGTGTTCTTCACACCATCTTTCTCTCAAAACGTACTGTTTTATGGTACAGTGTTTTGGTCTGTGTGACCATCATCTTGACGCCATGATTTCCAAACATTGGTGCTCGGGACTCATCAATGGTCCACACCTTGATGGAAGATTGATGAAGATTTATTCAGAAACATTTCACAAAATCTTGCCGGCACTTTTTTTGTCACACAGCTTCGGCTGTCTCCGGTCGATACGAAATAAAACTCCTTAAGGAAATTGAAAGAAAATCCGTGGATGATCGTCCAAAAGCGTAGGCTATAAATCTTTTTGTTTTGTTTCTACAATACGCATAACAAATCTACGTTCCACCTAAGCACATAAAAAATCTTTCTCCTAATATGTAATAACAAATATTCGATTCGCCTGTATACTTTTATCTCTGCCGCCTGTCCTGTCTCGAAACGGAAGACCTCACAAGATGATGCTCTTCCCTAAAAGCCAAGAAGTCCCGCCACTGTCCCTCCCCTTCCGCGATTTTAAGGGTCAAACCGTAGAAGGTCGCCACCACCCACCCTCCCGCCCCCATCTCACCCCCTCCCTCTTTCACACAGAGGGCGCACCTGTCGTCACCCAACTGAAGAACATCTGCAAGGGTTTTCACCAAAGGGTTTCGTCCCCCGGGGTAAAGCGCTTTGATTTTGCTGTCCACGCGAAAGGGATTGAACAGTTGGGTCACAATTTGCATTGGAATTATCTTGTCGAAGAAAGAGACTCAACGGACAGAACAGTTTCAAGTGTGTTCCATATTGTTGCTCGGATTTTGAATGAGAATTTGTTCAAAATGGATTTTGAACAGCTTGGACGATTCAGTTTGTGCTCCACCTAAATTTACCGGTAATTATTTGTCTGATTTCTTAAATCTGCGCAGAACATTATACGTTGGCAAGGTCTTGAAAATGGAGATGAGATTGCAAACCTGTGAAACACTCTATGCTGACAGCACGAAAAAGATTGGTGTATTTCGCTAAAATTGCGAACAGGTCAGTTCTTACCAAAGGAAATAAGAGGAAAGCAGGGAGAATTTTAAATATCAACTAAGTAACATAACTCTTGAGAGTCACGGAGTTATCTCCCATGTAGAATTTCTCAAACCCAACACAGTTTGCGCTACCCATTCAGCTAGCTAGACGCAGCCACAAAGCATAAAGTGGTAAACTCAGTTCTTATCTATCTTTTACTGGTCAGGATTGAACTCAACACAACACAACATGTTTACACACCACCACAACAACAACAACACAACACAGCACCGCTCACCACCACACCACATAATACAACACAAAACAACACAACAACAACAACACCACCACCACCATCACCACCACCACAACAACAACAACACAACACAGCACCGCTCACACCACACCACATAACACAACACAAAACAACACACCACCACCACCACCACCACAACCACCACAACAACAACACAACTTAAAACCAGTCACAGGCGCCTACCAGCAGGAAGCGTGTGAACAGGGGGCCACGTGGTCACAGGGGTGGACAGACAACATCAAAAGACACAGGGGTGGAAAGACAACATCAAAAGACACAGGGGTGGAAAGACAACATCAAAAGACACAGTGGTCATAGGGGTGGAAAGACAACATCAAAAGACACAGGGGTGGAAAGACAACATCAAAAGACACAGTGGTGGAAAGACAACATCAAAAGACACAGGAGTGGAAAGACAACATCAAAAGACACAGTGGTGGAAAGACAACATCAAAGACACAGGAGTGGAAAGACAACATCAAAAGACACAGTGGTGGAAAGACAACATCAAAAGACACAGTGGTGGAAAGACAACATCAAAAGACACAGTGGTGGAAAGACAACATCAAAAGACACAGGCGAGGAAAGACAACATCAAAAGACACAGGGGTGGACAGACAACATCAAAAGACACAGGAGTGGAAAGACAACATCAAAAGACACAGGGTGGAAAGACAACATCAAAAGACACAGGGGTGGAAAGACAACATCAAAAGACACAGTGGTCACAGTGGTGGAAAGACAACATCAAAAGACACAGGCGAGGAAAGACAACATCAAAAGACACAGGGATGGAAAGACAACATCAAAAGACACAGGGTGGAAAGACAACATCAAAAGACACAGTGGTGGAAAGACAACATCAAAAGACACAGGAGTGAAAGACAACATCAAAAGACACAGTGGTGGAAACACAACATCAAAAGACACAGGGGTGGAAAGACAACATCAAAAAGACAGGGTGGAAAGACAACATCAAAAGACACAGGGGTGGAAAGACAACATCAAAAGACACAGGGTGGAAAGACAACATCAAAAGACACAGTGGTCATATGGGTGGAAGACAACATCAAAAGACACAGGGGTGGAAAGACAACATCACAAAGACACAGGGGTGGAAGACAACATCAAAAGACACAGGAGTGGAAAGACAACATCAAAAGACACAGGAGTGGAAAGACAACATCAAAAGACACAGGGGTGGAAAGACAACATCAAAAGACACAGGGTGGAAAGACAACATCAAAAGACACAGTGGTGGAAAGACAACATCAAAAGACAAGTGTCTAGGGGTGGAAAGACAACATCAAAAGACACAGTGGTGGAAAGACAACATCAAAAGACATAGTGGTGGAAAGACAACATCTAAAGACACAGTGGTGGAAAGACAACATCAAAAGACACAGGGGTGGAAAGACAACATCAAAAGACACAGGTGGAAAGACAACATCAAAAGACACAGGAGTGGAAGACAACATCAAAAGACACAGAGGTGGAAAGACAACATCAAAAGACACAGTGGTGGAAAGACAACATCAAAAGACACAGTGGTGGAAAGACAACATCAAAAGACACAGTGGTGGAAAGACAACATCAAAAGACACAGGGTGGAAAGACAACATCAAAAGACACAGTGGTGGAAAGACAACATCAAAAGACACAGTGTTGGAAAGACAACATCAAAAGACACAGTGGTGGAAAGACAACATCAAAAGACACAGGGGTGGAAAGAGAACATCAAAAGACACAGTGGTCATAGGGTGGAAAGACAACATCAAAAGACACAGGAGTGGAAGACAACATCAAAAGACACAGGGTGGAAAGACAACATCAAAAGACACAGGCGGGAAAGACAACATCAAAAGACACAGTGGTGGAAAGACAACATCAAAAGACACAGTCGAGGAAAGAAACATCAAAAGATACAGTGGTGGAAAGACAACATCAAAAGACACAGGGTAGGAAAGACAACATCAAAAGACACAGTGGTCATAGGGGTGGAAAGACAACATCAAAAGACACAGTGGTGGAAAGACAACATCAAAAGACACAGTGGTGGAAAGACAACATCAAAACACAGTGGTCACAGGGGAAAAGACAACATCAAAAGACACAGGGGTGGAAAGACAACATCAAAAGACACAGGGGTGGAAAGACAACATCAAAAGACACAGGGGTGGAAAGACAACAACAAAAGACACAGGGGGAAAGACAACATCAAAAGACACAGGGGTGGAAAGACAACACAAAAGACACAGGGGTGGAAAGACAACATCAAAAGACACAGGGGTGGAAAGACAACAGCAAAAGACACAGGGTGGAAAGACAACATCAAAAGACACAGGGGAGGAAAGACAACATCAAAGACACAGGGGTGGAAAGACAACATCAAAAGACACAGGGGTGGAAAGACAACATCAAAAGACACAGTGGTCACAGTGGTGGAAAGACAACATCAAAAGACACAGGGTAGGAAAGACAACGTCAAAAGAGTGGCCACAGGGTGGACAGACACAGGGGTGGAAAGACAACATCAAAAGACACTGTGGTCTAGGTGGAAAGACAACATCAAAAACGTGGTCATGGGTGGAAAGACAACATCAAAAGACACAGTGGTCATCAGGGTGGAAGACAACATCAAAAGACACATGGCTCATAGGGGTGGAAAGACAACATCAAAAGACACGTGGCATAGGGGTGGAAAGACAACATCAAAAGACAGTGGCATAGGGGTGGAAAGACAACATCAAAAGACACAGTTGGCCATAGGGGTGGAAAGACAACATCAAAAGACACGTGGTCATAGGGGTGGAAAGACAACATCAAAAGACACCAGAGGTGGAAAGACAACATCAAAAGACAGTGGCATAGGGTGGAAAGACAACATCAAAAGACACGGGGTGGAAAGACAACATCAAAAGACACATGGGTGGAAAGACAACATCAAAAGACATCAGGGGTGGAAAGACAACATCAAAAGACATCTAGGGGTGGAAAGACAACATCAAAAGACACAGGGTGGAAAGACAACATCAAAAGACATCAGGGGTGGAAAGACAACATCAAAAGACAGTGGTGTGGAAAGACAACATCAAAAGACACAGGTGGTGGAAAGACAACATCAAAAGACACAGTGGCATAGGGTGGAAAGACAACATCAAAAGACAGTGGCCAAGGGTGTGGAAGACAACATCAAAAGACAGTGCATAGGGTGGAAAGACAACATCAAAAGACAGTGGCAAGGGGTGGAAAGACAACATCAAAAGACAGTGCATAGGGGTGGAAAGACAACATCAAAAGACACAGTGGTCATAGGGTGGAAAGACAACATCAAAAGACACATGGCATAGGGGTGGAAAGACAACATCAAAAGACACAAGGGTGGAAAGACAACATCAAAAGACATGCCAAGTGGTGGAAAGACAACATCAAAAGACACGTGGCCATAGGTGGAAAGACAACATCAAAAGACAAGTGAAGCCATAAAGTGAACAGAACAACATCAAAAGACAGTCAGGGTGGAAAGACAACATCAAAAGAACATGCTAGGGGTGGAAAGACAACATCAAAAGACACAGTGCGGTGGAAAGACAACATCAAAAGACACCAGGGGTGGAAAGACAACATCAAAAGACACAGTGGCTTGGTGAAAGACAACATCAAAAAGACACAGGGGTGGAAAGACAACATCACGAAAGACACAGTGGTGGATCAAATCAAAGACCAGGGTGGAAGACAATCAAAAGACACAGGTGGAAAGACAACATCAAAAGACACAGGCGTGGAAAGAAACATCAAAGACCAGGGTGGGAAAGACAACATCAAAAGACACAGGGTGGAAGACAACATCAAAAGACAAGTGTCATAGGTGGAAAGACAACATCAAAAGACACAGTGGTGGAAAGACAACATCAAAAGACATAGTCCTGGTGGAAAGACACATCAAGACACAGTGGTGGAAAGAAACACATAAAGACCAGGGGTGGAAAGACAACATCAAAAGACACAGGGTGGACAGACAACATCAAAAGACACAGGAGGGAAAGACAACATCAAAAAGACACAGGGTGGAAAGACAACATCAAAAGACACAGGGGTGGAAAGACAACATCAAAAGACACATGGCTAGTGGGAAAGACAACATCAAAAGACGTAGTGGTGGAAAAGACAACATCAAAGACACAGGAGTGGAAAGACAACATCAAAAGACACGTGGTGGAAAGACAACATCAAAAGACACAGTGCATAGGGGTGGAAAGACAACATCAAAAGACACAGGGTGGAAAGACAACATCAAAAGACACAGGGGTGGAAAGACAACATCAAAAGACACATGGCATAGGGGTGGAAAGACAACATCAAAAGACACAGGGAGTGGAAAGACAACATCAAAAGACACAGTGGAGTGGTGGAAAGACAACATCAAAAGACACAGGCGAGGAAAGGACAACATCAAAAGACACAGTGGTGGAAAGACAACATCAAAAGGACACAGTGGAAAGAATACATCAAAAGATACAGTGGTGGAAAGACAACATCAAAAGACACAGTGGTAGGAAAGACAACATCCAAAAGACACAGTGGTATAGGTGGAAAGACAACATCAAAAGACACAGTGCGGAAAGACAACATCAAAAGACACAGTGGTGGAAAGACAACATCAAAACACAGTGGTCATAGGGGTGGAAAGACAACATCAAAAGACACGTGGCCATAGGGGTGGAAAACACATCAAAAGACAGTATCCATGGGGTGGAAAGACAACATCAAAAGACAGTGACCATAGAGGGTGGAAAGACAACATCAAAAGACAGTGGCCATAGGGGTGGAAAGACAACATCAAAAGACAGTGGCCATAGAGGTGGAAAGACTACATCAAAAGACAGTGGCCATAGGGGTGGAAAGACAACATCAAAAGACAATGGCCATAGGGGTGGAAAGACAACATCAAAAGACACAGTGGCCACTTTCTTGCACGGGTAAAAATTGCTGGGTAAACCAGAGGTGGTGCTGGGCAAACACGGACACACACGCACGCGCTCACAAACGCACACACAATGGACGCTTTCTTGAAAAGTGAGGAAGGCTTTTCACAGGCCTTGGCGTTTCTTCTCGAGTCAGTTTAAAAGATCTCCCACCTCCTCCTCCTCCTCCCACCCCACGCTCACGCCTGGACTATCAAGTTGCCTTATATAGTACGACGCTGCTTCATCCACCCACCCCACCCCACCCCCACCCCACAAAACATCAACATACTGGAAAAGGACAGACAGGTAGGAGAGTTATTTTTACTGTTTATTTTGTTTGAAGCCCAGCCGATTGCGTAAAGCCATTACAGGGCTATAACCACTTCAAAACGTCAAAAATTCAACAGGTAAAAAAGGAAGAAAATTAAGTACACATATCAATGCATTCGCGCACATAATCTAAGGACATGCCCTGGTGTTGACCACCCGTCCAGTTCATCGCACAGGGGATTCAGAAAACACACCTGAATACAAATTTAAGCATACCTAAGGACACCAAAACATCAATAAAAACGGACCTAAATTACTTAAAATTGTTTCCGCACATCTCACCTTCCTAGAGCCAGAAATGTACTGAATACATGTACCCAACTATCAATCCTAAGAAAAAGTACGAAAGACTTTATCGAACACATACAGGTGAATGGAAACCAGCAAGACAGAGAATGATAGGAAGAAAAGACAGAAAGCAAAGGAACAAGGCAGAAACAAAGAGAGTGACAGAAAAGATAACATTTCTAACACTGAATTTCCAGAAGGTGGGGGATACTATTTATACTGAAAGAGCCCCACGCATCCCCACTGTAAGGTCATTTCTCCATCAGCAAACAAGACATCACGGGCATGAGTTTGGAGACTTTGGTGTTTGTTCAGGAGTGATTCATTGCACTCAGACAATTCTATGTGTATTCCCCACTCAAATCTGCTAGTAACCTATCTGACAAATTCCACGAGCCTACGCAAAATCATATGTAATGACAAAGGTCTTGAACTGGAACCGGAAAAAAACAAGAAAAAGATCAGAACGCGTATTGACAAGACAGGCGCAAATTTTCAGCCAACTGGCCTTTGTCAAGCATAGACGTAAGATCACAAACGAACAAACACCAAATACAAAAATTAGGAGAAAAAGACTGAAACTTCACTGCCGCTTCGTCCAGTGGAAAAAGACTAAAATGACGTCATAATGTGTTTGTGAGTAAATATGATGTCAGAGGGGAAGTGAGATGAATTCTGCAATTTGAACTGTTAGGTTGGGAATCAGACGGCAGATGCACATCAGAAATAGCCAGCAGAATCGGCCAAGCCAAAACAGCATTCGGGAAGATGACAGGCATTCTTACCAACAAATGCCTATCGATTAACATGAGGAAGAGAGTCCTTGAATGTTATATAGAACCAATACTGTTGTACGGATGTGAGGCATGGACAGTCAGCAAGCAAAGCCAGAACAAGATTCAGGCAGCCGAGATGTGGTTTCTAAGAAGAATGTTGAGAGTTCCATGGACAGCAAAGAAAACAAACGACACAGTCTTGACGGAGGCAGACACAAGTAGATCACTCATAAGGAAGATTAGGAAAAGACAGGCAACATTTATAGGCCATTTTATGAGGAAGGGGGATTTGGAGCACCTGGTCACAACGGGAAAGTTGGAGGGAAAGAGAGCACCGGGTAGACCCAGGGAGAAAATGCTGGACGGACTTGCAGAGAGGCTGGGGATGAGGAGGGTGGGGGAGATGCTAGGGGCAACGAGAGATAGAGACAGATGGAAGTCCATGATCGCCAACGCCATGCGGCAGGGCACCTGATGATGATGATGAGGTTGGGAAAGGCATGAGTGCCAGACAGAGAATGAAGGGGACCAATGAAACAGTAAGCTGACTTCACCAGGCTGGTTGAAGGATCATGACAGTTAGTGACCAGGCCAGTTTTTATGTTGCACGTTGGTATTGAACACCGGATCTTGAGTCCTTGGCTCTATGAACAGAACCAGCCAGCTGAAATAAAAATGTGCTTCACCTGAAAGTGGAATCCAGGATCCACAGCCTCGCCAGCCTAGCGCACTAATCAACTGAGCCAATGGCCTGATCCCAAATACACATACTTTGACTGGGAAACGAACCTAGGTCTCATACGCGGCGGACGAGTCGTTCTCACCACTAGACTATCGATTCTACATACATGAGAGAGATTCAAAAATAAAACCAGCCAAGGAATAAAAAAAGTTTCCAGATGGAAATAAGCCAGCGGGTGATGAATGTTTCCACCCCAAGGTGGTTTTCGTTTTTGCCGCTAGTGGGAGTAAACGAGTGTTGTTTCCTGCTGCTGAAGATGAAAAGTGCCACGTCATGCAGGTCTGTGCTGCCGCGTTTCTCCCAGGATGAGTTTGCAGTTAATTCTGTATATAGTGTTGTTGACCACCACGCGTCTGATAATGTTCGTTGACAATGTCCCTTCATGCGTCACAAGCGGTCCAGTGCTGATACAAATGGCCAGATTCTGGTAATGCTTCCCTGGCTGGGGACTTCTTGTTCTTGTGTTTTTGACTCATTTAAAAAATGGCCATTAGATCCTTGCCAAGGCTTCTGAATGTGGCAAAACACTAATTTTTTTTGCTGTGGCTCCTCACTGTTGCTGACAGATTCATGCTGAGAATTCTCATTGTGTCTAGAGACAAATTCATGGCAAGACTTCTGACAGGCTCTGATGGACCAAATGGTGACTGTCTCTGCAGGTTGTACACAACTGCCCATCGTCTTTGAGTATTATGCGCTAGAGAATGGCACCATTGTGGTCCACACTATTTCACAGTGATTACAATCTGCCACTGTACCGTAGCTCACGCGGTTGATTAATGGTTCGTTTTCGGTGTGTTTTTGAACAGGGAAATTGACTGTTCACAAGCAGAGTTGTTCATACCTACTCTGAGTGCCTCGATAAGCCCTGATATGGCTGTAGTAGTCGGCTGGGCTATAAACAATATGAACTGAATTGAGTACCTCGAATATGATGCAAATTTTTGTTCCTGTATAGAGAAAGGATATAGCGAATATTAGCATTTTTTTTCTCATCGTATAACTTTAGGCCTATTTTTCTTCGTTGTTATTGTTATTAAAAAATAAATATTTAGAAATATTTATTCAGCATTATTTTGTTCATAAAAAACTTAAGGCCTATTTTTCTTTGTTGTTGTTGTTGTTACTTAAATGAATACTCTGAAAGATCTATTCAACATTGGAGGTAAAACAAAATATGACTGCTGAATCTTGAGGGTAAAAACAAAATATTAAAAAATACTTTGTTTGTAAAAGATCCTTTGGAGTATAAAACACGACGTTTCGAGCCCAGGCCCTTTGTCAAGTGAAAGGGCCTGGGCTCAAAACGTCGTGTTTTATACTCCAAAGGATCTTATACAAACAAGGTATCTTTTAATATTTTGTTTCCATTCAACATTATTTTGTACACATAAACTGTCAGAACAGGAGCATGTCAGTGTGGCTTAACCATTCTGTAAAGCCAGGTTGGAGGACATTGTGACAACAGGACCAGGGACTATGGTGGGTGGTGTAGGCTCCGTCACGTTCCGAGAGGGTGGCAAAACAAACGTTTAAAACGGCCCCCGTGCAGGTGCTTGCCTCTCAACGCCCCCTTTTCGTGTCCCGTCTTCTCAAGGGCGACAATACAAGCAAGCGCTGCAACCCAAAGGGCGACAATTAGAGCAGATCAAAGCTGGGCTGTGGGCCTTGTTGACCCATTTGGGCAGCCTATTATCCTCTACAACTGTCTCCGTGTGCACACCTCCCACCCTCTTCTTTTCGAAGATTCACAGAGGATTTCACAGGTGTGATCTTTTCACATTCTTGGCTTTCCTTTGTGTACCCGTATCTCCTTTAATTCCCTTGAACATAGGTTTTCTTTCTGTTTAGTTCCTTGATGTTGCCAGGAAGAAACGCTGGGCGAGGGGGGAGGGGTCAAGGCTTGAAAAACGTAATGTCATAGATGTCAGAGTTGCTGGTGAACAGTACACACACAGATGAATGACCTTTGTGTAGATTTTGGCTAAAGTGATGTTGGTTGTCTTGTTGTCGCTGCGGCTGTTAAATTTCTTCCCTTTTGTAAAAAAAAAGTATTTGTTGTTGTATTTTGGTGTTTTTTTTATCAAGGGAAAGATGTGGGCTGGGAAAGAGGGAACCCAAACAAAGAGTATGATCACGCCGACAACTGCTGTCCTAATTTCTACAGAAGGCGCCTGTAACAGGATAAAAGGCACAGTTTACAAGTTAGCCAGGCACAATTTACAGGCTAGCCAGGCACAATTTACAGGCTAGCCAGGCACAATTTACAGGCTAGCCAGGCACAATTTACAGGCTAGCCAGGCACAATTTACAGGCTAGCCAGGCACAATTTACAGGCTAGCCAGGCACAATTTACAGGCTAGCCAGGACAGTTTACAGGCTAGCCAGGCACAGTTTACAGGCTAGCCAGGCACAGTTTACAGGCTAGCCAGGCACAGTTTACAGGCTAGCCAGGCACAATTTACAGGCTAGCCAGGCACAGTTTACAGGCTAGCCAGACATAGTTTACAGGTTAGCCAGGCATAATTTACAGGCTAGCCAGGCAAATTTACAGGCTAGCCAGGCACAGTTTACAAGTTAGCCAGGCACAGTTTACAGGCTAGCCAGGCACAGTTTACAAGCCAGCCAGGCACAATTTACAGGCTAGCCAGGCACAGTTTACAGGTTAGCCAGGCACAGTTTACAAGCTAGCCAGGCACAATTTACAGGCTAGCCAGGCACAATTTACAGGCTAGCACGGCACAATTTACAGGCTAGCCAGGCACAATTTACAGGCTAGCCAGGCACAATTTACAGGCTAGCCAGGCACAGTTTACAGGCTAGCCAGGCACAATTTACAAGCTAGCCAGGCACAGTTTACAGGCTAGCCAGGCACAGTTTACAGGCTAGCACAATTTACAGGCTAGCCAGGCACAATATACAGGCTGGCCAGGCACAATTTAAGGCTAGTCAGGCATAATTTACAGGCTAGCCAGGCACAATTCACAGGCTAGCCAGGCACAATTTACAGGCTAGACAGAAAGGGACTTCCCTTTTGGTCATTGACTTGTTTGCGTGACATTGACCTTACAGCAACTTTGTCCAACACTGGCCATAAAAAATGTGGTCATAGTATTCAGGTTTGTGTCAATAAGAATAGACAACAGCTTACAATGCTGGAAGAGGATAATAAAACGTATAATGGAAATAATGGTAAAAAAAAATCTACGTGAAGATCACTCAGAAATGGCAATGCTAGATGCTGCCATGGTAGTTTGAGCGTGTGACCTTTTAAAACCACTGTAATGAGACACGTTAAAAATTGAATGTTGTTCAGTTTAACCCTTTGACTCCCGCACCCTATCCACCAACTACAAAAACTTAACCCTTTGACTCCCTCACCCTATCCACCATTTTCTTGAGGAAGCTGGTGGATAGGGTGAGGGAGTCAAAGGGTTAAGTTTTTGCTTAGCTAGCATGGTTGACAATGTGGGATGCCGATGGCCAGTGTGCGGGAGTCAAAGGGTTAATTTACCAAAGGTCAGAATATTATTACCTGAAACAGAAGCAACGGGCTTTAACAGTTAAAGTTCTGATCGATCTTCATGCAGTTCGTCTTTGCTGTCATTCCTATCAGAGGTTAGTAAAGTGACTGTGTTATGATTAATTTTTATGCTGATATTTTGTGTGTGTTATGATTAATTTTTATGCTGATATTTTGTGTGTGTTATGATTAATTTTTATGCTGATATTTTGTGTGTGTTATGAATAATTTTTATGCTGATATTTTGTGTGTAGGGTAAGACAGGCACAGTGGAACCTGTGTGATAAAGTGGCCTGAAGTACAGTGTAACCTGTGTGATAAAGTGGCCTGAAGTACAGTGGAACCTGTGTGATAAAGTGGCCTGAAGTACGGTGGAACCTGTGTAATAAAGTGGCCTGAAGTACAGTGTAACCTGTGTGATAAAGTGGCCTGATGTACAGTGGAACCTGTGTGATAAAGTGGCCTGAAGTACAGTGGAACCTGTGTGATAAAGTGGCCTGAAGTACAGTGGAACTTGACTGATAAAGTGTCATGAAGTACAGTGGAACCTGACTGATAAAGTGGCCTGAAGTACAGTGGAACTTGACTGATAAAGTGTCCTGAAGTACAGTGGAACTTGACTGATAAAGTGGCCTGAAGTACAGTGGAACCTGACTGATAAAGTGGCCTGAAGTACAGTGTAACCTGTGTGATAAAGTGTCCTGAAGTACAGTGGAACCTGTGTGATAAAGTGGCCTGAAGTACAGTGGAACTTGACTGATAAAGTGGCCTGAAGTACAGTGGAACTTGACTGATAAAGTGGCCTGAAGTACAGTGGAACTTGACTGATAAAGTGGCCTGAAGTACAGTGGAACTTGACTGATAAAGTGTCCTGAAGTACAGTGGAACTTGACTGATAAAGTGGCCTGAAGTACAGTGGAACCTGACTGATAAAGTGTCCTGAAGTACAGTGTAACCTGTGTGATAAAGTGTCCTGAAGTACAGTGGAACCTGACTGATAAAGTGTCCTGAAGTACAGTGGAACTTGACTGATAAAGTGTCCTGAAGTACAGTGGAACTTGACTGATAAAGTGTCCTGAAGTACAGTGGAACTTGACTGATAAAGTGGCCTGAAGTACAGTGGAACCTGTGTGATAAAGTGGCCTGAAGTACAGTGGAACCTGTGTGATAAAGTGTCCTGAAGTACAGTGGAACCTGTGTGATAAAGTGGCCTGAAGTACAGTGTAACCTGTGTGATAAAGTGGCCTGAAGTACAGTGTTACCTGTGTGATAAAGTGGCCTGAAGTACAGTGGAACTTGACTGATAAAGTGTCCTGAAGTACAGTGGAACCTGACTGATAAAGTGTCCTGAAGTACAGTGTAACCTGTGTGATAAAGTGTCCTGAAGTACAGTGGAACCTGTGTGATAAAGTGGCCTGAAGTACAGTGGAACCTGACTGATAAAGTGTCCTGAAGTACAGTGTAACCTGTGTGATAAAGTGTCCTGAAGTACAGTGGAACCTGTGTGATAAAGTGGCCTGAAGTACAGTGGAACCTGTGTGATAAAGTGTCCTGAAGTACAGTGGAACCTGTGTGATAAAGTGGCCTGAAGTACAGTGGAACCTGTGTGATAAAGTGGCCTGAAGTCTGAACTGCTAGTTTCAAAGTCCAGGGACATCTCTAGTCAGGATTGAAGATGAACAGTTAGAAACCGTTAGAACTGTAGTCAACCTGGCCAACAAGAGTCAAAAGGCAAAATGAAATCGCTCACAAATACATGATGACCACCACACTGGCATTGCTGAGACCTGCATAATTCTTAAAGATGTCAAGCTGAACAGACGCTGTCATCTGCCTCAGAACTACAGAGACAGAAAGTACTCGACTCGGACAGAAGGATCACTGAGCACACGCTGTGTCCTCGCTTTCCTCTTGTCCGTTTAAACTCAGCCAAGGTCTGACCAAACCCACTGACCTGTACTCAAACTTTTGGCAACTAAGAACAACAAGTCACTAGCCAAGGCACACTTAAAACAACAAGTCACTAGCCAAGGCACACTCAAAACAACAAGTTACTAGCCAAGGCACACTAACAGCAACAAGTCACTAGCCAAAGCACACTCAAAACAACATGTCACAAGCCAAGGCACACTAACAGCAACATGTCACTAGCCAAGGTACACTCAAAACAACAAGTCACTAGCCAAGGCACACTAACAGCAACAAGTCACTAGCAAGGCACACTCAAAACAACAAGTCACTAGCCAAGGCACACTCAAAACAACATGTCACTAGCCAAGGCACACTAACAGCAATAAGTCACTAGCCAAGGCACACTAACAGAAACATGTCACTAGCAAGGCACACTCAAAACAACAAGTCACTAGCCAAGGCACACTAACAGCAATAAGTCACTAGCCAAGGCACACTAACAGCAACATGTCACTAGCAAGGCACACTCAAAACAACAAGTCACTAGCCAAGGCACACTAACAGCAACATGTCACTAGCCAAGGCACACTAACAGCAACATGTCACTAGCCAAGGCACACTCAAAACAACAAGTCACTAGCCAAGGCACACTAACAGCAACATGTCACTAGCCAAGGCACACTAACAGCAACAAGTCACTAGCAAGGCACACTCAAAACAACAAGTCACTAGCCAAGGCACACTCAAAACAACATGTTACTAGCCAAGGCACACTAACAGCAACAAGTCACTAGCCAAGGCACACTCAAAACAACAAATCACTAGCCAAGGCACACTCAAAACAACAAGTCACTAGCCAAAGCACACTCAAAACAACAAGTCACTAGCCAAGGCACACTCAAAACAACAAGTCACTAGCCAAAGCACACTCAAAACAACAAGTCACTAGCCAAGGCACACTCAAACAACAAGTCACTAGCCAAGCACACTCAAAACAACATGTCACTAGCCAAGGCACACTCAAAACAACAAGTCACTAGCCAAGGCACACTAACAGCAACAAGTCACTAGCCAAGGCACATTAACAGCAACAAGTCACTAGCCAAGGCACACTCAAAACATGTCACTAGCCAAAGCACACTAACAGCAACATGTCACTAGCCAAGGCACACTAACAGCAACACGTCACTAGCCAAAGCACACTAACAGCAACATGTCACTAGCCAAGGCACACTAACAGCAACATGTCACTAGCCAAGGCACACTCAAAACAACAAGTCAATAGCAAGGCACACTAACAGCAACATGTCACTAGCCAAAGCACACTCAAAACAACATGTCACTAGCCAAAGCACACTAACAGCAACAAGTCACTAGCCAAAGCACACTACAGCAACAAGTCACTAGCCAAGGCACACTAACAGCAACAAGTCACTAGCCAAGACACACTCAAAACAACATGTCACTAGCCAAAGCACACTAACAGCAACAAGTCACTAGCCAAGGCAGACTAACAGCAACAAGTCACTAGACAAGACACACTCAAAACAACAATTCACTAGCCAAAGCACACTAACAGCAACAAGTCACTAGCCAAAGCACACTCAAAACAACAAGTCACTAGCCAAGGCACACTCAAAACAACAAGTCACTAGCCAAAGCACACTCAACAGCAACAAGTCACTAGCCAAGCACACTCAAAACAACAAGTCACTAGCCAAAGCACACTAAAGCAACAGTCACTAGCCAAAGCACACTAACAGCAACAAGTCACTAGCCAAAGAACACTAACAGCAACAAGTCACTAGCCAAAGCACACTAACAGCAACAAGTCACTAGCCAAAGCACACTCAAAACAACAAGTCACTAGCCAAGGCACACTCAAAACAACAAGTCACTAGCCAAGCACACTCAAAACAACAAGTCACTAGCCAAGGCACACTCAAACAACAAGTCACTAGCCAAGGCACACTCAAAACAACAAGTCACTAGCCAAAGCACACTAACAGCAACAAGTCACTAGCCAAAGCACACTAACAGCAACAAGTCACTAGCCAAGGCACACTAAACAGCAACAAGTCACTAGCCAAAGCACACTCAACAACAACAAGTCACTAGCCAAGACACACTCAAAACAACAAGTCACTAGCCAAAGCACACTCAAACAACAAGTCACTAGCCAAAGCACACTAACAGCAACAAATCACTAGCCAAAGCACACTAACAGCAACAAGTCACTAGCCAAAGCACACTAAAAGCAACAAGTCACTAGCCAAAGCACACTAACACAACACAGTCACTAGCCAAGGCACACTCAAAACAACAAGTCACTAGCCAAAGCACACTAACAGCAACAAGTCACTAGCCAAGGCACACTCAAAACAACAAGTCACTACCAAAGGCACACTACACAACAAGTCACTAGCCAAAGCACACTACAGCAACAAGTCACTAGCCAAAGCACACTAACAGCAACATGTCACTAGCCAAAGCACACTCAAAACAACAAGTCACTAGCCAAAGCACACTAACAGCAACAAGTCACTAGCCAAAGCACACTCAAAGCAACAGTCACTAGCCAAAGCACACTAACAGCAACAAGTCACTAGCCAAAGCACACTAACAGCAACAAGTCACTAGCCAAGCACACTCAAACAACATGTCACTACCAAGCACACTCAAAACAACAAGTCACTAGCCAAGCACACTCAAAACAACAAGTCACTAGCCAAGGCACACTCAAAACAACAAGTCACTAGCCAAAGCACACTAACAGCAACAAGTCACTAGCCAAGGCACACTAACAGCACAAGTCACTAGCCAAAGCACACTAACAGCAACAAGTCACTAGCCAAAGCACACTAAAACAACAAGTCACTAGCCAAGGCACACTCAAACAACAAGTCACTAGCCAAGGCACACTAACAGCAACATAGTCACTAGCCAGAGCACACTAACAGCAACAAGTCACTAGCCAAGGCACACTAACAGCAACATGTCACTAGCCAAAGCACACTCAAAACAACAAGTCACTAGCCAAAGCACACTAAAACAACAAGTCACTAGCCAAGGCACACTCAAACAAAGTCACTAGCCAAAGCACACTCAAAACAACAAGTACTAGCCAAAGCACACTCAAAGCAACAAGTCACCTAGCCAAGCACACTAAACAGCAAAAAGTCACTAGCAAAGCACACTCAACAGCACACAAGTCACCTAGCCAAGGCACACTCAAAGCAACAAGTCACTAGCCAAAGCACACTCAAAGCAAGCAAGTCACACTAGCAAAGCAACACTAAAGCAACAAGTCACTAGCCAAAGCACACTCAAACAGCAAAAAGTCACTACCAAAGCACATAAAACAACAAGTCTACAAAGCCAGCAAGCAATCCTGACAAAGCACACTCAAAGCATGCAAGCACTTGACAAAGCACACTCAAAGCAGCCAAGTCACTGACAAAGCACACTCAAAGCAGCAAGTCACCTGACAAAGCACACTCAAAGCAGCAAGTCACCTGACAAAGCACACTCAAAGCAGCAAGTCACCTGACAAAGCACACTCAAAGCAGCAAGTCACCTGACAAAGCACACTCAAAGCAGCAAGTCACCTGACAAAGCACACTCAAAGCAGCAAGTCACCTGACAAAGCACACTCAAAGCAGCAAGTCACTGACAAAGCACACTCAAAGCAGCAAGTCACCTGACAAAGCACACTCAAAGCAGCAAGTCACCTGACAAAGCACACTCAAAGCAGCAAGTCACCTGACAAAGCACACTCAAAGCAGCAAGTCACCTGACAAAGCACACTCAAAGCAGCAAGTCACCTGACAAAGCACACTCAAAGCAGCAAGTCACTGACAAAGCACAGCAAACGCACCAATCCCCTGACAAGCCACTCAAAGCAGCAAGTCACCTGACAAAGCACACTCAAAGCAGCAAGTCACCTGACAAAGCACACTCAAAGCAGCAAGTCACCTGACAAAGCACACTCAAAGCAGCAAGTCACTTGACAAAGCACACTTAGACAAGACACATTAAAAGCAACAAACCGCTAGCCTAGAGGCCATTACCAGAAACTGACCATCCGTGCCAGCGCAGTGCTTTCTCGGAGCATTAATAATATAAATGGTGATGTTCAAAAACAGGAAATATAGAATTAACTGGAACTGGTCTGTG
>JAPXFY010000014.1:2594747-2597247 GCA_030674185.1 Monoplex corrugatus | reverse complement strand
CCTTGTTCCGTTGCTTTCTGTCCCCCCGTGGAGATGCCTGGGGCTCTTTCAGTACAAATGGTATCCCCCACCTTCTGGACATTGTGTGCTAGAAATTTCCTTTTTTACGTCACTCTCTTTGTTTCTGCCTTGTTCTTTTGCTTTCTGCCCCCCCCCCCCTACCCCTCCACCCCACTGCCTCCGGCGGGAATGCAGGGAGCTTTTTCACTATAAATAGTATCCCCACCTTCTGGAAATTCTGTCCTCTTTTCTGTCATTCTCTTTGTTTCTTTCTTCTTCCTTTGCTTTCTGTCATTTCTTCCTATTATGTTTTATGCTCTGCCTCGCTGGTCCATTCACCTGTGTGTGTTGAATAAAGTCTTACATACTTTCTCTTAGGATTGATAATTGAGTACATGTGTTAAGTGCATTTTTGGCTCTAAGGAAATCTGATGCGCGGAAGCAAGTGTAGTTAATTTAGGCCTGTTTTTATGTCGGAGGGGGGGGGGGGGGGCAGTGGGAGGGAAGAAAAGAAAAAGAATTGTCTGGAAGAAAAGTTTGTTAGTAGCTCAACTCTCCTCTCTCTCTCTCTCTCTCTCTCTCTCTCTCTCTCTCTCTCTCTCTCTCTCTCTCTCTCTTTCTAAAGGGAAAGACTGTTTCATATTGACCGGAGTGTGTGTGTGTGTGTGTGTGTGTGTGTGTGTGTGTGTATGTGCGTGAGAGAGTGTGTGTGTGTGGAGTGTTTGTGTGCGTGAAAATGTGTGTGTGTGTGTGTTTGTGTGCGCGCGCGCGTGGGCGTGTATATGTGTGTGTAGGTGTGTCTGCTGTCTGACCGTCCGTTTGTGCTAAAATTGTATTAACAAGATTTTCACAACAATGAGTGGATCTTTACCGAATTTTGCCCAAATCGGCGAACTGTTGAAAAGTCGCGAAGGTATGCACAAGTTTGTAAGGTAAGGGCTTCAAGATGGTTGTCACACGGACACAAGAACGTGTTTTAAAAACGAACACTTGTTGAGGATTTGTGGGACCAGCACTTTCAAGTTCTGAGGAACAACTGAGAACATTAAATTTCTGTTGTCTTTCTTGTCTTCACTTCTAGCAATTTCTTTCATTGCTGTATTTACCAGTAATATGTACCGAGCTTGTTACAAGTTGATAAATTTAGTATTTAGTATTATTTATTCAGTAGCCATGTTATCAATGCACATAACAAAATACGATGGCGAATGTGATTTCTGAACAATCTACACATGTATGTGCGTGTGAATGTCATAGTCTGGATTGTCGTTTATGCTTCATATAGATGTGTGAGTGCTTATATTTTTTATCATATTGATATTTTGCATGAGACAGAGTTGTTTCCTACAATGTGATTCCACTTACCAAAGGATATAGAGGGAAGCAGAGAGAATTTTAAATATCAACTAAGTAGCATAACTCTTGAGAGTCACGGGAGTTACTTCCCATGTACAATTTCTCAAACCCAACACAATTTGCGCTACCCATTCAGCTAGCATAGACGCAGTCACAAAGCATTAAGTGGTAAGCTCAGAACATTCTTTAAAAAAATGATTGCCCAAGTTACCCATATACCCAGCAACTACGCTACATACAACCACGATGGTGGAGAGAATTTCATACAATATATTGGTCTTATGTTCAAGATTGACACAGTCTTTTATTCTTGAATTGACCAAACACACACATATAGACAAGACAGAACATATACAGGGTTGCTTCCAAGGCATATATGTAATACCAAAGGAAATAAGAGGGAAGCAGGGAGAATTTTAAATATCAACTAAGTAACATAACTCTTGAGAGTCACGGAGTTATCTCCCATGTAGAATTGAATCGGTAGCGCAAACTGTGTTGGGTTTGAGAAATTCTACATGGGAGATAACTCCGTGACTCTCAAGAGTTATGTTACTTAGTTGATTCCACTTACGTTTTGCTGTTTTGTTTTGTGTTTGTCTGAATAACTTGTCTAAAATAAATGAAAGAAACTTTGAGAAAAAAAAATATTCATATGATCTTGAGCAATATAAAATCTGTTTTTTTGTTTTTGTTTTTGTTTTTGTTTTTGTTGTTGTTGTTTTTTTGTTGTTGTTGTTATTTGTTTGCTTGTTTTTATTGTTGTTTATTTCTTTGTTTTGTTTGTTCCTTTTCTCTCACTGAAGACAGCAGCAAGGAAGTTTCAGTCTTTTTCCCAATTTTTTTTTTTTGTATCTAGCGTTTGTTTGTTTGTAATCTTACGCTTGACAAAGGCCAGCTGGCCGAAAATTTGCGCCTGTCTTGTCTTGTTGTATTAAATACGCGTTCTGATTCTTCTTTCGTGTTTTTTCTGGTTCCTGTTTGCTTGAACGCGGGCAGTCACACTTGTTTGGGATTTTGTTTGTTTGTTTGTTTTTTTGGGGGGTGTTTAATGACTCGTTTATAAAATTAGTAATTATTAAAATGGCTTGATCATCTGTCTCTCTCCTCCCCCCTCCCACCCCCGTCCCATCTCTAGAGTTGG
>JAPXFY010000014.1:2579747-2589747 GCA_030674185.1 Monoplex corrugatus | reverse complement strand
AGTGATGGCCGATTGAAGTTTATTGTGCAAAAAAACTATTTCTGTCAGATCTGTCTTTTCATTGTGTAACCTTCATGTAAGAGGGAAGAATAACTATAAGAGGAAACTAGCATAATGTATCAATTTTTAATAAAGTTCAAACCATCAGCTTGTGAAACCGACGCTCAACGGACTGAGGCACTGAGACCCACTCGCTCTCAAAAGTTGGTTTGGTTTGGTTCAGTTTTTACGTCGACACCCACCTCAGGTGATATGGCCGACGGGATATCCATCCCAGGGAAGTGGGGGGAAAGGGGCTTATCTAATCCTATACTGACACCACCAGAACAACAATGATGTTAAGATGTGACAGTGAGAAGGCCAGTGTTAATGTATCTAATCCTATACTGACACCACCAGAACAACAATGATGTTAAGATGTGACAGTGAGAAGGCCAGTGTTAATGTATCTAATCCTATACTGACACCACCAGAACAGCAATGATGTTAAGACGGGACAGTGAGAAGGCCAGTGTTAATGTATCTAATTCTATACTGACACCACCAGAACAACAATGATGTTAAGATGTGGACAGTGAGAAGACCAGTGTTAATGTATCTAATCCTATACTGACACCACCAGAACAACAATGATGTTAAGACGGGACAGTGAGAAGGCCAGTGTTAATGTATCTAATTCTATACTGACACCACCAGAACAACAATGATGTTAAGATGGGACAGTGAGAAGACCAGTGTTAATGTATCTAATCCTTATACTGACACCACCAGAACAACAATGATGTTAAGATGGGACAGTGAGAAGGCCAGTTTTAATGTAGTAGTTGGGGAAGGGGGACTTATCTAATCCTATACTGACACCACCAGAACAGCAATGATGTTAAGCTGGGACAGTGAGATGGCCAGTTTTAATATAGGGCACCCCGGGATTCGAACCCACAATGATAAGCTTGTGGATCCGACGCTCAAACCAACTGAGCTATTGAGGCCTTACTCTCAGAACTGCCAGTCTATCCGTCTATATCTGTGACCCTACCCACAGGACCCGGTCATTAAGCTGCCCAGGAAACATGGATATTAATTTTAACTCATGTGGGGAACAGGGATATTAACCTGTCTCAAGAACATGGCGGTTAACCCTGACCCCGGGAACGTGTGTGTAACCTGACAGTGTGTGTGGCCAGGACAAGTTGCTTGTCTGTACACTTAATCTCTTAGCGCAGACTAAAAATGCATAAAAAACTTTTTTTGTGATGTTTTAAGACTGACCCAGTGTTGTTTGTTTCCAGCTGGTGTGTGTGTGTGAGAGAGAGAGAGAGAGAGAGAGGGAGGGAGAGAGAGAGAAAGAAAGAGAGAGAGAGGGAGAGAAGAAGAAGAAAAAGAAGAAGATGATGATGATAATGATGATGATGATGATGATGAAGAAGAAGAAGAAGAAGAAAAGAAGGAGAAGAAGAAGATAAAGAAGAAGAAGAAGAAGAAGATAAAGAAGAAGAAGAAGAAGAAGAAAGAAGAAGAAGAACAAGAAGAAGAAGAAGAAAAGAAGAAAAAGGAAGAAGAAGAAGAAGAAGAAAACAAAGAAGAAGAAGAAGAAGAAGAAGAAGAAGAAGAAGAAGAAGAAGAAGAAGAAGAAGAAGAAGAAGAAGAAAGAAGAAAAAGAAGAAGAACAAGAAGAATAAAAGAAAAGAAGCAGAAGAATAATAAAAAGAAGAAGAAGAAAAGAAGAAGACACAACAACAAAAAAGAAGAAGAACAAGAAGAAGAAGGAGAAGAAGAAGAAGAAGAAGAAGAAGAAGGGTTGCGTGATGGTATGTATGTGTGTTTAATGTTTACTGTTTAATCCAATAATGTATAGTATTACGTGATACGCGTGTTTATACCAAGTCAGAAAGCTGGTGGTTATAGACGGTACGTACTTAATGTTCACAAAAGATCGTGCATACACACACAGTGCAAAACGTTTATGGAGCCTGTGGACAATGGTCCGAGTGTCTGGGGATTTAATGGCCAACAACCGAGTGGAAAATAAGTTGGTTTAAATGGCGAGAGAGATGTCGGAACAACCTCTCGCTGGTCACTTTACGACCGGAAGTAGTTGCCATGTTGGCAGTCGTTTTGGACGTACAAAAGCCAGAGGTTGCTTGTTGAGAATAATGTTGACGAATCATGTAATTACTTTTGCTTGAAGTAAACCTTGCTTTATTTGACGCATACATTACTTTTTACTGCCCCTTTTATGAGCTGGGAGAAGCAGCCAGTCGTCCGTTATCTTATGTTATCCTGTTATCAATAATGGCGGAATACGTGGTCACATCAGAAAGAAGTTGTGTTGTCGTCAGTTATCTTAGTGTTATCCTGTTCTACATAATGGCGGAATACGTGGTCACAATCAGAAAGAAGTTGTGTTGTCGTCATTATCTTAGTGTTATCCTGTTCTCACATAATGGCGGAATACGTGGTCACAATCAGAAAGAAGTTGTGTTGTCGTCAATTATCTTAGTGTTATCCTGTTCTACAAAATTTGCGGAATACGTGGTCACAATCAGAAAGATGTTGTGTTATCGTCAGTTATCTTAGTGTTATCCTGTTATCACATAATGGCGGAATACGTGGTCACAATCAGAAAGATGTTGTGTTGTCGTCAGTTATCTTAATTCCTGTTCTCACATAATGGCGGAATACGTGGTCACAATCAGAAAGAGTTGTGTTGTCGTCACGTTATCTTAGTGTTATCCTGTTCTCACATAATGGCGGAATACGTGGTCACAATCAGAAAGATGTTGTGTTGTCGTCAGTTATCTTATCCTGTTCTCACATAATGGCGGAATACGTGGTCACAATCAGAAAGATGTTGTGTTGTCGTCAGTTATCTTAGTTATCCTGTTCTCACATAATGGCGGAATACGTGGTCACAATCAGAAAGATGTTGTGTTGTCGTCAGTTATCTTAGTGTTATCCTGTTCTCACATAATGGCGGAATACGTGGTCACAATCAGAAAGATGTTGTGTTGTCGTCAGTTATCTTAGTGTATCCTGTTCTCAAAAAATGGCGGAATACGTGGTCACAATCAGAAAGATGTTGTGTTGTCGTCAGTTATCTTATATCCTGTTCTCACATAATGGCGGAATACGTGATCACAATCAGAAAGATAGTTGTGTTGTCGTCAGTTATCTTAGTGTTATCCTGTTCTCACATAATGGCGGAATTCGTGGTCACAATCAGAAAGATGTTGTGTTTCGATGGCACGTACAACATGTTTGTTTTGTATTATGTTTTGTAATTCCTCCATTTTTTTCTAATGTTTTTGCGAATTTTCTTGTTCACAATAGGCGTTACTTTTTAATTTATGACCATGTGTGTTTGAGAATTATCTGAAATGTTATCTAATTTCACATAATCACGCAAACGTGTTCCCAAATAAAGAATTAAGTTTTTGTGTAGTTATCTTAATGTTATCCTGTTCTCACATAATGGCGGAATACGTGGTCACAATCAGAAAGAAGTTGTGTTGTCGTCAGTTATCTTATCCTGTTCTCATATAATGGCGGAATACGTGGTCACAATCAGAAAGAAGTTGTGTTGTCGTCAGTTATCTTAATGTTATCCTGTTCTCACATAATGGCGGAATACGTGGTCACAATCAGAAAGATGTTGTGTTGTCGATGGCCGTACACATGTATGTTTGTACGTGTGTTTGTAATCCTCATTTTTCTAATGTTTTTGCTGAGAGTTTTCTTGTTTCAGCCATATAGGCGTTACTTAATTTTATGACCATTGTTTTTGAGAAATTATAACAGGCACAATCTTATTATAATTTACACATATCACGCCTAAACGAATATTATCCATCAAGGAATTTCACTTACTTTTTGTTAGGCCTGATCGGTTCAGCGACCCTCGGCCTCTTGTTTTAAAATGTATTTATTATGGCTTGTTTTACATATATGTAGACTGTTAACCATTTCACCGTAATTTGATTCTCGCGTTGCTTTTTCTGTTTTGTTGTCTTTTTGGTTTTGTTGTTGTTGTTGTTTTCGTTGTTGTTTTTTTGTTTTGTTTTGTTTTTTGTTTTGTTTTTTACTGTTTTCGCTTTGTTCGTTGTTGAGATGAATTTTAATCGCAGTTTGAAAGAAACGGGACGTGTCGTGTGCCCAGTTGCCGATATGTCTGGCAGTTTCTGTGATGACTTTGACAATCAAGATGTCTTTTGGCGTGAAGGATGTCATTAGCCCTGCACCTTCACAACGATGTCATTGTCTGTGCCAGACTTGTGGTCAGATTCTTTTGCCAAAGCGTTAGTACATTATGGTTTCGTCATCATCATCATCATCAGGTGCCTTGCCACATGGCGTTGTGATCATGGCCTTCCACCTGTCTCTATCTCTTGTTGCCTCAAACACCTCTTCCACCCTCTTGTCTTCAGCCACTCTGCAAGTCTGTTTATTATCTTCTCCCTGGGTCTTACCGGTTCTCTCTTTCCTCCAGCTTTCCGTTGTGACCATGTGCTCCAATTCCCCTTTCCTCATAAAATGTCCTATAAATGTTGCCTGTCTTTTCCTAATCTTCCTTTGAATGATCTTCTTGAGTCTGCCTCCATCAAGATGCTCTGTCTCGGGTTTATGGTTATTTTCTTACTACTTGTTTATGTGGATTTATGTGGGATGGGGTGAGTAGTGATAGATGAGGTGGAGGGAGGAGGTGATGAGGTGATGGAGGGATAGATGGAGGTGATGGAGGTGATGGATAGGCAGCCGTTTCTTCAGTGCCTGCAGGACGCCATAGAGTCTTGATGGTCAGCAGAGTTGTAGTCGGCATTGTTTCCTGTCGTTCCACTGGATAAAGGCGACATCGTTGCAATGTGTGTTCCACTGTTTGACTCTCTTGATGGACACTGCCCCACCCCCACCCCACCCCTCTTTCGCGAGGATGTCCGTTCTGTCCTGTAGGTTTTAAAGTCCTACCACTCTCAGAGTATACGAGGACTAGCATAAGAATTCTCAAAGAAACCTTTAAAGACTTCAGTAGCATTGTGAGATACCGATGCCTTATTCGGCTCTCCTTCGTATGATGCCGGGGGCTGTCTTAGTATAAATAGTATCCTCACCTTCTGGAAAGTCTGTGATGGACATTTCCTGTTTTCTGTCATTGTGTTTCTCCGCTTACTCCTTTGCTTTCTGTCATCTTACTGTTATTATCTCCCTTGCTGGTCCATTCACCTGTTGGTTCTTATAAGTCTTCATTATTTCTCTTGCTGGATATAACCTGTTGGACTTTTGTATCCATTTTTTGCTCTAATGTGTGTGTCAAACAGTTTAGTATCGTCATCCCTGTTATTATATACCTTGTGGTCCTTAGTTGCATTTAGTAACGTATTATGCACCTCGGTATCACCCTGGGGATATGTTATTGACGGCCTTGCTGAGTCTGTATACAAAGTGGCTGGAAGTAATCTCTTGAGGCAACAGTGGTTAGAAATCTTCATGGTACATATCGCCCCTTGTGGTCAAGCACCTATGTATGATTATGATATTATTGTTATATGTCTTGCTGGTATCATGATGTTTCTGTCATTCAGTTATATTCCTTGTGTCATTCAGTGTTGTTTTTTAACTGTTATTATCTCCCTTGCTGGTCTATTCACCTGTTGGTTTTCTGTCATCTTCACTGTTATTATCTCCCTTGCTGGTCTATTCACCTGTTGGTTTTCTGTCATCTTCACTGTTATTATCTCCCTTGCTGGTCCATTCACCTGTTGGTTTTCTGTCATCTTCACTGTTATTATCTGCCTTGCTGGTCCATTCACCTGTTGGTTTTCTGTCATCCTCACTGTTATTATCTCCCTTGCTGGTCCATTCACCTGTTGGTTTTCTGTCATCTTCACTGTTATTATCTGCCTTGCTGGTCCATTCACCTGTTGGTTTTCTGTCATCCTCACTGTTATTATCTCCCTTGCTGGTCCATTCACCTGTTGGTTTTCTGTCATCTTCACTGTTATTATCTCCCTTGCTGGTCCATTCACCTGTTGGTTTTCTGTCATCCTCACTGTTATTATCTCCCTTGCTGGTCCATTCACCTGTTGGTTTTCTGTCATCCTTACTGTTATTATCTCCCTTGCTGGTCCATTCACCTGTTGGTTTTCTGTCATCCTCACTGTTATTATCTCCCTTGCTAGTCTGTTCACCTGTTGGTTTTCTGTAAAGTCTTGTGTACTTTCTCTTAGGATTGATAACTGGGTACATGTGTTGAGTCCATTTTTGGCTCTAAGGAAATGTGATGTGTAGAAGCAAGTTTAGATAATCTAGGCCCGTTTTTATATACAGTTAGTGTCCTTAGTTACATTTAGTAAAGAGAGCACCAGGTAGACCCGGGAGAAGGTATTGGACGGACTTGCAGAGTGGCTGAAGACAAAGAGGGTGGAAGAAATGCTTGAGGCAACAAGGGATAGAAACGGATGGAAGGCCATGATCGCCAACGACATGTGGCAAGGCACCTGATGATATGATATGATGATGATGATGATGATGATGATGATGATGATGATGATTGATGATGATGATGATGAGTTATATTCACATTTGTATTCAGGTTTGATTTTTTAAATTCCCAGTGGTATAAATTTCCCGGAGTGGTCAACGCCAGGGGCATGACCTAAGATTATGTGCGCGAATGCATTGATATGTGTACTTAATTTTTTTTCCGGTGTTTTGTTTCAGTGAGGACAAAATCTGGAAATCCAATCTACCAGACAACCTGAAAAGGAACTTCTTCCGAGCAGCAGTAGAGTCCGTTCTTACATATGACTCAATCTCTTGGACCCTAACAACGACATTGGAGAAGATTGATGGAGCATACACTACGAATGCTGCGTGCAGCCTGAACAAATCCTGGAGAGAACATCCAACTAACAAAGAGTTATATGGTAATATCCCACCAATCAGTAAATCAATACTCAACAAAGACAGCTTCGCGGGACACTGCTGGCGTAGCAAAGAAGAACTGGTGGGGGATGTTCTACTATGGAGACCCAGTCACGGCAAACAAGACCAGGACGTCCAAAGAAGACCTTCATCGACCAACTGATGGATGATACGAGCTGTCAGTATGATGAACTACCTACTGCAATGTCTGACAGAGAAGGATGGAAGAAACGTGTCATGGATAGCCGAGCAAGCTCGACATGATGGATGTGGATGGAGGTATTGTGGTAACGGGTTGACATGATGGTAGCCTGATACGACTCTGCACAGTCGGCTGGGTCCTTAAAGAACATACACAGTAAACAGTAACGGACTGTAGGGGGCATGTTATGATGGCGTCACTTTGAACTCGCGGTTCATGTGTACAGCTGACTGGCTGTGGCCGTTGCTGAACGTCATCAGGTCATTTTCTGCTGTCTGGACGAAAGTTTGTACTGCTCCCCGATGGGATGCCGGGGCTCTTCAGTATAAATAGTATCCCCACCTTCTGGACATTCTGTGCTAGAAATTTCCTCTTTTCTGTTACTCTCTTTATTTCTTCCTCTTTTTGCTTCTGTCATTTCTTCTATCATTTTCTGCCTTGCTGGTTCATTCACCTGTATGTGTTGGATAAATCCCTTACGTACTTTCTCTTAAGATGATAATTGGGTACAGTATAGTCATTTTTGAGATATGCGAAGATTTTAGGTATTTAGACCCGTTTATATATGATTAGTGTCTTAGTATGTTAAATTTCTATTAGGATATTTCGGTTTTTTTTTTAATTCCCTGTGCGAATAATTGGACAGAGTGGTCACGTTCGGGGCAATCTCCTTACATTAAATGCGAAATGCATTGACAATGTGTCACTTAATCTTGATTGCAATTTCTTCTTTGAAAATTGTGTGGGTGAAACAGTTTAGCACTGATATGGCTTCTACGCAGTCGGCTGGGCTTTTAAGCAACAATTAAGAATAAATTTGGTTTGTATTGTTCCGTTACTTTTGATTGCTGAAAATCTGATGTGCTTCCCTCCTCGCTGTAGCTGAGCTGTTGTTTATTGTCTTTCTGTTGGGTTTTGTTGAAATCCTCTTCTATTCGACGTGTGGAAGGCTTGGTCAGTAGAGAACTTGGCAAACTTTAGGCCAGGAAGCTTGAAAGCGCATGTGCTGTTTTAAATCGATTGATGGTATGGTGTCTTAATTCGTTGAGTCAGTTTCAGTTTCTCAAAACGACGTCCCGCGTCGTAAACAAATTCCATATGCTTGACTCACAGGTTGTCCATGTCGTTATGTTGTCATGGCACTATGCCTTGAGCCTGCACATAAACCCATGACTGCCAGCGTTGCTCTCAGTGCGTTTGGTAAGACTGTGTGAGGGCCATATGTAATGCGTGCGTCTGTGCTTTGCTCGGAAGTATGTGTCAGGTGTGCCTGTAGCGACAACACTGGTGGGGTAGTGTTAGTTCGAAGCTTGTCAGCGCATAAGTTCTTACAGCTTTAGGAACATTTAATAGGACAAACCTGTTCAGGTGCCGGTACTTGCAGCTTTAGGACGGTGAAAACGTCTTTTGGATGCTCGCTAATGTGCTGCTGTAGCTACCTGGCTGCCGGTCCTGATGGATGAGTAATGATGACGACGATGATATGAGATGCGTACGACGACCGGATGATGATGATGATGATTAAGATCTGGAGATATTTACAACTAAATAAATGGATAAAGTATAACTAATAAATCAAACTGTCATGAAGTTGTTTTTTATTCTCTCTCCCTCTCCCTCCCTCTCTCTCTCTCTTCTCTCTCTTCTCTCTCTCTCTGTCTCTCTCTTTCTTTGTCTCTCTGTCTCTCTCTCTGTCTCTCTCTGTCTCTCTCTCTCTCTCGCGGATACACACAGAAGAGAGTTGCCTATCCTAAAATTAAATTCTTGTGACTTATGTCTGTTAAACTATTTTTTATTGTTATTGAGTTGAGTGAGTCCTATATTAATCATTTCAAAAATTGAGTTGCATTATTAAAGAACGCTATGTTTATATTGTGTTGTAATGTTAATGTGTTCACACCTTCAATGGGTTGCTAAATGAACAATTTCTGATTGATTGATTCTTACAGCTCACTCCTCTGCTCCTCCTCTCTCATGTTACAACACCAGCAACACTATGTATTACATACCTCGCATTCAACACTTTATATATACGATGCACACACAACACCAACTCACACATGGGCACTCCCTTAATGCAACACATCTGAATACGACCATTCTCACACACACACACACACAACACACACCGACACACCACCAACACACACACAACACCACACACCACACAAACACACACAACACAAACACACACCACACACACACACACACACACACACACACACAACACACACACACACACACACAAATACACCAACATACACACATACTGTGAACAACACACACACACAACACACACACACACACACACCACACACACACCACACATCACCACCACAACAACACACCACACACACACACACACACACACACACACACACCACACCACACACAACACACACACACACACACAACAACACACACACACACACACCACCACCACCACAACACATCCACCACCACAACTAACACACACACACACACACAATACACACACACACACAAAACACCACACACAACACACCACCACCACAACACACACCATCACCCACCACCACCACAACACACACACACACACACACACACACCACACACACCACATGCGCGTGCAATGATGTGTTTATTAGCAGTGGCACCTAGGAGAGAGAGAGAGAGTTCCATATGTTTAATATTATTTATTCGATTGACGTGTCTGTACAGATATCAAAACCTGTCCCTGCTTCACTCCCCTTTCCTTCCAATTGTTTCCACTTGCAGCTGCCGCCACGCACAATTGTAGTAATACATATGTGTTTCTCTTTCTGTGTGTGTGGGGGTTGTGGTGGGGGGTGGGGATGTGGTATGTGTGTGTGTGTATGTGTGTGTTGTGTGTGTTGTGTG
>JAPXFY010000014.1:2569747-2572247 GCA_030674185.1 Monoplex corrugatus | reverse complement strand
AGTGTGTGTGACTTCGAGACAAGACTGTCACGTGGTGATAGAGTGTGTGTGTGACATCGAGACAAGCTTGTCACGTGTCTTAATGTATGTTGTGACTTCGAGACAAGGATGTCACGTGTGACATGAGGACACTTGTAACTGTGACAATAATGACAGTGGTGACAGGGACAAGACAAGACTGTCCTTGGTGACAGATGATGTGAGTCGAGACAAGACTGTACGTGTGACAGTGTGTGTGTGACATTCTGGACAAGACTGTACGTGTGACGGTGTGTGTGACTCAGACAAGACTGCACGTGGTGACAGAGTGTGTGTGACATCGAGACAAGACTGTACGTGGTGAAGAGAACTGTGGACTGAGACAAGACTGTCACGTGGTGACAGAGAGTGTCACGTGTCAACAAGTCCGTGACGTTGTGTGACCTAGAGACGAGTGTTAACACGCTTGACACCGACCTCGTGACGACGACAAGCAAGGGAGACAAAAAAGAGAAAAGAGAAAGTCCAAATTCTTCACAGCCCCCTCCCCCCCACCCACCCCAGAAAACGCGGTCTCTTCGTTTCTACTTGTGGTTAGTTTCCGACCTAATTGGTTTGTGACCATCAATCAGTGTAAACTAGTTGACTTTACGTTCCACGTCCTACGGTAAAAAAGACCTTCATGTCGAAGCGGGAAGTTTTGAAACGAATGCTCTTGAATAGACCTAGTGGACAGAAATAAACACGGAAAAGATGTGAGAATTTTACAGACATGTTGATTTTTGAGGTCCATTATGCAGGTGGCTCTGCTTCGATAATTCTTTTTTTTTTCTGTTGTGTTTTGTTAAAGAAAAATAAAAAAAATGTAACAAAAAACACACAAAAAAATATGAGAAGACAATAAATATAAAAAGGATGTAAATACATATCAATAAGTAGAAACAAATAGAGAAATAATGCTACTGAAAGGGGGGGGGGGGAGAGACAAAAAGAAAGAAAACTTCAGAGAGAGAGAGAGAGAGAGAGAGAGAGAGAAAGAGACAGAAGACAGACGACAGAAGAGACGAGAGAGAGAGAGAGAGAGAGAGAAGGAGAGAGAGAGAGAGACAGAGAGAGACAGAGAGAGCGAGAGAGAGAGAGAGCAGACAGAGAGAGAGAGAAAGAGAGAGAGACAGAGAAAGAGAGCCAACATCTTTGGAGTTTAGTCAAAAACGGATTCATCGCAATCGGACAATTCCATACACGCTTCCCCCAATGTGCAGTCTTCTGTTGTGTAACAGACTCCTCGGGCCTGCTCAAAACCCAATGTGCTGGCAAGGTCTTGAAATGGAAGGGACGTAAGAGAGAGCAATTACAAGACTTACGAAATACTAAGCTGACACAATCAGAACGATAGCAGAAGTAATTACGACAGGGTGGCTACCAGACCAGTATCTATTTTGCGGGCTGGGACTGCATTCGACCCAGTTTCAACGTAGTCTCCTCAGTTAGGTTGATGTGTGTCTACATATGTGTGCATATACAATTTAATAAAAAAAGAAAATTCATGAAATAAGAAGAGACTGACTGCCTGGCTACACTCCCAAGTAAAGTGAATGTGGGTACGTTGTTACAGACCCAAGAGAGGAAAAGTAGGGTTGACTCCCTTGATATGGTACAAATTAAACAGAAAGACAAAATCATGCGAACAAAATAACCTTTTTCGCTGTTTGGTATGAAATGCAAAATAAAACGAAACGGAAACCTTTCAGAAGTACAACTCTGTTTAAAAATAATAATGAAAATAGAAAAGAAAGAGAAGATAAAATGACAATGCAGCCAAACAAATAATGTCTCTGTTCTGTTATTTTCATATCTACTCTCTCTCTCTCACACACAACACACACACACACACACACACACACACACACACACACACACTCGCGAACGCGCGCGAAAGGGTAGATTTAGATAAAATAACTTTCAAAAATTTGACACAAACTTTTACGTAGAATAATATTACCCAACAAACAAACAAAATAATTATGGCCTTACACAGAAGAAACCGTTCAGTGATGTATGTAATAATATATAATATTAATATAATATAATATAATATAATATAATATATATAATAATAATATAATATAAATAAAAAAAAATAATATATAATAATAAAATATAATATAATAATATAATATATAATAATTTATATAGACAGCAAAACATAAAATAACAACAAGAAAAAATCAACATTGGTAAAATGAAAATCATATCGAACGGAACATAATAGAACAGAATAAAAACATTTTCAGATCAGATCACTTCAAACTCTAAACAAAACACAGATTAGATGGACAGAAATCAAACGACATTGGTCATACGAAATCCCACCAACACTTTAAATAAGACTAGCTTCACATCAGAAATATCTCCGACAGGAAAAATCAGTAGCAAAAAAAAAATTAAAAAAAAAAGCAAAAAAAAAGTAAAACAACAAAAGCACTGCAGGTAACTCACACACTATCACAGGCACACAAGT
>JAPXFY010000014.1:2549747-2557247 GCA_030674185.1 Monoplex corrugatus | reverse complement strand
ATGATGATGATGATGATGATGATGATGATGATGATGATGATGATGATGATGATGATGATGATGACGACGACGACGACGAGGGGAAATAATCACTTGATCTTTCATGTGAATAAAGAACAGGTTGTGTTTATACGGACACAGTAATCAAGGACAGGTCTAAGTGTCCTACACCCTTACCTCCACCCTCACCCTCCCTCCCCGCTCCTTGTCTCCCTTTATTCCACTATTCTTTTCTTCTTCTTTTCTTTTTATTTATTTTTTTTTTTTTTTTCTTTTTTTCCTTTTTTTTTTTTACAATTTTTTTTTTTTCTTTTTTCTTGAAAGGAGAGACATAACAAGAGAGAAAAGATGTTGTTCGCTTGCCACGTGTACCACTCGAAACCACTTGTCAGTTTTGAACACCTGCTAGCCATTTGTCAAAGACAGAGAGAGAGAGGGAGGGTGTGGGAGAGAGAGAGAGAGAGGGGGGGGGGGCGGCGGACCAATTTTGCTCACAAACTGAAAGTCTAAATTCGATGTATTGATAATTCTTCCACCTGTTGGTCCACTTTAGCGATCATGCTTTTGTTTATTCATTTGCTTGGGTTTTGTTGTTGTTGTTGTTTTTTTTTGTGTGTGTGCGTGTGTGTGTGTGTGTGTGTGTGTGTGTGTGTGTGTGTGTGTGTGTGTGTGTGTGTGTGTGTGTGTGTGTGTGTGTGTGTGTGTGTGTGTTTGTTTTTTGTTTGTTTTTTTATCGTTGTTTTCTGACAAACTGAAAGTCTATAAGTCTATGTATTGATCTTCCACCTATTCTACATTAGTGATTATGTTTTTGTGTATTTAGTTGTTTGTTTGTTTGTTTGTTTTATCGTTGTTTTCTATCCCAGCAAACAGTCTTTCAACTTCAGTCTTACATCTTCATCCAAATTTTTTTTTTTTAAACTGCATCGGTTGAATTTATGGCACTTTTGGGCAATGGCGTGTGCATGCTGTCATGTATACGTCTGTTATGTGTAGTGAGAGTGAGAGGAGGGAGAGAGAGAGAGAGAGAAAGAGAGAGAGAGATAGTGAGAGAGAAAGAGTGAGAGAGAGATAGGAGAGAGATAGGAGAGAGAGAGAGAGAGAGAGAGAGAGAGGAGAAGAGAGAGATAGTGAGAGAGAAAGAGTGAGAGAAAGAGAGAGTGAGAGTGAGAGAGAGTGAGAGTGAGAGTGAGTGAGAGAAAGAGAGAGAGCGAGAGAGAAAGACAGAGTGAGTGAGAGAGAGAGAAAGAAAGAGAGCGAGAGAGAGAGAGAAAGAGAGAAAGAGAGAGAGTGTTGTGTGTGAAGAGAGAAAGAAGAGAGAAAGAGAGAAAGAGAGCGTGTGTGTGAGAGAGAAAGAAAGAGAGAAAGAGAGAAAGAGAGTGTGTGTTGAGAGAGAAAGAAAGAGAGAAAGAGAGAAAGAGAGCGTGTGTGTGAGAGAGAGAAAGAAGAGAGAAAGAGAGAAAAAGAAAGAGAGAAAGAGAGAAAGAGATGTGTTTGTGAGAGAGAGAAAGAAAGAGAGAAAGAGAGAAAGAGAGAAAGAGAGTGTGTGTGTGAGAGAGAGAAAGAAGGAAGAGAGAAAGAGTGAGGAGAAAGAGGAGAAAGAGAGTGTGGTGAGAAGAGAGAAAGAAAGAGAGAAAGAGAGAGAGGTGTGTGTGAGAGAGAGAAGAAGAAAGAGAGAAAGAGAGAGAGAGGTGTGTGTGAGAGAGAGAGAAGAGAAAGAGAGGAGAGAGATGTGGGAGAAGGAGAAGGAGGAGAGAGATGTGTGTGTGGAGGGGGGATGGAGAAAGAGAGAAGAGAGGTTGTGTGTGAGAGAGAAAGAAGAGAGAAAGAGGAGAGAAAGAGAAAGAGAGAGAGTGTGTGTGAGGGTGAGAAAGATGAGAAAAGAAGAGAGAAGTGTGTGTGTGGAGAAGAGAGAGAAGAAGAGAAAGAAGAAGAGAGAGTGTGTGTGTGTGAGATGTGTTTGAGAGAGAGAGAGAGAGAAGAGATGAAAGAGAGAGGGAAGGTGTGGAGAGAGAGGGAAAGAGAGATTTATGAGAGAGAAGAAAGAGAGAAAGAAGAGAAGAGAAGGTGTGTGTGCTTTTTTTTTTTTTTGCTTTTTTTTCATTTTCTTCTTTTTAAGAGAGAAGGCTTAATGGAGTATCTGTGTCATAGTGGTGGTTGTGTGTGTGGTGTGTGTTGTGTTGTGTGTGTGGTGTGTGTGTGTGTGTGGTGTGTGTGGTTGTGTAGGAAGGGAAAAGTTTGGGGAGTTATGTACACAGAGAAAAGACAGGTTAAACAGAGGAATGTGTTCCTCCATTGACAGAAAAGTCACTTTAGTGACACATGGCCACCCAACTGTCTGTCTTGTGTATGTGTGTGTGTGTGTGTGTGTTGCGTGTGTGTGTGCGTGTGTGTGCGTGTGTGTGAGTGTGTGTGTGTGTGTGTATGTGTGCATGTGTGTGTGAGAGTGTGTGTGTGCCTGTGTGTGTGTGTGTGTGTGTGAGTGTGTGCTCCCCCCTCCCCCCCCCCATTTGTCAATCTCTTGCGAATCCATAGTCTCACGTATTGCTTGAGGGTGACAAGTTAGAAAACGAGTTTAAAAGTTATTATCTGGAGAATGTTTTCCACTGCCTAGGTTAAAGGGGGGAAACTGTCTGTCTGTCTGTCTGTCTGTCTGTCTGTCTGTCTGTCTCTCTCTCTCTCTCTCTCTCTCTCTCTCTTTCTCTCTGTCTGTCTCTCTTCTTTTTCGACCGAAACAAACTCTCTTTAAACACAGAAAGTTAATGGAGAAAAATGTTGCTGTCAGTTTCCTGTACATTAGAAGTTCTCTCTGAAAAATTGTGTAACCAGGTACGTGTGTGTGTGTGTGTGTGTGTGTGTGTGTGTGTGTGTGTGTGTGTGTGTGTGGTGTGTGTGTGTTGTGTGTGTGTGTGGTGTGTGTGTGTGTGTGTGTGTGTGTGTGTGTGTGTGTGTGTGTGTGTGTGGAGAGAGAGAGAGAGAGAGAGAGAGAGAGAGAGAGAGAGAGAGAGAGAAATACGTGTTTTCCATTATTCAAAAGCAACAAACAAGGTTTTTATATTCAAAACTCACCTGTCAAAATCAAAGAGCACCGGAGTCGAGAATGTTGACCAGAATGTAAGCAAGTTCTTCATCATCATCAAGTTTATCGGGGACTCTCAACATGCAGGACCAGGTGCAAGTGCACCGAACGTCTGTTTCCAGGTGCACGTGCACCCATCAATCATGCGGAGAGTGCACGCGTTCCCACAGATCACACCATCGAAGGAGAAGACATGACTGTACAGATGACACACTTGACGACGAGGACAGGTGACGACGAAGATGATGACGATTAAAGCTGATGACGATGATGCTGATGAGGACCGGGGGACGGGGGGTGGGGGGGTGGGATGACGATGAAAACGAATCGGATTTGAAGTGGTCAGGGGAAAGAGAGGGACATTCAAAAAGCGATGAGCAGGTGGGGAGTTCAGGGTTGAATGGGTTAAATGTTGGATTCCACTAGTCGACTTGTGGAGACTGCTGAAACAAAAGAAGTCAAAGGAAATAATATTATTATCCTGCCAAGTACCAGATTATGAAGGGGAGAGGACCTCAGACATCAGATTTCAGAATTTTTATTCAAGAAAGGCCATAGCCCCTACTGAAGGGACGCTTATAAGTACAATGAAATAATCAGATATATCATAGGATTAACAATCAACAACAAAATACACTTATATTACGATAAAGCAATTTCTCTTATTTTAGCTGCTTTGAGTAGGAACAAACCAAAATTCTTAATGTAATCGAAACGAGTTGAACACATTAACAAACACAGTTTAAACATATTTGGTCATCTATAATATTTTTTAGGGATAAACCTTGAACAGATTTCATATAAAGCTGGACAACACAGGGCAAAATGTATTTCGTCTTCTTCAGCTTGCATACATAAGGGACAGAGCAAATCAGACTCTGTGTTGCTTGTATCTCAATTGATGGACTTTCAAAGTTGATAGACCAAGTCTAAATTTTGCTATTGTTTTTTTTTAAATTAATATCTAGATCAAGGCTTGGGGAGAGTGAAAGAGAAGAAGGGCCGCAGGGAGAAAGACATTGCTGAAATCCCAGGTGTGTGTGTGTGTGTGTGTGTGTGTGTGTGTGTGTGTGTGTGTGTGTGTGTGTTTGTGTGTGTCTGTGTGTCTGTCTGTCTGTCTGTCTGTCTGCGCGTGCGTGCGTGTGTGTGAGTGTGTGTAATAAATGCAAACCAAAGAAAAGGCTATCACTGAGTGAGAAAACTATCACTACTTCAGACAGCCTGAAAGAATAGCGAAAACAAGGAATGACGGAGTCCCCCACCCCCACCCCCAACTGTCCGAATACACTTCCTCACCCCCCCCCCCTCAACCTCCGAGTCCCACCCACCCCCACCCCCAAACCCCCCACCCCCACCCCAAAAAATCCCCACCCTCAAGACACAACTCCCCCGAGACCAGACACAGAGGACGAGAGAGACGGGGGGGGGGGGGGGGGGGGGGAAAGGCAGCGCGGTCTGTGGAAAGTGACAACAGAATGAAATGGACATTTCACGTCACAATCAGGGCGTTTCATCTCACACGCGCGCGAGTGTCTTCAATTTCATATTCGATCAATCATGGCTCCCCCCGCTAGCTGCTAGGGCCAACCAACCCCCACACCCCTCTAACCCCTCATCCCCCCCCCTTCAAACCTCCGCAACTCCCTCCTCCTCCTCCTTCCCCAGGCTCGCGGGCCTGTAACTAACTGGATGCTTCATGGCTCTTTTGGCGCTATCGAGGCGGCACAAATGATGTTCATTTCATCGTCCGGGAGAAATATGTTCCACCGCTGACATCGGCAAATGACCTTTATGGCATGGGAAAAGAGACAGAGAGAGGGGGGCGTGTTCCTCTCTCTCTCTCTCTCTCTCTCTCTCTCTCTCTCTCTCTCTCTCTCTCTCGCTCTCGCTCTCTCTTTTTTTTTTCTCCCGTGGATATGTCATTTTCTACTTTTGGCCTCTTCATCTCTCTTGTCTTCCGATTCCTCCCTCCTTTTCTTCCCTGTTTATTCTTCTCCCCTCCCCCCCCCTCTTGCGCCCTTCATCCTCCATCCCCGCCTCCCATTTTTTTTAAAAGGAATCAATGAAATGAATAAAACGAGCTTTGACAGTGGTTTTTGTCTTGTTTTGATTTTGTTGTTCTTTGGGGGGGTTTCATTGTTTTTTGTTTGTTTTGTTGTTTTGTTTGTTTGTTTGTTTGTTTTTTTGAGGAAGAAATCGACACTGTGTCTTTGAAATAATAGATTTTGGCCCCGTAAGCTATTTGTTATGATTAAACGCGACGAATTCAAAAACTATACTATGTCTGACATTTTGACAGTTACAAGAAAATGAATATTATTTATTTCATCTTGGCTGTCTTGTGGTTATTACTGGTTATTACTGGTTATTACTGGTTATTACTGTTATTACGGTTATTACTGGTTATTACTGGAAATCTGAGGTAAAACATGGTGGATTGTTGTGTATTTTAATGATCTCCATGCAGTAACTAAAGCAGTAATTTGGGGCATTTGTTTTTATTGTTCGTGGGCTGCAGTTCCCATGTGCATTCCAATAGACGACTGAGCGGGCGCGCGCGCGCACGCACACACACACACACACACAACACACACACACATACACACACACACACACACACACACACACACATACACACACAACAAAACAAACACAGAGAGAGAGAGAGAGAGAGAGAGAGAGAGATAGAGAGACAAGTAATGGCATGATTATTACGCACATAAGCACAAGTAAAGAGTGAAAACTGAAATTTCTCCCGATATTTATTACATTTGTTTAATTCATTACTATTCATTTGTATATTAATTACGTTTATCAAGGGATTATTCTATGATGTATGCTTCACTGCTGTTTACATATTCGGTTGAGGTCAGTGAAACTTGAATTGTCCCGTTAGTATCTGCTCATATCTTTTTATGCTTTTTCTCGTCTTTATTTGTCTGCCTTTCTTTCCCCTGGAGTTTCCATCATCATTATCTGAGAGATAATTCTTGATCCTTCTCCTCCAGGCCTTCTCCTCAGACTAATAATTCTTCATCTTCTCCGTCTTCCCTGTCCCTCGGCTCTCAACTGTAACGATAATAATCACAGAAATCAATCAAGTGTTGCAAGGCAGAGGCCGACTCCCAGACTCCCAGCAAGCTCCCTTTTCCTTCCCAAAATCTTTGACACAAAACCGCCGACACGAGCACGAGCACGCGCACGCGCCGCGCGCAAGAGACGAGCCCTGTCACGCGTTCTGGTCACTCGATCCCTTTTACCGCCGAGCCCAAGCTTCAAGAGTGCGAAGAGTTAAAGAGTTAACGGAGTGGCGGGGTCAGGCGAGTCGACACGTTATCCCTTCATTGTCAATACAGATCGCGCGCCCCGCGTGCTGTGTGACTTTTAGCGCCCCCGGCGGCGATGGGTTTTCATCGTTAATCCTTTCCTCGCCCGTACGTTATTAGCGACTGAGAAAGGTTTACGGAGTTGTTTTTTTTAAATTATCAAACTTACCCATCCAATGAATCGAGAACCGAAAAAAAATATCACTATCTCACAATGGTACTGAAAATCTTTAAAGGCTTCTTAGAGCAATTTTTTTCTTTTTCGTATTTTTTTGTTGCTTTGTTTTGTTTTGTTTTGTTTTGTTTTGTTGTTTTTTTTGTGTGTGTGTTTTTTGTTTTGGTTTTGTTGTTGTTGTTGTTGTTGCTAGATTCTAGTCCTCTGAGAGTGGTAGGACTTTAAAACCTACGGAGTTTTGTTTCGTGGCCCGGTTAGCTCAGTCGATAGAGCATGGGACTCTTTAATCCCAGGGTTGTGGGTTCGAGCCCCACATTAAGCGTAATTTTTCGCGGGCCGGTTGTTTTTTTTTTTTGACAGAGCCGTGTGGGGACTCAAGATCTGATATCTCGAGTTCAACCCTAGCCTGCAACATTAAAACACTGGTGAACAGCCCGCCTTAATGTTTATATCATTCGGCGGCCCGTGCTGTGACTGTTTATACGGTCCACTGGCCGTGGTTTTCATCTTAACCTTTTCCCGTACTTGGTGGAAGTTCGAGTTTTTTTGATAACTTCCCACTGTGGCCGATTGTACTCACTGCCTAAATCTTTAAAGCTTTTAGGTTTTTTGTCATTTATTTCTTCTTTTTCACGTTATTGTCCATTTTCTTTTTCTTTATTCTTTTCTTTCATTTAATTTTTTCCTATTTTTTTTTCTTTCACTTACTTTTTTTGTTGCTAGCTGTATCCACTGGGTGGTATGGCTTTCCTCACGCCGTTTTGTTTCTGCCGTTACTCAGTCGATAGGCAGGACTCTTTTCCAGTTTGGTCACCCACATGGCCTATTTTTCGCGGGCCGTTGTAATGTTTTTTTGCATGGTGGTGGGTCAAGCTATATCTGAGTTCAACCTAGCCTGCCACTTTAACACTGTGTGACAG
>JAPXFY010000014.1:2537247-2544747 GCA_030674185.1 Monoplex corrugatus | reverse complement strand
CCATCCAAAAACCCAGCCTGCAAGATAATCATGATACGTTCAGTACTCGAGCAAATCACGAAAGATAACAAACACCTTTTCAAAAGTCCAGACTTCGGCTTCACATTCAAACAATGGGGTTTGGGGGGGGGGGGGGGGGGGTTATCTGCTGGTTGTCACTTAAGTGTGTATGTGTCAGTGTATCACTGTCCGCCCATTGGCCAAGACGGACGGAAAAGGGCGGGGCCGGTAGGTTTACCAGACGGAACAGCTGCCGACGTGATAAACAGTGGTGTTGTTACCATGGCAAGTGAAGTGGTGTCCATTCCTGCGTCTGTACTTACGCCCCCTGGGGAGTTTTGCCCCTTTTTCTAATGCTTAGTTTTTTTTTTCTCCATTGTATTATCCATCTATTTATTTATTTATTTGTTTATTTATTTGTGTTTATTTATTTATTTTCTTATTTTTATTGTTATTGTTATTATTATTATTTTATTGTTATTCTATTATTTATTATTATTATTATTATTATATTATTATTATCATACTATTATTATATTATTCTTGTTGTTGTTTCTTCTTCTTTTATTTTTTATTACCATTATCAACATCGTCATTAGTGTTATATTATTACTATTATTATTGTTGTTATATTATCATTATCATTATTATTATTATTATTATTATTATTATTATTATTTCTTTTTTAATTCAAAACAACCGTGACCACTCGCGTTCAAGCAGATGGGAAGCAGAACAACACAAAACACAGAATCTTTCACAGCGTGTATTTAACACTTTGACTTCGGCACCCTACCATCCAACTGCAAAAATTTAACCTTTGACTCCCTCACCCGATCCACCACTTCCTGCAGCAGGAAGCTGCTGGATAGGGTGAAGGAGTCAAAGGGTTAAGTTTTTACCTTGCTGGCATAGTTCACAATACAGGATGCTGGTGGGGAGGGTGCGGGAGTCAAAGGGTTAAGTTTTTACTTGCTGACATAGTTCACAATACAGGATGCTGGTGGGAGGGTGCGGGAGTCAAAGGGTTAAGTTTTACTGTGGCATAGTTTACAATACGAATGCTGGCGGATCAAGGTTATATAACAAGCGACGAGCAAACTTTCGGCTAACTGACCTTCATTAAGCGTAAACAGAAGACAACAAAGAAAAATACACAAAATTAAAAGCAGAAAAACAGCAGAACTTTGCTGATGTTTCGTCGAACAGGAGACAAGGTCGTGGAGCGAGGAATTTAATATTGATTTTATCCAAAAAGCTGGGGAAGGGGGGGAGGGAGTGAAAATAGGGATGGTTCCTTCTATTAACCCTATTGCTCCTTGAGTCCCTGTTCTTCTTCCCTCCCCACGCTCTGCACCTACCTACTCTCTCATTTAGTTAGTTGTTCTCCCACTGGACGAAGCAGCAGGGAAGTTTCAGTCTTTTTCTCATAATTTTGTATTTGGTGTTTGTTTGTGATCTTACATTCACGCTTGACAAAGGCCAGTGGCCGAAAATTTGCACCTGTCTTGTCTTGTTGTATTAAATACTTTTTGTTTGTTTTTTTTTTTTTTGAGGGGGGGGGGGGTATTCCTGTTTGCTTGAACGCAGGCAATCGCACTTGTTTTGAATTTAGTTATTTTAGTTAGTCGGTTTGTCGATTAGTTCGTTAGTCGGTTAGTTCGTTAGTCGCTTAGTTATTTAGTTAGTCGTTCATTATCAGTTATCAGATCTGGGTTTAGCTATCTGTTTTTTCAGTTACTTATTTATCTAATCGGATACATTTTTCATTTACTAATTTATATTTCTTTTTTACCTTTTATTTATCACATCTGGGTGGTTTTATATCATTTATTCGTTCATGTACTGGCCTATTTAATTATTTATTTTAGTCTCCAAATGGCGCTTTGAATTTGTTGCCCTATGAATTGTATTGGCCAATGATGATATTCTTATTGTTGTTGTCGTTGTGATTAATAATAATAATAATGATGATGATGATGGTAATAATAATAATAATAATCATAATAACAGTAATGATAATAAGAATAATCATTATAATGATAATAATAATTATTATTATTATCATTATTATTATTACTATTATTATTATTATTATTATCATTATCATTATTGTTGTTGTTATTATTTGTTGTTGTTGTTGTTGTTGTTGTTGTTACTCTGCGTAACTTAGTACTGAAAGATACTAATTTCTGTTTATAAGATTTTTTTTTATCTCACACATGAATAGAACAGTTTCGCGAGTGAGGGGGACAGAGAGGAGCTTTTGATTTCCGTTTTTTCCCTGTCTATTTGTCTTATTGTGTTTTTTCCCATGTCTATTTGTCTTATTTTTGTTTTTTCCCATGTCTATTTGCTTATTGTGTTTTTTCCCATGTCTATTTGTTTATTGTGTTTTTTCCCATGTCTATTTGCTTATTGTGTTTTTTCCCATGTCTATTTGCTTATTGTGTTTTTTCCCATGTCTATTTGTCTTATTGTGTTTTTTCCCATGTCTATTTGTCTTATTGTGTTTTTTCCCATGTCTATTTGCTTATTGTGTTTTTTCCCATGTCTATTTGTCTTATTGTGTTTTTTCCCATGTCTATTTGTCTTATTGTGTTTTTTCCCATGTCTATTTGTCTTATTGTGTTTTTTCCCATGTCTATTTGTCTTATTGTGTTTTTTCCCATGTCTATTTGTCTTATTGTGTTTTTTCCCATGTCTATTTGTCTTATTGTGTTTTTTCCCATGTCTATTTGTTTATTGTGTTTTTTCCCATGTCTATTTGCTTATTGTGTTTTTTCCCATGTCTATTTGCTTATTGTGTTTTTTCCCATGTCTATTTGTCTTATTGTGTTTTTTCCCATGTCTATTTGTCTTATTGTGTTTTTTCCCATGTCTATTTGCTTATTGTGTTTTTTCCCATGTCTATTTGTCTTATTGTGTTTTTTCCCATGTCTATTTGCTTATTGTGTTTTTTTCCCATGTCTATTTGCTTATTGTGTTTTTTCCCATGTCTATTTGCTTATTGTGTTTTTTCCCATGTCTATTTGCTTATTGTGTTTTTTCCCATGTCTATTTGCTTATTGTGTTTTTTCCCATGTCTATTTGCTTATTGTGTTTTTTCCCATGTCTATTTGCTTATTGTGTTTTTTCCCATGTCTATTTGCTTATTGTGTTTTTTCACCATGTGTCTATTTGCTTATTGTGTTTATTTCTCCATGTCTATTTGCTTATTCGTTTTTTCCCATGTCTATTTGTCTTATTGTGTTTTTTCCCATGTCTATTTGCTTATTGTGTTTTTTCCCATGTCTATTTGTCTTATTGTGTTTTTTCCCATGTCTATTTGCTTATTGTGTTTTTTCCCATGTCTATTTGCTTATTGTGTTTTTTCCCATGTCTATTTGCTTATTGTGTTTTTTCCCATGTCTATTTGCTTATTGTGTTTTTTCCCATGTCTATTTGCTTATTTGTGTTTTTTCCCATGTCTATTTGCTTATTGTGTTTTTTCCCATGTCTATTTGCTTATTGTGTTTTTTCCCATGTCTATTTGCTTATTGTGTTTTTTCCCATGTCTATTTGCTTATTGTGTTTTTTCCCATGTCTATTTGCTTATTGTGTTTTTTCCCATGTCTATTTGCTTATTGTGTTTTTTCCCATGTCTATTTGTCTTATTGTGTTTTTTCCCATGTCTATTTGTCTTATTGTGTTTTTTTCCCATGTCTATTTGCTTATTGTGTTTTTTCCCATGTCTATTTGCTTATTGTGTTTTTTCCCATGTCTATTTGCTTATTGTGTTTTTTTCCCATGTCTATTTGCTTATTGTGTTTTTTCCCATGTCTATTTGCTTATTGTGTTTTTTCCCATGTCTATTTGCTTATTGTGTTTTTTCCCATGTCTATTTGCTTATTGTGTTTTTTCATCGATGTGTTATATTTCCTCGGTGTCATTTGTAGTTAGTTGATCTTCCTTCACGTACTGTCTTATCAAAATATCATCTCAAGTGATCGAAAAATGCAAGTAAATAAATCGCAGTAAATAAAAATGTACGTGTTGAATTTTTTATTTCAAACAATTCTCAGTCTTCCTTCTACAGTTTCAACGTTCTTTTGCAACCGTCCCTTTCATAATCGTTATCCGTGTGTAATCGTTTACATATTTTAACAATATCAATTATAAACATAAATCCGTCCGTTTATGACGATGGTGAGGATATGTGAAAGAAGTGATTGAGCAGTCATGATAAAACTGTTTTCAACTAAATTACAAACACATTTCATTATATTCCAGCATAGTGATACTAGTGCACTTCACTCTCTAGAAAAAATCTTTACTATTGTCAATATTTTACATTGATACTGATTTCAGTTCAATTACCAATGATCGAAATATATTTCTGGCTCAACCAAATTTTGAAATGTCATGCAAATTAACAAAATTAATTTCAGGCAAGTTTCCAGAGATAAAGGAAATCTCTATCCTTAACTTGATTCATGAAATCCATTTTAACGTTACGTTTCAGCAGTTCTAGCCAGAGAAAACTATTTCCAACACAAACCTTTGAAACTTAAAGAAAACAGTCAGCTACAATTTCAACACCTTTCAACTGAAAAACACCAAGCCAACCAACTTGACAGATGATTTATAATCCTTTTCCTTTTTAACTTATTCACATGAATACTGACGATAACACTTTTTGATACCATACCCTTCCTTGTGAAACATTTTAACATTACATTTCAACAACTGTACTGAGAACTATTTTTCGATTGAGTCATATTTCCAGTGCCTTCATACTTCTAAAGCTGCTTCGTCAGCTTTACAAATATTGAAATATATTAAAACCAAATAATGAAACGTCCATCCAAATTTGAAAAGTTACGGATGTATCCGTCTGTAATGAAACTATTTTCGACTAACCAAGTTACAAACATCTTAGTCATTGAAACTAACTGGAACCAACTTCACAAGTACATATGATGAAATCTTTTTACACCAAATTTTAACAGCTCATGAAAATGATAAATCAACACCAACTTGGTGGGGGGAAAATCAGCTATTACTTTTTACACCTTTAAGGGAACAGCACATTTTTTTACAATCTGATATCCATATCAACGATCACAAAACGTTTAATACAACATAATTTCCGCACTGTTAGTCATGGTGATTTTTAACGTCTTTATCTCAACAGCCCTATCGTGATTAGAACTATTTTCGACTCGACCAACTTTCCAACATCTTCCAAATTAAAAAAAAAAAAAAAAAAAACCCCCTACTTCAGCCAGCTTTCGAGATATAAACCTGTATCTCTACTAATAGGTTTTTAACATCAGATTTCAACAGCACTAGACTCTAGTCACGATAAAACTATTTCCAACACAAACTGTCCCAAACACAGACATATTTCACGACGCCTCGGTTTCCTGTCGACACAGTCAACATGGCGCCCGTGCGTGTCAGCCCCTATCCACATCCGGGCCCTAATGACGTAGTACGTGCGCGTGCTGCTGTCATGTCAATTTCCAGTGCCAGAGAAGCCTACAAGTTGCAGGGACCGCCACCATTCAGGCGTAAGCTCCATCACTTTGAAAGCGAAACGCTGGTTTATTTCAAGACTGGCACGAGCGACACGGAGAAACTGAAACGCTTGCCATAGACATAGACAGAGAGACAGCCTGTCAGCTCTGTCGTATTCTGTGACATGATACTATGCCGCGGAGCTCGCAAGTATACACAAATGAGTAAGTGGCAGCGTCATTCAACTAGCTTCAGTGAAAATGCATAGCACAGTAGTGTTAGAAAATATAGCATTGGTACCAGTCCAGTTGTAAAAAACTATAGCATTGGTACGCAGTCAGTTGTTGAAATATAGCATTGGTACCAGTCATTCAAATAAGTCATTTAGATTACGATGAAAAAAAGAGCCCAACGCTGAAACAGAAAGCGAAAGAAATTTGAGGAAAATGATTCTATTTCGGTCCATAATATACCATTGATAAATATCAAACTGTTGTCACTTAAGTACAATAGTATTCCCAGACAACAAGCTTTTGTTTGTTGTCTCAAAGTTGTTTACAATACATAGAAGCCAAAAAGTCAGAAACACAACAAATCAGACAGAGAATGTATACTGATTCACAAATAATGAATTAAATTCTCACTCGCATTCCGTTTTCCTGTTTTTGCTTTTATACTCTATGAATTAAATACGCCATCTCACTGTTTTCTTACCTTTATTGTGAATCAAATGCGCTTTCATATTCGATTTCCCTGTGTTTATTGTGAATTAAATACGAGTTTTCATTCTATTTTCCTGTGTTTTTTGTGAATTAAATACGAGTTTTCATTCTATTTATCTGTGTTTATTGTGAATTAAATACGTGTTTTCATTCTATTTATCTGTGTTCATTGTGAATTGAATAGTGTTTTCATTCTATTTATCTGTGTTTATTGTGAATTGAATGCATCTTTTCATTCTATTTGCCTGTATTTATTGTGAATGAAATACGTGTTTCAACTCTGTTTGCCTGTATTTATTGTGAATTAAATACGTGTTTTAATTCTATTTCCCGTGTTTATTGTGAATTAAATGCCAATTTTGGTACTGTTTGCATGTATTTATTGAAAACTAAATGCAAGTTTTCGTTCTATTTGCCTGTGTTTTTATGGTGAATTGAATACGCGTTTTATTCTACTTTCCAGTATTTATTATGAATTGAATTCATGGTTTCATTCTATTTGCCTGTATTTATTGTGAACTAAATACGTGTTTTAATTCTATTTGCCTGTGTTTATTGTGAATTGAATGGTGTTCCCGTTCCATTTTCCCGTGCTTCTGTTTTCTATCGGCTTGAACTTCGGCAGTCACTTTGAATCAGATTTTAAATATAAAAGCCTTAGGTCCAACAAAACAGGTAGGGCTCGATGCGGAGTCCATCATAAGCCGTGAGTTTCAGGTTCCAGTCTGTAGCTATAAGTGTTTTGTCTCCTACGTGCTTGCCTCGTTTCTCCTCTACCAGTCGGGCAGCGTAACTTACCTCCCCTATTCCCTGCCGCCGCCGGATTGACTTTCCGGGCACTAGGGGGCCACGGTTGACAGTGTGGAAATTTATCGGTCATTTTGCTGGGAACAGGTGCAGGCACCATCCATTCTGCCACGCGCACGCCAAACACACTCTCGCCAGTACGCAAGGTGACATAAAACGTGTGCTTGTTCGTTCGCGGCAAGCTCTTTTTTCGGCCTCGAGAAGCGAAACCCGTGAAGTTGCAATCCTTCTTTCATTCATTCATTTATTCTCTCTCTCTCTCTCTCTCTCTCTCTCTCTCTCTCTCTCTCTCTCTCTCTCTCACGAAAAAAAAAATCGAGCACGTACACACACACACACACACACACACACACACACACACACACACACACACACACACACACACGAGAAAGAAAGAGAAAAGTAATTGAAAAAATAAATATACAATAAAGCAGTCATTCAGATTCATCAAACTTGTGATGGTGGTGGT
>JAPXFY010000014.1:2519747-2532247 GCA_030674185.1 Monoplex corrugatus | reverse complement strand
CAGAAACATGCTGCAGAAGAAAACAAAGAGCAAAGAAAACAAAGAGCAAAGAAAACAAAGAGCAAAGTTTTTGACATGATAACGAAAAACAACACCATACCACAAATAGTCTGGTGAGAGGAAATATCTCCAGTCAACAGGATCTATTCTTCTCACACGGCCGGCTTAATTCTACAAGGAAAAGAAAATCGATGGGAAACAAAACTCTAGCCAAGAAAAAACAAACTGCCGCTTTGAGACCGGAAATCCTATGCGACAGGCTCCCAACTTCCGGTATTAGGCGCGAGCTTCATGGCGCATGCGCAAGACATCCTACTTTGCATATTTTTCACTTGACGGGTATCGATTGTTCCCACTCGCAGCGCTGTGAAGGAGAGATAGAGGAATCAATTTTGCATAATTTGCTACGATTTGCAGCTGTCGCGAACAAAGGATGGACAAAGAAAACAATGGTCAGCGCAATCGATAACTTGACGTCGCTTAATATCAAGACGACATCGTATTATTTGGCATCTTTTAATTTTTTTGTTTTTTTGTTTTTTGTTTTTTAAATCAATGAATAGAATACTACAGGTTTTCATTCTGGCAAAATCACGCGTATGATCTGATATCCACTGACAGTGACTAGGTCTAAAATAAAACTTTGTTTCCCACCCATACACCCACACATACCTACCCTTTGCTACCACCACCATCCGCCCAAAAAATATCATGGAGAGAGAGAATCACTTTTCATCTGCTGTGAACATTGTTGGATTTTTTTCTCGATGGAACAATTGTGTACAAACATGAAAATAATGTTTGATTTTCTGTAGGGTAAAATCACACGTGTAACTTTTTGACTCCCGCACCTACCCACCAGCAGCAAAACTTTAACCCTTTGACTCCCTCACTCTATCAGGAAGCAGGTGGATAGGGAGCTGGAGTCAAAGGATTATGTTTTCGCTATGCTAGCAAGGCTGGCAATGCAGGATGCTGGTAGACAGTGTGTGGGAGTTAAAAGGTTAAAGAAGTCTTAGCTATTCATTAACAATGTCACATGATAACTGTAGGTTATCGTGAATCTGCAAAAGTGGAATTTTCAAAATAATGTGATATGTTTGTCTGTCTAGCACTCAGTGAAGAACGTGGATATGCTATGTTTGTTGTGTCTGTTGGTTGTTGTTGTTGTTCTTGTTGTTTTGCTTTGTTTTGTTTTGTTGTTTGTTTGTTTCTTTGTATGTTTGTATGTTTGTTTGTTGTTGTTGTTGTTGTTGTTAGGTAATCAGTATTCTTGGTTGTCAAGCTGGCTGGTTTACAGTTGGTTGTTATCTATTTATTTATGCATTTATTTATGGAGTGAAAAGAGGGCGGGAGTTGATGAGGGTGGGTGAGATATCCGCTTTCGTTTTTCTTTCTCAAAATTTCCTCTAGCAGTCGTTTGTTGTGTGTTTTGAGGGGAGGGGGGGGGAGAACTTACAGAAGCTGAAAATGGAATTTCTTAAAGTAGACTTTAGACCAGAAGAGATGTGTGTGTGCGTGTGTGTATGTGTTTGTGTGTTGTGTGTGTGTGTGGTGTGTGTGTGTGTGTGTGTGTGTGTGTGTGTGTGTGTGTGTGTGTGTGGTGTGTATGTGTGTATGTTTAATTGTTTCTATCCTGTGTATAATACTTCATTGGTTGGTTGTGGGCACATGTCTTCGTGGTACTAGCACTCTTAGCATGTGCGTGTTTGTGTGGAGAAAAGCTTAAGGACAAACTCCGCCAAGAATGTGCTGGCGCATACAAATGCCAGGGATAGAGGGGACAGGAGAAGACAAGGTCAGCAGGACTGCAAATTATATCCCATTTTCAATCAGCATGGACTGGAGTGAGAGACAGAGAGAGAGAAAGAGAGAGAGGGAGAGAGAGACAGGGAGAGAGAAAGAGAGAGAGGAAAGCGCGCTTCCTGAGTTGTTTCTGGTGTGGGGATTAAAGCGATGGGTGAGGACCAATGTCTGTCAGTGTGGCTGCTTGTCCTGTTCATTGTTTGGCAAGCGGCGCAATCAGCACCAAGGATCAAGGGACTACACTCTGACAGCAGGGCCACAGGAAATGAAGAACGGCCGGTGGACCAGACCGGGACTTAGCTCCGGCCCCAAATCGGCCAAATGACGCTGAGGAAGTTCGCACGCGCTCCGCTCGGCGCTGCGCTTCTTTTTTTTTTTTTTTTTTCCCTTCCAGGGGACCTCCCTTACTCGTGCCTCGAGACGACTGTAGCGCAAAATGAGTGGTAATTGTCTGCCCCCACCCCTCCCTTACCCACCACACCCATTTACACATACCCCTCCCTTCTTTCTCACCCCACCTTCCTCCAAGCCCTAAGACCTCCAGAATCTGTACTTCCTTTCAAGGACGCCCAAGAAATCTGTGGTGAACTTCCTTTGTTGAAGAATTGAAGGCTTAGGCACTTACGTTCAAGAAACATGGACAGGATGGCTCTTATGATGGAACTATAGACTCAAGATTTATGTCAAGTCCAGTCCCACCTCACAACTTAAAAGTTGGTTTTGTTGCTGCCCATCTTTTTGCTCCTGTCTCCTGATGGTATCAGCTTAATGTTTCATGACCTCCTCCCTACTGCCCTCTTCCATTTCAAACCAATTCAGCACACAGGGTTTTCTGCACAGGCTCAAAGAGTTTGCCAGATGACCACTGCTAGTCTTGGCATGAGGATATAATGAATTGTCTGATCCTGATGAATCCCTCTTGAACAAACTACAAATGCAGGTTAATAGCGAGGATCTTCTAAAAGACAGTTTTCACTGCTACATTGAACCAATACTTTTATACGAATGCAAAGCCTGGACAACAAGCAAAGTCAGAACAAGATGTGGCAGATGAAATGTGGTTTCCGTGGACAGCAAAAGAAACAAAGGAGAAAGTATTAAAAAACAAACACAAAAAGATCATTAATGAAGAAGATTAGGAAAGACAAGCAACATCTACAGACAAGAGAAATTTGAGCACCTAGTCACAACAATGACAGCTAGAGGGAAAAAGAACACGGGGTAGATCTACAGACAAAATACTAGGCAATCTTGCAGAGTGGGTGGAGACAACAAGGGGTAGAAGATATGCTTGCAGCGATAAAAGATTTGTAGAGAGGCCATGATCGCCAAAGTCATGCAGCAAGGTGCATGTGATAATGATGATGATGAGCTAGGATCTGACAGCTGTATGTGTCACTGAGCATCTTACAAAGTGAATGTGTGAAAGAAATCCATAAGACAACTATCACAGCAACGTATGCTGCTGCATACAAATGTGTTGGGCAGAGGATCTAGAACTGACAGGGGGAGACAGGATCAGCAGGACTGCAAATTATATCCCATTTTCAATCAGCATTCACTGGGAGGGGGCTGGAAGGAAGAGATAGAGTGAGGGGGGAGGGAGGGAGAGAGAGAAGGCACGCTTCCTGAGTTGTTCCTGGTTTAGGGATTAAAGCGATGGGTGAGGACCAGTGTCTGTCAGTGTGGCTGCTTGTCCTGTTCATTGGTTTGCAAGCGGCGCAATCAGCACCAAGGATCAAGGGACTACACTCTGACAGCGAAGCCACAGGAAATGAACAACAGCCGGTGGGCCAGGCCCGGACTTAGCTCCAGCCTCATACTGGCAAAATGATGCATAGACAGTACGCACACGCTCCAGCTCCACGCGCACTTTTACATCTTTCAGGGGAGCTCCCTTGCTTCGTGCCCACAGACATCCTATAGAAAATGTCTGTGCTCGTGCCCCAACACAGACTGTAGGGCAAAATGAATGGTAATTGTCTGTCCGTCTTCTATACCCTTTATCATCATGTCTCCTTTTCTTCCCTATCACAACCTGACCCCCATCCGAATGGCCACGTACCTCTCATTCCTAGCAGGATACCCTTCATGATGAGGTTAAGGTCAGCGATGACCATCCTGGTTCTCCTGTCCCTGTGGTACAACATGGTCAGTCTAAAACACGCGGACTTCAGAAGGTTTGTCCTGATTTCAAGACTTGCAGACCTGACCCCTGAGGTTCCAGTCCCAAACTCAGTCTCGAGACATTGCCTGTGCACTGTATGAAAGATGCAAGAGCTGTCTTCACGAAACAACTGCCACAGATGTCATCTGTATCTTTGGATCAGAACAAGCAGCTTGGAATGAACTACATACGAAATTGCCAGAGTCCTGATAACGTCCCTTTCATTCAGCTGAAAGTTAAGTCAAATATTGCTTATGATTCCTTTATCATTAAAAGTGGTTTGCTCATGCTTATGACGTGAAATGTCTGCTCTCAACAAAGTTATAGAGTACAGCTAAGTGAAAGGTCATTCAGATCAATAAATATAAATAAGCCAAACGTTCAGTACAAATAGAAGTTTCCTTGAGCTTGATCAGACAGAACCCAAGACGAAAACAGAGAGAGAGAGCGAGAGAGAGAGAAAGAGAGAGAGAGAGAGAGAGAGAGAGAGAGAGAGAGAGAGAGAGAGACGAGGCACTGAGTTGGCACAGACAGACAGAATCAAAGAAAGAAAAGCAATGAAATGTTGCAGCAGAACTCTCTCTCTCTCTCTCTCTCTCTCTCTCTCCTCTCTCTCTCTCTCTCTCCTCCCTCCCTTGCAGACTTGATCAGTGAAGCCCTGCTTGCTCTCATGCTCCCCAAACCGATCCTTTGACATCCCCAAGACCTCCGCCTTTTGTACAAATTGTCACGTCAGCTCGCCTCGCTGCGCTTTCTAAACGGCCAGTGCCTAATGGAACCATCACCGGCCCTTCCAATATCAGCCACGGCTAACCAAGCGAGGGCCCAGACGTCCCTCAAACGTTTCCGCCCAGTCAATGGCCGCTTTGATATCACGTGTCCTTCCCAGAGTTCATCAGCATGTAAGCGTGAACATGGCGGGCCCTGCCCGTCCACCGCCATCTTCTTCTTCTTTCGGCCGGAAGCGGCGACTGATGTCATTTCCGCCTGGGCCGCAGAAAACGGGTTTACACGTGCTGTTTAGAATGTTCAATGGCGGTTTGAGCTCCCCCCGCAAGACGTGGCTTTATTGGTGTTGCTGGCTTGTTTTGGCAAAATCTAAATGGGTGATTTTTTTCCCTTCGCTGGTTCCTGCCCAGACAATCCCTACCCATCTCCCACCCCTACTCCCTCTTCCTCTTCCTCCCCCGTCTCTGTGAAATTGAAATTTGCTCGAACCAGCTTGTCTTGGTGTGCTGTGTTGGGTTAGATGGTTGGGTTGGGTTAGTTGGTTGGTTGGTTGGTTGGTTGGTTGGTTGGTTGATTGGTTTGTAGTGTCCTAGTGCGTTCGCTCTGACTGGAGAAAGAATGTATAACAAAAAGTTTAATAGTGGTTGTCTTCATTGACTTATCGTGTTTTTTTGTTCGTTTGTTGGGTTATTGAAGAATGTTTCTGATTGACTGACAGCTCGTTTGTTTGGTTAGTGCTAAGGAATTCACTTAATCCTGATTTGTCAGAACGACATTAAGTTTTGTTAAATTAATCTAACAGTAAAATCATGGTGGTTGAATTGATTTGTAATGACTAAATTTCAACAGATTGTAAAGCTAACGCCGTAGAATGCCATTTCCTTTCATGACATATTTCATGGGGAAAAAAAGGGTTGTGTTTGTATTGAGGAAATTTGCTGATTATTTGCATTGAGAAAAACTGCTATAGATCTATTTGTATTGAGGAAAATTGCTGTAATGATTTGTATCGAGAAAACTGCTATATTTGTACTGAGGAAAATTGCAATAATTTATTTACATTGAGAAAAACTGCCATATTTGTATTGAGGAAAATTGGTATAATCATTTGTATTGAGGAAAATGCTATAATCATTTGTATTGAGGAGAAGTCGGATCTTTGTATTGAGGAAAATAGCCTGAGGAAAATGGCTATATTTGCATTGTGGAAAACGGCTGTAATTATTTATACATGGTGCAAAATTGTAATATTTGTATTATGGACATTTAGTGACGGCTGAATAAGAGGCAAAATGACGGGACTGCCTGCACGTTGTTCCTAAAAATATACACAGTATGCATGCGGTGTATAAACATTCTCCCACTCACATACATACACAGATTCACTCATACGCATGCACGCGCGCACGCACACGCACACCACACACACACACACACACACCACACACACACACACACACACACACACACACACACACAACACACATACACACATGCGCGCACAACAGACTGAAAAGACATCGCAATCCATATTAGGGAGGGGTGGGCGGTTAGTAAGTAACACACAAAAATGCAAACATATTTGAAAAACGTATAAACACGCAAACAAACACAAATAAATAAACTACACAAATTAACAAATTACAACTAAACTCACTAAAACACAGACGTCATCAGGTACTCATACAAACAAGACAGAAATAATTGATTAAACAAATAAATACCCCACGGGGGATGCCAGGACTCTTTCAGTACAAATAGTAAATAATGCTGTGCTGGAAACTTCCACTTTTCTGTCACTCTCTTCGTTTCTACCTTGATCCCTTGCTTTCTGCAATCTGTTCTGACCATTTGTACCTTGCTGGTCCATTCACCTGTATGTATTCTCTAAAGCCTGTCTCCACTCGGTGTAGAATCACATTGTAATTTATATTTGTATATAATATGTTTTCTATCATTTTCCATTGCTGTTCTTCTTTTTCCCCATCTATAGCCACGTGTATGTGTATGTGTGTGTGTGTGCGTGTGTGTGCATGCGTGCGTATGTGTATGTTCAGCGCTTAGATTTGATTTATGTCAAGATTTTGCGCTATGTAAATATTGTTTTTATTATTATTATTATTATTATTATTATTATTATTATAAACCCTTACATACTCTTTCTTAGGATTGATAACTGAGTACATGTATAAAGTGCAGGTTTGGCTGTAAAGAAGTGAGATAGGCAGAAGCAATTTTAAGTAACTTAGGCCCGTTTTTTTCATATGTTTAGTGTCCTGAGTCATATTTAAAATTGTGTTAGGTATGTTTCATTAACCCCCTGGTCGCAGTGGTCAACGCCAGGGATATATCCTTAGATTATGTGCCCAATGCACCGAGATGAGTAGGCCCTACTTAATTTAGATTATGTGCCCAATGCACCGAGATGATAGGCCCTACTTAATTTAGATTATGTCCCAATGCACCGAGATGAGTAGGCCCTACTTAATTAGATTATGTGCCCATGCACCGAGATGAGTAGGCCCTACTTAATTTAGATTATGTGCCCAATGCAACGAGATGAGTATGCCCTACTTAAATTAAGTTTCTTTCAGCCTTTTTTTCCCAGTAAGGTCCTGTGCACGTTATGAGATGGTTATAACCCTGGTATGGCTGTGCAATGTCAGCTATTCTTTATAAAATAAATAAATGAACGAATAGATAAATAGATAAATAAATAAATAAATAAATAAATAAATAAACCACACAAATGACCAGATTATAAAGAATACGTAAACTCACGAAATTACTAACGACATCACTACTCATGCAAACAAACAGGTAATCAAAAAAAACAAACCAAAAAACAAAAACAAAAAACAAAACAAACAAAACAAACAAACAAACACACACAAAACAACAGCAACAACAAACGAAAAACGCTACATAAATGATCACATCATAAATCAACAAACAAACTCACGAACACGCAGACGACATGCACCACTCACCAGGAGGACCACGGACCCCATCTAGGTCACGGGCGGGCGAGAAGAGCGTGCCGTTAGGCCGGCCAACCCCTGGCCCCGTGGGCAGCTTGCTGACCACCCCTAGGTGGGCCTCACGCAGGGCCTCCATGTTCAAACCCCGCATGGCCGCGGGGCCCTCCAGGGAGACCTTACCGGGGGTGTGCGTGGACAAGGAGTACGGGTACGACAGAGTCGTGTGGGACAACGACAAAGGGTAGGACCCCAAATGTCCGAAACGAGCGTTAGCCGCCGCAGCCCACGCCGCGGAGGCTCCGGGTGGGAGGTAGAGGTACCCGGAGTTTAGCCCCGCGGGTCGGATGGCGGCGGGGAAGGGACCCGGAGGGGGCGGGCGACCATCCCCGTTGGCGGCCTGGGCCAACATGGCGGCTCGTGCTGCGGCTGTCATCATGGCTGCCTGCGTGGAGGACATGGCTGAGGACGTGATCGATGAAGAGGTGGACGCGCTGGATATTGATGAGGATGATGATGATGATGATGAAGACGATGACGAAGAAGGATGCAGGAATTCCGTCACGGACCAGATCTTAGGCCGTGTGGGCGTACAAGACGTGGAAGAGGTAGATGTAGATGTAGTAGTGGTGGTGGAGGAGCAGGAGGAGGGGTTTGTCAGCTCGTGCGAGTCTCTGGGACTGTCTGTATTGTTCGAGACACTTCTATGCACAAGATCTTTGGGCTCAGAGTTGTCGTCCTTGTCTCTCTTCTCCTCCTCCTCGTCGTCTCCGCTGTGGCAGGAAGAGGAGGAAGGTACCTCCCTGTCCCTCCGCTCTCTCTCCTCTTCAATTCCTCCTCCTCCTCCTCCTCTTCCTCCTCGGAGGGGGGACCTGTCTCTGAACAAACTCTTGCGAATTTCGTCGGAGGCGAGGAGAGGATGGTCAGGGTGTTGGCTGAGGTGGTGGTGGTCGGGGTGGAGTGGGTGTGGGTGTGGGTGTGGGAGGTGGTGGTCTTTGAAGCTGGAGCAGGAGTCTTCGTCCACGTTGATGAATCCTTCTTTTCCTTCTGTCTCGTTCCCTGGACAAAATGAGAGGAGAACTGATAAAACATGATACTCACAGAAGCTTATGGATTAGATCGTGTGCCGGACAGTTGTTTTATTGGTTGTAGTATTATATTTTGTTTAAGCCACCGACTGCATAGAGCCATACAGGTTACCGTTAAAATACCTGTTATTTTGGTTGGATGTTTATGTGTGTGATGTGTGTGTGTGTGTGTGTGTATGTGTGTGTGTGCGGGCGTGGTGTGTGTGTGTGTGTGTGTGTGTGTTGTGTGTGTATGTGTGTGTGTGAGTGTGTGTGTATGTGTGTGTGTGTGGGGTGTGTGTGTGTGTTGTGTCTGTGTATGTGTATGTATGTGATTGTGTGTATGTGTTGTGTGTGAGTGTGTGTGTAGTGTGTGTGTGTCTGTGTGTTTGTGTGTGCTGTTGTGTGTGTGTGTGTGTGTGTGTTGAGTGTGTGTGTGGTGTTAACCCCATTGTTTTAAAACTGATGGTATTCCCCTGTTTTAACCGATGCTCGACAACTGCGCACTGTGTATGCAGTTGTTCTGATAATCATAGAGTATAGATCTAATAGAGTACAATCATAACATATATGTCATTATATATATATGTCATATTGACACACACATACTAGCGCGTGCGCTCAACCACACACACACACACACACACACACACACACACACACACACACACACACACACGTGTTAGTTGTGCACAGTTGTCGTGTCTTAAGAATCGGTACAGGAGAACCTCACATAACCATGGTACAACTGCACTCATTTGCGTGTTACGTGTAACTGTACCCTACAACCCTTAACAGGCCTCAAATTGTACTTATAAAACAAGTAGCAATAAAATTGCAATACTTTTGGTAATAGCTACTAGGGGCCCTGTTAAGAATAGCTCCCTTTGACTCAGAAATAGTGCATGTGTGCAGTCGTTTTTGTGTTTTTTTTGTTTTTGTTTTTTTGTGGGCAGTTGTCCAGAAGTCACAACTGTTGGCAGCTGTCCTCGTAGACTTTAACCCTTTCACTCCTGCAGCCTGTCTGCCCTTAAGCAGGAAACTGGTGGATAGGGTGAGGGAATGTAAGGGTTAAGTTTTTGCTTTGCTGTCACGGCTGACAATGCAGGATGCTGGCAGACAGGGTGAGGGAGTCAAAGGGTTAAGTTTTTGCTTTGCTGTCACGGCTGACAATGCAGGATGCTGGCAGATAGGGTGAGGGAGTCAAAGGGTTAAGTCACATTTTTTCCCTCAACGGTTTAGAATTACACATTAGACAGAAACAGAGACACACGAGGCATACTTCATAGTTATGTGTCCCTAATGATGAAGTGGAAATATGGAAACAGAGGGGAGTTCTTCTAGAAATACAAGTCTTTTGTGGGAGGAGAGAGACGGCAACCAAAAGACAGGAAAGAGGAGAAGGCGGAGAACCTGCAGACAGCCCCGTTTCACCAAGACCCCTACTCACAGAAGAAGAAAAAAAAAGAAACAAAATAAGAAAAATCTCCGACACCCTTGGGCCCACATACACGCAAAACTTGCCACAAATCTCTCACTTAGCCCCTCTCCAAAAGCCTTCGCGTGCATTCCTCGCGCATAGCGCGCGCGCTTGGGTTCTTCTCTGTTGTTATTTCATGTGTTGAAATCGACATGGGTAAGCGACGGGGAGAATATTTCATTTCCTTTCTCACTTCATCATTTCCGAGGCTCAGCAGGGGCGCGTGTCACATACGTTTGGAACAGCAGGGAGGGAGAGAGAGGAGGTGTTTGGGAAAATTATGGAGACCCGTAAGCGTCCATTTCAGTGTAAAAGTAAATAAATAAAGAAACAATATGTTTCGGTCATTGTTAGTTGCTGTTGTTCTTGTCTGTTGTTTTCCCTTTAGAAAAGGTAGGGGTCGGTAATTATTTAACAGATTTGAGGAATGTTCTGAGCTTACCACTTTATGCTTTGTGGCTGCGTCTATGCTAGCTGAATGGGTAGCGCAAACTGTGTTGGGTTTGAGAAATTCTATATGGGAGATAACTCCGTGACTCTCAAGAGTTATGTTACTTAGTTGAGATTTATTTATTGCTAGGTTCGTACGTTTAGCAGTAATTTCTTGCAGAACTGAAGAAGACCACTCAATTCAAAGAGAATAGTTATTTCAGATTTCGTTTGCAAATGTATTTAAATTGGACGGAGTGGTCAACGCCAGGGGCATGTCCTTATGTGCACGAATGCATTGATATGTGTACTTAATTTCTTTCTTTTTCTTTCTTTCTTTCTTTTTTTTTTTTCCTGTTGAAGTTTTGTATGTTTTGAAGCGGTTATAGCCCTGATACAGCTCTGCACAGTCGGCTGGGCTTTAAACAACAATAACAATAACAATCAGAATTACTCTTCGATAAATATATTTTCTGTTTTTCCTGTATGCCTGTTTGTTTCTGACATCGGGTTTTCAGTACGCATATTGTGAAAATACCTGATCTACGTTCAACTGAAATCGTTTGGCAGATGTGAGAGGACAGCACCAAAGGGGGATAATTTTAACGTGACACAGTATAGCAGGAGTGTTCTTCCCTGATTTAGTGAGGTCAGAAGTAGCGAAAACTCGAATAAGACATGGACAATTTCAGTTTTGGTTTAAACAAAACTTTATTCAAGAAAAGAAGAGTCATAAATACAGCAAAGCATGGGCAGGGCATCAAGCAATGGCTTATGTTAGCCCTCCCCAAAAACAATTAACACACCATTGACTCAAATCCGGGCAACTTGTGAAATTTAAACCAACAATTTCAATTTTATCAGTTTGTTACACAAGACAACATTTAGGCACCGGTGATATATAACAGCAGAAAGGTTAACAGCACGGTTATCCTTTACCCTTACTTCACATAAGGGTATTAAAAAAAATTCCACACATCTCTTTGTTAATCTTTTCTTTAGGAAAATTCGCTTGTTTCATTGTAGAAGATAGAAGTCTACCATCCAAAACATTTTTTTTTTTTTTTTTTTTGGAAGATTTTCTTTTTCTTGGACTCTGAAACCCCTGCATGTTCTTCTACTGGTTCAGAAATAGTGCTGGCACTCGTGTATGTTGCCCTAACACGAAGAATGAGATTCCCGAAATGACGAGCGCTTAGGAAAAGCTAGAGATATGTTTGGGGGTTGCATGCTTACCGTGCGCCACCTTTTCACCATACCGCCGACTGTTTTAACCTGCACGCTTTCTGCAAGTTTTTCAAGTTGTCTGAGAGATGTATTTTCTCACCACTTTGAAAAGTAGCCGCTTGTGTTTTTATTGTCAAAAAAAAAGAAGGGGGGGGGGGGGGGGGCGGAGCGGGGGGGTCATACATACATGCAACACACACATATACACACGCACGCGCACACACAACACACACACACACACACACACACACACGTATTCTCTACATACACACACACATTATCTCTACATACACACACACACACACACACACACACACGTATTCTCTACATACACACACACACACACACACACACACACACATATTCTCTACATACACACATACACACACACACACACACACACACACGTATTCTCTACATACACACAACACACACACACACACACACACACACACACACACATATCTCTACATACACACATACACACACACAACACACACACACACACACACACATACACACACACACACACACACACACACACACACTACACACACACACATGTATTCTCTATATACATGTATCTGTCATTCTTTCTTCCCAGTGTCTCTCTCGTA
>JAPXFY010000014.1:2499747-2517247 GCA_030674185.1 Monoplex corrugatus | reverse complement strand
AAAAAAAAAAAATAAAATAAAATAAAAAAGGAGAATGGTCGTAACGCAGGCAAGTCTCCCAACGCACGCGCCTTGGGGGGGGGGGGGACGGGAGTGAGGGGTGAGAAGTTCGGGGGGGGGGGAGGAAGGAAGGAAGGAGAGAAGAAGAAGAAGAAGAGGAAGAAAGAAATACAGACTAATTATCTCCCAACTTGTACGGAAGTGTGGAGACTGCGGTAGGGAAGGAGACTAGGATTTGGTGGAAATGGAGAGAAGTGGTAAGAATATTAACAAATACTGTACCCAGCTATAAAAGTGCAGTTTATGATAATGATATGCAGCCTGCTTCTTGGCTTCGGATTTTGATTGTTATGGCTGGAGTGAGGTTGGATGGAGGTAGGGTGGGGGTAGGGTTAAGTTTGGTCTGCGTGTATAGTTTACAGTACTTAGAAGACGAGATAGACAACGCCAAGTTCTCATGATGCCTAGTGCAGCTTATGATAAAGATATGCAGCCTGCTTCTTGGCTTCGGATTTCGATTGCTTGAGACTGGATGGTGGTGGGGTGGAGGGTTAAGTTTGGTCTGGGTGTATAGTTTACAGTACTTAGAAGACGAGATAGACAACGTCAAGTTGACACCATGCCTACCAAGGCCTGTGGTGCCTCCTGACTGGGCTGTTAAGCTACAACACACCGAGATAGACAGCGCCACCTCTTGACAAGACTCATCATCATCATCATCATCATCATCATCATCATCAGGTGCCTTGCCGCATGGTGTTGGCGATCATGGCCTTCCATCTGTCTCTATCCCTTGTTGCCTCCAGCATCTCTTCCACCCTCTTTGTCCTCATCCACTCTGCAAGTCCGTCTAGTATCTTCTCCCTGGGTCTACCTGGTGCTCTCTTTCAATTCAGCTTTCCCGTCGTGACCAGGTACTCCAATTCCCCTTTCCTCATAAAATGGCCTATAAATGTTGCCTGTCTTTTCTTAATCTTCCTTATGAATGATCTTCTTGTGTCTGCCTCCATCAAGACTGTCTCGTTTGTTTTCTTTGCTGTGCTTGGAACTCTGAACACAGGACTGTTAAGTTATAACCACACGAGACAGACAACGCCAAGTTCACACCATGCCTACTAAGGTCTGTGATGCCTCCTGACAAGACTGTTAAGCTAAAACCACTGCAGCTGGAGCTGGTTAGCTCTCTCAAGGCAACCAGTGAAAACCTTGATTATAAATGCACAAAACGCCAAGGTTAGCTGGACAAGATTTGAATTACGAGGACCCTGGATCCATAGACGTGTTGTGGGCATCCAGCAACAATGCCCCAAACCGGGGTAAAGGCCCCTGTGCCTCAAATCAAGGTTCCGAGCCAGGGGCCGGTAGATGGACAGCACGAATAACGAGGCAGCACCTGCTGAGGTCCATCTACGTGTGGCAGTCACTACACCTGTGGAACTACGAACGTCAGTAGGCGGGAGGGCGGGGAGAGCAATGCATGCCCCCCCCCCCCCCACACACACACCACATCCCCTCCCCGTTCTGTTCTGTTCTGCAGATTTTAAAGTCCTACCACACTCTGAGTATACGAGGACTAGCAAAAAAATTGTTCAAAGAAGCCTTTAAAAATGTTAGTAGCATTGTGAGATACCGATGCTATATTCGGTTCTCCTGTATTCAGGGACTGGCACCCCCCCCCCCCCCCCATTTAAAAATACCCCCCCCCCCCAGGTCAGGCATGCTGCGTGTCTGTGTGTCTGTGTGTGTTTTACACTTGGGCTGGTTAGAGGTTGTTTTTGCCTTGTATCCCCCAGCAAAGTGCAACCGCAATCGCCTTGTGAGAACAAAAAATGCGATTCATGCTATCATGTAAAATATCCATATGTTTAAAATACAAGTGTAGACACATCTACATGAAGCATCATTAACAATTATATAATATACAACATAACGAACAAAGATTACCATACTGTATCAGCTGTTAAGAAGCCAGACTCGCTATCATATTTCACTATGTGCATTGAAAATAATGTGTAAAATATTAAACTGAGTAAACAGTATCAAGTTCGACTGTTATCAATGGTAAATATGCCAGCCATTTTGTTTTAAAGATGTGCACGTTCCATATCAGGTTTGCATTGCATTCTTTTATGTGATAAATCTTAGGATATTTGATTGTTTTGTTGGAGTGTTTCAACACAAAACTAGTGAAGCAACAACAACAAAACAAACAAACAACAACAAACAAACAAACAAACCAAAGAGGACATTTCAGTATTTGGAGTTTGTTCAAAGGTGATTCATCGAGTTTAATCTTGAGAGATTGAATGTACTCGGACAGTTCCACATGCGCTACCCCAAATCTGGCAGTAATCATCTGGCACACTCCTTGAGCCTGCGCAAAACTCTATGTGCTGGCAAGGTTTTAAAATAGGACGAGGTGAGGAGAGGGAAGAGATCTATGAAACACTAAGCTGACACCACCAGAATGACCGAAGGACTAACATGGGCAGCCAACACGCCAGTTTCTAACGTTACCGGCTGGCATTGAACTCCAGACATCAGATTTGGAGTCCCTGGCTCTATGAAGAGAACCAAGTAGCTCAACATGGCCAGTCAACCAACAAAATAACAAGGATGATTCTGTATGATCTGACATTCAGTGACCTTCTGATTGAGGACACGTAGACCCACAAAGTGAAGAAGAAGTCATCCGGCTGTTGACGAAGTCCAGGAACGGTCTGGGTGATACGTAAAATGATCGATTTCTGACTCGTTCCCGCCATATTTTCCTCGTTACCGCACCATCTTAAACTGCTCAAGAAAGAGCAGCTAAATGAAACATGAATCAATCAGTTGAGGAATACATTCCTACTGATCCACTAACCTACATTGTGAGCCTGAAATCTTTTCTCTTCCAACTCCACACCCTCCCCACTCACACACCCCTCCCCCCCCCCCTTATGTGTAACACCTGAAACAAAAACATGTTGCCAAAACGCAATAACAATGGGACCAATCAGCAAAGCTTAATAATCATTATGCAAATTATACATCACAAGAATTGTTCCGCGCGTTGTTCGATTAAATCGGGAGCCGATCAGCCACAAAAGTTGCACGCGTTCTGAGCGGGCATAAATTAGTGTTGCGCCGATGTTAGTTGATGGAATGATTGCCCTAGGGGTGAGGGAGGGAGGGAGGTTCCGATTAGCATAAGTAGCTCGTGCGATGATCGTCTGAGTGGATAATTACTTTGTGTCCGTGTGCACGAAACGCCGAGATATAAAAACGGTTTTGGATGCTGTCATGGAGGTGCAAACTTTATGAGATATATCGATCTGTTTTTGTGCCTACACCTCCAGGTGTACTCAGTACTCTCTCGCTTTGCATGAGCTTGCAAGGTCCAAGTTTGAGACCCGGGAACCCTCCCTCCCTCCAGCCACCCCTCCCCCCTCTCCCGTTCTCCCTCCCCTTGATAGCAAATTAAAACGAAACAATAGTATACAATAGTATACAAATGTTAGGCTCTTGAGGCGAGCAAGTAGTATGCTTGCTTACAATCAGTGAAGCGATTGATAGAACAGATTCATGTCCATTCTACTCGTGTGTGATGTTTTGAGTGTTGTGTGGTTGCTATGTTTATGTTTACAGCCCTGATATGGCTCTACGCAGTCGGCTGGGCTTTAAGTGCTCTGTTGTCATACGTTCCCACCCTAACCCCTCATATGAAAAGGGCGTGTTCAGGTATTGCCTGTTCCAAATCATTTTATCAAACTCCCCTACGCTCCACTTGTGATAAAAATCAGACACCACCACCACCACCACACCACCCAACACACAAAGAAACATTGTCCAGTACCAGTTTGTACGTGCATGTAGCCGCATAGATCCTGATTGGTGATCTGCACAATACATAAGCTTACAACTCTAACAGCCTCGAACCCACGCTCACTCAGACACGAGGCCTAAATCCAAAGTCCACATGTTGTCAAGTTCGTGCTCAAGTTGGCCACCTCACTCAATCACTTGACCCTGGGAAAGATTAGCTGTTTCTAAACAAAGGATCAACTTGCCTCATCCGCCACCGGAAAAGACGGGTGGTGTTATCTACCCTGGAAGTGACAAAGCTCTAATCCTGTCCATCATAGCCTCCCCTTATTCTGTGGCCAGTATGGGCCGACATCAAAATTCACTTAGCTCGTTAGACAGTCATTCGCCCGCCACTACGTCACTGACAGAAGAGGGGAAAACAGACGGCGACACAGCTGGATAGTCGGTGGTTTGACAGGACAGAAGGAGAGGTTGGAGTTCAGAGTTTGTCCAAGAGGAATTTATTCATCACATTTGGACAGTCTCTGTCTCATGTTCGCTCCACCCAAATCTGCCAGCAGTCTCACAGTCCCCAAGCCTGCGCAAACCCTTCTGCGGTCAGCGATCTGACAGAGCCCTTAAGCCTGTGCACACCCCTATACGCAAAGTCATGAAATGGGGGAGACCTATTAACCCCTCAGCTTAGACCACCAGACTAGTGGAAACATCAAAATGGGCAAAGAACAGCCAGTGTTTAATGTTGCCGTCAGTGATTGAACTCCAGATATCAGATCTTGAGTTAACGGCTCTGTCAAAAAAAGACAACCAGCTCACATTTACGCCAGCATCATCCAAATAATGCCGAAGAGTTTACAAGAACGGCTGGAACATAGACATAAATCGTAACATAGATTGGCTATTCAGCAAACTGACGGCCTATGTAAGCCTCTGTATAAGTTTAAACTTGTTTAGTCGAAAGAACGTCCTCATGTCTGAATAGAACGTTGACAAATTAGTTTAAACTTGTTTAGTCGAAAGAACGTCCTTATGTCTGAATAGAACGTTGACAAATTAGTTTAAACTTGTTTAGTCGAAAGAACGTCCTTATGTCTGAATAGAACGTTGACAAATTAGTTTAAACTTGTTTAGTCGAAAGAACGTCCTTATGTCTGAATAGAACGTTGACAAATTAGTTTAAACTTGTTCAGTCGAAAGAACGTCCCTATGTCTGAATAGAACGTTGACACAAGCCAGAGACTGTAGTTGGGTGAATATCATTATGAGTTTGTTGCTAGGTAAATATCACTGTATTTATGTAGCGATATTTTGTTCCCGTTTTCAGAAACTTTCTCAGCTGCCTCCTCTTTCTCTCCCATTATGTAACACATCAGTCCCAATTTCTGATTCAGCTAAAAACCTTGGTGTCTGCATTGACTCTACCCTCTCCATGAACAACTTTGTTTCTCAAACTGCCAGATCCTGCTACTATCATCTCCATCGTATAAGGCTGATCAGGAAGTATCTCTCTGTCGAAACAACTGCAAAACTCGTTCTCTCCTTCATAATGTCTCGCATTGACTATTGCAATTCACTCCTGTCTGGTCTTCCTGCCTCCACCATTCACATCCTACAGCGCATTCAAAACAATGCTGCACGCCTTGTACACAAAAAGAAAAAAGCTGACCACATATCTCCTCTCCTGGCACAACTTCACTGGCTCCCTGTATCAAAGCGCATACAGTACAAACTAGACACCATGTGCTACAAAAGCCTCAATAACGCAGCCCCCGATTACCTGTCAAGCCTACTTGAGATCTATGTTCCCTCACGTACCCTCCGCTCTGCCTCCGATCCTCTGACTTTTCGCTTTCCACGCACTAAGCTCAATACCTATGGTCCACGAGCCTTCTCTGTTTCTGGTCCACTCTCCTGGAACAAACTTCCTCTCTCAGTCCGTCAGCAACCTACTTTTGTCTCCTTCAAGTCCGCTCTCAAAACTCACCTTTTCTCCTCCGCATAAAATCCTAACCTCACTCAACCCCCCCCCCCCCCCCCTCTGCAGCCTGTCTCCGCTCGGAGGGAATCACATGGTTATAATATATAATTGTATATGCTATGCTCTCTATAATTTTCCATTGGTTTTATTCTTGCTTTTATTGCTTTTATTCTTTCTCCCCATTTATAGCCATGCGTGTGTGTGTGTGTGTGTGTGTGTGTGTGTGTGTGTGTGTGTGTGTGTGTGTGTGTGTGCGTGCGTGTGCGTGCGTGCGTGCGTGCGTGCTTGCGTGTGTGTCTGCTTCAGCGCTTAGATTTGATTTTATCAAGATTTTGCGCTATATAAATATTGTAATTATTATTATTATATTATTATACTATGCTTATCTCTTACTTTAAAGTGATCAAGAGTCTCGATGTAGATCTATAGCGAAACAATCCCCATGACAAAAACTGGGACAGAGCTAGTCGCCTGTCTTCTTGTCCATGTCTATGGGAGAGTGGGATAGAGTTTGTTGTCTTTTCCTGTATCTATGTTTCTTGGTGGTGTGTGTGTGTGTGTGTGTGTGTGTGTGTGTGTGTGTGTGTGTGTGTGTGTGTTTGTGTGTGTGTGTGTGTGGGGTGTGTGTGTGTGTGTGTGTGTGTGTGTCGTGTCTGTCTCCCTAACTATGTTGTACAACAGTGTGACGAGTGTGTGTCTGTCTCCTTAACATGTTGTGAGTGTGTGTGTTTGTGTTGTGTGTGTGTGTGTGTGTGTGTGTGTGAGTGTGTGTTTGTGTGTGTGTGTGTTTATGTGTGTGTGTGTGTGTGAGTGTGTGTGTGTGTGTGTGTGTCTGTCTGTCTCTCTAACCATGTCTGTACAACAGTGTGACAGAGCTCGTTGTCTGTCTCCTTACACATGTATAGGAAAAGAATGTATCCTACAGACGCCAACACACAGTTGGAAGCCAGCTGACTGATACAGACAGACTTAACATGGATGGAACACGAGTTGAGAAGCCACTAGTTCGTCACTGAAAAACATCACGACCAGCACCTAGGGTTTGTCCCTGTGTGTACACATAGTTAGTCTATAGGAGATAGACAGAGGATTATCCTGTCTGCCATTCGTGCCACTTGTCTCCACGTTGTGGGAGTTCTCGCCTGATGACCTGTTAGCTGTTGTAGCCCCTGGTGGAGATTTCCCTGTCGCTCAAGAGATATACTCGAGATCCGTGTTTGTACAAACTGTAATTCGTCATTCCGTTACCACATGCTTGTGGGGCTGTATACTGGCTGGCACCGAAAGCCGTGTTTGGGATAATTTGGGATAACTAGTGCATAATTCAATCAAAATGTCACCGTTATTTGTTATACTTGACTATGAGGGGGTGGGGGTGGGAAGGGGGGGTCAGTGTATTGTTCTGTCAGGATTAAAGTACGTCCTTGATTTCAAAGTCTCTCGCTGAAAGTAGGAGGGGAGAATATTCAAGAGCGTTTGTAAAAGCAAATTACGCTTTGACTTCATGATGAAATAAAACGTTATATCTGATCCCCTGCGTCGTGTCATGAAGGGTACTAAAATGTCTTTGTTGTTCTGAACCCAAGAATAAAGCGTGCACACGACCATTAAAAAATCGGTGACCTGACTGTTGAACGCGGGGTTACGTACCATGTGGTGTCATAACGCTCATCAATAAAGGTGTAAACGACTAGATTATGATCCCCTGAGGTTAATACTTGGGTAAGACTGTTGTTGTTGAACTGATGGTTTTCTTCATGTCATCTCATTCTGTTTCGGGACTTGTTGTTTTAAACAAAGTTAACGACCAAGAAGAAGCCAAGGAGGTGGGAGGATGGAGAGACAGACAGAAAGTCAGTCTCTCTCTCTCTCTCTCTCTCTCTCCTCTCTCTCTCTCTGTATGTGTGTGTGTGTGTCTCTCTCTCTTCTCTCGCTGTCTTCTCTCTCTTCTCTCCTCTCTCTCGCTCTGTATGTGTGTGTGTGTGTCTCTCTCTCTCTCTGTCTCTCTCTCTCTCTATCTCTCCTGTCTTCCTCTCTCTGTCTCTCTCGCTATATGTATATACTTATATATATTATATATATATATATATATATATATATATATATATAATATATATATATTAGATATAGATATAGATATATACGATGCTGGTGTGAGCCAATGATGATTTTTCGATTTACCACAGCAATAAAGAGGCGATTTATATCACTAAGTGTGACAAGGCTAGTTGCCAGTCTCTCTACACAATGTCTTTTTTCGTTATTTCTTTTAAACGCGTTTTTGTTCTTCAGATAGAACCGTGGACTCAAGATCTGATATCTCGAGGTCAGTCCCAGCCTGCGACTTTAGAAACTGTCCTGTTGGCTGCCCATCTTAATGTTTCCATCATTCTGATGGTGTTACCTTAGTGTTTCATACATGCCTTCCACATTTCACGACTTTGCCAGCGCATAAGGTTTTAGCTCGGCTTAAGGCGTCTACCAGATAATTGCTGCAGATTTGGCTAGAGCGCATACGGAGTTGTCCGAGTGCGATGAATCCAATCTTCCACAAACTCCAAACTGTAACCAGTCGCCGTGGTGTAGTGGTTAACGCAACGCACTACCGACTGGAAGGTTGTGGGTTCGAATCCCCATCAGTACCTTCAAAAATCATTGTGGGTTTTTTCGGCTCTAACCGGCTCCTACCCAGAGTTGGACATGCTATGGGCTCATTGGGAAGACTGGGACCACACAGCTACAAAAGCCTCAATAACGCATCCCCGATTACCTGTCAAGCCTACTTGAGATCTATGTTCCCTCACGTACCCTCCGCTCTGCCTCCGATCCTCTGACTTTTCTCTTTCCACGCACTAGCTCAATACTATGGTCCAAAGAGCCTTCTCTGTTTACTGGTCCACTCTCCAGGAACAAACTTCCTCCCCTCAGTCCGTCAGCAACCTACTTTTGTCTCCTTCAAGTCCGCTCTCAAAACTCACCTTTTCTCCTCCGCATAAAATCCTAACCTCACTCAACCCCCCCCCCCCCCCTCTGCAGCCTGTCTCCGCTCGGAGGGGAATCACATGGTTATAATATATAATTGTATATGCTATGCTCTCTATAATTTTCCATTGCTTTTATTCTTGCTTTTACTGCTTTTATTCTTTCTCCCCATTTATAGCCATGCGTGTGTGTGAGTGTGTGTGTGTGTGTGTGTGTGTGTGTGTGTGTGCGTGCGTGTGTGTGCGTGCGTGCGTGCGTGCGTGCGTGCGTGCTTGCGTATGTGTCTGCTTCAGCGCTTAGATTTGATTTTATCAAGATTTTGCGCTATATAAATATTGTAATTATTATTATTATTATTATCCACTTCACGGACGCGTCATTGATGGTGTTGCTCAAATCGTCTGACCAGCACCGCAGGTGTCTGTATCTCTCGGGTCTGGTTGACGCCAGGATATATTATGATAGTAAGCGTAGAGTACAGCCCTGTTACGCAGTCTCAATCCTAGATGGAACTCCATAGCATCATGATTATCATCCTCATCGACATCATCATCATCTCACTGTAAAAACTGTTCCAGCTTCTATGGCCATTAAAATGGCGTAGAAAATGGGACGAAAAAAAAAAAAAAAAAAAAAAAAAAAAAAGTGAGCACGAAGGTAACCTCCCTGAGTGCAATAATCCTAAAAAAAAAAAAAAGAATAAATAAGTAAAAAAAAAAAAAAAAAAAAAAACCAGAGTGTAAACTTGTCGATGACGTATGTAGCCGAGCCAAGTAAGTGACGTTCCGCACACGGAACAAGTGCAGGCGCTAAAGGAAAGACAACTGGCGGACTGAAGAAGTCAGCCATCCGAAGCAATGGCCGGGTCTTTGCGGCTGGGCCCGGGAAGAGAGCCAGAAAAGGCAGGGACTAAATTCCCACATGTATAATTCACAGGGTCACGGGTGAACGCACGGGAGTCAAATTATTCCGCCCGCGGACAAAGGCGATCTTCCAGCCCCGTTCTGGAACCTCACTGGGCAGACGGGATGACCCTTTCCCTCCCTCCCCATCTCTCCTCCCCCCCTACCCTAAGATGCTCCCTTCCCTCCCTCACTTCTCTCCTCGTATCCGGCCGCTCTTGCCTGTCCCTCCTTCCCTGTCTCCCACCCGCTCACTCCCCTGCATGGGCAGTATGCGTGCGATGAGATCAGGTCAAGTTAAGAATGGGGAATAATTGTTGCTGTTGCTGCTGCTGTTGTTTGTTGTTGCTGTTGTTGTTGTTGTTGCAATTAGGGCTGTAACGGGGCAGTTGGCATTTATTAGACCTCGGTTTGTTCCGCGGAATTCGTTTCTGTACTTAGTGTCCACGGGTCTTGTTGCAGCTGTTAGTGATGTGAGGGTTAGCGTGTGTTGGAATTTCGTGTTCGTGTGCAGTTCTTAAGTGCTGTTCTTTGTTCGTTAGTGTGTGTATGTTTTGTTTAGTTGTGGGTGACATTTCATGATTCTGTTTGTTGTTGTTGTTGTTGTTGTTGTTGTTGTGTTTTGTTGTTTTGTTTTTTGTTTTTTTCATGTTGAAATTTTGTATGTTTTGAAGCGGTTATAGCCCTGATACGGCTCTACGCAGTCGGCTGGGCTTTAAACAACAATAACAATACCAAAAAAAATGTCATAAAATGTCATTTGATTTGATCTCAGCAGCTGTTCCCCCCCCCCTCCCTAATTTACGAATAGTTTTTTGTGTTGTTGTATTGCTGCTTAATCACTGCCGGACACGATAGTCCAGTGGGTGAGACTTTGGTCTTCCAGTTACAAGGGTTGGATTCAAACCTATTTGGGTACCGCCTGAAGGGTGCAGATTTTTCTGATCTCCCAGGTCTATGTATATGTAGAATTGTTAGTGCTTGAAGCCCCTTCGTGTGGATACGGAAACAGAACAATAACTACAAGTATTGAAAAATCCTGTAAACCATGGCAGTGTTCGGTGGCTTGTAGAAACTCAAAATCATCCAGCATGCATAACTCCCAAAAACCAAGTATCGCTGCCTAAATGATGAGGTATTTAAAAACAAAAACAAGATTTTTTTTTAAAACGGCCCTACACGTTTACGAACACTCATATATATTCCCGCGCACTTAGGAATTGCAGCCTACAAACACAGTAAAAAGATAAAAACGTTTTTAAGCTGCTGTTGTGAACCAGAGTCACACAAAGGTAGTTTGAGGACGTGTACTTCATCATCATCATCATCAGGTGCCTTGCCACATGGCGTTGGCGATCATGGCCTTCCATCTGTTTCTATCTCTTGTTGCCTCAAGCACCTCTTCCACCCTCTTTGGTGCTCTCTTTCCCTCCAGTTTTCCTGTTGTGACCAGGTGCTCCAATTCCCCTTTCTTCATAAAATGGCCTATCAATGTTGCCCTTTTTTTTCTAATCTTTCTTATGAATGATCTAATTAAATACCAAAGTAGACAGGTGCAAATTTCGGCCACCTGGCCTTTGTCAAGCGTACACAAGAGACAAATCAAGAATTAATACACAAAACTGAATGCAAAAAAAAAAAAAAAAAAAAAAAAAAAAAAATACCACAGCAACACAGCAAGACTTCCCTAACAGTTCGCTGAGCGGGAGAAAATGGCGGATATGAATTCTGGTAACTAGGAAGCAGGGACGCAAATGCATTTTATAACGTAAAGTGGTCGTGCCATGTCAGGGAAGTCTTGTTGTTTTTTTTTCCCCTGTAAAGTTTTATGTATTTATATATTTTTGTTGTTGTCCTTTTTGTATATGCTCGACAAAAGCCACTGGCCAAAAATGTTGCACCTGTCTTGTTTTGTATTTGATAAATACCAGTTCTCATTCTGTTTTTTATGTGTTTTTTATTATTATTATTATTATTATTATTATTATTATTATTATTATTATTATTATTATTATTGTTGTTGTTGTTGTTGTTGTTGTCGTTATTATTATTATTATTATTTTCTTGAACGCTGGCAGTCACTTCGATTTTAAGCTGCTGCTGTTAATAAAAATATTCTGACGAGGCATTTGTGTTACTGTGTCCAATTCAAAAGCGCATCCTCATCACAGCACAGGCCTGCACTAAAGCTCTCTGTCAACAGTCTGACTAACAGGGAAATGTACTTTTAGTGTCTTCAGCATGGTGCCACCTAGTGCTAAATATGACACCTAATTGTCAAATTCCATTCTAATCTCAGTGTTTCTCTTCTTTTCATCTTCTTCTTTTTAATTACTTAGTTTTTACCATAACTATTTAAACACACACATGTATATGTGTGCATCTATCTATCTATCTATCTATCTATCTATCTATCTATCTATCTATCTATCTATATGTCTGTCTGTCTGTCTCTATCTATGTCTGTCTATCTATCTATCTATTATCTATCTGGTTGTCTATCTATCTATCTATCTATCTATCTATCTATCTATTTATTTCATGAAACATATTATATAGAAGGGAGACATTTTTTAAACGGTTATAGCACTGATATGGCTGCACGCAATCAGCTGGGCTTTAAATAACAATAGTAATAAAAAGTTATTAATAAAAAAATAAAAACAAACAAACAAAGAAACGGAGACACGCATCTTTGTTTGCTTTTTTAATGGTAATTATTGTCTGGTGTCCGGAAGCCGCCAGTGTGACGTCACTGTTATGTCGCATCCACCATAGAGGCGCCGCTGGTGGTGTCTGACGGGAAAATTGGAAAATAAATTTTACGTTAATTTCTGAAACGAAAATACCTTAGGGTCAGATTTGTTAATGCCCTGTTGCTTGCCTGAAACACTTCAAGGTGTTTCTTCTGCTTCTTCTTCTGCTTCTTCTTTTTTTTTCTTTCTTTTGTTTCTACTTCTTCTGCTTCTTTCTTCTTCTTCTTCTTTTTTTGTTTCTACTTCTTCTGCTTCTTTCTTCTTCTTCTTCTTCTTTTTTTTTCTACTTCTTCTGCTTCTTTCTTCTTCTTCTTTTTTTTTCTACTTCTTCTGCTTCTTTCTTCTTCTTCTTCTTTTTTTTTTTCTACTTCTTCTGCTTCTTTCTTCTTCTTCTTCTTTTTTTGTTTCTACTTCTTCTGCTTCTTTCTTCTTCTTCTTCTTTTTTTGTTTCTACTTCTTCTGCTTCTTTCTTCTTCTTCTTCTTTTTTTTGTTTCTACTTCTTCTGCTTCTTTCTTCTTCTTCTTCTTCTTTTTTTTTCTACTTCTTCTGCTTCTTTTTTTTTTCTACTTCTTCTGCTTCTTTCTTCTTCTTCTTCTTTTTTTTTTCTACTTCTTCTGCTTCTTTCTTCTTCTTCTTCTTCTTTTTTTTTCTACTTCTTCTGCTTCTTTCTTCTTCTTCTTTCTTTTTCTTCTTTTCTTCTTCTTCTTCTTCTCTTTTTCTTCTTTTTCTTCTTTTCTTCTTCTTCTTTTTTCTTCTTTTTTCTTCTTCTTCTTTTCTTCTTCTTCTTCTCTTCTTTTCTTCTTTTTCTTCTTTTCTTCTTCTTCTTCTTCTTTTTCTTCTTTTTCTTCTTCTTCTTTCTTCTTCTTCTTCTTTCTTCTTCTTCTTCTTCTTCTTCTTCTTCTTCTTCTTTTCTTCTTCTTTTTCTTTCTTCTTTCTTTTTCTTCTTCTTTTTCTTTTCTTTCTTTTCTTCTTCTTCTTTCTTCTTCTTCTTCTTCTTTTCTTCTTCTTCTTCTTCTTCTTCTTCTTCTTCTTCTTCTTCTTCTTCTTCTTCTTTCTTCTTCTTCTTCTTTTTCTTCTCTTCTTCTCTTCTTCTTTTTCTTCTTCTTCTTCTTTTTCTTCTTCTTCTCTTCTTCTTCTTCTTCTTCTTCTTCTTCTTTCTTCTCTTCTTCTTCTTCTCTCTTCTCTTCTCTTCTCTTCTTCTTCCTTTTTTTCGTTCTATTTCTTTTCTTCTTCTTCTTCTTCCTTCCCTTTTCTTCTTCTTCTCTTTCTTCTTTCTCTGTCTTCTTTTCTCTTTTCTCTCTTCTCTTCTTCCTTTCTCTCTCTCTCTCTCACTTTATCATTACATGCGTGCTGATGCCCATGATTGAATTTTTACCAATATGATATGTGCTTTACTTCATTCTTCCCTTCCCCCTTTTAATTACATTATGTATGCACATCTGTGTGTGGGTTGTTGCAATCTGTGTGTGGGTTGTTGTCACATCTGTGTGTGGGTTGTTGCATACTGTTGTGGGTTGTTGCATATCTGTGTGTGGGTTGTTGTACATCTGTATGTGGGTTGTTGCATATCTGTGTGTGGGTTGTTGTACTATCTGTGTGTGGGTTGTTGTACATCTGTGTGTGGGTTGTTGTACATCTGTATGTGGGTTGTTGCATATCTGTGTGTGGGTTGTTGCATATCTGTGTGTGGGTTGTTGTACATCTGTGTGTGGGTTGTTGGCACATCTGTATGTGGGTTGTTGCATATCTGTGTGTGGGTTGTTGTACATCTGTGTGTGGGTTGTTGTACATCTGTGTGTGGGTTGTGCATATTTTGTGTGTGGGTTGGTTGTTCATCTGTGTGTGGGTTGTGGCACATCTGTTGTGGGTTGTTGCATATCTGTGTGTGGGTTGTTGCATATCTGTGTGTGGTTGTGGCACATACTGTGTGTGGGTTGTTGCATATCTGTGTGTGGGTTGTTGCACATCTGTGTGTGGGTTGTTGCATATCTGTGTGTGGGTTGTTGCACATCTGTGTGTGGGTTGTGCACATCTGTGTGTGGGTTGTTGCATATCTGTGTGTGGGTTGTTGCACATCTGTGTGTGGGTTGTGCACATCTGTGTGTGGGTTGTTGCATATCTGTGTGTGGGTTGTTGCACATCTGTGTGTGGGTTGTTGCATATCTGTGTGTGGGTTGTTGCACATCTGTGTGTGGGTTGTGGCACATCTGTGTGTGGGTTGTTGCATATCTGTGTGTGGTTGTTGCACATCTGTGTGTGGGTTGTTGCATATTTTTGTTGTGCTTTACTTTTCTTCCTTCCCCTTTTAATTAATTATGTATGCACATCTGTGTGTGTGGGTTGTTGCTATGAATGATATTGTTAATTTGTTATTGTAACAATACGAATGGGTGCTTGGCGAATATTATAGTATTATAATATATATTATATATTATATTATATTGATAAATACAGGGTTATTATATATATATGTTTTATATATATATATATATATAATGGTTAATGTGTCCATTTTGGTATGATCATGGCATGCGTAAATGGTGTTTGTAGTTTCAAAAGTAAACTGACTTAATGTATGGCTTATGCATCTATTTTCATATGATCACAGCGTATGTAAGTTATGAGTTAAGGACAAATCTTTTACTTTACTTCTTTGCCTTGTGTTTTGTATACAATATTTTTTTTTTTCTTTAAATTCTAAAGTTGTTTTGCAAGATCTTACTTTCTTTTATTTTAACATTTAAGCAGATTAGAAACGGCAAGAATTTAATTTGGCCTTCGTCTTAAATTGATATCTGTAACTTTGGAAAATAAACATAGACTTCATTTCACCTCTCTCTCTCCCCTCTCTCTCTCTCTCTCTCTCACACACACACACACACACACACACACACACACACACACACACACACACACACACACACACACACACACACACACACACACACACACACACAAATGAACGCGTGCGTACAGACGAACGGACGAATAAGCGAGTCATCGTCCAGCCAACCAGCCCGGTCAGGCGGGCAGAGAGAAGGCAAGCGACTCGACCCCGGAATGCACCAGCAAACAAATTTGGCCGATCTATTAATTGGCCCATAATTTATGGCCCATGAAGAGACGGTCTGCGCGTGCGCTGCTCTGACCAGACAATAATGTGGCATAATCAATTAATTAGTCTCTCCGCTCTTGCTTGGCCCCCCGAACTCTTTCCACCCCTAATAGTCTTCTACCCGATCAGGTCGCCGCCGGGTCTTGAAGGAGCCGCACCCGTCTGTGATCGACTTTATATGGACGTGGTCCTTGAGTGGACGGGCGCGACAGCCAAGTGGTCAGTGGGATGCGGTTGTTTGGAATTTGTTCAAAAGGGATACGTCGCATTTGGACAATTCCATATGCGCTCCATCCGAACCTGCCATCACTTATCTGGCAGACTCCCTCAGCCTACGTAAAAACCTATGCGCTGGCAAGGTCTTGGAACGGAGAGGTGGGGGGCTGGGGTGTGGGGGGTGGGAGAGAGGTCTGGATATGGATTTAGGTGGTACCACCAGAAAGGTGTAAGCAGTAAGATGGGCAGCGGAAAGGCCAGTTTTTAAATATTGCGGGCTGGGCCTAAACTCGAAATATCAGATTTGAGTCCATGTCTCCATCAGAAGCACTAACCAGCCTGCAGGAAGCTGGTGGATAGGGTGAGGGAGTCAAAGGTAAATTTTTTGCAGTTGGTGGATAGGGTGAGGGATTCAAAGGGTTAATTTTTTTGCAGTTGGTGGATAGGTTGCGGGCGTCAAAGGGTTAAAAGCTGACCTGCTCGCTGGCCATTTTAACGTTTCCATCATTCTGGTGGTGTCGGCTTGGTGTTTCGTTCGTCCCTCTCACATTCACCCCCTCTCCATTTCAAGACCTCGCCAGCGCGTAAGGTTTTTCGCAGGCTCAGACATTCTGCCAAATAACTGCTAACAGATTCGGGGGTGGAGGGAATATAGAATTGTCTGATGGCGATGAATTCTGGATGAACAAACAAGACGGGGGGGGGGGGGGGGGAGAAAAGCTTCAGTGGGACAGTACCGACCACTTAAGGCTGTCGTGTCCAGTTATGGCCTTAACAGCCGCACCCGAGTGTCTGCTCCTTTGGCTATATGGCGTCCGTCAATTCATTACTGCCGCTCACAGAGACCGTGGGAAAACACGTCTCGCATGACTGTCTTTGCGGTGGAGGTGCTGCTGCTGCTGATGGTGATGGTGGTGGTGGTGGTGGTGGTGGTGGTGGTGGTTGCGGAGGTTGGTGATGGTGGTGGTAGATATGGTTTGTGATGGCAGGGGTGGTGGTGGTGGTGTGGTTGCGGAGGTTGGTGATGGTGGTGGTAGATATGGTTTGTGATGGCAGGGGTGGTGTGGTGGTGGTTGTCGTTTTGACTCTCACAACCCTACCTACCAACTGTAAAAACTTAACCCTTTGACTCCCACACCCCTACCTGCCAACTGTAAAAACTTAACCCTTTGACTCCCACACCCCTACCTGCCAACTGTAAAAACTTAACCCTTTGACTCCCACACCCCTACCTACCAACTGTAAAAACTTAACCCTTTGACTCCCACACCCCTACCTACCAACTGTAAAAACTTAACCCTTTGACTCCTCAACCCGTACCTACCAACTGTAAAAACTTAACCAACCTTTGACTCCCACACCCCTACCTACCAACTGTAAAACTTTAACCCTGTTGACTCCACACCCTACACTACCAACTGTAAAAACTTAACCCTTTGACTCCACACCCCTACTACCAACTGTAAAAACTTAACCTTTTGACTCACTCACACCCCTACCTGCCAACTGTAAAAACTTAACAACCCTTTGACTCCCACACCCCTACCTACCAACTGTAAAAACTTAACCCTTTGATCCACACCCCTACCTTCCAACTGTAAAAACTTAACCCTTTGACTCCCACACCCTACCTACCAACTGTTAAAAACTCAATTCTTTGACTCTTTTGCCCTATCTATCAGCTTCCTGCAGGAAGCTGGTGGATAGGGCGAGGGAATCAGTGAAGTTTTTGCTTTGCTAACA
>JAPXFY010000014.1:2472247-2474747 GCA_030674185.1 Monoplex corrugatus | reverse complement strand
TTATCTCTTTCTGTCCTTCTTTATTTCTCCTTTGTTTACTCTTTCTCTTTCTGTCTCTTTATTCTCCTGTTATCTCTTTTCTGTCTCTTTATTTCTCCTATGTTATCTCTTTTCTGTCTCTTTATTTCTCCTATGTTATCTCTTTTCTGTCTCTTTATTTCTCCTATGTTATCTCTTTTCTGTCTCTTTATTTCTCCTATGTTATCTCTTTTCTGTCTCTTTATTTCTCCTGTTATCTCTTTTCTGTCTCTTTATTTCTCCTGTTATCTCTTCTGTCTCTTTATTCTCCTGTTTCTCTTTCTGTCTCTTATTTCTCCTATGTTATCTCTTTTCTGTCTCTTTATTTCTCCTATGTTATCTCTTTCTGTCTCTTTATTCTCCTTTATCTCTTTTCTGTCTCTTTATTCTCCTATGTTATCTCTTTTCTGTCTCTTTATTTCTCCTATGTTATCTCTTTTCTGTCTCTTTATTTCTCCTGTTATCTCTTTTCTGTCTCTTTATTTCTCCTATGTTATCTCTTTTCTGTCTCTTTATTTCTCCTTGTTATCTCTTTTCTGTCTCTTTATTTCTCCTATGTTATCTCTTTTCTGTCTCTTTATTTCTTCCTATGTTATCTCTTTTCTGTCTCTTTATTTCTCCTATGTTATCTCTTTTCTGTCTCTTTATTTCTCCTATGTTATCTCTTTTCTGTCTCTTTATTTCTCCTATGTTATCTCTTTTTCTGTCTCTTTACTTCTCCTGTTATCTCTCTTTTTTCTGTCTCTTTTACTTCTCCTATGTTATCTCTTTTCTGTCTCTTTATTTCTCCTATGTTATCTCTTTTCTGTCTCTTTACTTCTCCTGTTATCTCTTTTCTGTCTCTTTACTTCTCCTATGTTATCTCTTTTCTGTCACACTCTTTGTTTCTGTCTTGTTCCTTTACCTTATGTCATCTCTTCATTTCTCCTATTCTATCTTGCTGGTTCGTTCGTTATTTCTTTTAACGTCTATTCACATATGTGCTTTTAAACAAAAAAATTTAAAAAAATAAAATAAAGGAAAGGGTGTCTATGGGATGAATGAATCTATGAGATCATGAAGACATTGTATCAATTAAGGTAACTTTCAAACAATTTAACGAACAAAAGAAAAACAATCAGAACATTATATCGGTCAGGCTTCATCGGTTTGCTCAGGGTTGTGTGTATGTATGTTGGTTGTGTGTGGTGTGTGTTGTGTGTGTGTGTGTGTGTGTGTGTGTGTGTGTGTGTGTGTGTGTGTGATGTGTGTGTGTGAGTGCGTGTGTGTATGTGAGTGTATGTATGTGCGTTTTCATAATTTATCCCGTCTGTTGTCCTTTTCACTTTACAACAACACACACGCACGCGCACACACCCACACACAACACACACACAACACACACACACTCACACACAAAACACACACACACTCACACACAAAACACACAACACACGCATGCAACACACACACACACACACACACAACACACACACACACACAACACACACACACCACACACTCACACACAAAACACACAACACACACACACAACAACAAAACACACACACACACAACACACAACATACGACACACACACACACACACACACACAACACACACACACCATGCACACACACAAACACAACACACCACAACACAACACACACAACACAACACAACACACACAACACAACACACACACACACACACACACACACAACACAACACAACACAACACACACACACACACACACACACACACACAACATACGCATGCACACACACACACACACACACACACACACACACACACACACACACACACACACACACACACACACACACACACACACACACACACACACCACACATACTCACCAAAGGGCTGTAAAAAGCCGAGCCCTCAGCGCCGAGAGCCATATAGCCTTGAGATACGGCAGCGGCATAGGCGGAGGCACTGTAGACCGATTCCAGACCCGGGGGTACCCGGGGGTAGGCCAGGAGGGTGGGGCTGTACTGGCAGGAGCACACCGTTTGTCCCGTGTGCGGGTCCGTCAGCACGGGGCGGCCGTTTTCACAGCACCCCCGGGGGGTCGGGGGAGCGGGTGGGGAGCCTGCTGACATCTGTGGAAGAGAGAAGGGGAAGAACAACGTTAGGGTGTGGGGACAGCAGACAGAGAGAGAGACAGAGACAGAGAGAAAACAGAGAGAAAGACAGAGAGAGAGCAGAGACAAGAGAGAGACACAGAGAACAGAGAGACAGACAGAGACCAAGACAGAGACAGAGAGAAACAGACAGAGACAGAGAGAGAAACAGACAGAGACAGAGAGAGTGAGAAGTGGGGGATGAGTTGGGAGAGAGAAACAGAGAAGAGACAACAGAGAGAGACAGAGAGAGACAGGCAGAGACACAGAGACAGAGAGAAACAGAGACAAGAGCAGACAGAGAGAGAGAGACGAGCAGAGACAGAGAAGAGAGAAACAGAGACAGAGACAGAGA
>JAPXFY010000014.1:2464747-2467247 GCA_030674185.1 Monoplex corrugatus | reverse complement strand
TTTCTCTTTCTTTCCATCTCTCTCTCTGTCTCTCTCTCTCTTCTCTGTCTCTGTCTCTCTCTCACTGGCTCTCATACTTTCTCCCGCCCCCCCCTCTTTTCTCCCTCAATCTCTTGCTCTGTCTGTTTGTCTCTCTCTTTCTCTGTCTCTCTGTCTCTAACTCTGTCTGTCTGTCAGTCTCTCTCTGTGTGTGTGTGTGTGTGGTGTTGTGTGTGTGTGTGTGTGTGTGTATGTGTGTGTGTGTTGTTTGTGTGTATGTGTGAAATAGATTGCTTTAGCTGTTTCTCAAATGGGAATATCGAATGGAAAGGAGTGCCAATGGGGGGAGGGGAGGTGGGAGAGGGGGAAGATGGGGGGGGGGGGGTGAGGGGTGAGGGTTTTACAGATATGCGTCAACAAAACTGCGCCACAGTCAAATCACAGATACGGAAGGTCAGTCACTTAACCCAGTAATCAGGTCACTGAGAAGAAAGAAAACAAGAACAAGAGACAAAGAGAATGACAAATACAGAGACAGAGACGAAGACAGAAAACGAGACAGAGACAGACAGACAGACAGAATGAAAGAAAAAAAGAAAAAAAGAGAAGACAGACAGACAGAGAGACATACAGACAGAGAGACATGCAGGAGAGACAGACAGACAAACAGAGAGAATGAAAGAAAAAAGAAAAAAAAGAGTAGACAGACAGAGAGACATACAGACAGACAGACAGACAGAGAGACATACAGACAGAGAGACAGACAGACAGACAGAGATAATGAAAAAACAAAAGAAAAAAAGAGAAGACAGACAGACAGACAGACAGACAGACAGACAGACAGAATGAAAAAGAAAAGAAAAAAAAAAGAAGACCGACAGACCGACAGACAGACAGACAGACAGACAGACAGAGAGAATGAAAAAGAAAAGAAAAAAAGAGAAGACAGACAGACCGACCCACCGACCGACAGACAGACAGACAGACAGACAGACAGATAGTCCAAGACACAAAGAATGACATATCCAGAAAAATAATAATAACAATAAATAGCTTTTGTATTAGCGCTATTCTCAGTTCGACTCACTGCGCTGAGAACAAAGACAGAAAGGTAAGAGAGAGAACAAAAGAAAGAAGAAAGACAGGAAGGAAGACAGACAATCAAAGACAAAGAGAATGACAAATACAAAGACGAAGACTGAGAAAGAATGAACGAAAGAAAGAAGAAGGAGAAAAAAGAAAGAAAAAAAGAAAGGACACACACACACACACACACACAACACAAACACACACACACACACACAACACACACACACACACACAACACACACACACACAACACACACACACACACACACACACAATACACACACACACACACACACACACACACAATACACACACCACACACACACAACAACACACACACACACACACACATACACACACACACACACACACACACACACACACACACACACAACCACGGCGATAGAAACAATAGTAAACTTGTTCACCGTACACATCTTCAAGCTATGAAAAGATAAAAAGCCTAGAATGTGTTGGCTGCACGCGGGGCGGGAGGGAGGGAGGAGAGAGAGAGAGAGAAGAGAGAGAGAGAGAGAGAAAGAGAGAGAGAGAGACAGAGAGAGAGAGAGAGAGAGAGAGATTCAGATTCAGATGATTTATTCAATAAAGGCTATGGCCCCTCATGAAGGGGTGAAATAAACATACATCACTTAAATATACACTGTTTTGTCCTAAATTTTATACAGAGCAAAGCAGACTGAAACATTCAATTTGCACAAGAGCTCCTGAGTTTAAAGGCCTTATACAAATAAATAGAGAGAGACAGAGAGACAGAGAGACAGAGAGAGACAAGACAGACAGAGAGACACAGACAGACAGGTAGAGAGAACACAGACAGACAGACAGAGACACAGACAGACAGTCACAGAGAGAGACAGAGGCAGAGAGATAGAGACTGAGAAACGGGGGGGGGGGGGGGGGGGGGGGAAAGCGAGAGAGCTGTGAAACTTAAAACTGTACTACAAATGATGGAAGCGATAGTCCCACCGGACCTGTCTTGAAACTAGTCCTTCTCTAATTTTACACATACATAAATACTGATATAAACATATACTAAGCAAAATGCAACAATTAGAACTACAGAAGTAAAATCATAGTATAAAACATTAACAAATATATGAACAAACAGTGGAGAAGAACTTGTGGAAGAGGTTACGGCATTTGACTTTTTACCGTTCTTTTTTCTTTCCAGCTGACACAACAACTAAAATAAATAAATAGATAAAGAAAGAAAGAATGAATGAATATATGTATGAATGAATGAATGCATGAAAGAATGAATGAGTGAATGAATGAATGAATGAATGAATGCATGAATGAATGAATGAATGAATGAATGAATAGAGAAAGAATGAATGAATGAATGAATGAATAAGAAGAATGAATGAATGAATGAATGAATGTATTATGAATGAATGAATGAATGCATGAA
>JAPXFY010000014.1:2419747-2437247 GCA_030674185.1 Monoplex corrugatus | reverse complement strand
TTGTCTTTTGTTATTGGGTTTTTCGTTTTTTGTTTTTTGTGGAGGTGTTTTTGTGTGTGCATGTTTGCTCATTTCATTTTTTTTATTTTGGTTCGGTTGGTAAGTTTGTTTGTGAATCTCACAGTTATTACAATGTTTAACAGCTCATAGATCTATGATTATTTCACTTTTAATTCCTAACATTTCCCAATAATACTCACCACTGAGTTGTATCTTTCTGAGTACAAGCTATTTCGATTATTCTTTCAGTGGGTAAGATTTTTTTTTTTCGTCTTTCTATGGGTATGTGTCCATTTCTTATGTTTTAGCATATTCTAGAGGAAACCACCCACTTCCAACCAATTTTTAGAGTCCCTTAAATGTACTCCAAAATTATTCCTCCCTTAAGATTTAAGCGGTTTGTTTTTGTTTTGTTTTTTTTTATTTTGGGGGGGGGGGGGGGGTGGGGTGTTTGTTTGTTTGTTTTTGTTTGGTTTGTTTTTGTTTGTTTTTTGTTTTTTGTATTTGTTTGTTTGTTTTTGTTGAGCGCAAATCAAATGAATTCTTAGATCAGTTTTGAATGTTCTATTATACAAATTGATCCTTCGTCATTCATTTCTAACAATCCTCAGTGCAGGCCCCCAAACTCCCCTCTTTCATCCAGTGAACTGTCCTATGTAATGTGCAACCCGCGGGTAGAATTCTTTTAATTTCCGGTTTGTTTGTTTGTTTGTTTGCTTGCTTGTAACTTGAATGCGGGCTGGATTGTTCTCTTGATAGAATCATGGACTCAAAATCTTGAATCCAGTCCCAACCCGCGGCATTACACAATAATAATAATAATAATTACAATATTTATATAGCGCAAAATCTTGATAAAATCAAATCTAAGCGCTGAAACAGACACACACACACGCACACAACACACGCACGCACGCGCACACGCACACACACACACACACACACACACACCACACACACACACACACACACACACGCATGGCTATAAATGGGGAGAAAGAATAAAAGCAATGGAAAATTATAGAGAGCATATTGACCTGTTTGCTGCCCATCATAACGTTTCCATCGTCCTGGTGGTGTCAGTGTAGCGTTTTATACATCTCTCTCACCTACCCACCCACCCCCCTCAACTCCTCAACATTTCAAAGCCTTGTCAACGCATACATGCTTTTTCTTTTCGCAGGCTCTGGGGCTCTGTCAGAATCTATCGCTGGCAGGGTTGGGAGGAGCGCATATGGAGTGGAGCGGTCCGTGTGTGACGACTCTGTGAAACAAACTGCAAAAGTCTTAAACTCCTTGGTCAGTACGTACGGCTGGCATTAATTGCTCCCCCTGTTTCGTGATTTCCGCATACAATGCTGTGTTCAGTTTCATACAAACGAAAGAAGTGTTTCGACATGACAAGATATAAAAGGAGGAGGGAAAGGTAAGATGTGTGTTGTTGTTGGGTCCATACAGTAAAGAAGCGACAACATGATTATACTGTTATCAAAGATCACACACACACACACACACACACACACACACACACACACACACACACACACACACACACACACACACACACACACTAGTACAGAGGGTGTGTACGGCAGATAAATGCACAGAATTTGATACCAAGTTTTTCATGCACAAATACACATACTACCTAAACATAACACAACACATACCACACACTCACACACACACACACACACACACACACACACACACAAACAAACACACACATGACACAACAGTAAACACACAACACACACAACACACACACACACACACACACACACACACCACAACACACACACAACACACACACACACACATGGTCTAAAATCACTTCGGTAAACAGAATTAAACTAATGACCACACACACACAACACACACACAGGCTAAACACACTTCATAAACAGAATTAACAATACCACACACACACACACACACACACACACACACACACACACACACACACACACACACACAACATCACAACACAACACCACACACACACACACACACAAAAGCTGAAAAATGACTCAGTCAAAAAGCCAAAAGCATAATATTATTAATCTGTGCAAATTGAGATACTTTTGAAAGAAGTTGTTTTGAGGTGTGTGTGTGTGTGTGTGTGTGTGTGTGTGTGTGTGTGTGTGTGTGTGTGTGTGTGTGTGTGTGTGTGTGTGTGTTAAGTAAATAGACAACCGTTTCGTCTTAAAGACACTGGGAGTAAATTCCACGGTGTAGGGCCAAAATACCAAGGAGGATTTCTCTCCGCACAGAAATCAGAGAACACAGGTTTGGTTAAGACAGAGACTTCTCCACACCCGATAGCTTTGGGACCTTTGTCGCGCTGGAGGAGTTCTGACATAATTATTATCGTATATCTCCTGACATAATTAGTATTGTATATCTTCTGACATAATTAGTATTGTATATCTTCTGACATAATTATTATTGTATATCTTCTGACATAATTATTATTGTATATCTTCTGACATAATTATTATTGTATATCTTCTGACATAATTATTATTGTATATCTTCTGACATAATTATTATTGTATATCTTCTGACATAATTACTAATGTTTATCTTCTGACATAATTATTATTGTAGGCCCTATATCTTCTGACATAATTATTATTGTATATCTTCTGACATAATTATTATTGTATATCTTCTGACATAATTATTATCGTATATCTTCTGACATAATTATTATCGTATATCTTCTGACGTAATTATTATCGTATATCTTCTGACATAATTATCATTGTAGGCCCTATATCTTCTGACATAATCATTATCGTATATTTTCTGACATAATTATCATTGTAGGCCCTATATCTTCTGACATAATCATTATCGTATATTTTCTGACATAATTATCATTGTAGGCCCTATATCTTCTGACGTAATCATTATCGTATATTTTCTGACATAATTATCATTGTAGGCCCTATATCTTCTGACATAATTATTATTGTATATCTTCTGACATAATCATTATTGTATATCTCCTCACATAATCATTATTGCAGGCCCTATATCTTCTGACATAATTATCATTGTATATCTTCTGACATAATTATCATTGTATATCTTATGTTGGAATAATCTTCGAAATCAGACACTGAAAGCAGGATTTGGCAATTTTACACTCAATTCTTACTTTGACTGGAAGCCAATGCAGTTTTCAGCAAGAGCGTTTTTGCTCCACACCATTTGCTGTCCCGTAGGACGAGTGGAGCTGCTCTGTTTTGTATTCACTGGGGTTAACATAGCTTGTCATCAGAAAGAACTTTTCATGGGTCCTCTTTTCTTCCATTCTCCAAATTTAAGTCTTACGAACGCACACAGTTTCCAGCAGGTCCAAGAGGTCTGTCAAATCACTGACTGCAGATCTGGTGGAGCGCATATGGAATTGTCCCAGTGCGATGAATCGGTGCTGAACAGTGTCTAAACTGTACTTTTACACTGCATCTTGAAGTCCTTCTTGGGCTTGTTCTTTAACAGCCTGCTCGAGGTAAGAATTACGTGTGTGTGTGTGTGTGTGTGTGTGTGTGTGTGTGTGTGTGTGTGTGTGTGTGTGTGTGTGTGTGTGTGTGTGTGTGTGTGTGTGTGTGTGTGCGCGCGCGCGCGCGCGCACGTGCGTGCGTGTGTGTGTATGTATGTGCGTGTGTGTGTGGTCTGCGTGAACGGGAACGTGCGTTCTGTGTCTGTGTGTATGTTACATATTTTATGCTTCTTTTTCATTTTTAAAGAACGGCAAAACGAGTCATAGTCTATGCCTTTTTTGTTTTCTTATTTAAAGAGCAGAAAATTGAAAACAACAGTCAGTCACACGTTGAAACTTTTAAAAGGATTGCGTATTTCTGACGCTATCCAGTTCTGCGGCGCTTTTGAGACGAGGGCAGCATTGCAGTGCAAGTTCAGTGTTGCAATTTTGATGCCAGTGTTAGTGCGTACAAAGCCTCGAGTTAATCGGTTGTTCTGGTATTGTGCGAGTCAACATTGTGGCAATCATTATCGCAACTAATGCATCGCTGAAAACTTGTTATTGTGCAAATGCACCAGGCAGAAATACCGTCTGGTGTCGTCTTGTGCTGATGTATCTTGTACTGTTTGTGCTTCATCCCTATTGCGATTATTTTGATTTGTATTTGATTGTGTTGTGTTGTGTTGTTTTGAATTGTATTGTATTGTATTTGTCTTATCGTTTTGTGCTTATTACTCCGTTGTATCGTATTATTATACGGTATTGTATATTAATGTATTGTATTTTAATGTATTTTATTTTATTGTATTGTATTTCATTGTATTGTATTGTACGGTATTGTATTTTACTGTATTGTATTTTACTGTATTATATTGTAATGTATTATATTTTACTGTATTATATTGTAATGTATTGTATTGTAATGTATTGTATTGTATTTAACTGTATTGTACTGTAGGCCTGTAGTTTTTCACTGTATTGAATTGTATTGTACTGTATTGTATTTTACTGTATTGTATTGTAATGTATTGTAATGTATTGTATTATATTTAACTGTATTGTACTGTATTGTATTGTATTGTATTTTACTGTATTGTATTGTAATGTATTGTATTGTAATGTAATGTATTGTATTATATTTAACTGTATTGTACTGTATAGTTTTTTTACTGTATTGTATTGTATCGTATAGTATCGTATCGTATCGTATCGTATCGTATCGTATCGTATCGTCTCGTATCGTATCGTATCGTATCGTATTGTATTGTATCGTATCGTATCGTATTGTATTGTATTGTATTGTATTGTATTCTACCGTGTTGTACTGTATTGTTCTGTAGACGTAAGAAAGGAGTTTGGAATTTGTTCAAGAGGGATTCACCGCAGCGCACTTGGAAAGTTCCGTATGCGCGCCATCCAAATCTGCTAGCGATTATCGGGCAGACTCCTTAAGACTGCGCAAAAAACTATGAGTACTGGCAAGGTCTTGAAATGGGTGGGAGTGAAAGGAGACATGTAAAACATGAAGCTAACACCACCAGAATAATGGAAATATTCAGACAGGCAAAAACATGAAGCCAACACCACCAGAATAATGGAAATATTCAGACAGGCAAAAACATGAAGCCAACACCACCAGAATAATGGAAATATTCAGACGAGCAAAAATATTAAGCCAACATCACCAGAATAATGGACATATTCAGACGGGCAAAAACATGAAGCTAACACCACCAGAATAATGGACATATTCAGACGGGCAGCCAGCTGGCCAGTCTTGAATGGTGCGGGATGGGATTGAACTGGAATTACCAGCTCCTGACTCTGTTGAAAGCTCCAAGGAGCCCACATAAAGACAAACAAACAAACAAATAAACAAAGCTGTAAGGAAGGAAGGAAGACCTATGTACACCCAGGACGACCTGTGGGAGACCTTAAAGCCCTGAAACACATGTGAGGCACCATATAAAGGCTGGACCAGGGCAGACAGGTAAAGACGTATCAGTTGTCAGTAATCCCAGAACCGAAAAAAGCATCGATATCTCACAATGCTACTATAATTTTTAAAGGCTTCTTAGAGCATTTTTGTTATTGCTAGTCCTCGTATACTCTGAGAGTGGTATGACTTTAAAATCTGCAGAACAGAACAGAACAGAACAGAACAGAACAGAACAGAACAGAACAGAACAGAACAGAACAGAACAGAACAGTCAGGAAAAGAGCATCTTGTTGCTGCTCTATTTGCCAGTGGCAGAGTAAGCAGAACCGTTGGTATGTTTAAAGTATTGTAGGTTTACTCTACTGTATAATACAAAAATCGTCACAGCGGAAGATTTGCAAGGAAAGCGTACTTGCTACGCCAGGGGAAAGAATGTCGCCACGGTCCGGCGCCAGCTTATACACTCTGCTATTGTGATGCTGTGCTGTTCAAGATTATCAAGGCATATCTGTGATACTTCGTCCTTTATAACTTTAACCTTTGACTCCCGAACCCTGTCCTGGTTGACAATGCGTATGCTGGTGGATAGGGTGCGGGAGTCAAAGGGTTAAGGTGTATTAATGATGACGACACCAGACTGTTGTCAGTTATTATGATTGAAATTGTTGCGTCTCCCGTAAATATGCCAGGGGGGGTATTTCGGAAAACATGGCATCCCTACCTACCTTCTGTGAATTCTGTGCTAAAAAAAATAGTCTCTCCTGTCAATATTTGTTTCTGCCTTCTTCTCCCCTGGTCTTTGTCTCGCCTCCTTATTTTCTGTTTCTGTTTTACAGGTCCATTCACCTGTTTCTGTTTTACAGGTCCATTCACCTGTTTCTGTTTTACAGGATCCATTCACCTGTTTCTGTTTTACAGGTCCATTCACCTGTTTCTGTTTTACAGGTTCATTCACCTGTTTCTGTTTTACAGATCCATTCACCTGTTTCTGTTTTACAGATCCATTCACCTGTTTCTGTTTTACAGATCCATTCACCTGTTTTTGTTTTACAGGTCCATTCACCTGTATTTTTTTTCAAGAATTTGTCGCATTTTTTCCTTTTCGTTTTTTGTCTTATATCCACCAAAGTAAGAAGACAATGCACCAGTTTTATACCATGTGACACCTTGTGGTATGGGGCAAACCCAACAGAACAATATGCACACACACACATCCGTGAAAAGTCAGAACGCTAAAAAATAAATAAATATACAAATAACCTTGATTACTACAGAATATTGTATTGTATTGTATTGTATTGTATTGTATTGTATTATATTGTATTGTATTTATGTATTGCATTGTATTGCTTTGTATATTACTTTGTATCGTGATGTATTGTATTGTATTGTATTTATGTATTGCATTGTATTGCTTTGTATTACTTTGTATCGTGATGTATTGTATTGTATTGTATTTATGTATTGCATTGTATTGCTTTGTATTACTTTGTATCGTGATGTATTGTATTGTATTTATGGAAGGCCAAAATGAGCGGTTGATACATTTCGGGATAATCTGATCCGGTTAGGCGTTTTTATATGTTTTATGATAGATTAGTCATTGTGTTTGAAGCATAAACCAAAATAACGTAGGCCTACGTATTAGGCGAGTCCAGCGTATGCAGACTAGTTCAGTTTCCAAATGTGGATTACTAACAGGAGTATCAAACTGAATTAAATTGAACAGAAATAAAATGTACTTCTGCATGAAGAAAAACAAAGGTATTTTTGGCACGCTTTGCTGAATGCCAAATGTTTTCTTTCAGTTCGTGGAAAGAAACCAAAGACGCGAACAGCTGACAGACAGAACTTTGTACGAAGATATTTGGAATGCGAAGCATTTTCTTTCAGTTCGTTGAAGCGATACGATCGGCTAATCTACACATACAATACTTTCGTTTATTACAGTTCAAGATCGTTTTTATATAGTATATTGGCCAAACAGTCAAGATCGTTTTTATATGGTAGGCCTATATTCGCCAAATGTTCAAGATCGTTTTTATATTGGCCCTAGTATATTCGCCAAATGTGCAAGATCGTTTTTATATAGTATATTGGCCAAACAGTCAAGATCGATTTTATACAGTATATTCGCCAAATGTTCAAGATCGTTTTTATATAGTATATTCGCCAAATATTCAAGATGGTTTTTATATAGTATAGGCCTATTCGCCAGATGTTCAAGATCGTTTTTATATTGGCCCTAGTATATTCGCCAAATGTTCAAGATCGGTTTTATATAGTGTATTCGCCACACTCATTTGCATTCATTGCGCATTACACATAATCAGACTTTTTAGTGGAGCACGGAGAACTCAGCTGAAGCCGGCTGTTAGGTGAGCTAACCACATTCCACTAGATCTATGTTGTTTAACAGTCAGACAGCATCTTTGGTGGGCGTGAATACTGGGTGTTCTCGTGTTTCCATGAACCAACTACTGACATGACTTACAGAATCTACAACGTGTATATTTGATAACTTCTGTTACATCCCATCTAATTCAGAAGGGTTCGATTTGTTGTGATTCAGCAAAATCTAATGCCGAACGTTTTCTTAAAAAAATAAAGATTTAAAAAAGAAGCAAGCAGAATACATACAAAACTTGTTATCACTGATCTATTTTTTTTTAAATTAATCGTTACATTAGTTTAACTTTGCGTAATTACGTTTCGCCCTAGCTGTAGTTTTGTGTGGTGACTCATACGCTGCATTATGTCGTAACCGTTAAATATTGTAACCTCGCGCCGTCAGTTTTCATGTACTTATTATCGGCCGTGACATATTGCGATAAGATGTGAAGTTGTTATAAAAAAAATCTCACAGAGGAAAGAGAGAGAAGAGAGGAGAGAGAGGAGAGAGAGAGAGAGAGAGAGAGAGAGAGAGAGAAAGAGAGAGAGAGAGAGAGAGAGAGAGAGAGAGAGAGAGAGAGAGAGAGAGGGGGAAGGGAGGTTCAGACAGCAGTTCATAGCAAAAACGAAAACAACAACAACAACAACAAAAAACCCTGCTACTTCACCTGTCAGAAGATATGATAGACAGTCGTTATATTGTCACCAGTGAAGAGAGTTATGATGGCACAAAAAGAAAACAGTTCTCGCTTGTCAAATGTATGACAGTAACTTAGACAGGCTATAGACCCTGTGACACACGGCGTTAGAGTGATGTATTCTTATCTAAGAGAACAGGGACAGGTATGTAGAAATCTATGACAGGAAAAAAAACAAAACAACAACAACAAAATCGGAGATAATTTACCTGGCAAAGATGTCCATTTTGTCGACTATTGTTGTCAACTTTTAAGGTGACTAAGGACTTTTTTCCATATATGTGAAGGTGTGATTGTGACAGACAAAAAAATGGTGATGACACACCTGTCAAAAGTGTCATTTTTGGTATTATTGATGTATTAACTTTAAAGACGTGCACAACTCCTTTCCTTCACATAAAAAATTAAAGGTTTGATTGTGACAGAAAAACCCAGTGACGATACACCTGTCAAAGATGTCCTTTCTGTTAGTTTTGCTATCTTTATAAAATTGTCCCAGTACCTTATCATTTTTCAGTGGTAAAGGTATGATAGTCAAAGTCTCACCTGTGATGAGGGGGGCAGGGAGGCGGAGGTTTGTGGCACTGAAGCAGGTAAACCGGCCGCCGCTGCTGCTGCGGCAAACTGTGGAAATGACATGTCTCCTTGCTTGGCGAATGGCACACTCATGGCGGTAATGTCACCACCACCCGACACCGTGTGTCGTTTTGTCATTCACAGGTAAACACTGACACCCGTCACTACACTGACACCCGTCACTACACTGACACACCAGATATCAGTCATCCACTGCACGAAGTCCAGTCATCAGATCGAGTCATATCTTGTAATATCAGCAAGTCCCAACTCTGATTACTGACTCTCAGAAATTCTTTTCACGATTTTGTTTTTAATCCCAACTGAGTTGATTTTCACACGTGGTCACAGAAATTGTTTCGTTTAAGTTTTGATCGCGGAAAATCTTGCACGGTAAATTTTTTGGTAAAACTGTTTCAGAAGTAGAATTTTACAAGGAGTCACAGAAATTGTTCCACGGTAAGTTTCTTTTGACTGTTTCGGAAGCAGTTTTTTTTTTTTAAACAAGGTAGTATCCGTATAGTCCACGTAGTGAAAGAGGAACAATCTTCAGGATGACACCGTGCACATGACAAACTTTGAAACGTCACACAATCAGGTTTTTACAAGCAGTTAAACAGGCCAAACCTTGCCTTTTTTTTTTTTACAAGTAACTATACGTAAAACTATTTTTTCGGCAACTTTTTCAGAGGTGAAATTTTACAAGTAGCAATCCATGCAATCCACTTGGTGGATTTTTGTTGAGTAGGCTGATTGTGTATACAATCCAGGGCGTGTTGTTGGTGGTGAAACAGATGAGGGTTTACTCACAAAGTCGAGTGGTCCCAGTGACTGTCACAACATGATAGTAATTAGCAGAGACTAGGTCCACACCACTGCACCAACAGTAGCCCCACACACAACACGGCCACAGTCAGGGCCTGACGTTTCATAGTGTCACTTTCACCTTCTCTCCTCAACTGTCCGCTTTGTCTTGTCACTCTGCCTCCAAGATCCTGTTAGAGCGAGAGAGAGAGAGTGGGGGGAAAATGGCACAAGAGAGCCAGAGACAGAGAGGGGAGAAAAGTGTTGGCACAAGTCCACACACAAAATGTTGTTTCCTGCCGTGGTCCGGACCACCGGGCTAAAAGTGCGAGACTTTGACAAGGGTTTGTGTCTCTCTTCTCTAGAGCTCTCTCCCACTCCGTTCGTCTGTCAGCGTTAAACGGTGGACAGCCGTGACAGCTTCTCTTGTCTGGTTCAACTCGGTGCCTGGCTTGTCCAAACAAGAGGTGTGCTTCTTCCCTGATCACTCTCTTGTCTCGCTAAAACTAAGTGCTGTGTTTAAGGGGGGGAAAAAGAAAACCAGCTTCTCTGAGTAGGAGTGAGGGAGGACACACTACTGCCAACAGCCACAGCGCACCACAGCACAGCAAGGTAAAAAGGAGGAGGAGGAGGGGGGCTGCCAACCAAAGCCAAGCAAGGGAGGCGGCCAAGAATCGGAGGGGGGCTTGAAGTGTGAAAAGTACGGCCAGTCGTTTTTCCAAGAGCCTCACTCACTTCACTCACACGCCGAGCAAGGGAAACGCGACTCCCTCTCTCACTCAAGTTTAGCACACAGCTGTTCTCTTTCCCCAGGTAGTACAGTGAATGTTGGTTGGCGTGCTCGTTACCTAGTATAGTCTGCTACATAGCCGCGGACAAGTTGAGCCTGCATGCGGCATAAGTCTTGTGAGTGACTTTTCTTCTTCTTCTTACAATGCCAGAGAGTCCTGAAGGCCAGTGTGACTTACTTGACGGACCGCCTGCAAATTGCTGCCTTGCCTTGGGGGGCACAAGTGATGTGGTCCGTCCAGCGTTTAAGGCCCAACCTCCACACACACACACACACACCCTGTGACATAAAAAAAAGAAAAGGCCGAAGAAAGCGAGCCAGGAAAAAGAGAGGAGGAACCCGTGTAAACGCCTGTAAAATGGATTCTTTCTTCCCTCCTGTCCTGAGGCACAGGCAAAAGGTGGGCCCAGCATTAATATTGAATCATTTCACTATTTATGATGAGATTGCCCCAAAGCAAGTTCCCCCCCTTCCGTTCGACGCCTTCCCAACACCCTTGACAGGCTCTCTGATTGGCCCGATCGCGTGGGTGGACAGGCGCACGCGATATTGATCGACTAGTTCCGCCAAGGACAGGCCACGCCCCCTTCAGCGCCTCAAGCCCCGCCCCCTTGTTGTTTCGGGGGAGGGGGCTGGTGCGCGCTGGTTTGACAGCAGTGTCGGTGGCATGGCGCTGTGTGTTCCCTGTCTGCTCCCACCACTGTCGGCCTGCTTTCTCCCATCGCCCCGTTTGTTGCCCGCTTGTCGAGCTCACAGCCACGACACGCCGAGGGCCTTGGGGGCTGATGGCTCGCCAGTCTGCTGAGCTACCGGGGACGACACACCAAGAACTTGGCAGGCAGACTGAGATGAACGAGGGAGAGAGCGAGAGAGAGAGAGAGAGAGAGAGAGAGACATGGAGAGTGAGAGACAGAGAGGTAGAATCTAAGACTTAGAGAAAGAGGAAAGTCCGATACACCGAGAGAGAGGGGGGGAGGGGGGAGAGAGAGGAGGCTTGAGACATCAAGAGAGAGAGAGAGACAGAGAGAGACAAGAGAATGAGTCTGAGACATCGGAAGAGAAACAAAGACACAGGAGGTGTGTGGGTGGAGAGGGTGTGGTGGAGGGGGAGCTGTTGAACAATTTCGGAAGAAAAAGACGACACAAGATGCTAATTGGATCGAAGTTGGGTTGTTGTTTTTTTTCACCCCCTTGAGCTTACTCATTTGGAGCGTGGAAATTTGTGTGTGTGTGGAATCGTCTGATAGCGTCCACATCAAACTTCGCGAATTAACGTCTTGGATTCCTCTTCGGTTTGTCGTCCTCGTTCTGTCTTGTTCTGCCTCTACTTGTATTAGGCCCCCCGTGGGGGGGGGGAGGGGATGCCCAGGGCTCTTTCAGTGTAAACGGTTCCCCCCCCCCCCACCATCTGGAAATTTTCTTCAAGAAATTTCGTCTTTGACTCTTTTTATTTCTGCCTCGATCTTTTGATTTCTGTGATCTCTTTCCTATATTTTCTGCCTTGCTGATCCATTCACCTGTATGGTTCTATAATTTATAAAGCTTACATACTTTCTTATAGGCTTGTAATGGATACATGCATTTAGTGTATTTTTTAAACAAAAGAAATGTGAAGTGCGGAAGCAGTTTTTAGGTCAGCTCTTATAATAAACACATTCAGTTTGTTAGGTTTATACATTTGCACTCAGGTTTTGTTTTTTTTTAATCTTCCTGGTGATAGATTGGGCAGAAAATGGTCAACGCTGGGAACATATCCTGAAATTATGTGCGTGAATGCGTTGATATGTGTATTTTTCTTTTCCAATTTTTTTTCTCAGGGTCAGCGTGGTAATATGTATATTTTAAGATGGTCATAGCCCTAATATTATGGCTTAAATGCAATCGGCAACAACAACAACAATATAATGATATGATGATAAGATTAATAGTAATGATGTAATAATAATATGTGATGATAACAATAATGATAAATTGTACAAGGACTGGTTGATGATGATGTGATGATGATGATGATAATAATATAATATAATGATAATAATAAGTGACAGACACAACATATACTACTTTCATTGAATATAAATGCACAAATTAATGATAGATAATAATAATAATATATAATAATAAAATAATAATATAATAATAATTAATATATCATCAGTTTACAAATACTGGTGCTTCCATTACTGTTTATTGTTGCTGCCAGTATCGCTGCTCTTTTTTTTTACTTGTATCGTTGTAAATGTTATCATTGTTTGTTGTTATTGTTGTTGTGTTGATGTGCACTGAAGGACGTGACAGTCAAGTGGGTAAGATTTCAGACTTCCATTCGGAAAACCTGGGTTCGGTCCTGTATGGGTACCTCCACCCACTCGGTAGGTAAAAGATGGCGAGTTTTTTTTGTTGTTGTTGTTGTTGTTGTTTTTGTCCAATCTCCTTGGGTTAATTTGATACGTGTGTAGACCTGTTAGTGTCCTATTTCCTCCCTTCGTGTGTATTTTCACATTTGAATAATCAACTATGCACTTAAAGATCCTGTAGTCATGTCAGTGACTTATGGAAACATGAACACACCCGGCATCACACCCACTGAAGATAGCGTATGCAGACTGCGCAGTAACACATTGCCTGTGCAGTCTGTGCAAAACGACATGCATTCACGCATCCGAGAAAATCGGAGCTCTGAAAAATATAGAATATTTAATGTTGTGGATTGGTTTCCTTGCCACTGAAACATTGAAGTTGCCTTTATTTCCCACACTCCTACCCCACCGCTATTATTTTTTTTTCCGTTTTGATTCCTTCGTGATTGTGTCTTTTTTCTTCTTCTTCTTTTTTTCATTCTCCTCAATTTTAAAGGGAGACTGTTCTGCATCGACCACAGAAAGGAGTATGTGTGTGTGTTGTCGACACACACACACACACACACAACACACACACACACACTACACACACACACACAACACACACACCACACTCACACACACACACACCACACACACACACACACAACACACAACACACACACACACACACACACACACACACAACACACACACACCACACACAACCACACACACACACACACACACTCACACCACACACACACACACAAACACACACACACACCACACACACACACACACACACACACACACACCAACACACACACACCACACACACACACACACACACAACACACACACACACACACACACACACACACACACACACACACACACAAATGCGTCAGCAAGATTTCGTCTGCAGTTCTAGATGGATCTTTACCCGATTTCGATCAAAGTTGTAATGAGCGTCAAGAACTTCTTCACCTTTAATTCCATGAAGAGTCTTCGGGGCGCCGCACCAAAGAACAGTTCAGCACATTGTGGCTTATTTCAAGATCACACAGACCAAAAAAATAACAAATAAAATTAGATAAAGAAAGACAGAAAGAAAACTCCTCAGAATCGGCACTTTTCTAGAAACTGTGTGAAGAGCTCTTTGTCAGGAACTTCTGACAATATTTACGTTCTGTTTTCACACAGTCATGGCAGTTTACTATCGTTCTCGCTTCACATCATGTTTTTGTTTGTTTGTTTGTTTGTTTGTTTGTTGTTGTTTTTTCCTCTAATGTTACTTCTTCATGGCCATTGACCTGGAAAAGGGCAAAATCTGGATTTTTTTAAAATTTTGAATATAAACGGGAGATTGTCAGTTTGCTAAGGGCAAAATCTGGATTTCGTTTAATATTTTGTTAGTGAAAAGGGAGATTGTTAGTTTGGCTACGGGCAAAATCTGGATTTTCTTTAATAATTTGTTTTTTGATAAAAAGGGAGATTGTTCCTTTGGCTAAGGGCAAAATCTCGATTTTCTTTAATAACTTTTTTAGTAAAAAGGGAGATTGTTAGTTTGGCTAAGGGAGATTGTTTCTTTGGCTAAGGGAGATTGTTTCTTTGGCTAAGGGCAAAATGTGGATTTTCTTTAATACACGTGTATTTTGTTAGTAAAAAGGGAGATTGTTTCTTTGGCTGAGGGCAAAATCTGGTTTTTCTTTAATAGTTTTTTTTAATAAAATGGGGGATTGTTAGTTTGGCGTGACCATTTTTATGCAGTGTTTGTGGAACGTGATTTGGTAGTATCCAGTAGCGAAAGTAGTCAATTGTGTAGTAGTCAATTATGCTTAGAATCCTATCTGAATGATTCGTTTCCATGCATAAAGTTTATCACGTGAAATGCGCGTCTGTGTTTGTTCAAGAGCGATTCATAACATTCGGGTAGTTCCATATGCGATTCATCCAAATTTGCCAGAAAATATCTAGCAGACGCCTTGAGCCTGCGCATAGTCCAATGCACAGGGAAGAACTTGAAACAGGGAGGGCAGATGGAGGGGTGGGGTTGGGGGAGAGAAGGAACCCATGAAAAGCTAAGCTAACACCACCAGAAGGATTGACGCATTGAAAAGGGCATCTAGATCTAACAGGCCAGTTTTCAATTGTGACGGGTAGAACCAATACTTGTTATACGGTTGTGAGGCGTGGACAGTCAACAAACAAAGCCTGAACAAGATTCAGGCAGCCGAGATGTGGTTTCTAAGAAGAATGTTGAGAGTTCCATGGACAGCAAAGAAAACAAACGAGACAGTCTTGATGGAGGCAGACACAAGAAGATCATTCATAAGGAAGATTACGAAAAGACAGGCAACATTTATAGGCCATTTTATGAGGAAAGGGGAACTGGAGCACCTGGTCACAACGGGAAAGCTGGAGGGAAAGAGAGCACTAGGAGACCCATGGAGAAGATACTAGACGGACTTGCAGAGTGGCTGAAGACAAAGAGGGTGGAAGAGATGCTTGAGGCAACAAGGGATAGAAACAGATGGAAGGCCATGATCGCCAACGCCATGTGGCAAGGCACTTGATGATGATGATGATGATGATGATGATGATGATATAATGATGATGATGATGATATGAGATGATGATGATGATGATGATGATGATGATATAATGATGATGATGATGATATGATGATGATGATGATGATGATGATGATGATGATGGCGGGTTAGGATTGAACCCCTGACATCAGATCTTAAATCCACGACTTTATCAACAGAACCAGCCACACCATGTAAAACCGCGGGCCCCAATAGCTCAGTTGGTTTGAGCGTCGGATTCACATGCTAATGGTTGTGGGTTCGAATCCCGGGGTGCGCTATATTAAAACTGGCCTTCTCACTGTCCCATCTTAACATCATTGTTGTTCTGGTGGTGTCGGTATAGGATTAGATAAGTCCCCCATTAAAACTGGCCTTCTCACTGTCCCATCTTAACATCATTGTTGTTCTGGTGGTGTCAGTATAGGATTAGATACATTAAAACTGGCCTTCTCACTGTCCCATCTTAACATCATTGTTGTTCTGGTGGTGTCAGTATAGGATTAGATAAGTCCCCCATTAAACTGGCCTTCTCACTGTCCCAACTTAACATCATTGTTGTTCTGGTGGTGTCAGTTTAGGATTAGATAAGTCCCCATTAAACTGGCCTTCTCACTGTCCAACTTAACATCATTGTTGTTCTGGTGGTGTCGGTATAGGATTAGATAAGTCCCCCATTAAAACTGGCCTTCTCACTGTCCCATCTTAACATCATTGTTGTTCTGGTGGTGTCAGTTTAGGATTAGATAAGTCCCCCTTCCCCACTTCCCTGGGATGGTTATCCCCGTCGGCCATATCACCCGAGGTGGGTATCACATAAAACTGAACCAATCAACCAATCAACCAATCAACCAATCAACCAATCAACCAATCAACCAATCAACCAACCATATAAAACGTGGCCTACCCAGGGGTTGAACCACAAACCTTTACTCCATGAACGTGGCACTCTGACCACTGAACTAGAGGGGGAAAATCTTAAGCATGCGATCCACGGAATTTTGAATTTATTCACGGGGGATTCATCGCACTCAGACAATTCCATATGCGCTCCACCCTTACTTGCCAGCAGTTATCTTTTCCTAATCTTCCTTATCAATGATCTACTTGTGTCTGCCTCCATCAAGACTGTCTCGTTTGTTTTCTTTGCTGTCCATGGAACTCTCAACATTCTTTTTAGAAACCACATCTCGGCTGCCTCAATCTTGTTCTGGCTTTGCTTGCTGACTGTCCACGCCTCACAACCGTATAACAGTATTGGTTCTAGACCTATATAACATTCAAGGACTCTCTTCCTGATGTTAATTGATAGGCGTTTGTTGGTAAGAATGCTTTTCATCTTCTTGAATGCTGTTTTGGCTTGGCCGAATTTGCTGGGTATTTCTGCTGTTTTGGCTTGGCCGATTCTGCTGGATATTTCTGATGTGCATCTGCCGTCTGGTGAAATGAGTACTTTGTCTGGTTCTACTGTTACATTGACCCTGGCTTCTGTATGCTGGCTTTGTACTGTGTGTGGTTCTACTGTTACATTGACCCTGGCTTCTGTATGCTGGCTTTGTACTCTGTGTGGTTCTACTGTTACATTGACCCTGGCTTCTGTATGTACTGTGTGTGGTTCTACTGTTACATTGACCCTGGCTTCTGTATGTACTGTGTCTGGTTCTACTGTTACATTGACCCTGGCTTCTGTATGCTGGCTTTGTACTGTGTCTGGTTCTACTGTTACATTGACCTGGCTTCTGTATGCTGGCTTTGTACTGTGTCTGATTCTACTGTTACATTGACCCTGGCTTCTGTATGTACTGTGTGTGGTTCTACTGTTACATTGACCCTGGCTTCTGTATGTACTGTGTGTGGTTCTACTGTTACATTG
>JAPXFY010000014.1:2394747-2397247 GCA_030674185.1 Monoplex corrugatus | reverse complement strand
TTTTGGCATATCGTTTATCATCTCGGTAGATTCCGTGGGGGTTTCGCGTTCTTCGTGCCTTTTCGGAACGTGGCTTTCACCCCCCCCCCCCCCTGCCAGTTTATGGTTTTGTGATAAGTTATGTCGTTTAATGAGTCAATTGATCATAGTACATTGTTATTGTGGTTAATGAATTAACTGGTTGGTTGATTTATTTCGTTCAGTTTTACGTCAGCACTGGTGATATATTGCTGACGGGGAAATCCATCCTCGGGAAATCCCGGGTGGGGGGATGGGGGGTGGGACTGAAAGGGGGACTTAACCAGATCAAATGCCGACACCACCAGAACAGCAATTATGTTAAGTAAAAAGGCCAGTTTTAATGTAAGGCATCCTGTATTTCGAAATCCACAACCATTAGCATGTGAATCTGACGCTCAAACCGACTGAGCTACTGAGGCCGGCTTCAAATGGAATTAACTGATTTGTGGCTGTGGGTTTTCATTTGAACTTGGTGGTGTTGGTTTTGGGAGGACGGTTAATGGAGGTTGTAGTGCTGTTCTTGTGGTGTTGTTGATGATGGTGATGATGGTGATGATGATATGATGGTGGTGATGGTGGTGATGCTGATGTTGCTGCTGCTGCTGATGTGATGATGATCAGACTTATCTTGTCTTTCTTCTTCTCTCTCTCTGACTCTCTCTCTCTCCGATCTCTCTCTCTCTGACTCTCTCTCGTCTCTCTCTCTCTCTTACTTCTCTCTCTCTCTCCGACTCTCTCTCTCTCTGACTCTCTCTCTCTCTGACTCTCTCTCTCTCTCTCTCTGTCTCTCTCTTACTGTCTCTCTCTCTCTCTTTCTGTCTCTCCGTGACTCTCTGTCTCTGTTTGTTTGCCTGTCTGTCTGTCTGTTTCTCTCACTCTCTCTGTCTGTCTGTCTGTCTCTCTCTGATTCTCTTCTCTGTCTGTCTGTCTGTCTGTCTGTCTGTCTCTCTCTCTCTCTCTCTTTCACTCTCTCTGTCTCTCTCTCTCTCTGATGGTGATGGTAATGATGAAAATGATGACAATGGTGTCGACCATAATGACGATGATGACCAAGATGACGATGCTGGGGATGATAATGATGACAGTTATGATGGTGATGATGGTGATGATACTGTGGGTTCCATCAGGGATCGGTAGGATTATTTTGTTCACCTTTCCCAGCGAAAATCCTTCACAACCAGGATCCAGTGTGGGTAGGAAGCGCTGAAGACAAGTGATGGCCATTGCAGTCTGTTAGTTCATGAGGACTCCAGCTTTTAGCTTCTCATAAATGGATAAAAGTTCCAACCTATAAATGAACATACACACACACACACACCCACAACACACACACACACACACACACACACACACAACACACCACATACACAAAAACACACACACACACACACATACCACCACCACCACCATTACCACCACCACCACCATCACCACCATCACCACCGCCACCACCACCATCACCATCACCACCATCACCATCACCACCACCATCACCACCATCACCACCATCACCACACCACCACCATCACCACCACCACCACCATCACCACCAACAACAACAACAACAACTACAACAACAACAACAACCTAAAAGATGAATACACACACATACAGACACACACACACACACACTCACACACCACACCACCACCACCACCACTACCAGCATCACCACCACCAATAACAACAACAACAACAACATTGGTCAGTTCTGCATGTTTGGGGGAATCTAGAAATGTACACAGTAGGCCTACTTCGATAAGGTATCCATGGGATCTTTTACTTCGCCCTTCCAAAAAGAGAATCCTCCAAAATGAACGTCTAACGAATACACTGAATGTACAAATACACGGTACAGGGTTTGTATTTGTTGTTGTTGTTCTGTTGTTTTGTTTTTTTTGTTTTGTTTTGTTTTGTGTTGTTGTTGTTTTGTTTTGTTTTGTTTTGTGCCCCGATCTTTGTCGCCACCTTCGTGGCATTCATCTCATTCCGGTGGCTCAAGCGCAGTGACCAGCCCGAGTTATTCAGTCGAAGTCCCAGTGCCAGGAAGACCAGAACAGCCAGCGACGACTAGCCTCTGTGAGGCCACCCACCAGCGGAGACTATCGTCGCGCGTCGGCCTCTTTACATCTCAGGAGATGTTAGTCTGCACCAGGAGGCGTGTGGTCATGACGTGCACTTTCTGCTGTGGCTGTGCAGGCCGATTCTTGAGTGGCAATCTCTGTCACATCTGCCACATACAAATTGAGTCGCTGTTGTCTGGTTTCTGGAACGTTGCTTGCGAAGAGCCCTTTTCTCATCTGCGCTTTTGCTCTCCTCTTTTCCGCATTCACAACGCCTTGCTGAACGGCTGTCCGCCACGCTGCCCTGTCTTCCACCAGAGTCTGCCAAGAGCCTGGGTCGATCCTGAGCTTCTAAGGTCCCTTTTGCGTGCGTCTACAAAGCGTAGCTGTGGGCGTCCTGGAGTTCGCTTCCGGTT
>JAPXFY010000014.1:2384747-2389747 GCA_030674185.1 Monoplex corrugatus | reverse complement strand
ACACACACGCATACACATACACACATACATACACACTCACACACACACGCACACACACACAAACACACATGCATGCATATAGACACATGCACACACACATGCACACACAAAATCACAGGCGTGCGCGCACACACACGTCACACGAACACATACATGCATACACACATACTTGCACACACACACACACGCGCGCGCGCGTCTAGTGTTTATCTATTACCTCCGGAAATAGAGACTAAAACAAGAATGAAATAAATCACACATACACACACAAAACACACACATACACACACATACACACACACACACATACACACACACATACATACACACATCACACACACACATAACACACACACACACACACACACACACACACACACACACACACATACACACACACATCACACACACACACACACACACACACACACACACACACACACATACAACACACACAGACCAACACAACAGACACACTATTCATTACAAACTGTCAGGACCAAACGTAGAGAGTTCAATATTCTTAGATACATTTCATGTAGTTTCTGTTGCAAAAGTTTCATGTTTTTTTTAATATCTATTGTCTGATAAGGAGCTTTGTTGCATTTGAGTGTTTTTACTTTTCCATCGGTCACTTTGCAATCAGTTTCATCATCATCAGGCGCCCTGCCGCATGGCGTTGGCGATCATGGACTTCCATCTGTCTCTATCTCTCGTTGCCCCTAGCATCTCTCCCCACCCCCCTCGTCCCCAGCCACTCTGCAAGTCCATCCAGCATTTTCTCCCTGGGTCTACACGGTGTTCTCTTTCCCTCCAGCTTTCCCGTTGTGACCAGGTGCTCCAAATCCCCCTTCCTCATAAAATGGCCTATAAATGTTGCCTGTCTTTTCCTAATCTTGCTTATGAGTGATCTACTTGTGTCTGCCTCCATCAAGACTGTCTCATTTGTTTCCTTTGCTGTCCATGGAACTCTCAACATTCTTCTGAGAAACCACATCTCGGCTGCCTCAATCTTGTTCTGGCTTTGTTTGTTGACTGTCCACGCCTCACATCCGTACAACAGTATTGGTTCTATATAATATTCAAGAACTGTCCCTGCGAGGAGTTGCCCGAGTTTCACATGGTAAATGGCAAATTCAGTCTTAACTTGCAGTCAGTTGAGCAGCACTAGGACCTGAAAAGGTGACTGAGGGTCTATCTGGGGTGTTTTGACTTTTTCTCAAAATTGATTTCTGTAGACTACAATCTATCCCCCACAGAAATGTTTTTCTTGAAAAAATATCATTAATCAATTTAAAATGATATTTTAATGCACTGATCGTAGCAGAAAGAACGCAATTTCTTAGAAGAAGTACCTATTTTTGTCCCTTATTGCGAACCGTACAGAATCCCCACATGTAATATACTGACAGAAAGTTCTTTGGTGCACCTTTCGGAATAATGACAGCTAAAATTACAAACAAACCGGATCAAAGCCACCACATAAGGAAACATTTTTAAAATGTGTGGGGGAGTACATAAACAGTTTAGAAGCCGTTTTCTCAAAATGGCCGTCAAACAACTTAATGACTTTAAACATACATAACTTCTACATTTTTTTTTTAGTACAAGCTTTATTCAAGTACCAAAATAATCAGCAGAATGTACACTTTCCAGTGATATGTCTACCTCAAAATACCCAAAATGCTAGTTAAAACTGATTTCGTGGTGGGAGGTCACAAATGGTAAATGCATTGTGACAAAAAAGGTAAAATTACATTCTGTTATTGAAGATAATGTATCCTCCACCTCTTTGCCTCAGCTCAGATCCGCTGTCCAGACTGAGCAAAGATCCATTCGTAAGCAGCCGAGAAATCGACCTGTTTACACGTTTGCAGAGAAACACACAAGCAGAGAGACACGCACACAGAGGGTTGATCTGAATCTTTCCTGATCTTTATCAGAAATCATGAAATTCAAAAGGCGAGGGGAAAAATCTTACACAAATATTTATAAACTAGCCAGCTCGTCTGAATCCCTCATCCCTCACCTTTTAGATCAGAAGAAAAATAAAATACAGATGAGAGAGAGAGAGAAGAGAGAGAGAGAGAAGAGAGAGAGAGAGAGAGAGAGAGAGAGAGAGAGAGAGAGAGAGAGAGAGAGACGGACAGAAAAAAATTGAAAAGACGAAAAAAAAAAATGTCAATAAACTAGCTTGCTCCTGTTGCTTCCATCTTCTCTTCTCCTCGACCTTCCTCTTGAAACCGCTCTCTCGTGTCTACCTCAAGAGCTGGAGCCAGCACCCAGATATGAATATGGAGAGAGACCAGCAACTGAACAGTTTTGGTGACGATCACCTAAACGGGTTGAATGGCTCATTGGATAGGGCCGTGGACTCCAGAATCTGTCTTGAAAAGAGAATTGAACATATGCTGGATACCTAGTGTTACAAATCTATTCACCAGTCTGCTCCAATATATCTTTGCGACAACATCAACATTTATACGCCATCTCCCACCTTGAGCTCAGCTTCAGACACTCTTTCCCTTCAGGTCCCTAGATTTAAATTATCATGTGTTGAACATCGTTCTTTTGCTGTGTCAGGACCGTCAGCCTGGAATAGACTTCCACTCTGCCTTCGCCTAACACCTACCCTTTCTGCTTTTAACTCCAATTTAAAAACACACCTCTTTTCCCGACAATGAATTATACAACTACATCTTTCCCTCAGTCTGTGTATTAAATATTGTAAAGTGTTTTTTTGTCGATTGTATGCGTATGCCTGGTGCGTGAGTGCGCTTTGATTTGAATTGTCAAGATTTGGCGCTGTATAAATACTGCAATTATTATTAATTATTTTTATTATCTGCTGTCTCGAGTTCAGTCCCGGCCAGCCACATCAACACTGGTCTGTTTTCTGTCCATCTTTCTAATAATGTCAGCTAGGTGTTTCATAGTTCCGTACCCGTCTGCCTTGTTCCTTGCTTCTGTTGAAAGACACGAAACCCAAACGCTAAGTAGGACCTGAAGACTTTTCCAGTGCATAGAGCCAATGCACAAGCATATGGTATACGCCATGATCATTTTTAATCTTCATCTCATGGAGCTGTGGTGTCGGTCAATGGAAATTCATTTCAAATACGGAGATGTTGTCTTGAGAAACTGAAACTAAACTGAATCTAGTGGTAACCCTACCACCTCTTCCATCATCATCATCATCAGTTGTCTTGCCACATGGCCTTGGCGATCATGGCTTTCCATCTGTTTCTATCCCTTGTTGTCGCAAGCACCTCTTCCACCCTCTTTGTTTTCAACCACTCTGCAAGTCCGTCCAATATCTTCTCCCTGGGTCTACCTGGTGCTCTATTTCCCTCCAGCTTTCCTGCTGTGACCAGGTGCTCCAATTCCCCTTTCCTCATAAAATGGCCTATAAATGTTGCCTGTCTTTTCCTAATCTTCCTTGCTTTATTTAAAAGACCTTGCCAACGTGAGCTTAGGGCTTTGCGCACGCTTAAGGAGACTTCGAATCATCAAGGACAGAACTAGGTGGAGCCCGTATGGAACTGTTCGTGTCCAATGAATCCCTCCTGAACAGATTCAAATTGAGTTCGACGGGCACGATAGCCAAGTGGACAAGACATTGGACTTGCAGTGGTCTGGGGTTTGATTCTGTCTGGGTTCACACGCCTGGTGGATAAAAGATGGAGATTTTTTTCTGATCTTCCAGGTGAACGTGTATGCAGTCTGCTCGTGCTGATACCCCGTTCATGTGCATACGCACGCAGGATATAAAATGTGCAATATAAAGTTCCTGTAAGTCATGTCAGTTTCCGAGGGCTTAAGGAAGTACACGCCCACCAAAGATGCAGACTGTGTAACAGCACAATGGACTGTGGTCAGCTTGCCAAACACACTGAAGTTTCGGTGCTCCACTAAAAAGTCATATTTAACCCTTTGACTCCCGCACCCTATCCACCGACTGCAAAAACTTAATCCTTTAACTCCCTCTCCCTATAGGGTGAGGGAGTCATAGGATTAAGTTTTTGTTTTGCTAGTATGATTGACAATGCAGGATGCTGGTAGACAGTGTGAGTGAGCCAAAGGGTTAACGTGCAGTGAGTCCGAATGAATTTAAAGAATAACGCTATGCAAGAACGATTTATTACAATAATAGACCTGTTCAGCATTGATACGGTAAGGAAGCGAGGGAGGGGATGGGCACCGCCCTCTTAACGCTGAACCTTAGAGATGTTGAAGTTTCTATCGCTTCTTTTCCTGAAGCCCTGGGGGTTTAACGACATCTATTACTGTCTACTGTCCGCAGACTTCTGCAGCGCTGTGTTCCGCCTGGGCCTCTGGTCCGCCGAGAATATTGACAGCGTCGGTTACCTGTGTTGGGGAAAAGGTTCAGTCGGCCCGGCTCAGCGTGTGAGCGATACTGTCATTAGTTAGCAGACAGTGTCCAGCCTACGTTGGATCAGGAGGGGCATTGCTGAACACCGTTGAGATGACCCAGCAGCGGTGCAGTTCTCCTTTGGTGAGTGGCCCCAATGACAGGTTGACAGTGCTGGTTCTTGTGCACTTCCCAGAACTTCGGCTTCAACTGAACTGACTTTTAGTGGCGTGTTAAAGTCTTTAGCCCAGACGAGCAGCAGCGACAGATGTCAATGCTAAAGTGACCAGGATGATGGGTCATAGGAAGTATTGTTACCTATCATATGATGGGTCATAGGAAGTATAGTTACCTGTCATATGATGGGTCATAGGAAGTATAGTTACCTATTATATGATGGGTCATAGGAAGTATAGTTACCTATCATATGATGGGTCATAGGAAGTATAGTTACCTATCATATGATGGGTCATAGGAAGTATAGTTACCTATCATATGATGGGTCATAGGAAGTATAGTTATTTATCAGATGATAGGTCTCAGAAAATATAGTATATAAATTTACCTATCATTCTTTTCATGTCTCGGTCTGCGCGAGACGCCGATGCACGTGCGACATATGTTTGCA
>JAPXFY010000014.1:2364747-2372247 GCA_030674185.1 Monoplex corrugatus | reverse complement strand
GGCAACGAGATAGAGATGGTTGGAAGTCCATGGTCGCCAACGCCATGCGGCAAGGCACCTGATGATGATGATGATGATGATGATGATGTTTGATGTGATTATTCTGCTTCATGACTGATAAAAATCCTTTCTTTAAGGATTACTTTATTGTCATCGGCATTTCAGGAAGTCAAAAAGATACACACAACAACAGCATACAGTCATCGTTGAGTTCTAAATGTAATGCCATTTCTGTATTGTTCGTCCATCTCATTCGTTTTGTTTGTTTGTTCTTTTAACAGTTTTTCTCATACGCTTGTATATCGTACTGCCGTGTTATTCATTTATTTCTACATTTGTTTGTCGGCTTTATTTCGATATAATATATTATACGAGAGATAGAGATGGTTGGAAGTCCATGGTCACCAACGCCATGCGGCAGGGCACATGATGATGATGATGAATAATATACAATACAATATTTTATTTATATAGCGCAAAATCTTGATAAAATCAAATCTAAGCGCTAAAACAGACACACACGCACGCACGCACACACACGCACGCACGCACGCACACACGCGACACACACACACACACACACACACACACACACACACACACACACACGCACACGGCTATAAATGGGGAGAAAGAATAAAAGCAATGGAAAATTATAGAGAGCATATTATATACAATTATATATTACAATGTGATTCCCCTCCGAGTGGAGACAGACTGCAGAGGGGATTGAGTGAGGTCAGGATTTTATGCAGAGGAGAAAAGGTGAGTTTTGAGAGCGGACTTGAACGAGACAAAAGTAGGTTGCTGACGGACTGAGAGAGGAAGTTTGTTCCAGGAAAGTGGACCAGAAACAGAGAAGGCTCGTGGACCATAGGTATTGAGCTTAGTGTGTGGAAAGCGAAAAGTCAGAGGATCGGAGGCAGAGCGGAGGGTATGTGAGGGAACATAGATCTCAAGTAGGCTTGACAGGTAATCGGGGGCTGCGTTATTGAGGCTTTTGTAGCACATGGTGATATATATATATATGTATATTATGCATTCAATATTTATAGGCCATTTTATGAGGAAAGTGGTATTGGAGCACCTGGTCACAACGGGAAAGCTGGAGGGAAAGAGAGCACCAGGTAGACCCAGGGAGAAGATACTGGACGGACTTGCAGAGTGGCTGAAGACAAAGAGGGTGGAAGAGGTGCTTGAGGCAACAAGGGATAGAAACAGATGGAAGGCCATGATCGCCAACGCCATGTGGCAAGGCACCTGGTGATGTTGATATATATGCATTACAGTGACATATGGTCTAGTATATCTATTAATTGTGCAATGTACGCATTTATAAATGATTGTAAATTACTTTGTGATAGATACCTAAAATGATCGTAAACAGGTTAGAAAAATACATTTTGGATAACACTAGAGAAATCAGTATATGGCTGGGTGTGTCTCTGTTTCAGTAAGTTTTTTTTTCTTTTTTTTTGTTTTTTTTTTTAGGATCATTGCACTCAGTGAGTTACCTTTGTGCTCACCTTTTTTTTCGTCCCATTTTCTACGTCATCTTAATGGCCACAGAAGCTGAAACATTTTTTATATGCGATGATGATGATGTCGATGAGGATGATATCATGATGCAATGTAGTTCCATCTAGGATGGAGACTGCGTGACAGGGTTGTACTCTACGCTTACTGTCATAATACATCCTGGCGTCAACCAGGTCCGAGAGATACAGACACCTGCGGTGGTGGTCAAAAGATTTGACAAACACCCTCAATGACGCATCCGTGAAGTGGATGAGACTCGACTGTGTGGTCCCAGTCTTCCCAATGAGCCCATAGCACGCCCAACTCTGGGTAGGAGGCGGTTAAAGCCGAAAAATCCCACAATGATTTTTGAGGTGACTGATGGGGATTTGAACCCACAACCTACCATCGGTAGTCCGTTGCGCTAACCACTACACCATGGCGACTGGTTTTGTTTCAGTTAGTTAGCAGGGTGCGGTGGTGGTGGAGAAAGGTAACAGTACAGTTTAGGTCTCTCAGACCCCTGCCGATTTCTCGTGTACTCGTAAATACACAGCGGGACTTGACTACTTTCAGCACTAACCCAACCCTAAAACTTATCCTAGTCCTAAGCCTCACCCTTGGAAATTGGTTGTTTTTTACAGACGATGTTGTGAATGATGGTTTGGGGCGGTGCTAGAGTTTCATCATCATCATCATCAAGTGCCTTGCCACATGGCGTTGGCGATCATGACCTTCCATCTGTTTCTATCCCTTGTTGCCTCAAGCGCCTCTTCCACCTCTTTGTTTTCAGCCACTCTGCAAGTCCGTCAGACATCTTCTCCCCGGGTCTACCTGGTGCTGTATTTCCCTCCAGCTTTCTTGTTGTGACCAGGTGCTCCAATTCCCCTTTCCTCATAAAATGGCCTATAAATGTTGCCTGTCTTTTCCTAATCTTCCTTATGAATGATCTTGTGTTTGCTTCCACCAGGAGGCTTAGATTTTAAGACTCATTATTCGTAACCCTAAATTTAAGAAATACAGGTAAAATACACACATCCCACCACCACCACCACCACACACCACCACCCAGTCATCGTCCTCGGGGATGCCAGGGGCTCTTTCAGCATAAAGAGATCAGCATCTTCTGGAAATTCTGTGCTAGAAATTTCCTTGTTTTCTGTCGTCTCTTTGTTTCTGCCTCGCTACTTAGTTCTCTATCATCTCTTCTTTTTTTTATATTTCCTGCCCTGCTGGTTCGTTTATCTGTATATTTTCCATAAAGCCTTGCATACCTTCTGTTAGGATTGATGATAATTCAGTATATGAAGACAGTGCATTTTTAGCTATGAGGAAATGTGAACTGCTTAGTGGCAATTTCTGACACTGAAGGACAGTTTTATGTATGTTTCTGTGACCTTCTTCTTCTTCTTCTTTTTTCTTCTTCTTCTTTTTCTTCTTCTTCTTCTTCTTCTTGTTATTATCATTATAATTAGCATCGTCGTCGTCGTCATCATCATCATCAACATCATCATTATCATTGTCGTTATTGTTATTATATATTTATTGTTATTGTTTATTTCATTATCATATCATTATCTCTTTCATCATCAGCAGCAGCAGCAGCATTATTATATCACATATTTTTGTTTGTAAGACTGTACTAATTATTAGATAATATAGTAAGCTTTGTCTGACATAGGCCGCGTTTCACATTTTTAGTTTGCTAGAGAGCATGTTGGTGACAGCAGTGTGTATACAAGGCACAGTTACATCTGAACACAGCAGAACAGTTTCTGTTTAACAGAAGAGGGAACGGCGGAACCATAACCCAAGACCGACAGACTTCTTCTCACACAGTGCCTGCAGAACAGCAAATACCTCCAGGATTGATCTCCTATTCCACGTGAAGACCCACATCAGAGGCTGAAGACCAGGACAGTCTATGATTATTATCGTTGTCGTCGTCGTCGTTCGTCGTGTCGTCGTGTCGTCGTCGTCGACGGCGTTTTAGTTGAAATAATTCATGGGGAAAGGGGAATTGGAGCATCTGGTCACAACAGGAAAGCTGGAGGGAAAGAGAGCACCAGGTAGACGCAGGGAGAAGATGTTGGACGGACTTGCAGAGTGGCTGAAGACAAAGAGGGTGGAAGAGATGCTCGAGGCAACAAGGGATAGAAACAGATGGAAGGCCATGATCGCCAACGCCATGTGGCAAGGCACCTGATGATGATGATGATGATGATGATGATGATGATGATGATGATGATGATGATGATGATGTGATGATGATGATGAGTTCGTGGGGTCACTTGTTGGTTGCCTACAACATCTTGGCTGAGAAAGTGACCAGTATAAGGCCTGTGAATGTTTGTACACGTATTCAATTATTGCTGCAGGGTTAATGAAAGAGTGTCACAAAATACGAGAATGGTAGTATTATTTGACTTTTTCTTGTACTTTGAAATAAAACAACAACAAAATCAGACCTTCAGAGAGACATTACGAGGGGAAACCCATACCCGTGCTGTCTTCTGCTCTCACCACCAGCATTTTTAATGCGTCAGTTACTTTATCTTAAAGTCGAAGAAAATTTCTTCGGAATCTTTCACACAACACACACACACACACACACACACACACACACACCACACACACACACACACACACACATCACACACACACACACACACACACTACACACACACACACACACACACACACACCACACACACACACACACACACACACAGACACATACACACACACCACACACACACACACACACACACACACACACACACCACACACAACACAGACCAACACACACACACACACACACACACACACACACACACACACACAACACATACACACACACGCACACACACACACACTACACACACACCACACACACACACACACACACTACACACACCACCACACACACACACACACATACACCACACATACAACACACAACACACACACCACACACACACATACACAACTCACACACACATGATCTTGTGTTTGCTTCCATCGGGAGGCTGTACATACATGGCCATCAGCTTAATCCTTCGGCCCTATGTTTATGGCAGATCAACGACAAAGTCTGCCGAGTGTTAGATACATGTATTATACATTTCCTGTCCATCGTTTTCGTGTCCCTTCCGGTTGTCATGTTAAACTACCGTGCCAACTTGGCGTGTCCTTGTTGCCTTCTGTTACTTCCTCTGTCCCCTCTGTACACTTTTGAAGCACATTTGTGTCACATTAAACCTCAGTCCTAGCTTTTGTTTAGTACTAGATCCATCTGTGTGGTCTTTTCTGTCCTCAGCCGTAAGCTTTGCTTTGGGAAGAGAAAATTGAGTCCTCTGGGACTTCCTAAACAAGTGTCACTGCCTGCGTTCAAGCAAAAAGGAACAAGAAAAAAAAAAAACACGAAAAAAGAATCAGAACGCGTATTTAATACAACGAGTCAAGATAGGCGCAAATTTTCGGCGGACTGGCTTTTGTCAAGCATAGAGATAAGATCACAAACAAACAAACAACAAATACAAAAATTAGGAGAAAAAGACTAAAAACTACCCTGCTGCATCTCCCACTGGAAGTTTTTAATCTTTTTCTCGTAATTTTTGAATGTGGTGTTTGTTCGTTTGTGATCTTACGTCTACGCTTGATAAAAGCCAGTTGGCCGAAAATTTGCGCCTGTCTTGTCTGGTTGTATTAAATACGCGTTCTGATTCTGTTTTCGTGTTTTTTTCTGGTTCCTCTGGGATTTCGTTCTTCGCGTCCTCATTCTCTTACTGATTCTTCTGATAGAGTCCTGGGTTCAAGACCTGATATTTTGAGTTCTGTCACAGCCGGTGACACTCAACACTGCCCTTTTCAATGCTTCAGTCATTCTGATAGTGTCAGCTTTGTCAGCTTAGTCCTTCATTAAATTTTCCTGCAGCTTCCCCATTCCAAGACCTTGAGCGTATAGGGTTTTGCGCTGGCTTAGGGAGTCTGCCAGCTAATTGGTGGCAGAATTAGGTGCAGCGCATATGAAATTGTCGGAAATATCCCAAAATCCAGACTCCAAGCTTCATTTTCTTTTTCCTTTCATTCGTTCTTCCCCTAGAATTTCTTTTCTTATCTTCTTCCGGTTGACGTTTATCTGAGGTCTTCTGTTTTGCCCTCCATCCCCATTTTTTTAATTTTTTATCTTAATTTCGTTTTATTTGAGTTTTGTGCTTTTGAGATCTTTTTCTGTTTTTCTCCAGTTTCTTGCCTAAGCTATAGCACAAGTAATGGAGACAGCATGAAGCCATCCAAGGGAAAGAAAAACTGCACACGAAGAGAAAACTGGGAAAAGAAAGCAAGCGGCGAGGAACAGAGACGTCAGCCCAAGTGAAGGCAAGCCAACAGGTCATAATTACACGTTTGGTTTGCACGCGACGATTGGGTCCGCCAGCAGGGAGATAATTTAGAAGCTATCATCTTATCGCCACACGGTTATTTCCTCCTTGCCTTGTCACGTGGGGGCACGCCCTTCCGGACGGGCTGCAGTTGTCTTCCCTTTGCAGGTCCGCGGCGCTGGAGAAGCTGTCAGGGCGCGTGTCAGGCGCTGTTGTTGGTGGGGAGGGTGTGATATCTTTAACCCTTTCAGTGCCTTATCCTGTCCACCAGCTTCCTGCAGGAAGCGGGCTTTTGTTGGGCTGAGCTGACACATCCGTGGACTCAAGATCTGATATCTTGAGTTCAATTCCAAACTGACGATAAAAAAAAAAAAGAAAAAAACCTGCTGGTCTGTTTGCTGCTCACTTTGATTCATTTGTTTTTTATTTCATTTCATTTCCTCTCCTCATACCAGTCTCAGCGCCACTCCTGTGTCACTGCCCCCCCCCTGTCCCCCCCCCGTCCCCCCTGTCCCCCCCCCCCCCCCATACTCATTCTGACTGTCCAACACGCTTTTAAACCCTCGAAAGCTGAGGTTACCGTGAGAGCAGGAGATGAAGGGTCGCCACATCTCTTGCTACTGTATCTGTCATTTAATGATTGTTATGCATGCATAAGTACCGTCTGTTTGTTTATGTGCTCAAATATATGTGTGTTGGTGTGTGTGTTTGTGTGTGTGTGTGTATGTGTGTGTGTCACTTTGTGTATGTGTGAGTGTGTGTGTTGTGTGTTGTGTGTGTGTGTGTGTGTGGTGTTGTGTGTATGTGTGTGTGTGTTGTGTTTGTGTGTGTGCGTGTGCGTAATGCGTGTTTTCATGCCATAAAAACCCAAAACAGGGCTGTAAGGCGGAAGCGTTTTGTTAAAACCTGTCCTCTCCCTTGTAGTATGCATGTGCTTTGAATCTTTAAGTTTATACCAAAGAAATAAGAGGGAAGCAGGGAAAATTTTTATAATATAATCAAAGGACATAACTCTTGAGAATTATCTCCCATGTTGTATGGAACTTCTCAAATCTAACACAGTTTGCGCTACCCATTCAGCTAGCATAGAAGCAGACACAAAGTAGGCCCACAAAAACAGTAAGCTCAGAACACTCCTCAGAACAGAGGAGTGTTCTGAGCTTACTGTTTTGTACTTTGTATCTGCTTCTATGCTAGCTGAATGGGTAGCGCAAACTGTGTTAGATTTGAGAAGTTCTATACAAGTTATGTCCTTTGATTATCTTTAAATTGTTTTTGTCATTGCAAGTGAATGTTTGAGTGAGCAACGAGACTATGCGCTTGGATTTGAGTTATACATCAAAATCTAGCGCCTTATCAATATTGTTGTTATCATTAACAATCTGGCGACAGGTTTGCCCAATCTGAATATGCCAGTAATTCTAGGAGAGTCAGCATAGTGTTTCAGTATCATTTTCTCTTACCTTCCTGTCATTTTAAGACCGTATCAGCAGACAGAGTTTTGTGCAGGTCAGTGACTGCGCCAGGAGTGTCAGTGCTGGCAGTTCCCATTGAGATGGTGTGGTGTGTGTGTGGGGGTGGGGGGGGGGGGTTCTTGCAG
>JAPXFY010000014.1:2357247-2359747 GCA_030674185.1 Monoplex corrugatus | reverse complement strand
GAACGTGCACTTAGATACACTACTGGACTTTTACATACATGGCCGGATTTTTTGGATTTTTTACACCGTGACTAAGGCAATCGTGTTCCATTTTCAGGTGGTGCATACCGGGTATTTTCAAGTTTCCGTAACCGATATGTCTCACAAGATCTTTAACGCACGTATTCAAGTTTCCATGTGCTTTGCACACGAAGGTGATCAGACAGGAGCAGGTATACATGTTGAACTGGGAGGTCAGGACATTGTCCACCTCTTATCCAGCTGATAGTTGTACTAAGGCAGATTCGGAACCCACACCTTGATTTCCTGATCGGAAAGACTCTCGCGTTTTCTGTATGGAATGTTTAAAGCGCTTGGAGTGAATACTCGCAACCTTTATTGGTACGCGGATAATAATGTGAAATGTCATAGTTTTTTTGTGTTTGTTTGTTTTGTTTTTTTCTTGTCGACGGGGTGTGGTGATCAAACGAATCCGCCCGTGCGGATGCCGGGGGCTCTTTCAGTATAAACAGTATCCCCACCTTCTGGAAATTCTGTGTTAGAAATTTCCTCTTTTCTTTCACACTCTTTGTTTCTGCCTTGTTCATTTGCTTTCTGTCATTTCTTTCTATCATCTTGCTGGTCCATTTACCTGTATGAGTTCAGTAGAGTCTTACGTACTTTTTCTTAGGATTGATAACTGAGTACATGTATTAAGTGCATTTTTGGCTCTAGGGAGGTGAGATATACGGAAGCAGTTTTAGGTAATTTAGGCCCGTTTTATATATGTTTTGGTGTGTTTAGGTATATTTGAATTTGAATTCAGGTGTGTTTTTTAAAACCCCTGTGTGATAAATTGGACGAGGTCAACGCCAGGGGCACGTCATTAGATTATGTGCGTGAATGCATTGATGTGTGTACTTCATTTTCCTTCTTTTTTTTTCCGTATTCTGACAGTTGTGCGGTTTTTCACGCCACCTGAGAGATGGTAAAAGGTCGTCCCGTAACTGTGAAATCGCCGCGGAGTGAGGTGGTAGAGACCTCAATTCTTAACTACCCGTACCTTCTCATTACGAGGGGGGTACGGGTACAGTCTCTCTCCCTCGCTGCTGAAATACACTTCCCTAACTTTGGCCAGTGTCAAAGAGATTCTTTTTGGAGTAATCGTCTGGCATTCCCATTCCTTGCAATGTTGTAAGACATCCAGTTTTGGGGATTCTTCCAGACGGATTATTGATTGAGCCAGCGTACCCGGCATCCTGTTCGTCTGTCAAATTTATTGCCATGTGCTGTGGGGGATGGGGGATGGGGGATGGGGATGTCGGAGGGGGGAGGAGGTGGTAGGCAAAGTGAAAGATTCCTTTGATAGTATCGGCCCCAACAAATCACTGTCAATTAGCCATAGGGCGGGCCGGACGGGAAGAGGGCAGTCCATGAGGTATCGCTTTATCTCGCGTTCCGTCCGAGACACGGGGAGACATCCGGTCACCATGGATCAGCGCCATCTGCCCAAGGAGAGCAACTCTGCAATCAGCCCCACCTGTGCCAGGCCAACCCGATTGTTTCCTTCTCCCTCCACCCTTTTTTTTCTCCCCCCCCCCTCCCCCCCTCCCTTCCACTTTGCAAAGTTCTTTCCGTTTTACCGCTTCATCGGTCTTGGAGTGAATGGAAAAAGAATGAGGCGCGTGTGTCTGTAGTTTGACAGGATTAATGGGGTGAAAATGAGGCGTGTTTGTAGGTGTATGGCTGTGCTGTAGATGGTGATGGATTGTCTTTTCCTGTCTTAAGACGTTGAACCATTCCCTTTCGTATTTATGCGATATTATATATCCTCAACTTCCGCGCTGCCCTGGGCAACCAGTTGCTGCTTTCAGAATATCATTATAGTACTTAGGTTCCATTCTTTCTTGATCCGGTCTTTCTCTCTCTCTCTCTCTCTCTCTCTCTCTCTCTCTCTCTCTCTCTCTCTCTCTCTCTCTCTCTCTCCGTCTGCTCGTTAATCAAAGAGTAATGATATAGGTCTTTTTGCTGAGCCTGTGTACGTGACTTAGTGTGTTGTGTGTGTGGTGTGTGTGTGTGTGTGTGGTGAGTGTGTGTGGTGGTGTGTGTGTGTGTGTGTGTGTGTGTGTGTGTGTGGTGAGTGTGTGTGTTTGGTGTGTGTTGCTGTGTGTGTGTGTTTGTGTGTGTGTGTGTGTGTGTGTGTGTGTGTGTTGTTGTGTGCTGTTCTGTGTGTTGTGGTGTGTGTGTGTGGGTTGTGTGGTGTGTGTGAGTGTGTTGAGAGAGTGTGTGTGATGGTAGTGTGTGTGTTGTTGTGTGTGTGTGTGTTGCTGTGTGTGTTTGTGTGTGTTGTGTGTGTGGTGTGAGTGTGTGTGGGGTCTTGTCTGAACATGTGTTTTCTAAACTTATCCTCATCTGTTCATAGTTTATTGTTTTCTGCATTTTAAAAAACCCGAAAATGTGAACAGAAATGTTAATCAATTTAGTGAAATTTTGGGGGTTGTTGTTGTTGCTGCTGCTGTTG
>JAPXFY010000014.1:2347247-2349747 GCA_030674185.1 Monoplex corrugatus | reverse complement strand
AACAGATGGAAGTCCATGATCGCCAACGCCGTGTGGCAAGGCACCTGATGATGATGTATGATGATAAATGATACAGACGAGGTTGTATTTTGACATTGGATTTTATAACTTAAGCAGAACGTCTAATCTACGGTTGCTACATCATGTCCCTATTCCAGACCCAAACACAAACACATCCTCCACAGTGTAAACAGGGAAGTGAAGACAGTGTTTGAAAAGACAGGAGAAAGACGAAACTGCTAAATTTTGTCTTTATTGAAATGTACGGGTCCTGTTCATGTTCCCAGCCCCACGGCTCACAAGCCACCAGAGACAAAGCCCAGTGCTTTTACAGAGTGTCCTTGGCACTGAACACTTTGTCCAACTGTACATTCCCGACTGTCTCCACACTGACAACCATTCCATCAACCCGCCTCTCTAAACGCCAAGGCCATCTGGGTCTTGCCTGTAAAACACCCAGTCCAAGAGTCCCAGGGTAGGTTGAAAAAAAGAAGATAAAAAGAGGGCGTGAAATTCGTGTTGGAGTAACGGCTCAGATTAATCTTATGTATACGTGGAACCGCCTCTGCAATCGGAATAAATTTTTACTGTGGGCTTTTCTTTGTATTTTCTGTTCGGGATTACTGCTGTGGGGAATGTTGTTTATTAGCGTTCTCTTTAGCAGGGACAGAGAGATGAATACCTCTGTTTTTTTAGGGAACACGTCAGTTTGGTGAAAGATTGAATCCATGTGATCTGTCTGTCCACTTGGAGGAAAAATTTACAGTGTCTGTGATTTGTCCAGTCAGCATGATTCATTTCTCTGTCTGTCTCTGTCTGTCTCTGTCTCTGTCTCTATCTGTTTCTCTCTCTCTCTCTCTCTCTTCTCTCTCTCTCTCTCTCTTTCTCTTTCTCTCTTTCTCTCTCTCTCAACAAAAAATAGTAAAGGCTATTAATTGAAATTTGTCCTCTCTATTGTTCTTTCTTTCTGTCTCTCTGTCCTCTCTCTGTCTCTTTGTCTCTGTCTCTGTCTGTCTCTGTCTGTCTCTGTCTCTGTCTCTCTCTGTCTCTGTCTGTCTCTGTCTCTTGTCTGTCTCTTTCTCTCTCTCTCTCTTTCTCTCTCTCTCTCTCAACAAAAAATAGTAAAGGCCATTAATTTAATTTATCCTCTCTGTTGTTCTTTCTTTCTGTCTCTCTGTACTCATTCTGTCTCTCTCTGTCTCTGTCTCTGTCTCTCTCTGTCTCTCTGTCTCTGTCTGTCTCTGTCTGTCTCTCTCTCTCTCTCTGTCTGTCTCTGTCTGTCTGTCTCTGTCTCTCTCTTCTCTCTCTCTCTCTCTCTGTCTGTCTCTGTCTCTGTCTCTGTCTCTCTCTCTCTTCTCTCTTTCTTGTATATACTGACTCAGTTTCTCTTCTGTCCCATAATGTCTACCAGGCAAATGTCAGAAACTTCAATATCCGGTTAGAATCTCTAACAGCAGCCACGAACAGCGTTAATAACACATCTTACACCCATATGCCAGAGAGGTAGTGTTAACAAGAACACAAAGGGTCTTCCACGATTATTTCATCGCTTCACCAACTGTCTTCATCTGCACTTTTCCACCAAACTACGAAAGAGAAAAGAAAGACACTGACTGAAAGAAATAGAAAAAGAAAGAAAGAAAGAAAACAGCATGATGTAAGAGAAAAGCGTGAAGAAGGATAGGAGAAAGAGATAGAGAAAGAGAATAGAGTAAGAAGAGTGTTTCAGATCTGAGATGGCCATCGTATCTTATGAAGGAGTGTGAAATACAAAACACCTTTTTAACCATAGGATCAATACGCAGCGGAATTCAGGCAATCACCCCACACACGTAACATGAATAAATACACAAAAATGTATGTATAAATGCTTATCATTTATTAAATATCTTCTTGCCTTTTAAGAGATTTGTATCAACAACAACAACAACAAAAAACAACGTTTAGGATGAATCGTTCTTTACTTGTTGATTGTGAGGCCAAATTAACTTTATTCTTAATACCAAAGAAATAAGAGGGAAGCAGGGAGAATGTTTATAATATTAATCAAAGGACATAACTCTTGAGAATTATCTCCCATGTTGTACTTCTCAAATCTAACACAGAGGAGTGTTCTGAGCTTACTGATTTTGTACTTTGTATCTGCTTCTATGCTAGCTGAATGGGTAGCGCAAACTGTGTTAGATTTGAGAAGTTCTATACAACATGGGAGATAATTCTCAAGAGTGATGTCCTTTGATCAATAACTTTATTCTTGTGTGCAAGTCTCGGAACGTTTGTGGAATTCATTCCCTCCTGGAGTCTTTGAGAGCAGGGCACCTCGAAGCAAAACGAACTTCATCCTCAATAATTATCATGTCTGGAAAGCGTTGAAATTTGAAAGAAAAAGGGAAGGTTTAATACATCCACCCCTTTCATTTTTTTTTCTCAAACTTTTTTTTAATTCTTTTTTGACAAAACACAAATGAATAGTCTACAATGTTTGCTGAACATTATTACA
>JAPXFY010000014.1:2337247-2342247 GCA_030674185.1 Monoplex corrugatus | reverse complement strand
TCACCACCATCATCACCACCTCCTCCACCACCACCCCACCGCCACCACCACCACCCCACCCACCACCACCCCACCACCACCACCCACAACCACCACCTCCACCCCACCCCCACCACCACCACCACCACCACCTCCACCACAACCACCACCACTACCACCATCACCACCACAACCACCACCACTACCACCATCACCACCACCACCAACAACAACAACAACAACACTACCACCACCTCACCACCATCATCACCACCTCCTCACCACCACCCCACCGCCACCACCACCACCCCACCACCACCACCACAACCACCACCTCCACCCCACCCCACCACCACCACCACACAACCACCACCACCACCACTACCACCATCACCACCACCACCACCACCACAAACAACAACAACAACACTACCACCACCTCCACCACAACCACCCAAACCACCTCCACCACCACCACACCAACCCACCACCACCACCACCAATCCACCACCACAACCACCACCACCAACCCACCACCACCACCACCAACAACAACAACAACAGCAACACTACCACCACCACCAACACCACCACCACCACCAACAACAACAACAACAACACCAACACCACCACCAACAACAACAGCAACACCAACAATAGCAACAACAACACCTCCACCACCAACAACAACACCACCTCCACCACCACCACCACCACCAACAACAACAACAACAACAACAACAACGGACGTGAGATTCATGGTGGGTTAGGTAATGGTTCAGACAATCCTGTGACAAGACCAAGTCTCACTGAGGCTGGCTTTGCGTTTTCTTGTTTTACAATTTCTGTTGTTTTATTTTGCTTGGAATGATTTTTTTTAAAAGAAGCAAGGCAGTTTGAAGACAGATTTGAACTGTTATGGTGTTTTTGTTTGTTTTTGTGTCTGTTTGCCTTCCCTGTGAATGGTGTCTATTGGTCCATCTCTCTCTGTCTCTGTCTCTGTCTCTGTCTCTGTCTCTGTCTCTGTCTCTGTCTCTGTCTGTCTCTCTGTCTCTTTTCTCTCTCACCCTCTCTCTCTCTCTCTCTCAGTCTCTTTTTTCTCTCTTTCTCTCTCTCTCTTTCTCTTTTTTCTCTGTCTTTCTCTCTCTCTCTTTTTTTTATCTCTCTCTTTCTCTCTCCTTCTTTCTCTTTTTCTCTGTCTCTCTCTTTCTCTCTCTCTCTTTCTCTTTTTTCTCTGTCTGTCTGTCTCTCTCTCTCTCTGTCCTTCTTTTTCTCTCTCTCTCTCTTCTCTCTTTCTCTCTCTCTCTCTCTCTCGCTTATCTCTCTCTTCCTCCCTCTCTCTCCCTCCCTCTCTCCTCCCTCCCTCTCCCTCCCTCCCTCTCTCTCCCTCCCTCTCTCTCCCTCCCCCTCTCTCTCCCTCTCTGTCAGTGCTACTATTTGTGATGTGTCATGTTTATGCAGTGAAACAATGCAGTTTACCGATAACATTCAGCACGTAGTGCTCTTGCCTTTGCTGAACCGTAGACATACTGTGCGAATGTTAAGTCGAAACCCAGGAATGATATGATTAGAAATGTAATGAACACAGGCAAGTTTTTAATGCAGGTCTGTTCCTTTTTATCTCGCTGAGAAAACCTGACAGCACGATTGAGTCTAGGCATTATTCTGCTTTGAAATGTACCGACAATGCTCAACACAAATCCTCTTGCGAGTTTCCAGCACAGAAACCTACAGCTACCTCTCTCTCTCTCTCTCTCTCTCTCTCTCTCCTCTCTCTCTCTGTCTCTCTGTCTCTGTCTCTGTCTCATTTCCTACTGTTTCTCTTGTCCCTTTCTCTCTGTCTCTTTCTCTCTGTCTCTCTTTCTCTCTGTCTCTTATTGTCTCACTCTGTCTCTCTCTCTCTGTGTCATTCTCTCTGTCTCTGTCTGTCCGTCTGTCTGTCTCTCCCTTCCTCTCTCTCTCTCTCTCTCTGTCCCTCTCTCTGTTTCTCTCTGTCTGTCTCTCTGTCTGTCTTTCTATTTCTCTTTGTTTATGTCTCTGTTTGTTTGTCTCTGTCTGTCCCTGTCTATTTCTCTCTGTCCCTCTTTCTCTCTCTCTGTTTCTCTCTCTGTCTCTCTCTCTCTCTGTCTCTCTCTGTCTGTCTGTCTCTCTCTCTGTTTCTCTCTCTCTCTTTCTCACTCTCTCTCTTTCTCTGTCTCTCTTTCTCTTTCTCTCTCTCCCCGTGTCTCCCTCCCCCCTCTGTCTTCATCCTTCTCCCGTTCCTCAAGCATGACATAAAGAAGGACCACACCCTCCCCCACCATCCAACACGTCATCCACAGACCTCTTTCTTCTCTCCCCTGCCTTCTGACTCGTCCCACCAATCCGGACACCGCCCTGCGTCCTCCATCTTGCATCTCCATCAGCCCTCTCCTCCAACCTCCAACCCGCCACAAGCCCCTCATATAGCTCTCCTGCAGCCAGACCCCCTCACACCCTCTATCCCTCCCTCCCTCCCTGCCCGTCCCCCTCTCTCCTCCCCTCTCTCTCTCTCCTCTCCCTCCCCTTCACAATCCAATCGAATTGCTCTCACCCTCTTTCTCCAGGGCCCTGGGTCTCAGCCGTTCGGAAGGGATCACCTTGGTTTTAATCATGGCGTGCTCCTGAGGGATTTCCCTATTTGTACACACAGACAAATCGTCGACAGTGTAATAAACTCGCTGCCAGCCAAGACGGATTAAGCTCTGGGACCGGGGTGGCTGCATGGTCACACAGTCTTGCTGCCTCTGACATCTCTCTTCTCGCTTGGTGCTGGTACCGGTAGTCTCGTGGTACTGCTTACTACTGTACGACTGTCTGTTGGTAGTACCTGGTTTGTGTTGTTGACATTTTGGGTGGTAAAAACTCTTGTTACACTTGTGTGTCTGTGGTTGTTGACATTTTGGGTGGTAAAAACTCTTGTTACACTTGTGTGTCTGTGGTTGTTGACATTTTGGGTGGTAAAAACTCTTGTTACACTTGTGTGTCTGTGGTTGTTGTTGTTGACATTTTGGGTGGTAAAAACTCTTGTTACACTTGTGTGTCTGGTTGTTGACATTTTGGGTGGTAAAAACTCTTGTTACACTTGTGTGTCTGTGGTTGTTGACATTTTAGGGTGGTAAAAACTCTTGTTACACTTGTGTGTCTGGTTGTTGACATTTTGGGTGGTAAAAACTCTTGTTACACTTGTGTGTCTGTGGTTGTTGACATTTTGGGTGGTAAAAACTCTTGTTACACTTGTGTGTCTGTGGTTGTTGACATTTTGGGTGGTAAAAACTCTTGTTACACTTGTGTGTCTGTGGTTGTTGACATTTTGGGTGGTAAAAACTCTTGTTACACTTGTGTGTCTGTGGTTGTTGACATTTTGGGTGGTAAAAACTCTTGTTACACTTGTGTGTCTGTGGTTGTTGACATTTTGGGTGGTAAAAACTCTTGTTACACTTGTGTGTCTGTGGTTGTTGACATTTTGGGTGGTAAAAACTCTTGTTACACTTGTGTGTCTGTGGTTGTTGTTGTGACATTTTGGGTGGTAAAAACTCTTGTTACACTTGTGTGTCTGGTTGTTGACATTTTGGGTGGTAAAAACTCTTGTTACACTTGTGTGTCTGTGGTTGTTGACATTTTAGGGTGGTAAAAACTCTTGTTACACTTGTGTGTCTGGTTGTTGACATTTTGGGTGTGTAAAAACTCTTGTTACACTTGTGTGTCTGTGGTTGTTGACATTTTAGGGTGGTAAAAACTCTTGTTACACTTGTGTGTCTGGTTGTTGACATTTTGGGTGGTAAAAACTCTTGTTACACTTGTGTGTCTGTGGTTGTTGTTGTTGACATTTTGGGTGGTAAAAACTCTTGTTACACTTGTGTGTCTGGTTGTTGACATTTTGGGTGGTAAAAACTCTTGTTACACTTGTGTGTCTGTGGTTGTTGACATTTTGGGTGGTAAAAACTCTTGTTACACTTGTGTGTCTGTGATTGTTGTTGTTGACATTTTGGGTGGTAAAAACTCTTGTTATGTTTGTGTGTCTGTGGTTGTTGTTGTTGACATTTTGGGTGGTAAAAACTCTTGTTACACTTGTGTGTCTGTGGTTGTTGTTGTTGACATTTTGGGTGGTAAAAACTCTTGTTACACATGTGTGTCTGGTTGTTGACATTTTGGGTGGTAAAAACTCTTGTTACACTTGTGTGTCTGTGGTTGTTGTTGTTGACATTTTGGGTGGTAAAAACTCTTGTTACACATGTGAGTCTGTGGTTGTTGTTGTTGACATTTTTGGGTGGTAAAAACTCTTGTTACACATGTGTGTCTGGTTGTTGACATTTTGGGTGGTAAAAACTCTTGTTATGTTTGTGTGTCTGTGGTTGTTGTTGTTGACATTTTGGGTGGTAAAAACTCTTGTTACACATTGTGTGTCTGGTTGTTGACATTTTGGGTGGTAAAAACTCTTGTTACACTTGTGTGTCTGGTTGTTGACATTTTGGGTGGTAAAAACTCTTGTTACACTTGTGTGTCTGTGATTGTTGTTGTTGACATTTTGGGTGGTAAAAACTCTTGTTACACTTGTGTGTCTGTGGTTGTTGTTGTTGACATTTTGGGTGGTAAAAACTCTTGTTACACATGTGTGTCTGGTTGTTGACATTTTGGGTGGTAAAAACTCTTGTTACACTTGTGTGTCTGTGGTTGTTGTTGTTGACATTTTGGGTGGTAAAAACTCTTGTTACACATGTGAGTCTGTGGTTGTTGTTGTTGACATTTTGGGTGGTAAAAACTCTTGTTACACATGTGTGTCTGGTTGTTGACATTTTGGGTGGTAAAAACTCTTGTTACACTTGTGTGTCTGTGGTTGTTGTTGTTGACATTTTGGGTGGTAAAAACTCTTGTTACACATGTGTGTCTGGTTGTTGACATTTTGGGTGGTAAAAACTCTTGTTACACTTGTGTGTCTGTGGTTGTTGTTGTTGACATTTTGGGTGGTAAAAACTCTTGTTATGTTTGTGTGTCTGTGGTTG
>JAPXFY010000014.1:2322247-2332247 GCA_030674185.1 Monoplex corrugatus | reverse complement strand
ATATTTTCTCCCTGGGTCTACCTGGTGTTCTCTTTCCCTCCAGCTTTTTTGTTATGACCAGGTGCTCTAATTCCCCTTTCCTCATAAAATAGCCCATAAATGTTGCCTGTCTGGAGTGGGTAATGTCTATGTAAGAAGAATCTGGTCATTTCATCTGCTGTGTCATGAAATCATCGCCATCTGGGCAGAGGCGTTGCAGTCTCAAGAGCTGAGAGTAGGGAGTGCTGTTTTTGTATTTTCGGCATAGGAGCACTTTAGAGTTAAATGAGACCCGCCCACTTCTGGGAAAGTTGGCATGCAAAAGTCAACGGTTTCGCTTCCTCCTCCAAAGGAAACGTTTTGCAACGAAAATCGGACGCAGTTCGTGCGAAATGCGGTCTGTGAATTTGTGAATTTGCACATTGAAAAAAAGATTGCAACCTTTATATATATATATGTGTGTGTGTGTGCGTGTGTGTTGTGTGTGTATGTGTGTGTGTGTGTGTATGTTTTGTGTGTGTGTGTGTGTGTGTGTGTGTGTGTATGTGTGTGTGTGTGTTGGCATGCTAATTTCGTGTCTTTTTTTTTTTCGGGTGCATAGGATTTCAGCTTTGTGCGATGCAACACAATACAGTATTATATGTATAAAACTACAGAACAAACTCAATACCTTTGGACTGTTTAAGATAAGATTATGCTGGGGTTGCACTACTAAGTACGGTAAATACATAGGACTCAATACTACACAACACATTTGGAGCGTCACTTAGGCTGGCTCCCCAAACACCAACATTTATCACAGCATTGTTTCCTTTCATTTGTGTTGTTTCAGACCTAACCTTTGTTCTTGTTGTGTAAAATGTCTGTTTTGTTTGCTTGTATTTGTGTTTCTGTGTCTTTGTTTGCTTGTATTTGTGTTTCTGTGTCTTTGTTTGCTTGTATTTGTGTTTCTGTGTCTTTGTTTGCTTGTATTTGTGTTTCTGTGTCTTTGTTTGTTTGTATTTGTGTTTCTGTGTCTTTGCTTGTTTGTATTTGTGTTTCTGTGTCTTTGTTTGCTTGTATTTGTGTTTCTGTGTCTTTGTTTGCTTGTATTTGTGTTTCTGTGTCTTTGTTTGCTTGTATTTGTGTTTCTGTGCCTTTGTTTGCTTGTATTTGTGTTTCTGTGCCTTTGTTTGCTTGTATTTGTCTTTCTGTGTCTTTGTTTGCTTGTATTTGTGTGTCTGTGTCTTTGTTTGCTTGTATTTGTGTTTCTGTGTCTTTGTTTGCTTGTATTTGTCTTTCTGTGTCTTTGTTTGCTTGTATTTGTGTTTCTGTGTCTTTGTTTGCTTGTATTTGTGTTTCTGTGACTTTGTTTGCTTGTGTTTGTCGTTCTGTGTCTTTGTTTGCTTGTGTTTGTCTTTCTGTACCTTTGTTTGCTTGTGTTTGTCTTTCTGTACCTTTGTTTGCTTGTGTTTGTCTTTCTGTACCTTTGTTTGCTTGTGTTTGTCTTTCTGTGTCTTTGTTTGCTTGTGTTTGTCTTTCTGTACCTTTGTTTGCTTGTGTTTGTCTTTCTGTGTCTTTGTTTGCTTGTGTTTGTCTTTTTGTACCTTTGTTTGCTTGTATTTGTGTTTCTGTGTCTTTGTTTGCTTGTATTTGTGTTTCTGTACCTTTGTTTGCTTGTATTTGTGTTTCTGTTTCTTTGTTTGCTTGTGTTTGTCTTTCTGTACCTTTGTTTGCTTGTATTTGTGTTTCTGTGTCTTTTGTTTGCTTGTATTTGTGTTTCTGTGTCTTTGTTTGCTTGTGTTTGTCTTTCTGTACCTTTGTTTGCTTGTATTTGTGTTTCTGTACCTTTGTTTGCTTGTGTTTGTCTTTCTGTGTCTTTGTTTGCTTGTATTTGTGTTACTGTGTCTTTTGTTTGCTTGTGTTTGTCTTTCTGTACCTTTGTTTGCTTGTATTTGTGTTTCTGTGTCTTTGTTTGCTTGTGTTTGTCTTTCTGTGTCTTTGTTTGCTTGTAATTGTGTTTCTGTGTCTTTTGTTTGCTTGTGTTTGTCTTTCTGTGCCTTTGTTTGCTTGTGTTTGTGTTTCTGTGTCTTTGTTTGTTTGTATTTGTGTTTCTGTGTCTTTGTTTGCTTGTATTTGTGTTTCTGTGTCTTTGTTTGCTTGTGTTTGTCTTTCTGTACCTTTGTTTGCTTGTATTTGTGTTTCTGTGTCTTTTGTTTGCTTGTATTTGTGTTTCTGTGTCTTTGTTTGCTTGTGTTTGTCTTTCTGTACCTTTGTTTGCTTGTGTTTGTCTTTCTGTACCTTTGTTTGCCTGTATTTGTGTTTCTGTACCTTTGTTTGCTTGTGTTTGTCTTTCGGTGTCTTTGTTTGCTTGTATTTGTGTTACTGTACCTTTGTTTGCTTGTATTTGTGTTTCTGTGTCTTTGTTTGCTTGTGTTTGTCTTTCTGTGTCTTTGTTTGCTTGTATTTGTGTTTCTGTGTCTTTTGTTTGCTTGTGTTTGTCTTTCTGTGCCTTTGTTTGCTTGTGTTTGTGTTTCTGTCTTTGTTTGTTTGTATTTGTGTTTCTGTGTCTTTGTTTGCTTGTATTTGTGTTTCTGTGTCTTTGTTTGCTTGTATTTGTGTTACTGTGTCTTTGTTTGCTTGTATTTGTGTTTCTGTGTCTTTGTTTGCTTGTATTTGTGTTTCTGTGTCTTTGTGTGTCTTTGTTTGCTTGAATTTGTGTTTCTGTGTCTTTGTGTGCCTTTGTTTGCTTGTATTTGTATTTCTGTGCCTTTGTTTGCTTGTATTTGTGTTTCTGTGCCTTTGTTTGCTTGTATTTGTGTTTCTGTGCCTTTGTTTGCTTGTATTTGTGTTTCTGTGTCTTTGTTTGCTTGTATTTTGTGTTTCTGTGTCTTTGTTCTTACCGTTCAAGGGAGACAAACCTACCTACCCCCCTTTTGGGCTGTAACAATGTACCTGTATTTACTGCTCTACGGTTTGAAGATCAAAGTTTGCTTGACAATCGTACAGTTCCATACGTACTTGACCCAAATCTGTCAGCAATTAACTGGCAAACGCCCTCAACCTGCGATCATATGAATAAACATAAGTAGGTACGTAAAAACATTCATAAAACCTGGCGTAAGGTACCTAACATTGCCACTATGCAGTTCACCTTTCCCTCGAAATAAAAAATGTAGTTAATATGATAAATGTACTCAATTATCAATCCTAATAAGTGCGTAAGACTTTATGGAAAACAACAAGATGAGCGAACCAGCAGGGCACAAAATGATAGCAAGAAATGATATAAAGCTAAGGATTAAAACAGAAACAGACAGAGAGTGACAGAAGAGACGAAGTTTCTTTCACAGAATTTCCAGAAGGTGGGGATACCATTTTTTTTACTGAGGGAGCCCCCGACATGCCACAGAGGGATTCATACTGGCTGATACGCTGGAAGCTGGGTAGAGCATGAAGAACTGGCTGTTGCATAGGGTTTACTTACAAATCATCGACATGAACTCGCTGCGCATTAAACTCAATCAGACTTCTAGTGGAGCACCGATAAGTGGAGCTGTCAGACGAGCTGACTACAGCCCATTGTATTCGTGCACAGGCGCGAGGCTGCATCTTTGATGAGCTGTATGCTGGCTGTGTTCATGTTTCCATAAGCCAGCCACTGACATGACTTACAGTATATCTAACCTGCATACCTGATAGTTTGTATGTGTATACACACATATAGGCCATTTTATGAGGAAAAGGGAATTGGAGTACCTGGTCACAACAGAAAAGCTGGAGGGAAAGAGAGCACCAGGTAGACCCAGGGAGAAGATATTGGACGGACTTGCAGAATGGCTGAAGACAAAGAGGGTGGAAGAGGTGCTTGAGGCAACAAGGGATAGAAACAGATGCAAGGCCATGATCGCCAACGCCATGTGGCAAGGCACCTGATGATGATGATGATGATGAGATGATGATGATGATGATGATGATGATGATGATGATGATGATGATGATGATGATGATGACGACGATGATGATGATGATGATACACACGAAAGGAGCTTCGGTACTGTATTTACTTGACAGATGTGAAAAATCTCTACCCTTTACCCACCAGGCGGAGGTGTAAAGGTGGATCGAACCCAGGACCTTGTGACTGGAAGTCCGACGCTTATCCACTTGTCTACCGCACCTATCATATTTTGACATATTTATAGTATCTGTGGTTAAGAATAAATTTCTCTTTTGTTGAAGATATAGACGTTTTGCGTGTATTTTAAACTTTTCAGTCCGATACAAATGATTTTGCAGTACTAATACGTTTATCGTTGTATTTTGTTGAAAACGAGTACAAAAAACAAACAAAAAACAAACAAACAAACAAAAAACAAACAAAACAAACACAACCAACAACAACTAACATCTGAAACTGTATAAATCAAATGGCGTTGTATTGTTTAAAAAATTTATGAGACTAGTAGATATGATGTATGTATGTAAATTTTGCTTGACCGATTGTATATAAATCTTGTTCAGGTTTCACAATGACATTGTAATAACATTTAGCAAATATTGACTTTATTTTTGTCTTGTCAAAAACGAATTGAAGTAATATCAACCAAAGGACATAACTCTTGAGAGTCACGTAGGAATTATCTCCCATGTTGTGGAACTTCGCAAATCTAACATAGTTTGCGTCAGAGGAGTGTTCTGAGCTTACTGTTTTTGTGCTTTGTATCTGCTTCTATACTAGCTGAATGGGTTGCGCAAACTATGTTAGATTTGAGAAGTTCCACAGCATGGGAGATAATTCCTACATGACTCTCAAGACTTATGTCCTTTGGTTGATATTATAAAAATTCTCCCTGCTTCCCTCTTATTTCTTTGGAATTAAAATAAGTTTGAAAAAAAAAACGTTCTGTAGAAATGACATTTGTGATGCGGCGCGTCCAAAATCACTTATGTGCTGGAATGCCTTATTGATAAGAGTGAAAGTGATAGTAATGATAATTATCATAGTGATTATCATTTTGATGATAATACTTAGGACGCTAGTTATTATAACAAAGGATTCGTTACACAGTAATAACATACAACAAAACAAACTCAAGATGCTAGTTAATTGGGTTGTTTTTTTTTTAAAGGGAACCGCCAGACAGTAATTGCACACAGCCAAACAAACACAAAACAAAACAAGCCTTAATCCCTTCGATGTGCACCGCCTCTCCCGACCACGAAAGGGAACGGTCCTCCCTTCAGGATTAGGCGAAGGACGAGACGCGTTGCTTGATCAGTGTTTCACAAGGCTCGGTAACCAAGTGGACAGCCGATGGAATTGGTCCCCGTGTGCCCTCCCGTTTGATAAATCTTACTTTTATGTCCACATAAATTAATTCCCCTCCGCCCTCTCCCTCGCCTAAGCTTCTGTTTTTCAGTGCAGTGTGCGGAATGAAGCTAAAAGACGGCTGGCTATGGCAGGCTGTTGGCGACAAGCGACGAAAGCTGTTGTTTGTTTGTGTATTTATTTGTTTGCTCCTTTTCTTTGTTTGCTTGTTTGTTTGCTTGTTCACTTGTTTGTTTGTAAGTTGTCTGTTTGTTTTGATTTTGGTTTTGTGGTTTTGTTTTGTTTTGTTTGGGAGTGTTTTGTTTTTGCTTGTGTGTATTTTTCAGGCTGTAACCTTTTTTTTTTTTTTACAGTTTTATCGGTGTTTGCTATGAGAAATCGTAGATGATGATGATGATTATGATGATGATGATGATGATGATGATGATGACGACGACGATGATGATGATGATGAAAATTAGAAGAATAAGAAGATTAATAATGATAATAAAAAGAAAAAGAAGGAAAAAAAAAAGAAAAACCAGAAGAATAAAACAAGAAAAAATAATTCTTGTACAGCTTTATTTTCCATATTCGTTTGGATTACGCGTTTTACAAGACAGACATTGTGACACCGGTAGAACCACCAATATATATCTCTCTCTCGCGCACACATACACACACACACACACAAACACACGCACACACACACACACACACACACAAACACACGCACACACACAAACACACTCACACACAAACACACGCACACATACAAACATACACAAACACACACACACACACAAATACACACACACACAAACATACATAAACACACACACACACAAATACACACACACACAAACACACACACACACAAACACACACACACACAAACACACACACACACACACACAAACATACATAAACACACACACACACAAACACACACACAAACAACACACACACACACACACACACACACAAACACACACACACACACAAACACACACACATATACACACGCGCGCGCGTGCATACACTCAAATACACACACGCACGCCCGCACACACACGCACAAACACCCACACACATCAGACTACCCACATTAATAAACATGTACGCATGGATATGCAATATAAAATTGTCTAATTATACATAACATTTATGGACATGATAATAGGAATAACATACTAATACCAATGATAATGATTCATCATCATCAGGTGCCTTGCCGCATGGCGTTGGCGATCATGGACTTCCATCTGTCTCTATCTCTCGTTGCCCCTAGCATCCCCCCCACCCCCTTCGTCCCCAGCTACTCTACAAGTCCGTGCAGCATTCTCTCCCTGGGTCTACCCGGTGCTCTCTTTCCCTCCAGCTTTCCCGTTGTGACCAGGTACTCCAAATCCCCCTTCCTCATAAAATGGCCTATAAATGTTGCCTGTCTTTTCCTAATCTTCCTTATGAGTGATCTACCTGTGTCTGCCTCCATCAAGACTGTCTCGTTTGTTTTCCCTGCTGTCCATGGAACTCTCAACACTCCTCTCAGAAACCACATCTCGGCTGCCCCAATCTTGTTCTGGCTTTGTTTGTTGACTGTCCACGCCTCACATCCGTACAACAGTATTGGTTCTATATAACATTCAAGAACACTCTTCTTGATAGGCATTTGTTGGTAAGAATGCCCGTCATCTTCCTGAATGCTGTTTTGGCTTGGCCGATTATGCCGGCTATTTCTGAGGTGCATCTGCCGTCCGATTACAATTATGTAAGTAATGTCAGTCACATTCATAATGATACTATGACTACTAATATTGGTAATGACAATGGTAATAACGTTTACAGTAATAATAATGACAAAAACAACACAACAACAACGATAATGATAGTAAACAAAAATAATAAATTCTTCTTTTGGTCGCCGTCTATATGGTTAAAGCCATATCTGGCGATGAACGTGAACTTTTATTTTCCAGTTTTTGCCGGCTGCATGGAGCTGGTGTCATAATGTATGGAAACACACCCCACACACACACACACACACACACACACACACACACACACACACACACCACACACACACACACACACACACACACACACACACAACACACACACACACACACACACAACACACACACACACACACACAACACACACACACACACACACAACACACACACACACACACACACACACAACACACACACAACACACACACACACACACACACACACACTACACACATACACACACACCACACACACACACACAACACACATACACACAACACACACACACCACACATACACACACACACACACTACACACACACACATACACACACACACACAACACATACACACACACACACATACACACACACACACACACACACAACAACACACGCAACACACATACACAACACACAACACACATACACACATACACAAACACACACACACACACACACACACACACACACACACACACCACACACACACACACACAGGGAGAAAGTGTATGTAGGCACGTGTTCAGATATCTGTTTTTATAACGTATATGTGTGTGTGTGTGTGTGTGTGAAAACTTTTATTGGAAAACAATACAACGTTAAAAGAGCTGCGCGACGTCAATAAGTGCACCAAACTTACGACCACCGTTGCGTGCCAGACGGATTCCGCAGTCCACGGTGACTTCACCACCATGTCACCGATGGACAAATTCTCCACCTACGCGGAATGCGCAGCTCAACCCCCCAAACTGGAAGATCGGGCGAGGACACAAAATGGCAGGAGAAATGTCGTCAAACATAGACCAGACGTCTCCACAAAACCTAACCGTGACGTCAAAACTGCGCTATCGTCAACACGTTCCAGACCACAATCAAATGTTCTTCCCCGTGTCCTTATCGTTCACGACTCAGTCCTCAATAAGGTGGATGGAAAAAGACTGGGCTCTTCATACGGTTTTCAGGTGGCCACGAGAAAGATCCATACCATCGAGGACTGTAAGATTGCAATTGAAAAATCAAAAGAAGAGCTGACACCTGAACCTGACTGTGTAGTTTTACATGTGGGGATCACAGATTTAAAAACAAAGGAGCCCACTGAATGTAGCACAACTCTTGACACCTGTGTGAAAACTATCAACACCCAATTTCCAAAAGCCAGGGTAGTTTTAAGTCAGGTAGCTCCTGTGAGGGACAAACACCTAAACGCTAAAAGAGAGCTCCTAAATGCCCTAACAAAAGTGCGACTTCTTAAAGCAGCGAGTGTCGAATACGTCAACAATGACAATCTTCAAACTATCAGTCACACTCAAGTCAGCCAGGACGACGTCCATCCAACCATCAGAGGGGCGAGCGTTCTGGCCAGAAACTTAGGGAGGCAAATCCATCAGCTTTTCTGGGAAAAACCGAGGAGGAGATCAAACCGACAACGACATCAACAAAGACCCGGCTTTCAATCTCCGTTTTTCTTCTCTCCTTGGTCATTTTAGATTCAGCCCAGATTCAGTTTCTCTTCGTTCAGTTCTCAGCTATATTGTTTTACTTAATTATTTTCTTGTTCACATACTTCATTTTTATCCTATTTGTACCTTTTAATTCAAAGTTAAATATTGTTCTAAAGTTATTCAACCGTTCCTCATGAAGACGTGTGTAGTAAGTGATATCAACATTTTTCAGTGGAACGCACGTTCCATTGTTAAAAACATCTCATATTTGAGTAACTATCTCTCTTCTAAAAACGTCCATGTCATGCTCCTACAATCGCTGAATACCATCAAAACCAAATTACCTAAAATATCCGGTTTTTATTATCCACCAATATGTGACTCTGTAAATGACGGTGGCCGTATACAAACAGCTATATACATTCGTGAAGGACTGAACTATTGTGAACGATCATCGCCAGTACCTAAATCTACCGCATTTATTTCATCATGTGCAATCATTATAAAATTTTCCTCATCGTTAGTTGTGAATATGGCCTCTGTATACTTACCAAGAGGCCCAGACTCTGTGAACACTGAATGGTTAAAACACTTTCAAGATCAGGACGACAAGTGGATAATTGGAGGTGATTTTAATGCACATGCCCCATTTTGGGAAAAGTATTGTACAAACATAACAAGCAACAGGTTGATTGAAAATATTGTAGATTCCAATTTATATTTACTTAACAACGGACACGTTACCCGGATCCCCGATATACCAACCCACAGACCCACAGCTATCGACCTTACTTTAATCTCACCATCCCTAGCCCCAAACGCCACATGGCAAACAGAGGATGACTTGTTGGGATCAGATCACATCCCCATACGTCTTACCCTAAACCATACTACAGAAATAGAAGCCATACCACAAGATAGTTTACCCAAGTTTAATTATAAAAACGCTGACTGGATCAGTTTTAAGGCAATCCTTGAAAAGACAAGAACAGATCTATCTGAAGCAATGAACATAAACGACATGTACGAAGTTTTCTGTAACTCACTCTTAAGGGCTGCTAACATTTCAATTCCAAAACTTACAGTGTCAAAAATAGGAAAACATCATGGAAATGTCTGGTGGAATGAGGACTGTCAAAAGGCAGTGAACGAAAAGAAAGAAAAATACAAAATTTATTTAGCAAACAGGTCACCTGAAAATCATACAGCGATGAAAAGTGCCAACATTAAGTGTAACAGAATCATAGAGCAAGCCAAAGAACAACACTGGAC
>JAPXFY010000014.1:2314747-2317247 GCA_030674185.1 Monoplex corrugatus | reverse complement strand
ACCAGGCCTGAGAGATACAGATACCTGCGGGCTTGGGTCAGAACATTTGAGCAACACACCTGAACGATGCATTGGCGAAGTGGACGAGACTGGACTTTATAGTCCGCCTGCCCAATGAGTCCACAGCACGCTCAGATCTAGGTAGGGACTAGTTGGGGCCGAAAAGTCCAGCATTGATGTTGACTTGATGACAGCATTGATGTTGACTTGATGACGGCATTGATGTTGACTTGATGACAGCATTGATGTTGACTTGATGACGGCATTGATGTTGACTTGATGACGGCATTGATGTTGACTTGATGACGGCATTGATGTTGACTTGATGATGGCATTGATGTTGACTTGATGGCGTCATTGATGTTGACTTGATGATGGCATTGATGTTGACTTGATGGCGTCATTGATGTTGACTTGATGGCGTCATTGATGTTGACTTGATGGCGGCATTGATGTTGACTTGATGACGGCATTGATGTTGACTTGATGATGGCATTGATGTTGACTTGATGGCGGCACTGATGTTGACTTGATGGCGGCATTGATGTTGACTTGATGGCGGCATTGATGTTGACTTGATGGCGGCACTGATGTTGACTTGATGGCGACATTGATGTTGACTTGATGGCGGCATTGATGTTGACGTGATTGGCGGCCTTGATGTTGACTTGATGGCGGCCTTGATGTTGACTTGATGGCGGCATTGATGTTGACGTGATGGCGGTATTGATGTTGACGTGATGATGGCCTTGATGTTGACGTGATGGCGGCCTTGATGTTGACGTGATGGCGGTATTGATGTTGACTTGATGGCGGCCTTGATGTTGACGTGATGGCGGCCTTGATGTTGACGTGATGGCGGCATTGATGTTGACTTGATGGCGGCCTTGATGTTGACGTGATGATGGCCTTGATGTTGACGTGATGGCGGCCTTGATGTTGACGTGATGATGGCCTTGATGTTGACGTGATGGCGGCCTTGATGTTGACGTGATGGCGGCCTTGATGTTGACGTGATGGCGGCCTTGATGTTGACGTGATGATGGCCTTGATGTTGACGTGATGGCGGCCTTGATGTTGACGTGATGGCGGCCTTGATGTTGACGTGATGGCGGCCTTGATGTTGACGTGATGGCGTCCTTGATGTTGACGTGATGGCGGCCTTGATGTTGACGGGGCTGGCGGCCTTGATGTTGACGTGATGGCGGCCTTGATGTTGACGTGATGGCGGCCTTGATGTTGACGTGATGGCGGCCTTGATGTTGACGTGATGGCGGCCTTGATGTTGACGTGATGGCGGCCTTGATGTTGACGTGATGGCGGCCTTGATGTTGACGTGATGGCGGCCTTGATGTTGACTTGATGACGGCATTGATGTTGACTTGATGACAGCATTGATGTTGGCTTGATGACGGCATTGATGTTGACTTGATGACGGCATTGATGTTGACTTGATGACGGCATTGATGTTGACTTGATGATGGCATTGATGTTGACTTGATGGCGTCATTGATGTTGACTTGATGATGGCATTGATGTTGACTTGATGGCGTCATTGATGTTGACTTGATGGCGGCATTGATGTTGACTTGATGACGGCATTGATGTTGACTTGATGATGGCATTGATGTTGACTTGATGGCGGCACTGATGTTGACTTGATGGCGGCATTGATGTTGACTTGATGGCGGCATTGATGTTGACTTGATGGCGGCACTGATGTTGACTTGATGGCGGCATTGATGTTGACTTGATGGCGGCATTGATGTTGACGTGATTGGCGGCCTTGATGTTGACTTGATGGCGGCATTGATGTTGACGTGATGGCGGCCTTGATGTTGACTTGATGGCGGCCTTGATGTTGACTTGATGGCGGCCTTGATGTTGACGTGATGGCGGCCTTGATGTTGACTTGATGGCGGCCTTGATGTTGACGTGATGGCGGCCTTGCTGATTCCATCGTCTGGGGGAACTGTTGAGGGAGGGATACGATGGACAAGACAGAAAAAAAAAATGGACTGACAACATTGTGGAATGGAAAGAGAGAAACCATTTGCAGAAAACCCATGCTTTGGCACACAACCGACAGAGCTGGAGGGGCCTGGTTTAGTGAGTTTAGTGAGTTAGAGAGAAAAAGAAATCATAGAGAAAGATGGGATTCGAACTCACAATCTTCCAGTCGTTAGTGCCCTTGCGTAAACAATGTTTGGAGTTAAAGGATAAAAAAGAAATAAAAAGAGGAAGATGGGGATTGGAACCCACAGCCTTCCAGTCGTTAGTACCGTTGCGCTAACCTAACCATGGCACCATGGCGACTGGTTCAATCAATCAATCAATAAAATGGACAAATTCGTCGGGTAGTTTCACAAAGTTTGACTTAAATTAAAACAGAAACGCCGCAGCCAAGACAGGCTCTACAGGGCCATAGCGACGATGGCCCCGGATTGCTTGCAGACGGAAGAAGGGTAATTGTGTGGAAGTGATCAAAACCCGGTGTTTG
>JAPXFY010000014.1:2302247-2312247 GCA_030674185.1 Monoplex corrugatus | reverse complement strand
GGGGTTAGGATGTGTGTGTGTGTGGGGGGGGGGGTGGTTAGGAGAGGGGAAAAATCGAAGGGGCTGAAGTTTCCTGGCTTGTTTTAGAGTAAAGCAGCGATGTCTGAAATTTTTATTGATTTATTGATTTTTTTTTAACATTTATTCCATGCAGTCTTTTTTAAATCTTGCAAGTACAAAAGTGTTTGATGCTTTATTAAATCAAACTGTTCAGTCATGTAAACACGCTTGACAGTAATAATAATAATAATAACAAGAAGAAAAAGAAGAAGAACAACAACAACAATAATAATATGAATATGACTAATAATCATCATCATGATATTTAGGCTATTAGGCGCAAAATCTTATCATAAATCAATAATAATGAATAATAATAATAACAATAATGATATGCAAGCTATAAGGCGCAAAATCTTACTGTATAAATCAAATCAAAGCGCATACTCTTATTCACTCAAACATTCACTCACAATGACAGAAAAGCAAATGCTTATATTTGTATTCAGGTGTGTTTTTTAAATCTCCCCTGTGCGATAAATCGGACGGAACGGTCCTACGCCGAGGGCATGTCGTTAGATTATGTGCGCGAATGCATTGATATGTGTACTTAATTTTTTTTTCTTTTTTTTTTTTCCTGTTGAAGTTTTGTTGTGTTTGAAGCGGTTATAGCCCTGATATGGCTCTGCGCAGTCGGCTGGGCTTTAAACAACAATAAAAGTAAAGTAACAAAAAGCAACTGAAGGGTACAAAACACATACACACTAGGAGGTGGACGACAGGAGGGGAGTGGTATGAAGGGGCAGTGGCACGTAAAGTGGCAAATCACTGCTGGACAAAACAGTATGTCTTCAAGAACCAGATAGGACTACTATCTTACTTACGACATATAGAAATAACAATCTTCATTTTTCGTGTACTGACTCTACAGATATCCTTTACAACAAAAATATTGATATATTTCGTCAGAACAGCTGATTCTCAAATTCCCTGTTGGCAGATTGTTATGAAGAGTTAATTAATTGTTGTCTGTTATTATTTGACACTGTTAATTCATTGTTCTGAATTGTTAATTGTAATTGTTCCCCTTCTTACTTTCAAATTCACTACCCCTCCCCATCCCCATCCCCCCCCCACCATTTTTCTGTTTGTTTTTGTTTTTTTGTTTTGTTTTTTTGTTTGTTTTTTATTTTGTTTTTGTCCATTTCCCTCCCCCCCCCTTTGTGTGTGTGTATGTGTGTGTGTGTGTGTGTGTGTGTGTGTGTGTGTGTGTGTGTGTGTGTGAGTGTGTGTGTGTGTGTGTCTAAAATCACTATTGTGAACAGACATTAAATAAAAGATTCCTTTCTTCCTTCCTTCCTTCCTTCAAGAACCAGAAAAAAACACAAAAGAAGAATAAGAACGCATATTTAATACAACAAGACAAGACAGGCGCAAATTTTCGGCCAACTGGCCTTTGTCAACCGTAAGATTACAAACAAACAAACAAACACCAGGTAAAAAAAAATAGGAGAAAAAGACTGAAACTTCCCTGCTGCTGTGTCCTGTATGCTTGTTGTGGATTTGTAAGGACCAGACACAGAAAAAGGGAGGCGACCGACTGTGGAACTTCTGTATCGGAAGCATAATGGAAACACTGTTGCTAAGCTTATTTTTCTGTTTTTTTGTCACAAGCATAATGAAGACACAGTGTTGCTTATCTTTTTTAACACAGCATAATGAAGACACAGTGTTGCTTATCTTTTTTACACAAGCATAATGAAGACACAGTGTTGCTTATCTTTTTTAACACAAGCATAATGAAGACACAGTGTTGCTTATCTTTTTTAACACAAGCATAATGAAGACACAGTGTTGCTTATCTTTTTTAACACAAGCATAATGAAGACACAGTGTTGCTTATCTTTTTTAACACAAGCATAATGAAGACACAGTGTTGCTTATCTTTTTTAACACAAGCATAATGAAGACACAGTGTTGCTTATCTTTTTTAACACAAGCGTAATGGAGACACTTTGTTGCTTAGTTGTTGGGGTTTTTGTTGTTGTTGTTGTTGTTTTGTCAGAAGCATAATTGGAGACACACTGTTGCTTAGCTTTTTTGTTAGATATTGTGAAAACATTACCCTCTGTGGGGATGCCGAGGTCTCTTTGAGTATAAATAGTATTCCCACATTCTGGAAATTCTGTGCTAGAAATTCCCTTTTTATCTGTCACTCGCTTTGTTTCTGCCTTGTTCCTTTGCTTTCTGTCATTTCTTCCTGTCATGTTCTGCCTTACTGGTCCATTCGCCTGTATGTATTAAGTACTTTCTTTTAGGACTGAAAATCAGGTACATGCATTAAGTGCATTTTTGGCCCCAGTGAAATGAGATATACGAAACTAATTTTGGTTATTTAAGCCCGTTTTTATATATGCTTTAGTGTCTTTAGTTACGTATTAACTTGTGTTCAGGTTTGTTTTTTTTTAATTTGGACGGATTGGTCAATCATCATCATCATCAGGTGCTCTGCCGCATGGCGTTGGCGACCATGGACTTCCAACCATCTCTATCTCTCGTTGCCCTAGCATCTCCCCCACCCTCCTCATCACCAGCCACTCTGCAAGTCCGTCCATCATTCTCTCCCTGGGTCTACCCGGTGCTCTCTTTCCCTCCAGCTTTCCCGTCGTGACCAGATGCTCCAAATCCCCCTTCCTCATAAAATGGCCTATAAATGTTGCTTGTCTTTTCCTAATCTTCCTTATCAGTGATCGACTTGTGTCTGCCTCCATCAAGACCGTCTCGTTTGTTTTCTTTGCTGTCATGGAACTGTCAACATTCTTATGAGAAACCACATCTCGGCTGCCTCAATCCTGCTCTGGCTTTGCTTGTTGACTGTCCACGCTCGCATCCGTACAACAGTATTGGTTCTATATAACATTCAAGGAATCTCTTTCTGATGTTAATTATAGGCATCTGTTGGTAGAATGCTTTTATCTTCTTGAATGCTGTTTTGGATTTTGGTCAACGCCAGGGGTATATCGTTAGGTTGTGTGTGCATACACATTGATATATGTATTTGATTCTCTTTTCCTTTTTTTTGTTGGTGTTTTTTTGTTTTGTTTGTTTTTTGCTGTTGAAGTATCGTATCATAGCCCTGATATGGCCCTATGCAGTCGGCTGGGCTTTAAACAAAAATAACAATAACAGTGAAAAAATTGTCCTTCGGTGTGAGATTGGCTTTATCGTTTAATCTGTCAGCCTGACCATTGTGGTCGACTGAGAAAGAACAGGAATAGGGTTTGACTTTTTTTTCCTCATCACGTCAAATACCCACTTTTCGAGTTAAATTTATTGTCTAAGGTTTCAAACAAGAACCAGAAATACACAAAAATAGAACGAGATACTTATTTGATATAACAAAACAAAGACAGGCGCAAATTGTTGGCCAAATGGCTTTCGTCAAGCGTATAAAATAACAGCAACAAAAACTAAATACAAAACAAAAAACTTAGTGGACAAAAACGGAATCAACAATAAACTGATACTTGACACAATCTAATATCAGTTTCTTCGCCAGAAAGACAGTAAACCATACAGCACGTGCTGGAATTTAACATAGTGTGTGTGTGTGTGTGTGTGTGTGTGTGTGTGTGTGTGTGTGTGTGTGTGTGTGTGTGTGGTGTGTGTGTTTGTGTGTGTGTGTTTGTGTGTGTGTGTTTGTGTGTGTGGTGTGTGTATGTGTGTGTGTGTGTGGTGTGTTGTGTGTGTATGTGTGTGTGTGTGTAGATGTTGTGTGTATGTGTGTGTGTGTTATGTGTGATGTGTTTGTGTATGTGTGTGTGTGTGTTTTATGTGGTGTATGTGTGTGTATGTGTGTTGTATGTGTATGTGTGTATGTGTGTGTATGTGTGTGTTAGTGTGTATGTGTGTTGTATGTTGTGTATGTGTCTGTGTATGTGTGTGTGTGTGTGTCTGTCTGTCTGTCGTCTGTCTGTCTGTCTGTTATACACTAGTTTGTGTGTGCCTTTTAAACATTTTTCGCCCACGATAAAACGATTTTAGCGCTGCATGAATTACTTCAAAGTATTCAAGGTCTGTGCTTATGGATCAGTATGATTGCCTTTTCTCCCTGTCTTCGTCTGAACTGACTTATTTCCCTTGGCCATACATCATAATGTTTCCATTGCACTTGTTGTTTACTGAAATAATAATTACCTAATAATGTTTCCATTGACTTGTTGTTTACTAAAATAATAATTACCTGATAATGTTTCCATTGCACTTGTTTACTGAAATAATAATTACCTAATAATGTTTCCATTGACTTGTTGTTTACTGAAATAATAATTACCTGATAATGTTTCCATTGCACTTGTTGTTTACTAAATAATAATTACCTAATAATGTTTCCATTGCACTGTTGTTTACTGAAATAATAATTACCTGATAATGTTTCCATTGCACCTGTTGTTTACTAAATAATAATTACCTGATAATGTTTCCATTGCACCTGTTGTTTACTGAAATAATAATTACCTAATAATGTTTCCATTGCACCTGTTGTTTACTGAAATAATAATTACCTGATAATGTTTCCATTGTACTTGTTGTTTACTGAAATAATAATTACCTAATAATGTTTCCATTGCACCTGTTGTTTACTGAAATAATAATTACCTGATAATGTTTCCATTGCACTTGTTGTTTACTGAAATAATAATTACCTGATAATGTTTCCATTGCACCTGTTGTTTACTGAAATAATAATTACCTGATAATGTTTCCATTGCACCTGTTGTTTACTAAAATAATAATTACCTGATAATGTTTCCATTGCACTTGTTTACTGAAATAATAATTACCTAATAATGTTTCCATTGTACTTGTTGTTTACTAACATAATAATTACCTGATAATGTTTCCATTGCACCTGTTGTTTACTAAAATAATAATTACCTGATAATGTTTCCATTGCACCTGTTGTTTACTAACATAATAATTACCTGATAATGTTTCCATTGCACGTGCTGTTTACTGAAATAATAATTACCTAATAATGTTTCCATTGCACCTGTTGTTTACCGAAATAATAATTACCTAATAATGTTTCCATTGCACCTGTTGTTTACTGAAATAATAATTACCTAATAATGTTTCCATTGTACTTGTTGTTTACTGAAATAATAATTACCTAATAATGTTTCCATTGCACGTGTTGTTTACTGAAATAATAATTACCTAATAATGTTTCCATTGCACCTGTTGTTTACTGAAATAATAATTACCTAATAATGTTTCCATTGTACTTGTTGTTTACTGAAATAATAATTACCTAATAATGTTTCCATTGCACTTGTTGTTTACTGAAATAATAATTACCTGATAATGTTTCCATCACTTGTTGTACGGAATAATAATACTGATAATTTCCATTAACGTGTTGTTTACTAAAATCAGTAATACGTAATGTTTCTATTTGCACTAGTTGTTTATAAAATGTAATAAACTAATTAGGGTTTTCCATTGCTCGTGTTTGTGTTGTAGTATATATGTGCCTATAATGTTTTTGCACGTGTTTGTTTTAAATAATAATTACGTAATAATGTGTTTCATTGCAAGTGTGTGTTTTTAATGATATTACTATATGTTTCCATTGCACGTGTTGTTTATGAATATGTATTTACCTCGTACTATGATAATGTTTCATTGAGTGTTATGTTTACTAATTTAATTTACTATTAATGTGTTCATTGACGTTGTTGTTTACTTAATAATAATTACCTGTGTCCTTAATAATGTTTCCATTGCAAACGTTTGTTGTGTTACTAAATATAATTACCTTAATAATGTTTTCCATTGCCTTTTTGTTTCGTCTAAAATATAATTTACCTGATACACTAATAATGTTTCCATTGCACGTGTTGTTTACTAAAATAATAATTACCTCGTACTATAATGTTTCCATTGCACGTGTTGTTTACTAAAATAAATAATTACCTGTACTATAATGTTTCCATTGCACTGTTGTTTACTAAAATATAATAATTAGCTAATAATGTTTCCATTGCACTTGTTGTTTACTAAAATAAGTATTACCTGATAAGTTTCCATTGCACTTGTTGTTTACTAAAATAATAATACCTGATAATGTTTCCATTGCACGTGTTGTTTACTAAAATATAATTACCTGATAATGTTTCCATTGCACTTGTTGTTTACTAAAATAATATTACCTGATAATGTTTCCATTGCACGTGTTTTACTAAAATATAATTACTTGATAATGTTTCCATTGCACTTTTTTACTAAACATAATGATTACCTATTTATGTTTCCATTGCACTTTATTTACTAAAATAATATTACCTTGATAATGTTTCCATTGCACGTGTTGTTTACTAACATAACTAATTACCTAATAATGTTTCCTTTGGCACTTGTTGTTTACTGAAAACAATATTACCTAATGTATTTCCATCGCATTTGTTGTTACTAAAATAATAATTGAAAATAAAAGTTTGCATTAAATCTAAACCCAAAATCAGGGATTCTCGTTGGTTCCATTTGCGTAAAACAGACAAATTCACTCATGGAAACAAACAAACAAACAAAAATCCCCTGAGAAATGTTACTGAAAACGTAGGCGATAGTTGAGTTAAAAAAAAACGTTCACACGAATGACTCCTGGACAGACAAACTCTGAACAAATTGTGCCAGCGTCAATTCCATTTTTGATGATAATAACCTGTATGTGACAAGTACGGTTTATTCGGATTTGAAGCTTTCCACAGCGACAGCAGTTTAGAGTTTTGTTAAGCTTGTTCAAGGAGGAGTCATCACACTCAGACAATTCCATATGCGCTCCATCCAAATCTTCCAGCAGTTATCTGACAGACTCCTTTCATCATCATCATCATCCTCAACCACACTCAGACAATTCCATATGCGCTCCACCCAAATCTTCGGCAGTATGCAGACTCCTTCATCTATCTTCCTCATCATCTCTTTATCTATCTCATCTCACATCATCATCATCATCATCATCAGGTGCCTTGCCGCATGGCGTTGGCGATTATGGACTTCCATCTGTTTCTATCTCTTGTTGCCTCAAGCATCTCTTCCACCCTCCTTGTCTTCAGCCACTCTGCAAGTCCGTCTAGCATCTTCTCCCTGGGTCTACCTGGTGCTCTCTGTCCCTCCAACTTTCCTGTTGTGACCAGGTGCTCCAATTCCCTTTCCTCATAAAATGGCCTATAAATGTTGCCTGTCTTTTCCTAATCTTCCTTATGAATGATCTTCTTGTGTCTGCCTCCATCAAGACTGTCTCGTTTGTTTTCTTTGCTGTCCATGGAACTCTGAACATCTTTCTTAGAAACCACATCTCAGCTGCGCAATCTTCTTCTGGCTTTGTTTGTTGACTGTCCACGACTCGCAACCGTTCCATATAACAGTCAAGAACTCTCTTCCTGATGTTAGCGCGCAAACCTACACGCTGGCAGAGTTTTGAAGTGGGGAGAGGGGAAGAGACCTATTAAAGATTTGACTGACACCAGTAGAATGATGGAAACGTTATTCAGAAGGGCAGTTTTTAATGTTGCGGCCGGGATTGAACTCGAGTGACAGCGGCAGGAAGATGAAAGATGGTAAGTAAGCAGAGGGACGTCAAGTCTTTGATGTTGTGCAGTGCAGTCCACTGTCAGGAGTTGTTCCAATCCCTTTTGTGGTGATGATGCCTGGCGCATCTTTCATCTCCATCCGCCAGATCATTCCTTCATGTCTGAAACCATTTAGAACCAACTAACTGCATGTTATGCATCAACATTCATCGTATAGGAAAAGAGACTGAGAGGGAGAGAGAGGCAGAGAGGCAGAGAGACAGAGAGACAGAGAGAAAGAGAGAACAGAAGAGAGAAGAGAGAGACAGAGAGAGACAGACAGAGAGACAGAGAGACACAGAGAGACACATAGAGAGAGAGAGACAGACACAGAGAGAGAGACAGAGAGACACAGAGAGAGACAGAGAGACGAGAGACACAGAGACACAGAGAGACACAGAGAGACACATAGAGAGAGAGAGAGACAGAGAGAGGACAGAGAGACACAGAGAGACAGAGAGAGAGAGAGAGAGACAGAGAGACACAGAGAGAGAGACAGAGAGACAGAGAGACAAAAGAGAACAGAGAGAGAGGAAGACAGACAGAGAGACACATAGAGAGAGAGAGAAGAGAGAGAGAGAGAGAAAGGAGGAGGAGAGAGACAGACAGACAGAGACAGAGACAGAGAGAAAGAGACAGACAGACAAGAGAGGGGGAGGGGGGGGTTATTCTAAACGATGATAAAAAAAATTTGAATCCAATTGTGTTGCCGTTTCTGCAAAAATCTTTGATTTTCCACCACCAATACCCCACCTCCGAAAAAAGACTTAAAAGCGAATGAAGAGACAGATGGAAAAATTGTTCATTTTTCAGGGGGAATCGAGCAAATTAAGTCACGCAATGATTGCCTTTAGATCTTGTCCATGAGAATCTACGGAATAGTCTAAATTTGACAGAAGAGACATGCATAGACAGACAGTCTGTAACACATCATGACAACATTCACAAACACATGCAACATACACAGACTGTCCAACATATACACAGACACACAGTCTGACAGACACATGCACAGAAATACAGGAATCCAACACACACACAGACACATAGACAGTCCAACACACACATACACACACATACACTACACACACACACACACACACACACACACCACACACACACACACACACACACACACACACACAGAGTCCAACACACACACACACACACACAGGCAGTCACGCCCAACAGCCCAATACATCAGTGTGACGAGTCGCAACACCTGCCAGCCCTCCAACAGACGATGACTAGCGTCAGTGAGAACCATTACTGTGCAGGAAGCAGAGGTACTAAAGGTTAGAACCAGTGGACGTCTCGTCTGTAGACACTGATGGGCATCACCACACACCACAGACATGGGTAAGGGAGACAGGCAACATGCTCACTCGGAAGCCATCGTAGCTTTGCCATGCGAGCGTGCTTACTTTATTACCGCCTGTTATTGCCATTGGCATATAAGGCAGCAACAAAGCTTTTTTTTCCAGTTCTCTCAGTTTCAAGGTTATAAGGTGTCCTTCCATTGGTTCTCCAGGTAAAGGGTTGGACACATCATTATCATGTGCCTGGTGCCCTGGTGCCCTGCCGTATGGCGTCGGCGATCAGTGCCCTCTCCATATGAATTTATCCTTTGTTGCTGCAAGAATTTCTCCCGTCCTCTCTGTCCTCAGCCATTCTCCAAGTCCGTCCCGTATTGTCTCCCTAGGTCTACCTGATGCTCTTTTTCCCCTCCAGCTTTCCTGTTGTGACTAGGTACTCTAATTTCTCTTGCCTTATGAATTGTCCTATAAATGTTGCTTGTCTTTTCCTAACCTTCTTCGTTAATGTTCTTTTTGTGTGTGCTTCCTTCAAGAATGTCTCGTTTGTTGACTTTGCTGTCCAAGGAAGATTTAAACATTCTTCTCAGAAACCACGTTTTAGTTGCCTCAATCTTGTTCTGACTTTGTGTTGACTGTCCACGCTTCACATCCGTACAGCATTATAGGTTCTATATAACACCAAAGAACTGTCTTCCTCATGTTAACTAATAGGCATTTGTTGGGTTGGTCACAGGTCTAACAATCAGTCCCTGATAAAACACTTTTGTTACAGACACAGGGAATCGCTAGCACACAGAGCTACATGATGTTGCTGTGTCGTTCAGCGGACTTCAAGTCAACCTGTGGCAAATTCTATCATCATCATCATCATGTGCCCTGCCGCATGCGTTGGCGATCATGGCCCTCCATATGATCTATCTCTTGTCGCTGCAAGCACATCTTCCACCCTTTGTGTCCTCAGCCACTCTGCAAGTCCGTCCAATATTTTCTCCCTGGGTCTACCTGGTGTTCTCTTTCCCTCCAGCTTTCCTGTTGTGACCAGGTGCT
>JAPXFY010000014.1:2284747-2289747 GCA_030674185.1 Monoplex corrugatus | reverse complement strand
TATATAGCGCAAAATCTTGATAAAATCAAATCTAAGCGCTGAAGCAGACACACACGCAAGCACGCACGCACGCACGCACGCACACACACGCACGCACACACACACACACACACACACACACACACACACACACACACACACACACACACACACACACACACACGCATGGCTATAAATGGGGAGAAAGAATAAAAGCAATAAAAGCAAGAATAAAACCAATGGAAAATTATAGAGAGCATAGCATATACAATTATATATTATAACCATGTGATTCCCTCCGAGCGGAGACAGGCTGCAGAGAGGGGGGGGGGGGGGGGGTTGAGTGAGGTTAGGATTTATGCGGAGGAGAAAAGGTGAGTTTTGAGAGCGGACTTGAAGGAGACAAAAGTAGGTTGCTGACGGACTGAGAGAGGAAGTTTGTTCCAGGAGAGTGGACCAGAAACAGAGAAGGCTCGTGGACCATAGGTATTGAGCTTAGTGCATGGAAAGCGAAAAGTCAGAGGATCGGAGGCAGAGCGGAGGGTACGTGAGGGAAGATAGATCTCAAGTAGCTTGAAGTAATCGGGGGCTGCGTATTGAGGCTTTTGTTACGACATGGTGTTAGTTTGTACTGTATGCGCTTTGATACAGGGAGCCAGTGAAGTTGTGCCAGTTAGAGAATATGTGGTCAGCTTTTTTCTTTTTGAGTACAAGGCGTACAGCATTGTTTGAATGCGCTGTATGAAGTTAATGTGGAGGCAGAAGACCAGACAGGAGTGTGAATTGCATAGTCAATGCGAGACATTATGAAGGAAGATACGAGTTTTGCAGTTGTTTCGACAGAGAGATACTTCCTGATCAGCCTTAATACGATTGAGATGATAGTAGCAGGATCTGGCGTTTGAGAAACAAAGTTGTTCATGGAGAGGTAGTAGTCAATGCAGACACAAGGTTTTTAGCTGAATCAAAATTGGGACAGATGTGTTACATAATGGGAGATGAAAGAGAGGCAGCTGAAAAGTTTCTGACGGTGCCAATGAGGATAGCTTCTGTTTTGTCGTCATTAAGCTGAAGTCTATTGTGTGTCTCCATCTTAATGTCAGTAACACTCAGTGGTGCGAGTCAACAGCGCTGAAATATTACAGGATGTTCACTGTCTTGAAGTGGGTGTCCATCAGCATAGAAGTGGTGTTTTATAGAATGGATGTGATGATAGGTGGACACACTCTACACAAGAATGGTTTATGATAATGACAAGTTATTTTGAGACTATATAGTGAGAGACTATGATGTTAACAGAGATTATAAAGAGAGTCTGCGATATTAACAGATTATAGAGAGACTCTGTAATGTTAATAGACTGTGGGTAGAGACTGTCATGTTAGCAGAAATTGTAAAGAGAGTCTGCGATATTAACAGATTATAGAGACTCTGTAATGTTAATAGACTGTGGGTAGAGACTGTCATGTTAGCAGAGAATCTGTTTGATATTGACAGAGACTGTAGTGAAAGTCTGTGATGTTAACAAAGACTGTAGAGCTCGAAAGAGTGTGATGTTAACAGAGATTTTAGTGAGTCTGTGATGTTAACAGACACTGTAAAAGAGAGAGTCTGTGGTGTTAACCGACCTTGAGAAAATGAGACACAATGTGTTTTAAAAGCTTATAGTGCTGAAAAGGGATTGCACATCTGGTGAGAGGTTGTTCCAGAAATCCTTCTTGAAGAAAACACGGAAAGAGAGAGAGAGAAGAGAGAGAGAGAGAGACGAGAGAGAGAGAGAAGAGACAGACAGACAGACAGACAGACAGACAATACAATACAATACAATACAATACAATACAATATTTTATTTATATAGCGCAAAATCTTGATTAAAATCAAATCTAAGCGCTAAAAAAGACACACACGCACGCACGCACACACACGCACGCACGCACGCACACACACACACACACACACACACACACACACACACCACACGCACACGCACACGCACACGCACACGGCTATAAATGGGGAGAAAGAATAAAAGCAATGGAAAATTATAGAGAGCATACAGACAGACAGAGACAGAGACAGAGAGACAGAGAGACAGAGAGAGAGAGACAGACAGACAGAGACACAGAGAGAGAAAGACAGAGAGACAGAGACAGAGAGAGAGAGAAAGAGAGAGATATTCTATAATCTTACCAGAGACCATTATATTCCTCAACAGTCTAATGCCACTAACAGCCATGGCCACAACATTCACATATATAACGGAGCAGATCGAGAGAGGTCCAATGACATTACCAGACTCCATATGTCTTCCGCAGTCTGATGCCAGCGCAGCAGCCACGTGCCTCTTCACATTAACCGTTTTTGCACCTCGCCTGCCCTTGTTGCCCAACCGTGTCGGACTGGGAACTGCTCAGTGTCCAGCCTTACGGAAAAAGCCGGGAGAAAACGAGTGTCCAGGGACCGGCGGAGACCGCTAAGTGGCAATTAGGAGTCACGGGGCGTATTGCAAGGTGCCGTCTTCGGACATTCCTTCTTTCTGGTTCCCATCATCAAACGTGGGCTGGCAGTCCTAGGGACAACGTTTGAACTTTTGTGCGCAGAGCGTAAACTAAAGGAACATGAAGACCAGATTATAACTGTGTTGAAGATTGAAAGCAAGTGTCAATCGGCGCTCGCATTAGAAAAAAGTGGGGGGTTGAAAAGAAGAAGAAGGAGAAGAGGAAGGAAAGACGACAACGAGGACAACGAGGAAAAGAAAAAGAACAACAACAACAAGAAAAAGAACAAGAAGAAAGAGGAAGAAGAAACTGACGCTCTTAAACACACAACTTCAAGAATTTCCAGAAGACCAAAATCAGTGCCCTCTGATGATTTCAGCCTCGAAACACTCTAATGATCAAAAAAAAAATGCTAGAAAGTCAGACATCAGAACTGTAATTTAGAAAAAAAAAAAAAAAAAAAAAAAAAAACGACAAAAACACAGATGCTGTTATGGCTTCATAGTCAGATCGGTAAGGTTTTTTTTTTTTTTTTTTTTTAAGGCAAGTATGGAAGAACCATAGAACAATATGGTCAAGCCATACTAACAATCTTACTTTTCATACAAAATGTGTTGCTGTTGTCAAAAAGTCCGGATTTGGTACTTCTTGATGTCACTTCGAGCTTGAACAGAACGTAAATATCAGAAGTTCTTTCCCCTTTCAAGACTTTGCCAATGCATAGGGTTTTGCGCAGGCTCAAGGCGTCTCCAGAGACTTGCTGGCAGATTTGGGTGGGTGTATAAGAAACTGACCGAATGCGATAAATCCCTCCTGAACAAACTCCAGACTCCATAGCACATGGTCACAGGCATAATTCAGCTCACACCTCATCATCATCACATCAATCAAGTGCCTGCATATGGCTGGGCGACTATGCCTTCCATCTTTTCATCCTTGTTGCCTCAAGCACCTTTCAACCCTTTGTCTTCAGCCACTCTGCAATCCGTCCATATCTTCTCCCATGGTCTACTGGTCCTCTTTCCCTCCAGTTTTCCGTTGTGACAAGGTGCTCCATCCCTTTTCCATAAATGGCCTATAATGTTGCCTGTCTTTCCTAATCTTCCTTATGAATGATCTACTGTGTCTGCTCCATCAAGATGTCTCGTTTGTTTCTTGCTGTCCATGGAATTCTCAACATTCTTCTTAGAAACCACATCTCGGCTGCCTCAATCCTGTTCTGGCTTCGCTTGTTGACTGTCCACGCCTCACAACCGAATAACAGTATTGTTCTATATAACATTCAAGAACTCTCTCCGATGTTAATTGTTAGGCATCTGTTGGTAAGAAGCTTTTTATCTCTTGAATGCTGCTTGGCTGGCCGATCGCGCTATGCTGATGTGCATCTGCCATCTGTGAAATGATCGTTTCCAGTATCTAACTTATCAACTGATGTCCACATCACATGTATCTATCATTGGGGATCAGAAATACAACTCGTAGATCGCTGCAGCTGCGAGTCTTGCTGATCAGGACAACATCTAAAATAAAAACATCTGCCATCGTTCACGTTGATAGAGGCCAGAAACACAGGACATGGAACAAAAACGCCGGTTCTATTCACAAGACAAGACAGACACAAATTTTTTACCAGCTGGCAATTATGTAACACCAAAGGAAATAAGAGGGAAGCAGGGAGAATTTTAAATTCAACTAAGTAACGTAACCTTGAGAGTCACGTAGGGGTTATCTCCCATGTAGAATTTCTCAAATCCAACACAGTTTGCGCTAGCCTACCCATTCAGCTGCATAGACGCAGCCACAAAGCATAAAGTGGTAAGCTCAGAACATTCTTTAAAAAGGAATGCCCAAGTTACCCATGTACCCTGCAACTACGCTACCCACAACCACGATGGTGGAGAGAAATTCATACAATATATTGGTCTTATGTTCAAGATTGACACAGTCTTTTATTCTTGAACTGATCAAACACACATACATAGACAAGAAAGAACATATACAGGGTTGCTTCTAAGGCATATATGTAACACCAAGGAAATAAGAGGGAAGCAGGGAGAATTTTAAATATCAACTAAGTAACGTAACTCTTGAGAGTCACGTAGATTATCTCCATGTAGAATTTCTCAAATCCAACACAGTTTGCGCTACCCATTCAGCTAGCATAGACGCAGACACAAAGCATAAACCACAAAGCACACAGCATAAACTTTATGCTTTGTGGCTGCGTCTATGCTAGCTGAATGGGTAGCGCAAACTGTGTTGATTTGAGAAATTTACATGGGAGATAACTCCGTGACTCTCAAGAGTTATGTTACTACTGGCATTTGTCAAGCACAGACAAACGACAACAGAATGACAGACACACAAAACTTGGCACAAAATCTTAACAACCGCAACAGAGAAATTCCTTGATGTTTTGTTGATACAAGTCAAAGAAACAAGGAAATTCTGTCGTTGTTTTCTTCTTTATTGTTATTGTTGTTGTTGTTGTCGCTGTTTTGTTGTTGTTGTCGCTGTTGTGTT
>JAPXFY010000014.1:2274747-2279747 GCA_030674185.1 Monoplex corrugatus | reverse complement strand
GTTTGTTCTTGTTGTTGTTTTGTTTGTTTTTGTTTGTTTGTTGTTGTTGTTTGTTTTGTTTGTTGTTGTTGTTTTTTTTTTTGTTTGTTGTTGTTTTGTTTTGTTTGTTCTTTGTTGTTCTTTTGTTTTGTTTGTTTTTGTTTGTTTGTTGTTGTTGTTGTTCTTCTTCTTCTTCATCTCCCATGTCAATGTGTGCTCCGACCTGTTATTGCTTAAACCCCATTCGTGTTTATACGCACACAGAACATCAACTATGCACGTTAAAGATCCCGTGAAGTCATGTCAGTGTCCGGTGACTTATAAAAACATGAAAACACAGAGTATACAGCCTGTTCATTCTGATATCTTGGGTAATGGTAATGGTGTTAGTGTGTCTGGACTTCTACTGAAAATTTATTGATATCACCAACAAGTTGTACACGTTTTCTCACTGGTTTTTGTACAAAGTTCTGAAATTTAGAGAAATATTTGTTTCGTGATATTGGTCGTTATTTTGTCACTTCAGAGCTATGCTGTAATCATTCAACATGTGTTGCTTGTGGTCAGTTAGAAAATGTCAGGTTGTCTTCTGTTTACATAGCTCATTGTGAGGGGCCATGACATGAATAATCCCCCATCTCTCTCTCTCTCACTCTCTCTTTCTCCCCTTCTCTCTGTCTCACTCATTCTCTTCTCTCTCTCACTCTCTCTCTCTCTCTCACTCTCTCTCTCTCTCTCTCTCACTCACTCTCACTCTCTGTCCCTCTCTCCCTCTCTCTATCTTTCTCACACACACACACACACACACACACACACACACACAACACACACATACAACACACGCACGCACGCACGCACACGCAGACACACACACACATACACACACACATACATGCACACACACACACGCTCGCACTCACACATACGCACGCAAACACATCCACACACCTGAAATGACATATTCAAATTCGTTTTATATTTGAAATGGTTTGGCTCTGATGGTTTGAATAAGGATGGCCACGTAAAGTTTCTTTATATTATTATTAATAGTAATAGTAGTAATAGTAATAGTAGTGTTTTTATGTGTGTATAGTAGTAATAGTAGTGTTTTTATGTGTGTAGTAATAGTAATAGTAGTGTTTTTATGTGTGTAGTAATAGTAATAGTATGTTTTATGTGTGTAGTAATAGTAACAATAGTAGTTTTTTATGTGTGTAGTAATAGTAATAGTAGTGTTTTTATGTGTGTAGTAATAGTAATAGTAGTGTTTTTATGTGTGTAGTAATAGTAATAGTAGTGTTTTTATGTGTGTAGTAATAGTAGTGTTTTTATGTGTGTAGTAATAGTAATAGTAGTGTTTTTATGTATGTAGTAATAGTAGTGTTTTTATGTGTAGTAAGTAATAGTAGTGTTTTTATGTTGTAGTAATAGTAGTGTTTTTATGTGTGTAGTATAGTAATAGTAGTGTTTTTATGTGTTAGTAGATAGTAATAGTAGTGTTTTTATGTAGTGTGTAATAGTAATAGTAGTGTTTTTATGTGTGTAGTAGTAATAGTAGTGTTTTTATGTGTGTAGTAATAGTATGTTGTAGTTTTTATGTGTGTAGTAATAGTAATAGTAGTGTTTTTGTGTGTAGTAAGTAGGTATATAGTAGTGTTTTTATGTGTGTAGTAATAGTAATAGTAGTGTTTTTATGTGTGTAGTAATAGTAATAGTGTTTTTTGTGTAGGTATAGTAATAGTATGTAGTGTTTATGTGTTTTATGGTAGTGTTTAATGTAGTGTTTTTATGTTAATAGTAGTAGTTTATGTGTTGTATGTATGTAGTATTTTAATAGTGTGTTTTATGTTAGTGTAAGTAATAGTATGTTTTTATGTTGTAGTAATAGTAGTGTTTTTATGTGTGTAGTAATAGTAGTGTTTTTATGTGTGTAGTAATAGTAATAGTAGTGTTTTTATGTGTGTAGTAATAGTAGTGGTTTTATGTGTGTAGTAATAGTAATAGTAGTGTTTTTATGTGTGTAGTAATAGTAGTGTTTTTATGTGTGTAGTAATAGTAATAGTAGTGTTTTTATGTGTGTAGTAATAGTAGTGTTTTTATGTGTGTAGTAATAGTAGTGTTTTTATGTGTGTAGTTATAGTAGTGTTTTTATGTGTGTAGTTATAGTAGTGTTTTTATGTGTGTAGTAATAGTAGTGTTTTTATGTGTGTAGTAATAGTAATAGTAGTGTTTTTATGTGTGTAGTAATAGTAGTGTTTTTATGTGTGTAGTAATAGTAATAGTAGTGTTTTTATGTGTGTAGTAATAGTAATAGTAGTGTTTTTATGTGTGTAGTAATAGTAATAGTAGTGTTTTTATGTGTGTAGTAATAGTAGTGTTTTTATGTATGTAGTAATAGTAATAGTAGTGTTTTTATGTGTGTAGTAATAGTAGTGTTTTTATGTGTGCAGTAATAGTAGCGTTTTTATGTGTGTAGTAATAGTAGTGTTTTTATGTGTGTAGTAATAGTAGTGTTTTTATGTGTGTAGTAATAGTAGTGTTTTTATGTGTGTAGTAATAGTAGTGTTTTTATGTGTGTAGTAATAGTAGTGTTTTTTATGTGTGTAGTAATAGTAGTGTTTTTATGTGTGTAGTAATAGTAGTGTTTTTATGTGTGTAGTAATAGTAATAGTAGTGTTTTTATGTGTGTAGTAATAGTAGTGTTTTTATGTGTGTAGTAATAGTAGTGTTTTTATGTGTGTAGTAATAGTAGTGTTTTTATGTGTGTAGTAATAGTAGTGTTTTTATGTGTGTAGTAATAGTAGTGTTTTTATGTGTGTAGTAATAGTAGTGTTTTTATGTGTGTAGTAATAGTAGTGTTTTTATGTGTGTAGTAATAGTAGTGTTTTTATGTGTGTAGTAATAGTAATAGTAGTGTTTTTATGTGTGTAGTAATAGTAGTGTTTTTATGTGTGTAGTAATAGTAGTGTTTTTATGTGTGTAGTAATAGTAATAGTAGTGTTTTTATGTGTGTAGTAATAGTAGTGTTTTTATGTGTAGTAATAGTAATAGTAGTGTTTTTATGTGTGTAGTAATAGTAATAGTAGTGTTTTTATGTGTGTAGTAATAGTAATAGTAGTGTTTTTATGTGTGTAGTAATAGTAGTGTTTTTATGTGTGTAGTAATAGTAATAGTAGTGTTTTTATGTGTGTAGTAATAGTAATAGTAGTGTTTTTATGTGTGTAGTAATAGTAGTGTTTTTATGTGTGTAGTAATAGTAATAGTAGTGTTTTTATGTGTGTAGTAATAGTAGTGTTTTTATGTGTAGTAATAGTAATAGTAGTGTTTTTATGTGTGTAGTAATAGTAATAGTAGTGTTTTTATGTGTGTAGTAATAGTAATAGTAGTGTTTTTATGTGTGTAGTAATAGTAATAGTAGTGTTTTTATGTGTGTAGTATAGTAATAGTAGTGTTTTTATGTGTGTAGTAATAGTAATAGTAGTGTTTTTATGTGTGTAGTAATAGTAATAGTAGTGTTTTTATGTGTGTAGTAATAGTAATAGTAGTGTTTTTATGTGTGTAGTAATAGTAATAGTAGTGTTTTTATGTGTGTAGTAATAGTAATAGTAGTGTTTTTATGTGTGTAGTAATAGTAATAGTAGTGTTTTTATGTGTGTAGTAATAGTAGTGTTTTTATGTGTGTAGTAATAGTAGTGTTTTTATGTGTGTAGTAATAGTAATAGTAGTGTTTTTATGTGTGTAGTAATAGTAGTGTTTTTATGTGTGTAGTAATAGTAGTGTTTTTATGTGTGTAGTAATAGTAATAGTAGTGTTTTTATGTGTGTAGTAATAGTAGTGTTTTTATGTGTAGTAATAGTAATAGTAGTGTTTTTATGTGTGTAGTAATAGTAGTGTTTTTATGTGTGTAGTAATAGTAGTGTTTTTATGTGTGTAGTAATAGTAGTGTTTTTATGTGTAGTAATAGTAATAGTAGTGTTTTTATGTGTGTAGTAATAGTAATAGTAGTGTTTTTATGTGTGTAGTAATAGTAATAGTAGTGTTTTTATGTGTGTAGTAATAGTAATAGTAGTGTTTTTATGTGTGTAGTAATAGTAATAGTAGTGTTTTTATGTGTGTAGTAATAGTAATAGTAGTGTTTTTATGTGTGTAGTAATAGTAGTGTTTTTATGTGTGTAGTAATAGTAATAGTAGTGTTTTTATGTGTGTAGTAATAGTAATAGTAGTGTTTTTATGTGTGTAGTAATAGTAATAGTAGTGTTTTTATGTGTGTAGTAATAGTAGTGTTTTTATGTGTGTAGTAATAGTAATAGTAGTGTTTTTATGTGTGTAGTAATAGTAATAGTAATGTTTTTATGTGTGTAGTAATAGTAATAGTAGTGTTTTTATGTGTAGTAATAGTAATAGTAGTGTTTTATGTGCATAGTAATAGTAATAGTAGTGTTTTTATGTGTGTAGTAATAGTAGTGTTTTTATGTGTGTAGTAATAGTAATAGTAGTGTTTTTATGTGCATAGTAATAGTAATAGTAGTGTTTTATGTGTGTAGTAATAGTAATAGTAGTGTTTTATGTGTGTAGTAATAGTAATAGTAGTGTTTTATGTGCATAGTAATAGTAATAGTAGTGTTTTTATGTGTGTAGTAATAGTAGTGTTTTTATGTGTGTAGTAATAGTAGTGTTTTTATGTGTGTAGTAATAGTAATTGTAATGTTTTTATGTGTGTAGTAATAGTAATAGTAGTGTTTTTATGTGTGTCAGTCATGCCAAGGACTATCACTCAAGAATCGACCAGTCCAGCCACAGCCTACGCCATTCCATACTCAGCTAAATCCTACCAGGTAGTTGTGGTTGTAAAAGCTGGAGGGAAAGAGAGCACCAGGTAGACCCAGGGAAAAGATATTGGACGGACTTGCAGAGTGGCTGAGGACAGAGAGGGTGGAAGATGTGCTTGTGGCAACACGGGACAGATGCATATGGAGGGCCATGATCGCCAACGCCATGTGGCAAGGCACTTGATGATGATG
>JAPXFY010000014.1:2267247-2269747 GCA_030674185.1 Monoplex corrugatus | reverse complement strand
TGCTTGGTACCCCGTGTGGTCAGTGCAGGGTGAAGAGTTGATCCATCTCCCAGGTCAACGTATGTGCAGACCTGCTAGTTTCTAAAACCCCTTCCTGGGTACACGCATGCGGAATACCAACTACGCGCGTTAAAGATCCTATAAGTTGTGTCGGTGTTCAATGGCTTATGGGAACACGAAAAAAATCAGCATGCATCTCCCCGAACACGATATATGACTGCTGTAATGACGTATAAAGAAACAAACAAACATACAACAACAACAACAGAAAAGAGCTATATACGTCGATGGCAATTGTATGTTTGAAAGCAAATGGGAATTGCACTCTGTGAACAAACAGAAAAAATAAACTACCCGATGAACAAACAAACAAACAAACAAAAAACAAACAACCAAAAAGTCATGTGACCTTTTCTCTCCTCCTTCTTTTTATTCTTGTTTCTCCTCCTTCCCCATCTTCCTTATCGCCACCCACCCTCCTTCCCCTCCTCCTCCCCCTCCCCTAGCGAACACACGACAAATGTGGGGTTAAACAGCAAGAAGGGAAAACACCGGTTCACCTTTTGGCGGAAAAGGGGAAATCACTTGAGCGTGATGTCTTAAACTTGGAGGTTGCAGGGGCTGGCCACGTTCTGCAGTCAGCGATGCAGAATAGAAAAGGTAATTTGTCACAGTTTGTGCACCCGACATCGTCCCTCGCTTCCGCAACAAATTGGCTTCAGGTTTATACCTGTTTAGTTTTGCAAGGGGGAGGGGAAAGTGGAGATACGGGGAAGATGGAGTTGTGTGAAAAATTTGTTTTAAAAGAGAAAGAAACGATGTGTGCCATACTCGTTTACAAACGTTTATGAATTATTCGTCATCTGTTGTTGCTGTTGTATTGCTGTTTTTATGTGCTGCTGTTTGCTGTTGTTGCTGTTGTTGCTGTGTTATTGCTGTGTTGCTTGTTATTGCTGCTGTTTTGCTGTTGTTGCTGTTGTTATTGCTGCTGTTATTGCTGTTGTTATTGCTGTTGTTATTGCTGTTGTTATTGCTGTTGTTATTGCTGCTGTTGTTGCTGTTGTTGCTGTTGTATTGCTGCTGTTATTGCTGTTGTTGCTGCTGTTGTTGCTGTGTTGTTGCTGTTGTTATTGCTGTTGTTATTGCTGCTGTTATTGCTGCTGTTGTTGCTGTTGTTATTGCTGTTGTTGCTGTTGTTATTGCTGTTGTTATTGCTGCTGTTGTTGCTGTTGTTTGCTGTTGTTGTTGCTGTTGTTATTGCTGCTGTATTGTTGCTGTTATTGCTGTTGTTATGTGCTGTTTGCTGCTGTTATTGCTGCTGTTATTGCTGTTGTTATTGTGCTGTTTGTTTATTGCTGCTGTTTTGTTATTGCTGTTGTTATTGCTGTTGTTATTGCTGTTGTTATTGCTGCTGTTATTGCTGCTGTTATTGCTGTTGTTATTGCTGTTTGTTTATTGCTGCTGTTGCTGTTGTTGTTATTGCTGTTGTTATTGCTGTTGTTGTTGCTGTTGTTATTGCTGTTGTTGTTGCTGTTGTTATTGCTGTTGTTGTTGCTGTTGTTATTGCTGCTGTTGTTGCTGTTGTTATTGCTGCTATTGTTGCTGTTGTTATTGCTGCTGTTGTTGCTGTTGTTATTGCTGCTGTTGTTGCTGTTGTTATTGCTGCTGTTGTTGCTGTTGTTATTGCTGCTATTGTTGCTGCTATTGTTGCTGTTATTGCTGTTGTTATTGCTGCCCCTTCAGCTGCTGCTTTTACTGCTGCTTCTATTATAAATCATAAATCACTTGTAGGGCACTTTCTTTAAGCTAATTATGGATTCACTGCGCGTTACATATAATCAGACTTTCTTAGAGGAGCACAGAGAACATGAGCTGTTTGGTGAGCTGGCCACTGTCCACTGTCCACTGTGTTGTCCATCTTTGGCGGGTGTGTATGTTTCTACAAACTGACCATAACCTTGACCAACACAATCCTTTTAACTTGGCACGTTTGATATTATGCACGCCAACACACACCATTGCTGCCGATATTGTTGCTACTGCTATTGTTATTGCTACTGTTATTGCTATTGCTGATGCTGCTATTGTTATTGTTATTGTTACTGTTATTGCTATTGCTGATGCTGCTATTGTTATTGTTATTGCTGTTGCTACTGCTATTTCTGCTGCTATTTCTACTGCTATGCTGCTGCTATTGCTACTGCTATTTCTACTGCTATGCTGCTGCTATTGCTACTGCTATCGCTACTGCTATTGCTGCTGCTGCTATTGCTGCTGCTATTGCTGCTGCTATCGCTACTGCTATTGCTACTGCTATTACTACTGATATTGCTGCTGCTGCTGCTATCGCTACTGCTATCGCTACTGCTATCGCTACTGCTATTGCTACTGCTATTGCTACTGATATTGCTGCTGCTGCTGCTGCTATTGCTGCTGCTGCTATTTGCTACTGCTATTACTGCTGCTGCCACTATTGCTACTTCTATTGCTGTTGCTATTG
>JAPXFY010000014.1:2257247-2259747 GCA_030674185.1 Monoplex corrugatus | reverse complement strand
GCTGTTCTTGTTGGTGCTGCTGCTGTTGTGTTTGTTGCTGTTCTTGTTGTTACTGCTCGCTGCTGTTGTTGTTGATTTGTTGTTGCTGCTGTTGTTTTGTTGTTGCTGCTATTGTTTTTGCTGTTGTTGCTGCTGCTGTTGTTGTTGTTGCTGTTCTTGTTGTTACTGCTGCTGCTACTGTTGTTGTTGTTTTGTTGTTGTTGTTGTTGCTGTTGTTGTTTTGTTGTTGTTGCTGCTGCTGCTGCTGTTGTTGTTTTGTTGTTGTGTTGTTGCTGCTGCTGTTGTTGTTGTTGTTTCTGCTGCTGCTGCTGTTGTTGTTTTGTTGTTGTTGTTGTGCTGCTGCTGCTGTTGTTGTTGCTGTTCTTGTTGGTGCTGTTGTTGTTGTTGTTTCTGCTGCTGCTGCTGTTGTTGTTTGTTGTTGTTGCTGCTGCTGCTGCTGTTGTTGTTGCTGTTCTTGTTGTGCTGTTGTTGTTGTTGTTCTGCTGCTGCTGCTGTTGTTGTTTTGTTGTTGTTGTTGCTGCTGCTGCTGCTGTTGTTGTTGCTGTTCTTGTTGGTGCTGTTGTTGTTGTTGTTTTGTTGTTGTTGTTGCTGCTGCTGCTGTTGTTGTTGCTGTTCTTGTTGGTGCTGCTGCTGTTGTTGTTGTTGTTTGTTGTTGTTGTTGTTGCTGCTGCTGCTGCTGCTGTTGTTGTTGTTGTTTTGTTGTTGTTGTTGCTGCTGCTGCTGCTTGTTGTTGTTGCTATTGTTGTTGCTGTTCTTGTTGGTGCTGCTGCTGTTGTTGCTGCTGCTGTTTTGTTGTTGTTGTTGCTGCTGCTGCTGCTGTTGTTTTGTTGCTGCTGCTGTTGTTATTGTTGTTTTGTTGTTGTTGTTGCTGCTGCTGTTGTTGTTTTGTTGTTGTTGTTGCTGCTGCTGGTTGTTATTGTTTGTTTGTTGTTGTTGTTGCTGCTGCTGTTGTTGTTTTGTTGTTGTTGTTTCTGCTGCTGCTGCTGTTGTTGTTTTGTTGTTGTGTGTTGTTGCTGCTGTTGTTATTGTTGTTTTGTTGTTGTTGTTGCTGCTGCTGTTGTGTTGTTTTGTTGTTGTTGTTTCTGCTGCTGCTGCTGTTGTTTTGCTATTGTTGTTGCTGTTCTTGTTGGTGGTGCTGCTGTTGTTGTTGTTGCTGCTGCTGTTGTTGTTGTTTGCTGCTGCTGTTGTTGTGGTTGTTGCTGCCGTTGTTGTTGTTGCTGCTGTGTTGTTGTTGTTGCTGCTGCTGTTGTTGTTGTTGCTGCTGCTGTTGTTGTTGTTGCTCTGCTGTTGTTGTTGTTGCTGCTGCTGTTGTCTTGTCATCTTGTTGTATGCTCTGTTGCGTTGTTGTTTTGTTGTTGCTGTTGTTGTTGTTGTTGTTGTTGTTGTTGTTGTTGTTGTGCTGCTGCTGTTGTTGTTTGTTTGTTGTTGTTCCTGCTGCTTGTTGTTGTTGCTGCTGCTGTGTGCTGTTGTTGTTTGTTGTTTGTTGTTGTTGTTGTTGTTTGTGTTGTTGGTGCTGTTGTTGTTGTTGTTGTTGTTGTTTTTTTGTCTGCTGCTGCTGTTGGTGCTGTTGTTGTTGTTGTTGTTGTTGTTGCTTGCTGCTGCTTTGTTGTACTGCTGCTGTTGTTGTTGTTTGTTCTGCTGTTGTTGTTGTTGTTGTTGCTGCTGCGCTGTTGTGTTGTTGCTGTTGTTGTTGTTGTGTTGCTGTTTGTTGTTGTTGCTGCTGCTCTGCTGTTGTTGTTGCTGCTGCTGTTTTTGTTGTGTTTGTTGCTGCTGCTGTTGTTTTGTTGTTGTTGCTGCTGCTGTTGTTGTTGTTGCTGCTGCTGTTGTGCTGTTGTTGTTGTTGATGTTTTTGCTGCTGCTGCTGTTGTTGTTACTGCTGCTGTTGTTGCTGCTGCTGCTGTTGTTGCTGTTGCTGTTGCTGATGTTGTTGTTGTTGTTGTTGTTGCTGTTGCTGCTGCTGTTGTTGTTGTTGTTGCTGTTGTTGTTGCTGCTGCTGCTGTTGTTGTTGTTTCTGCTTTTAAACTGAGAGTTGTCAAGGAACGCACACGATTGTACAGATAATCAGACCTTTCCTGTCTACAACACCCAGGCATCTAGACACACAGGTATGAATATTTGCACCATAAAGCATAAATGAGTCGAGCTCTCGAGTCGCATTTCGTTTGCGCCATATAATATAATATATTTACGCCATATATTGCAATACATTTGCGCCATATAATACAATACATTTGCGCCGTATAGTACAATACATTTGCGCCGTATAATACAATACATTTGCGCCATATGATGCAATATATTTACACCATTTTTACTACAATACATTTGCGCCATATAATACAATACATTTGCGCCATATAATACAATATATTTACGCCATATGATACAATACATTTGCGTCATATAATGCAATACATTTGCGCCATATAATACAATACATTTGCGCCATATAATACAATACATTTGTGCCATATAATACAATACATTTGCGCCATTTAAT
>JAPXFY010000014.1:2247247-2252247 GCA_030674185.1 Monoplex corrugatus | reverse complement strand
TGAAGCCAGCAGTTCGGGTTTTACGCAGGCTCAACAATATTTATATGACATTTTAAGAGGCAAAAGAAATTTAAGCACCTAGTCACAACAGGAAAGCTGGAGGGGGAAATAGCATCAGGTAGACCCAGGGAGAAAATATTGGACGGTTTTGTAGAATCGATGAGGACAGAAATGGTAAGATATACACTTGCAAAAGATAGATTCATATGGAGGACTATTATCACCAACGCTTAGTGGCATGCACATGAATCTGTCAGATGGCAAATTGGATTGAACGCATATGGAATTGTCCCAGTACGATGAATCCCTCTTGAATAGACTGTCTAACACTTTTCCATGCAACTGTCTTCTTCCAGGTTCGATGGTTCAGTTTACTAAAGAGTTAAACCAAACAGAGTTAAACCAAACAAAGTTAAACCAAACAGAGTTAAACCAAACAAAGTTAAACCAAACATAGTTAAACCAAACAAAGTTAAACCAAACATAGTTAAACCAAACAAAGTTAAACCAAACATAGTTAAACCAAACAAAGTTAAACCAAACATAGTTAAACCAAACATAGTTAAACCAAACAAAGTTAAACCAAACAGAGTTAAACCAAACAAAGTTAAACCAAACATAGTTAAACCAAACAAAGTTAAACCAAACATAGTTAAACCAAACAGGGTAAACCAAACAAAGTTAAACCAAACATAGTTAAACCAAACAAAGTTAAACCAAACATAGTTAAACCAAACAAAGTTAAACCAAACAAAGTTAAACCAAACAAAGTTAAACCAAACAAAGTTAAACCAAACATAGTTAAACCAAACAAAGTTAAACCAAACATAGTTAAACCAAACATAGTTAAACCAAACAAAGTTAAACCAAACATAGTTAAACCAAACAAAGTTAAACCAAACAAAGTTAAACCAAACATAGTTAAACCAAACAAAGTTAAACCAAACATAGTTAAACCAAACATAGTTAAACCAAACAAAGTTAAACCAAACATAGTTAAACCAAACATAGTTAACCAAACAAAGTTAAACCAAACAAAGTTAAACCAAACATAGTTAAACCAAACATAGTTAAACCAAACAAAGTTAAACCAAACATAGTTAAACCAAACAAAGTTAAACCAAACAAAGTTAAACCAAACAGGGGTAAACCAAACAGAGTTAAACCAAACAAGGTTAAACCAAATAGGGTTTTAGCAGAGATTTCTTGTTTTGCTGACTGGCTTGCACGATTGTAATAGAGCTGTGGACTCAGATCTAATATCTCGAGTTCAGTCCCAACCCGCAACATAAAACCTGACCAGTTTGCTGCTCATTGTAATTTCTCTTTTATTAGTAGTAAATCCAGAGATCCCGACAATAACATCGGTATCTCACAGGGCAATCCAAATATTTTAAGGCTTATTTCAGCAACATTCTTATAGCTAGTCCTCATATACGCTGAGAGTGGTAGAACTTTAATCTTTTGACTCACTCCCGTACGCTATTCATCAACTGCAAAAATTTGACCTTTGATTCTCTCACCCTATCCACCAACTTCCTGAGGGAAACAAAAGGCTAACTTTTTGTTTTGTTAGCATGGTTGGCAATGCAGGATGCTGGTGGACAGGGTGCAGGAGTCAAAGAGTTAAGTTTTGCTTTGTTAGCGTGGTTGGCAATGCGGGATGCTGGTGGACAGGGTGCGGGAGTCAAAAGGTTAAGTTTTGCTTCGTTAACATGGTTGAAAATGCAGGATGCTGGTGGACAGGGTGCGGGAGTCAAAGGGTTAAGTTGTTGCTTTGTTAGCATGGTTGGAATGCAGGATGCTGGTGGACAGGGTGCGGGAGTCAAAGGGTTAAGTTGTTGCTTTGTTACATGGTTGGACAATGCAGGATGCTGGTGGACAGGGTGCGGGAGTCAAAGGGTTAAGTTGTTGCTTCGTTAACATGGTTGGCAATGCAGGATGCTGGTGGACAGGGTGCGGGAGTCAAAGGGTTAAGTTTGTGCTTCGTTAACATGGTTGAAAATGCAGGATGCTGGTGGACATGGTGTGGAAGTAAAGGGTTAAACTCAAGAAAACACATCGTAATACTCCAATCATTATGGTGGTGTCATCAGAGTGTGCCATAGGTTCTGCTTTCCTTCACCCTCCAATTTCAAAACCTTGCCATCACGAAAGGTTTTGCGCTGGCCCACACTGAGTATCTCGGATAACGGATGGGCAGACTGGATGGAGCACATACGGAATTGTCCGAGGGTGACGAATCCCTCTAGAATAAACCCGGAACTTCAATGGTTCTGACACCTGGCCACCCGTGAACAGGTGTAAACAGATAGGTGATCTGGAACTATAAACCTTAAACACGGCAGTTCATTTCATTATCAGCGCTCGAGCGCAGGTGGGGGGAGGGGGGTTTGAGGAAAAGTATTGGAGGAAGAGCTCTTTCTTTTTTTTCTTTTTCTTTTTCTTTAATGAGAGTTGGAGAAATGTTTTACATCACTGAAAGAGCAGCTGTGAGCATTTTCCAACTATTTCGCGCGCAAACTTTGCAATTGTGCATAAGAATTTGTGTATTTGTTTGTTTGTCTGACTGTTTGTTTATTTGATTGTATGAAGTGACACGCACACACACACACACACACACACACCACACACACACACACACACACACACACACACATGCATACATATATATATATATTATATGTATATATATACACATATACACATGTATATATATATACATACATATGTATATATGTACACACATATATATATATATACATATATTTATATATGTATATATGTAAAAAATCAGCATGGCTCCTCAGCATGACATTGCCATATCGGACGTGAAATCAAAGTTGCTGGGTTTCATTTGGTTTAGTATATTGTCGTTTTTCTCCTACTTTGTTGTGTGTGTGTGTGTGTGTGTGTGTGTGTGTGTGTGTGTGTGTGTGTGTGTGTGTGTGTGTGTGTGTGTGTGTGTGTGTGTGTGTGTGTGTTGTGTGGTGTGTTTCAGATGGGTGGGAAGAGAATGTTCGTTATCACATAGGCCTAATGACCCTTACACTTGACATTTCAACAACGACACAAGCGAATAATGCAACACGTCCACGGATCTGGATTGCAGAGAATTCTCGACAAACAGGATTGTTCTGGGGAGAGAGAGAAGAGAGAGAGAGAGAGAGAGAGAGAGAGAGAGAGAGAGAGAGAGAGAGAGAGAGAGAGGAGAAGAGAGAGAGAGAGAAAGAAAATAAAGTCAAGCCCTGCTAACAGTCTCATTTTCAACGGAAGCTGATGGTGGTTGACATTCACTCTCCACAGAAGACAAATTACGCAGTCTGGCAACATTGTTCGATGACGCTTGATTATCGTTAAGCAAAGGAATATGGGTTTTGAGATTGATTCGTGGGAGAAATATTGACATGCGTTGGATCTTGGTGTTCATTTTTGAACTTCCAATGTGAAAAATATCATTCTATACATTCAAAAAAAAAATCTTGTAAGATTGATAAATGTATTTTGAATATACGTACTTTTCAAAGACTATTAAATAAGATTCAGAATTGAACAGTGTAATGCCAGAGTGGACGACTTTCATTTGTCCGTTTTTTAATGCTCGGTGGAGTAACTGTAGGCCACTGTTTTCTTGGTGGAGAACGGGTTCATCTTTGTGACATGTTTGAAATCTTGATGTTCACTTTGAAATCTCCCATGTATGAAATATGATTTTTTTTTTTTTTTTTTTTTTTTTTTTTTTAGTCTTCTGTATGTTGTGTTGTGTTGTGTTATGTTGTCAGATGTCTAAAAGTTCCTCTTATGTGTATGAGTTGAAATTATTTTTTTGTTACTACATTGTTTGTTGATATCTATTCACTGTTAAAAATGAATTAAAAAAATAGGTGAAAAAAATCACGGTTTGCCCAACAACATGATACCTGAAAAGCGTCGGCCAAGTTTAAAGTTTGGTCAAGAGGAGGTGGAAGTTAGGGGGGGAGGGGTGTCATGCACTCAGACAGTTCCATATGCGTTCCACCTAGGAAAAAGAGTGGCAGAATGGTTTTAGACATTCACCTGCCAATAACTAAACTCCAGGTTCCAGGGTTCGTTTCCCGTCGAGGCCTCGACTTTTCTTCTCAGTTTGACCGGAAAATCCAACTGAACGTCTAGTCCTTCGGAAGGGGACGAAAAACGAGTCGGATCCCTATGCCTTCTGGCTTGCACAGGCTAAAGATCCCACGGCAGTTGAAAATTGTGAAGAGCAGGGCATTCACCCGGCTGCCTTGGTATAAAATATTGGAGAGATAGGTTGATTTCCCTTCATTTCCCTAGTCTCCCTTAAGGTCCTTCGCTTGAAGGGTACAATTAGCTTATCACCTTGAGCCTTTTACATGAATCTTTGTGAAAACCAAAATATCAATAACTCAATAACAAGAACAAAAACAAAAAAAAACTTGAGTGACGCTGTATTGCTGCCGATGGCTCCCAAAGATGTGAAGCATGACCGTGAATTTGAACATGATAATCATATTGTGGACAAGAAATGAAGCTAATGAATATATGATATTGATTCTATGATGTGAATATCAATATGATAATATGATATTGCTATGATGTGAATATGAATATGATGAATGAATATAGATATATTGCTATATGTGAATATCAATTTTGATATAATATAGGGAATATGCTGAAAAGATGCTGAATATCAATATGATGAATATGATATTGCTATGATGTGAATATCAATATGATGAATATGATATTGCTATGATGTGAATATCAATATGATAAATATGATATTGCTATAATGTGAAATGAATATGAAAATATGAATGCATGTTATTATTTTGTGTGTTGTTGTGTTGGTGAATTGATATTGCTATGATGTGAATATGAATATGATTAATATGATATTGCTATGATGTGAATATGAATATGATAAATATATTGCTATGTTATGAATATGAAGGAAAACAAATGAGACAGTCTTGGTGGAGGCAGACACAAGAAGA
>JAPXFY010000014.1:2222247-2224747 GCA_030674185.1 Monoplex corrugatus | reverse complement strand
GATGGAGACCTCACAGTCGTTTTTCATCCAATTTACGGACGCGTCATTGTGGGTGTTGCTCAATCCCCTGACAAACACCATACGTGTCTTTATCTCTCGGGCCTGGTCGATGCCAGGCTATGCTATGATAGTAAGCTGGGTGTACAGCCCTGTCACATGATAATGTCAAACCCAGACCCAACTCTATAGCTTCGTTGTTGTTATCTCCACCGTCATCATCATCATAGCTGTGGTTTTTCGGCAGGCTGGTTTTGTTGGTTGTGTGTGGTGTGTGTGTGTGTGTGTGTGTGTGTGTGTGTGTGTGTGTGTGTGTGTGTGTGTGTGTGTGTGTGTGTGTGTGTGTGGTGTGTGTGTGTTGTGTGTGTGTGTGTGTGTGTGTGTGGTGTGTGTGTGTGTGTGTGTGTGTGTGTGTGTTGTGTGGTGTGTGTGTGTGTTGTGTGTGTGTGTGTGTGTGTGTGTGTGTGTTGTGTTGTGTTTTGTGTGTTGTGTGTGTGTGTGTGTTTGTGTGTTATGTGTGTGTGTGTGTGTGTGTGTTGTGTGTGTGTTGTGTGATGTGTTTGTGTTGTGTGTGTGTTTTGTGTGTGTGTTTGTGTTGTTGTTGTGTGTGTTGTGTGTGTTGTGGTGTGTGTTGTGTGTTGTGTTTTGTGTTTGTTTGTTTGTGTTGTGTTTGTGTGTGTTGTGTGTGTGTGTGTGTTGTGTTGTGTGTGTTGTGTTTGTGTGTTTGTGTGTGTGTTTTGTGTGTGTTTGTGTGTGTGTGTTGTGTGTGTTGTGTGTGTGTTGTGTGTGTTGTGTGTGTGTGTTGTTGTGTGTGTGTGTGTGTTGTGGTGTTGTGTGTGTGTGTAGTGTTGTGTGTGTGTGTGTTATGTGTGTGTGTGTGTTTATGTGTGTTCTGTGGCCATTGGGATATGGCGTAGAAAATGGGGCAAAAGAAAGTGAGCACAGACCACACTGCCTGACAGTCATGATCCTTGAGGAAACAAACAAACAAAAATATATATAAGTTGCGTTCCAGTCTGCCCAGCTGGAATTGCACGGACTTTCTCAAAGTTAGTGAAGGTAAAGCGGAGAGGACTGGAGATGCTACTACCATCAAATAAAAAAAATGTACGCAGAAAGTTAGGGTCTTCGTCTATATCACCTCACTCCTCTACGACTTCAGGATATAGACAATCTTATCTTTAACCCTTTGACTCCTGCACTCTATCCACCAACGAAAACTTAACCCTTCGCCTACTACATCTATCCACCAGCTTCCTGCAGAAAGCTGGTGGACAGGGTGAAGGAGTCAAAGGTTGTTTTTGCTTTGCTAGCATGGTTGAAAACGCAGGATGCTGTGGACAGGAGTCAAAGGGTTAAGTTTTGCTCTGCTAGCATGGTTGAAAATGCAGGATGCTGGTGGACAGGGTGCAGGAGTCGAAGGTTAAGTTTTTGCTTTGCTAGCATGGTTAAAAATGCAGGATGCTGGTGGACAGGATGCAGGAGCCAAAGGGTTAAAGGAGAGGTCTCTACCACCTCACTCCCGACGATCTCAGGTGATGGAACAGCCTGTGCCTTTTTTTACAGAGATACAAACACACGAACACACGGATGTTAGATACAAACACACGAACACACGGATGTTAGACCCAAAGGCCACGAACCGATCTAAACTACTCTCCCCTTTCCTAACAAGCTGGGGGAGATGGAGACAGTGTGCGAACAGAGGAGAAAAAATGAACACTATGCCGGAGTTTATTTTCCAAAGGGCGCGGAAGAAAAGGCAACTCTTACCCTTCATTACCCGCAAAAAGAAACAGCCTCCCGAAAAACCACCGCGCATGAAATTCACCCCCTGTCATCCCACTGCGCATGCGTCAAAGCTAATTGGAAAATGACATTCCCATAATGTATGCAAGTGACCCGCGAAGTCTCGCGACCTCTGAGAGCATGGGAGAAGGGAGAAGCGAAGGTCCCATTTGAGCGTTCTCGTAGAATAATTTGAAAAACGCCGCCTGAGACTCCGACGTTTGTCTCTAGGGAACCGAACGGGTTTCCAAGGTTTCGGCGTGTGTGTGTGTGTGAACTGACTGTCTGAACTGGATACCATTCTTAAGTGGACGTAGAACTGATAGGCGCTTTACTAGTGTGTGTGTGTGTGTGTGTGTGTGTGTGTGTGTGTGTGTGTGTGTGTGTGTGTGTGTGTGTGTGTGTGTGTGTGTGTGTGTGTGTGTGTTATTTTGTCTTTTTACGTATTTCGTTATCACTTTTAAGACCTTGCCAGCACATAGGGTTTTGCGCAGGCATGGGAGTCTACCAGATAAATATTGGTAGATTTTGGGTTGAGCACATATGGAATTGTCCGAGTGCGGTGACTCCGCTTGAACAAACTCAAACAAACTCCTCTTTAAAACCTTTTTTTAAAAACATTTTTCTTAATTTTTTTTGTTTTACAATAGAAAGACCAACAAACAATATGGCAACAGAAAATGGCATCAATTCATCCACATAGGAAAAAGTATTG
>JAPXFY010000014.1:2192247-2194747 GCA_030674185.1 Monoplex corrugatus | reverse complement strand
TGTGTAGTAAAATTTACCATTAATTTTTGGCCCCATATTACCATTGATTTGTGTTTGTGTCTGAGGCAGCTGTTAAAAGGATATGTGTATGTATTAAGAGTCATATGGCTTGATTGTTGTGACTTCCATATATAGAATAATGGCAAAGCATTGCATTATTAATTTTTGTCAACTTTTCATAACTCACAGACCCCAACAAAGATATTCAATCCAAAGAATACTGTCTGAGGTATCTTCTTGCCAAATATCATGGTGATTGGTTAATTAGAACTGAAACACTGAACATCACAATCTTGATACCCAAATCTGGATAGGTATGCCCCCTTAAACAATGAGACCAAGATTGGATTTTTTTTTTTTTTAGTCAAAGAAAATTTTTCTAAAAAATTTTACCAGGGACATCTCCCTTATTACCATGGTATCTTTATACGTGCAGAAAGTGTATGCTGCACACGAGACCTTGTTCATTATGTCATCCGAAAGACTAGCACCCAAACTACCGCTCGAGGTGTAGTGGTGGGGTGGATGGGGATTCGAATCCCTGACAGGGAATCGAACCCAGATGTCTCAAGGTCTCGGCTTTTTTCTGTCCACCAGGCTACAGCGCTCTATACGCAGAGAAGGGACAAAAAAAGAGTGGTGGTGGAGGGAAAGTCTTTAAAATGGTAGGAGAGGGAGGGAGAAAAGAGGTAGAGAGACAAGTTCATTTTTATTAAGTGACTAAGAGGAAGGGGAGAGTAGTGGTGGAAAAAGAGGCCACTTGTGGACAGAAGGTCCTGTGTGATTCAGACCTCTAATAGGAAACAGTGTGACACTCAGTGACAGCTAACAAGGGAAAAACCTTTAAACGGAGGACAAGACTGACAGATACACAACGTACTGAGTCATTTGTGAGTGGGAACCCACACACCACAGACACACAACGTACTGAGTCATTTGTGAGTGGGAACCCACACACCACAGACACACAACGTACTGAGTCATTTGTGAGTGGGAACCCACACACCACAGACACACAACGTACTGAGTCATTGTGAGTGGGAACCCACACACCACAGACACACAACGTACTGAGTCATTCCAAGTGGGAACCCACACACCACACACACACAACGTACTGAGTCACTGAGAGCGGGAACCCACACACCTCACACACACAACGTACTGAGTCATTGAGAGTGGGAACCCCACACACCACAGACACACAACGTACTGAGTCATTTGTGAGTGGGAACCCACACACCACAGACACACAACGTACTGAGTCACTGAGAGTGGGAACCCACACACCACAAACACACGACGTACTGAGTCATTGCGAGTGGGAACCCCACACACCACAGACACACGACGTACTGAGTCATTGCGAGTGGGAACCCCACACACCACAAACACACGACGTACTGAGTCATTGCGAGTGGGAACCCCACACACCACAGACACACGACGTACTGAGTCACTGAGAGTGGGAACCCACACACCACAGACACACGACGTACTGAGTCACTGAGAGTGGGAACCCACACACCACAGACACACAACGTACTGAGTCACTGAGAGTGGGAACCCACAGACCCCAGACACACGACGTACTGAGTCACTTGAGAGTGGGAACCCACACACCTCACACACACAACGTACTGAGTCACTGAGAGTGGGAACCCACACACCACAGACACACAACGTACTGAGTCATTGTGAGTGGGAACCCACACACACGACACGTACTGAGTCACTGAGAGTGGGAACCCACACACCACAGACACACAACGTACTGAGTCATTGAGAGTGGGAACCCACACACCACAGACACACAACGTACTGAGTCATTGAGAGTGGGAACCCACAGACCACAGACACACAACGTACTGAGTCATTTGTGAGTGGGAACCCACACACCGCAGACACACAACGTACTGAGTCACTGAGAGTGGGAACCCACACACCACAGACACACAATATACTGAGTCATTGTGAGTGGGAACCCACACACCACAGACACACGACGTACTGAGTCATTGAGAGTGGGAACCCACACACCACAGACACACAACGTACTGAGTCACTGAGAGTGGGAACCCACACACCACAGACACACAACGTACTGAGTCATTGTGAGTGGGAACCCACACACCACAGACAACAACGTACTGAGTCATTTGAGTGGAACCCACAACCACAGACACACAACGTACTGAGTCATTGAGAGTGGGGACCACACCACAGACACACGACGTACTGAGTCATTGTGAGTGGGAACCCACACACCACAGACACACAACGTACTGAGTCATTGAGAGTGGGAACCCACACACCACACACACACAACGTACTGAGTCATTGTGAGTGGGAATCCACAGACCTCACACACAACGAAATGGGGGGGGGGGGCGGCAGTTGAGTTTAGAGTGAGTTTATCAAGACTGATTCATCGCAATCGGACAATTCCATATGTACTCTGATCCAAATCTGCTAGAAATTATCTGGAAGTCGCCATGAA
>JAPXFY010000014.1:2172247-2174747 GCA_030674185.1 Monoplex corrugatus | reverse complement strand
CATTCCAGTTTCATGGACTGCTATACTGGGAATACTAAATGAACTTGTATTATTGGTCCTCTCTTTGCAAAAGTTAATCAGATTTTCAGAGGGGACATATTGATCACAGTTAGAAATAGGACGGGTTAGTAGTTCTGATACTGACAGAAAATGATCATTGAATTTGTTTGCTGTGAAACTGAGAGGCGTGCCTGGGAGCTTTTTCCCACTTCCCTTAATAACTAAGTTCATTGCTCTCCATAGTGATGATACATCTTTATTGTTTTTTACCAGTCGATCAAAGAGAGACTTCTTGGCTTGACGGACCATTGATTTTACCTTATTACGCATCGTTTTGTATTCAATGAAGCGTTTTTCTTTCTTGAGTTTATCTCGTAATGACATCGCATTGATAATGTCTGTTGACAGCCATGGGGGCATTGTTGGATGCTTTACTCTTTTCCGTCGTAGTGGGGCATGTTTATTTAGGACAGTCGTGAACAAGTTGTACCAAATGTCTAGGGCTTCGTTAGGATTACTAGTACTAAACACACTACTGAACTCTACTCTACCAAGATCAGAGAGGAATGCATCCTCATCAAAGTGTTTGAATGATCTATATGTTATACATGTATGATTATTCTTTTTTATTTTTTGAACTTTGGCTGACCAGGTGCAGTTTACAGGTTGATGATCACTTATGCTTAAATCATCTACAGCTGCATTAATTATTGCCTCTGGTTTGTTTGTATAGATATGATCTAAGAGTGTTTCTGATGTTGCTGTGATTCTTGTTGGATCTTTGATTAATTGTTTTAGGCCAACCAGGGTGGTCGTTGACTGCCATGCGGGTTGTGGAGTGAGTAGGTCAAAATTAAAGTCACCTAACATTAGAATGTCTGTATGTCGTTGACACAATTTGTCCATCATCTTTAGAAAGTGGTCATGCCATTCGTATGTGCTCCTGGGATTTCTATATAAAATACCGATAAGTAAAGGTGGAGTTGTTGCAGAAGGCTTTAGCTCCACCCAGATACATTCAACTTCTTTGGTTTCTAAGTCATAACGTCTGTTGGTTATTTGTTGAATATCTCGGTGGATGTAAAGCGCAACTCCAGTTTCTCCATGGCATGAGGGATCTCGCCTGATTACAGAATAGTCTGGGATTGCTATAGCTTCATCTGTAATATGAGGTGCTAGTCGTGTCTCGGTCACACCGTACAAATGGTAATAATTTTGTTTGTGTAGGAACACGCACAGATCTGATACTTTGTTTTGGAGATGATAGACATTAACATGACCAACACGCAGATCCTGTTTTTTTCGAGTGAATGTGGTCATTGGTGATTTCAACACTGCGTCTGCACGCTGAAGTGAAATATATGAAGAGAGGGTAGAAAAAAAAATTGGTCTACCCCTAATACAAAGTGTGAACAATGATATTATACACTGATGAAAACAAAATGTAACAGTGCAGAGTCTGTTTTTTTTCTTGACAGTTCAGCCAAGACTGACTACAGGTATACACACTGTCAGTCCTCAGAGAAAAACAAAACAAAATCAGAACAAAAAGATAAGTAAGTAAACTAAAATAAAATAAAGGCTGCACTGAGGATATACTGAGCGTCTCTCGCAGTGCAATACTTGTCTCCACCTAACACTGGGCACAGGCAGACACAGCTGTAGAAAATTAGGTGGTATTAACACCACCCAAAACAAGTCAGTTTCAACCGTCGGTTGAACTGACCAAGTCAATCAAATAATTATGTCTGTAAGTCTCAGTGTCAATCTCATTCAAAGTTATAGCACAACACAGTATCAATGTAAATAAGTTGTTCCCAGGTAATATGCGACACCAACAAGGTGGAGATGGCAGCAGGTCACAACACAGCAGAAGCAAATAAATATTAAGAACGTGGAGAAGAGGTATAGAAAGATATTTAAAAGTAAGAAAGTAAACTAAGTAGCTAAATAGCTAAATAAATAAGTGAATAAATGAATAAACAAATAGGTAGAGAAATGAAAATAATAAAAGAAGATTAATTCATAAAAGGTTTTAACACCTGCACCAATGCACTGATGATAGATGCAGGATCTACACAATTCTGTTGGGAAGTTATTGCTGTAGCACTTGATCCCAGCATTTGTTGAACTGCAGGTGATTTGGGGTGTCTTGTAGTCATGCAGGGGAATTCAGCATGATACTGTGTGTTGTTCTGCTCCGCACTGACACCAGCGGGGACTGCAGGTGGGTGTTGTAGATGGCTGGAGCTGGGGACTGCAGGTGGGTGTTGTGAGTGGCTGGATATTGGAGATGGGTGCTGTAGACGGCTGGGGACTGCACATGGGTGTTGTAGATGGCTGTAAACTGGAGACAGGTGCTGTAGATTTTTGGAGTTTGGAGATGGATGTTGTAGGTGATTGTAGACTGGAGATTGGTGTTGTCGATGGTTGGAGACTGCAGGTGGGTATTGTAGATTGTTAGAGATTGGAGATGGGTGTTGGTAATGCAGGGGTTTGG
>JAPXFY010000014.1:2132247-2147247 GCA_030674185.1 Monoplex corrugatus | reverse complement strand
TGCTTGCTGAATGGGTAGCGCAAACTGTGTTGGGTTTGAGAAATTCTACATGGGAGATAACTCCGTGACTCTCAAGGGTTATGTTACTTAGTTGATGAGTTGATGTAAGTTTACCCAGAAAAACTGATAACTAAGTTGATGTAAGTTTACCCACAAAACTGATAACTAAGTTGATGTAATTTTACCACAAAACTGATAACTAAGTTGATGTAAGTTTACCACAAAACTAATAAGTTGATGCAATTTTACCACAAAACTAATAACTAAGTTGATGTAATTTTACCCACAAAACTAATAAGTTGATGTAATTTTACCACAAAACTAATAACTGAGTTGACAAAATTTTACCCACAAAACCAATATCTAAGTTGATACAATTTCACCCACAAAACTTATTACTATGTTGACGTAATTTTTTACCTACAAAACTACAGGTAGTTAGATTTAAACCTCGGCCAACCAAATAGACACTAACTGACCACCACCACCACCACCACCCCCCACACACACACACATACTGTCATACAACCCCACCAACACATCCATCCGTGTAATGGTCAGCGCGTGCAAACTGATTCCTTCCGTCCCCACCCCCCCCCACCCCCACCCCCATCCCACCTCACCCTGTCGCACGTGCTATCTCCACGTGGTGCGGGACACAGCCTCACGACAGATGTTTCCAACACCTGTGACGAGCAGCGGAATGACATGTTTCACGCTATCCCCCCAGTCCTTCCTTCCTATCCTCCTACCTGTCCCCGTCCCCCACTGTTTCACCCCCCCCCCGTCCTTTCTTCCTTTTCACCTACCTGTCCCCGTCCCCCCACTGTACCCCCCTCCCCCCACCCCCCACCCCCGTGGTCCGACCTCCCCTGCGACTTCTGCGACACAAGCTGTGTGTTTGTAATCCAGGGCAGATAAATCAGGAAAGCGATGACTGTACGGTTATGTTCCCTTGCCATGTTCTTGTCTATGGTGAGGGGTGGGGGTGGGGGGTTGTTTTGTTTTGTCTTTTGTTCTCTGTCTCCTGTGTCTTGTCATTTCTTTATGACGATGGGTTCTCTCTGTCTCTGTCTCTCTGTGTCTCTGTCTCTGTCTCTGTCTCTCTCTCTCTGTCTTGTTTCTCTCTCTCTTACCCTCTCTTTCTCTCTCTCTTTCTCTCTCTGTTGCTCTCTGTTGCTCTCTGTCTCTCTCTCTGTCTCTCTCTCTCTGTCTCCGTCTCTCTGTTTCTCTCTCTCTCACCCTCTCTCTCTCTCTCTCTCTCTCTCTCTCTCTCTCTGTTGCTCTCTGTCTCTCTCACTGTCTGTCTCTGTCTCTCTCTCTCTCACTCTGTCTCTGTGTGTGTGTGTGTGTCTCTCTCTCTCTCTCTCTCTCTCTGTCACTCTCTCGCACTTTTGCATTTTGTCTCTCTGTCTCTGTCTCTGTCTCTCTCTCTCTCTCCCTCTCTCTCTCTCTCTCGCCCTTTTCCTTTCTACTTCTCTCTCTCTCTCTCTCTCTCTCTCTCTCTCTTCTCTCCTTTTTTTCTCTTCTCTCTCTCTCTCTCTCTCTCCCTCTCTCTCTCTCTCTCGCTCTCTTCCTTTCTACTTCTCTCTCTCTCTCTCTCTCTCTTTTCTCTTCTCTCTCTCTTCTCTTCTTTCTCTCTCTCTCTCTCTCTCTCTCTCTCTCTCTGACTTAATTATGAATTGTTACATGAATTAGAAGAGTGTGCGACCTAAAGCAGTGTTAAACCAACTGCCGGGGGCGCGAGGAACACGGGTTCAGATCATGGATCAGACAGGATTTTTTTTTATCCCCTTTTTACTAGATCTTAGATACGTGTCTTATGAGCTAATTCCTCGGATGAGACGAAAAACCGAGGTCCTGTGTGCAGCACGCGCGTTAAAGATCCCGCAGCAGCAAAAAGACTTGTGCTTGGCAACAACGGCAACAAAACAGAATACATTTTTTTGTAGAAAAACAGCTCTCAAAGGGAAAGAGAATTACCACACACACACCACACACACACACACACACACACACACACACACACACACACACACACACAACGGGCGCGCGCGCACACATACACACACACAGAATTACACACAATGCACACACGCACACACACACACACACACACAGAGAATACACACACACACACACACACGCACACACACGCACACACACACACACACACACACACACACGCACACACACACACACATACACACACACATACACACACACACACACATACGCACACACACACACACACATACACATTAACACACACACACACATATAGAATTACACACATACACCACACACACACACACACACACACACACAGAGGATGGGTGGGAGGGGGGATAATACTGCATTATGGCAACCAGCACTCCCTGGGAAGAGCATCTAGGATTTCAGATTCAATTCAATTCATATTGCTTATAGCCCAGCCGACTACTAGAGCCATATCAGGGCTAACACCACGTCAAAGGATTTCAATTGGTAAATCCATTGTGACAACAACAACAACAACAACAACAATAATAACAACAACAACACCAACAATAACACAATAACAACAACAACAATAAAACAACAACAACAAGAAAAGACAGAAAAGAATAACATGAAAAGAAAAGAAATTAATGAATAAAATAGAAAAAGAAAGAAATATAAATACAGGTTATCGCCCTTATGTTTTGTGGGTTGTTGTTTTTGTTGTTTTTTGTTTTGTTTTGTTTTGTTTTTGTGGGTTTGTTGTTGTTGTTGTTTTCTTCGAAATATCCAAACAATTTTAACAACGGCAATTACAGAAAATGACCGAAAATTAGGGTACTGTGTTTTTGATCTTCTTTAATACGGCCATCGGGCCGTATGAAGACCTCCTGACTTCAGTGATAAGACGCAAACTGAGGTGGTACGGGCACGTCACACGATCATCTGGACTGGCCAAGACCGTCTTGCAGGGAACAGTTCAGGGAGGGAGACGAAGAGGCAGACAGAGAAAAAGATGGGAAGACAATATCAGGGAGTGGACTGGCCTTGAATGGAATATCATTCTTCGGAAAGCTGAGGACCGTGAGGAGTGGAGAAAGTTGGTTGCAAAATCTTCAGTGGTGCCCCAACGGTCAATCAGACTACGGGACTGATGATGATGATGATGATGAATCTATGTTATTAGTGGTTCCCCAAAGTTATTTTATATTTGATGTCTTGTCATGTCTGTTGTTACTTGATTTAAAGTTTAACAATGTTCTGTATTTGTAAAGTGCCGCCTAACAGATGCCCTTGACAGTGACCATTTACTCTCATCATCATCATCAGGTGCCTTGCCGCATGGCGTTGGCGATCATGGACTTCCATCTGTCTCTATCTCTTGTTGCCCCAAGCATCTCCTCCACCCTCCTCGTCTTCAGCACTCAGCAAGTCCGTCTAGCATTTTCTCCCTGGGTCTACCCGGTGCTCTCTTTCCCTCCAGCTTTCCCGTTGTGACCAGGTGCTCCAAATCCCCTTCCTCATAAAATGGCCTATAATTGTTGCCTGTCTTTTCCTAATCTTCCTTATGAATGATCTACTTGTGTCTGCCTCACCGTTTACTCTACATGAGTGAAACTGTTATCGTTATCATCTTTACTTTGGAAAAAAAAATAGATTATTCATTTCTAAATTCTCTCTCTCTCTCTCTCTCTGTCTCTCTCTCTCTCTTTCTCTGTGTCTCTCTCTGTCTCTCTCTCTCTCTGTGTCACTGTCTGTCTCTCTGTCTCTCTCTGTCTCTGTATGTCTCTCTGTCTCTGTCTCTGTCATTGTCTCTCTCTGTCTCTCTCTGTCTCTCTCTCTCTCTCTCTGTCTCTCTGTCTCTCTGTCTCTCTGTCTCTGTCTGTCTCTCTGTCTCTGTCTCTCTGTCTCTCTGTCTCCCTGTCTTTCTCTGTCTCTTTGTCTCTGTTTCTGTCTATGTCTCTCTCTATTTCTGTCTCTCTCTCTGTCTCTTTGTCTCTGTCTGTCTGTCTCTCTCTCTCACTGTCTGTCTGTCTCTCTCTCTCTGTCTGTCTGTCTCTCTCTCTGTCTGTCTCTCTCTCTCTCTGTCTGTCTCTCTCTATCTGTCTGTCTCTCTCTCTGTCTGTCTCTCTCTCTCTGTCTGTCTGTCGCTCTCATTATATATATATATATGTCTGTCTGTCTGTCTCTCTCTCTCTCTCTCTGTCTCTCTCTCTGTCTGTCTCTCTCTCTGTCTGTCTCTCTCTCTCTGTCTGTCTCTGTCTCTGTCTCTGTCTGTCTCTCTTTCTCTCTCTGTCTCTCTCTGTCTCTCTCTCTCTCTCTCTCTCTCTCTCTCTCTCGGTTATGTAAACAGGCATATGAAATGATGGTTACTCAAATGGAAATAGGAAAACAGAACTGGGCCTATCAGGTAAAAAAGGCTTTATCAGAACTTGGGTTTGGAATCGTGTGGTTGTCCCAGGGAGTAGGAAATGAGTGTCAGTTTATTAATGAATTTAAAGACAGGCTTATTTGTTCGTTTAAACAAAATTGGCACTCAGATATGGAAAACAAAGAAAAATATAGTTGGTTCTTCTCATTTAAAGATGTTTTTCAAACCGAAAAATATCTCAGTGTTGTTACGGATAAATGGCAAAGAACTAATTACGCAAGATTTAGATTAAGAACACTTGGTTTCAATGCAAATAAAAATTGGTTTCAACCTGGGACGTCCACAGTATATCCTTGCCCCTTATGTGGAAACAATGTCGATAATGAAAAACACTTTTTATTCCAATGCCAAATTTTTGACACAATACGTGGAAAATGCAAAGTTTTTGAATCCGACATGGCCAAAAGACAAGATGTTGTATCTATTTTGTCATCTGATGACGAAGTCATAATCAAATCAGTGGCACTATACATTGCGGAAGCACAAAAAATAAGACATAAACACTTACAAGCCCGACAATAGTGCTAGACAATATCATACTGGGATTAATTTAATCTCTTTTGACTGATGTGGGCTATATCACGTTAACTCCAAAAGAAGCCGCTTTATTATAGACTCTGTTTTGTAAAGAGCTGTTTTCATTTGCTTTATTTTGCTTTGTTTGCCGATAATTTAAGAGTAGCTAATAATATGAAAATAATGGTATATTTGTAGAATATGTTAGAAGTGGATATTGAAAGGGTATATAGACACTTAAGGGTCTACTATACATGTTAACAAAAACAAAAAAAACAAACAAACCAAAAAACAAATAAATAAAAGGCATAGTGATGTCCCTTGTTAACAGAGTATTTTGGGGCAGTTATGTGAAGATTATATTATTATCACTAAATGTAAGGTTTGGGTGGTCTAGCCCAGATGTTTCATCATATTACAGTTTTGATGTGTGTGTGTGTGCGCACGAGCGTGCGCCCGCGTGTGAGCGTATATGGATGCGTGTGAGTGGGTGTGGGTGTGTGAAAAAGATTTTGGTTTGTCTAAACCTAGACAAATTATTGGCCTGAATGTGGGAACACTGTTCTGATATTTTTTGTTGTTGTTTTCTTTGCATTATGTAGTAGTGGTAAAATGGATGATTGTTCATTATATATGATTTGAATATGTTCGACTGTTCAAGGAATGGATGTTCGATATTTTTTTTGATTATGTGTGAAGAATTTGCGCACATACAAAGAGTGGATTATGTGTCGCACTACTGGAAAATTGTTATCCCCCTTGTCAAAAGACCTTTTCGGGTAATGACAATAAACAGTTTCAGTTTCAGTTTCTCTCTCTCTCTCTCTGTCGGACATAGGGGAGGGGTTAAGAGCATAGTGTATGTATAGTGTATGTGTGGTGGGAGAAGGGGAGGGGAGTGACGGAATAAAACATGATGGGTGATTTTTTTGTGGTGGACGTGATTATGTTTTGGACAAGGACTTGGACAGGTCAGTGCTGGCGTTCCCTGTCAGCTGTTGATGAGTGTTTGCTGCGTATGCCGTAAGGTTACAGGGGTGGTCGTGCCACTCAGTACATGCCTGAATGAGACAGAGACAGAGACAGAGACAAAGAGACAGAGACAAAGAGAGACAGAGACAGACGGAAACAGAGAACAGAGACAGAAAGAAATAGACAGAGAGAAATAGAGAGACAGACAGAGAGATATAGACAGAGGCAGACAGAGGCAGAGAGAAATAGACAGAGAGAAATAGAGAGGCAGACAGAGAGATATAGACAGAGGCAGACAGAGGCAGAGAGAAATAGAGAGACAGACAGAGAGATATAGACAGAGGCAGACAGAGGCAGAGAGAAATAGAGGTAGAGGTAGAGAGACAGAGAGAAACAGAGACAGAGAGAAACTGAAACAGAGAAAAATAGAGAGAGACAGAGACAGAGAAAACTACATATATATATATATATATATATATATATATATATATATATATATATATGTATATATATATGTATATATATATACATATAGATAGATAGATAGATAGATAGATAGATAGACAGATAGATAGAGAGATAGAGAGATAGATGATAGATAGATAGATAGAGGGAGAGAGATAGATAGATAAATAGGTAGATAGATAGATAGACAGATAGATAGATAGATAGATAGATAGATAGATAGATAGAGACAGACAGACAGATAGACAGACAGACAGAGAGACAGACAGAGAGAGAGAGAGACAGAGAGAGACAGAGAGAGAGACAGAGAGAGAGACAGAGAGAGAGAGTTTCAGAGACAGAGACAGAGAGACAGAGAGAGACAGAGATAGAGAGACAGGGAGAGACAGAAAGAGACAGTGAGACGAACAGAGGGAAACAAAGACAGAGATTATGAAGGAAGGAATCTTTTATTTAATGTCTGTTCACAATAGTAAATTTAGATTTAAACAAAAAAGTAGATTTTTAGACAGAGAAAACTAAACAGACAAAGACGATAAACCGTGATTGCACGTTGATATTGCACACACTGTGCAGGCAGTATGTTGGTGCACAGTCTGCACACTCAGTCTTTAGTGGGGCGTGCATGCTGGGCTTCAGAGCCAGACGAAGACCACGGCGACGCTGGATAAAATGATGTGGCAGACACATTTCACACTCACACACATGACTGTATGCTACGCCAGGCTTCCTTCCAGTGCAGCTGCAGGTCGACAGCTTCATCTCGTCACGAAACCTCTCAGCACAAGCAGACACAGGAAGTGAAAATGAAACAAGATGAATCATATCACAACACAAAAGACAAACGCATTCCTTTACCGTGACAAAACCGTGTACATGTACTTTAGTTTAATGGCGACCCCCTGAGAAGCGTGGCAACATAAAAAGAACACTAACATGGCGACACGGCGTGTGTGCAGATGAACAGCCCTCGCTCATAACAGCATGATGAAGTTTATTGTCAGACCTGTGTGTACTGTCCGGTAATATGGAGACAGTTTGCATAAAACGCTTGCATGGACATGGACAGAGTTCGGAGATTGTTCAAGAAGCTTTCATTGTATTCGGACAGTTCCATATATGCTGCACCCAAATCTGCCAGCCGATAATGTTATACGTTTGTGAGGCGTGGACAGTCAACAAGCAAAGCCAGAACAAGGTTGAGGCGGCTGAGATGTGGTTTCTAGGAAGAATGTTGAGAGTTCCATGGACAGCAAAGAAAACAAACGAGACAGTCTTTGAGTTCCATGGACAGCAAAGAAAACAAACGAGACAGTCTTGATGGAGGCAGACACAAGAAGATCATTCATAAGGAAGATTAGGAAAAGACAGGCAACATTTATAGGCCATTTTATGAGGAAAGGGGAATTGGAGCACCTGGTCACAACAGGAAAGCTGGAGGGAAAGACAGCACCAGGTAGACCCAGGGAGAAGATATTGGACGGACTTGCAGAATGGCTGAAGACAGAGAGGGTGGAAGAGATGCTTGAGGAAACAAGAGATAGAAACAGATGGAAGGCCATGATCGCCAACGCCATGTGGCAAGGCACTTGATGATGATGATGATGATGATGATGATGATGATGATGATGATGATGGTGGTGGTGGTGGTGGTGGTGGTGGTGATGATTGTGATGATGATGATGATGATGATGGTGGTGGTGGTGGTGGTGGTGGTGGTGGTGATGATGATGATGATGATGATGATGATGGTGGTGGTGGTGGTGGTGGTGGTGGTGGTGGTGGTGTGTGGTGGTGATGATAATGATGATGATGATGATTGATGATGATGATTGATGATGATGATTGATGATGATGATGATAATGATGAAATATGCCAGCAGTTATCTGGCAGAGTGCCAGAGCCTGCACAAAACTGTATACGCTGACAGGGTCTTGAAATGTGGAGGCTGTGGGGGGAGAGACACGTGAAACGCAAGTTGATATCATCACAATGATGCAAACATTAAGGTGGGTAGCCAACAGGCCAGATTTTAAACTTCCTGAGATTAACTAAAGATTTCAGATCTTGAGTCTACAGCTCTACCAAAAGAACTAGTCAGCCTGTCCTTAAAAATATGTACATATGTGTAATACATACATACATACATATTTGTATATGTATTTGAATATATATTCATACATACATACATATGCACATGTATATATTATACGCGGAAGAGAGAGAGAGAAAGACAGAGACAGAGACAGAGACAGAGAGATTATATATTTGAATATACATACATACATACATACATACATACATACATACATATATACGTAAGTACATACATACATACATACACACATACATACATACATACATACATACATACATAAATACATACACACATACATACATACACACATATATGCATACATACATACTACATACATACATACATACACACATACACACATACATACATACATACATACATGCATACATACATGCATACATGCATACATACATACATACATGCATACATGCATACATACATACATACATACATACATATTTGCTTATGTATTTGAATATATATTCATACATAATACATACATATACACATGCATATATTATACGGGGAAGAGAGAGAAAGATAGAGAGAGAGAGAGAGAATATTTGAATAGATTCATACACACATACATATACACATGTATATATTATATGGGGGGAGAGAGAGAGAGAAGAAGAAGAAGAAGAGATGAAGAAGAAGAAGAAGAAGAAGAAGAAGAAGAAGAAGAAGAAGAAGAAGAAGAAGAAGAAGAAGAAGAAGAAGAAGAAGAAGAAGAGAAGAAGAAGAAGAAGAAGAAGAAGAAGAAGAAGAAGAAGAAGAAGAAGAAGAAGAAGAAGAAGAAGAAGAAGAAGAAGAAGAAGAAAAGAAAAGAAAACAAAAAGAAGAAGAAGAAAAATAAAAATAAAAAAAGAAGAAGAAGAAAAAAAAGAAGAAGAAAAAGAAAGAAGAAAAAAAAGAAAAAAGAAGAAGAAAAAAAGAAGAAGAAAAAGAAGAAGAAGAAGAAAGAAAAAAAGAAGAAGAAGAAGAAGAAGAGAAAGATGATAAATCACAAGAAGAAGGCACCCAGTACGAAGCCTCATAACTAACTGTACAGTACATGATCAGTCACCCCCTACGAAGACTAAACATCCATCATACACCTCCTCCCTTTAACCCCACCCCAACCCCCACCCTGCCTCTCTCACCCACCAACGGTTTGCATAACTTAACCCTTCACTGTCATGTCTACCACAGGGCGGGCGTTGTCACGACGTGGTCACTACACTAGTACCTGGTGACACCTCCGGTAAATCAACCGATTACCATTACCTATTACTGTTATATGCAACATTGATTTATTGGAGCCAGACGGGCGCGGTGGCTTGGTGGGTCAGCGTCAGACTGCCAGTCGGAGGGTCCTGGGTTAGATCCGCTTAGACACCTGCCTGCACTGGTGGATAAAGGATGGCGATTGATCCCCATCTCCCCGGCGGGCCCCAGTAGCTCAGTTGGTTTGAGCGTCGGATTCACATGCTAATGGTTGTGGGTTTGAATCCCGGGGTGCGCTATATTAAAACTGGCCATCTCACTGCCCCATCTTAACATCATTGTTGTTCTGGTGGTGTCAGTATAGGATTAGATAAGTCCCCCTATTAAAACTGGCCTTCTCACTGTCCCAAATCTTTAACATCATTGTTTTCTGGTGGTGCAGTATAGGATTAGATAAGTCCCCCTATTAAAACTGGCCTTCTCACTGTCCCAATCTTTAACATCATTGTTGTTCTGGTGGTGTCAGTATAGGATTAGATAAGTCCCCCTATTAAAACTGGCCTTCTCACTGTCCCAACTTAACATCATTGCTATTCTGGTGGTGCCAGTGTAGGATTAGATAAGTCCCCCTTCCCCCACGTCCCTGGGATGGTTATCCTCGTCGGCCATATCACCTGAGGTGGGTGTCCACGTAAAAACTGAACGAAATAAAAAAAAAACATGCCCCAGGTCCACACGTGCACAGACCTGCCAGTGCTAAACCCCCTGTGTGTGTGTATGTATGCAGAATATCCACATTTGCACGTTAAAGATCCTGTAAGTCATGTCAGTGGCTGGCTCATGGAAACATGAAAACCACTCAGCATTGCACGCCCGATGAAGACGGGGTATGCAGACTGTGCAGTGATATACGCCTGCACACTGTAGGCAAAAGAATGGACAGAGACTCGTACGAAAAAAAAATCGGATCGCTGAAAAACGTTTGTGTGTTTTTTGTTGTTGTTGTTTTTTTAATTGAAGCCATCTGGACGGATTTATGGGTCGATCTTACCAGATCACCGGTTGGAAAACAACAGATTTCACCCAAATATGGAAAACGTTACAGTTACGTCAGACCTGGATATTGTTTGTGTAAATGAAGGGGAGATAATCAGCTCTCGCGGAACGAGAAATAGCGTGATTTCGATAGAGGTCGCTACGTAACATCTTAGTTTCGCTTTCATTTTCTGTAGAGGGTTATTACTTCGTACAGAGACAGGCCTAACTAATGATTAACGATAAGTAATCTTGAGGCATGATATGTCGAATATATGCATTGTAAGGGGGGGGGGGGAAGGGGGGGGGGGGGGAAGGGGGACTTTAATCTTTACAAAATAGCGAACGGTTTTAGTTTGCCCGTAACTGTGAATAACAATGCATTATTGCTGTAAACCAGTCGTCGAGGTGCAGTTTTTAGCGCGACGGACTACTGACTGAAAGGTTGTGGGTTCGAATCCCTACCAGTCCCTTCATAACTTTTGTGGGATTTTTCGGCCTCAATCCGGCTCCTGCTCAAAGCTGAGCATACTATAGGCTCATTGGGAAGACTGGGACAACACAGGCGAGTGTCGTCCACTTCACGGATGTGTCATTAAGGTGTTGCTCAAATCCCTTGACAACACCGCAGGTATCAAGAATTCTCGGGCCTGGTTGATGCCAGGATGTATTATGATAGTAAGCGTACAGTACAGTACTGTCACGCAGTATCAATCCTTGATGGAATTCCATAGCATCATGACCATCATCATCATCTCATCATCATCATCATCATCTCATCGTAAAATTCTTCGTGTTTTTGTGGCTATGAAGATGGTGTAGAGAATGGCACAGAACAAAAAGTGAGCATAAATGACACTAATTGTGATGATCCTAGGAAAACATCGTTCCTGTACAGCGTTATTTTTCAAACTCATTTTGATTTTTTGCGCAGTATATATTTTACGAGACGGAGTGTAATACAGAAAGCACCAAGAAACACTACATACTTACACTCACCAAAATACACACATTAATCCAAAAGAAGTTTACATTAACAATGATGTTTGAAGTCTGTAAGTACAGAATGGCCACTTTCAGAGAGCAGCTTGACCAAACCAAAAAATCCTGAAAAGTACTAAAAGAAACATGTGTAAACCTCAAGAGACTGATTAAAAGTTATAATCAGATTACAATACGAATCTATCTTGCAGTTGTCTTGTATTCAATCGACTTTCCTTTGTCGCTTTATTTTTAGCGATCAAACTGTAGACCTACAATTGTAGGCACTGAAGACAACAATGTAAACATTCAAATGGTCCTCTGTATTTCAAGACCTTTCAAGCACATAGGGTTTGGCGACAGACTTAGGTTGTTTTGCCAGATAATTGCCGGCAGATTTGGGAAGAGCGCATATGGAATCGTACGAGTGCGATGAATCCTTTTTTGTTTTGTTTTGTTTGTTTGTTTTGTTTGTTTGTTTGTTTGTTTGTGTTGTTTGTTTGTTTGTTTGTTTGTTTGTTTTTTTTAAGGGTAATCGCACTCAGGGAGGCTACCTATGTGCTCACTTTTTTCTTCTTCTTCCGTCCCATTTTCTACGATACGTTAATGGCCGCAGAAGCTGGCACAGTCTTTACAATGTGATGATGATGATGGTGTCGATGAGGATGATAATCATCATGCTATGGAGTTCATGGAGTTCCATCTAGGACTGAGACTGCGTGACAGGGTTGTACTCTTCACTTACTATCATAATATATCCTGGCGTCAACCAGGCCTTAGAGATACGGACACCTGCGGTGCTGGTCAGAAGATTTGAGCAACACCCTCAATGACGCATCCGTGAAGTGGATGACACTCGACTGTGTGGTCCCAGTCTTCCCAATGAGCCCATAGCACGCCCAACTCTGGGTAGGAGCCGGTTAGAGCCGAAAAATCGCATAATGATTTTTGAAGGGACTGACGGGGATTCGAACCCACAACCTTAAAGTCCGTAGTCGGTTATGCTAACTACTACACCACGGCGACTGGTGCGATAAATCCTTCTTGAACAAACTGCAAACTCGTGTATCCTTGTAACGCCGAAAGCTCGCCAGGTAAGCAATAGCAACGTCTTGAAGATAAAGTAGGTCTTCATTTATCGTTCAGCCCGCGCTCCGCCTCCCACAGGTAGCAGGCCTTGATGCACTCATTGACAAATGGAGATGACCAGCCACACGTCACTGTCATGCCGCCAGGTGTCAAGTGGTCAAAGTGAGGTGTCCGTCCTGACATAGACACTGATCTTACCAGTCATAGCTAAGGTCTTCAGTGACAGGCCAGCGTGTCTCGTGTCGTCCACCGTCATCTTTGTTCGGACATGTAAAGAAGGGTTGGCTTTTTGGTGCTGTAGTTGTTGTTGTTGGTGGTGTTTCTTTTTATCCTCTCTCTCTGTCTCTGTCTCTGTCTTTTCTGTCTCTCTCTCTCTCTCTCTCTCTCTCTCTCTCTCTCTTCTCTCTCTCCTTGTCTGTCTGACTCTCTCTCTCTGTCTCTATCTCTCTGTCTCTTTCTCTGTCTCTCTCTGTCGCTCTGTCTCTCTCTCTCTTGTCTGTCTCTTGTCTCTCTGTCTCTTTCTCTTTTGTCTCTCTCTCTGTCGTCTCTTGTCTCTCTGTCTCTGTCTCTCTCTCTTCTGTCTTCTGTCTCTCTCTCTTCTCTCTCTGTCTCTCTGTTCTCTGTCTCTCTCTCTCTCTCTGTCTCTCTGTCTCTCTGTTTTGTCTCTCTCTCTCTCTCTGTCTGTCTTCTGTCTCTTCTCTCTCTCTCTTGTCGCTCTGTCTCTGTCTCTCTCTGTCTCTCTCTCTCTTCTCTGTCTGCCTCTGTCTCTCTGTCTCTCTGTCTCTCTGTCTCTCTCTCTCTGTCTGTCTGTCTCTTCTCTCTCTCTGTCTTCTGTCTCTCTCTCTCTCTGTCTGTCTGTCTCTCTCTCTTCTTCTCTCTCTCTCTCTTCTCTCTCTCTCTGTCTCTCTCTCTCTCTCTCTCTCTCTCTCTCTCTCCTCTGTATGGAATGCTTGCAGTTCCCCCCTTTTGATCAAATCAAAGATATAGTAATTCAGCGAGTTTGTCTTACAAGATGTAATGTACGCTATGGTAACCAATGTAAGTATAATAAAAGATTTCCCCGTAACTCTCACGTCGTAGATGAATAGAATTGTAGAGATCAGTTGTCATCGGGTCAGCATTATGAGGGCGGTACCCACCTCATCTCCTTGCTGCTTCACTTTCCATATTTCTCAAAGAAAGTCAAGGAACACATTCACAGTTGGACAGACTTGAGGACTCACGCACACACTGTTCCCTGGGCGTGATTCGCACCATGTGCAAAATCGCGCAGGCAGATGGACGACAAATTCTATACCTCTGTGCCAACCAGGCCATCTAGTCAAAGATCTAACACCTAATCCTCGAGGGTTGGCTTTGGCTGACTCTTGTAATAGAGCCTTCGATTCCAGATCTGATGTCTCGAGTTCAATCCCAGCCCGCAGCATCAAAAACTGGTTGTTGGCTTAATGCCCGAATTGTTCTGGTGCTATCAGCTTTGTGTGCTGCCCGTCTTAATGCCCGAATCGTTCTGGTGCTATCAGCTTTGTGTGCTGCCCGTCTTAATGCCCGAATTGTTCTGGTGCTATCAGCTTTGTGTGCTGCCCGTCTTAATGCCCGAATTGTTCTGGTGCTATCAGCTTTGTGTGCTGACCGTCTTAATGCCCACATTGTTCTGGTGCTATCAGCTTTGTGTGCTGCCCGTCTTAATGCCCGAATTGTTCTGGTGCTATCAGCTTTGTGTGCTGCCCGTCTTAATGCCCGAATTGTTCTGGTGCTATCAGCTTTGTGTGCTGCCCGTCTTATTGCCCAATTGTTCTGGTGCTATCGCTTTGTGTGCTGCCCGTCTTAATGCCCGAATTGTTCTGGTGCTATCAGCTTTGTGTGCTGCCCGTCTTATTGCCCACATTGTTCTGGTGCTATCAGCTTTGTGTGCTGCCCGTCTTAATGCCCGAATTGTTCTGGTGCTATCAGCTTTGTGTGCTGCCCGTCTTAATGCCCGAATCGTTCTGGTGCTATCAGCTTTGTGTGCTGCCCGTCTTAATGCCCGATTTGTTCTGGTGCTATCAGCTTTGTGTGCTGCCCGCTTAATGCCCAAATTGTTCTGGTGCTATCAGCTTTGTGTGCTGCCCGTCTTAATGCCCGAATTGTTCTGGTGCTATCAGCTTTGTGTGCTGCCCGTCTTAATGCCCGAATTGTTCTGGTGCTATCAGCTTTGTGTGCTGCCCGTCTTAATGCCCACATTGT
>JAPXFY010000014.1:2094747-2107247 GCA_030674185.1 Monoplex corrugatus | reverse complement strand
AGACAGAGACAGACAAACAGACAAAGACAAAGAGAAACAGACAGACAGAAGAGAGAGAGAGAGAAGAAATAACCAGAGAAAAAAATAGAATGAAAAGGAAGAAACGAAGAGAAGAAAAAAGAAAAAAAATGAAATATTGTTTTGTTTCCGTCTCCTCCTCTCTCTCTTTCTTTCTTTCTTCATTCATTCATCACTCATACATTCATTCATTGCTTCTTCTGTCTTTTTTGTTTTGTTTTCTTTGTTTTGTTTCCTTTCTTCTGCTGCCTCTCTTGTTCTTCTCCTTTGTCTCTGTCCTTTGTCTCTGTCTCTCTTGTCTCTGCCTCTCTTGTCTCTGTCTCTCTGCCTCTCTCCTCTTTGTCTCTGCCTCTCTTTGTTCTGTCTCTCTTTGTCTCTGCCTCTCTTTGTCTCTGCCTCTCTTTGTCTCTGTCTCTCTGCCTCTCTTTGTCTCTGCCTCTCTTTGTCTCTTTTCTTGTCTCTCTTTGTCTCTGCTCTTCCTCTTCCTCCTCTTCTCTGTCTCCTTCTCTTTCTCCTCTTTCTCTCCTCTTCTCTCCTCTCTGTTCTCTTCTCTGTCTTCTTCCTCTCTGTCTCTCTTCCTTCTTCTCTCCTCTCTCTTCTCGCCTCTCTCTTTCCTCTCCTCTCTTGTCTCTCTCTCTTGTCCTCTTCTTCTCTCTGCTGTCCTCTCTTCTCTCTTCCTTCCTCTCTGCCTCTTCTCTTCTCTCTCTTCTCTCTCTTCTCTCTCTCTCTGTCTCTCTCCTCTCTGTCCTCTCCCCTTCTCTCTCTGTCTTCTGCTCTCTCTCTTCTCTTCTCCTCTCTCGTCCTCTCTCTCTCCTTCTCTCTCTCTGTTTTCTGCTCTCTCTTCTCTCCCTCTCTGTCTCCTCTTCTCCTCTGCTCTCTCTTGTCTCTCCCTTCTCTGCTCTTCTCTCCTCTCTTCTCTGTCTCTGCTCTCCTCTTCCTTCTCTCTTCTCTCTCTTCTCTTCTCTCTCTTCTCTCGTCTCTGTTCTCTCTTCTTCCTCCTCTCTCCTCTCTGCTCTCTCTTCCTTCTCTTCTTCTTGCTCTTCTCCTTCTCTCTCTTCTCTCTCTCTCTCTGCTCTCTTCTCCTCTCCTGCTCTGTCTCTTCTCCTCTCTTCTTCCTCTCTCTCCTCTTCTTCTCTCTCTCTCTCCTCTCTCCTTCCCCTCTCTTTCTCCTCTCTCTCTCTCTCCTTCTCTCTCTTGTCTCTCTCCTCTCTTGTCTTCTTCTTCTCTTCTCTCTCTCTCTTCTCTTCTCTCTTCTCTCTCTTCCTCTGTCTCTGTCTCTGCCTCTCTCTGCTCCTCTCTCTCTCTGTCTCTTCTCTGTCCTCTTCTGTCTCTGCCCCTCTTCTGTCTCTCTGCTCTCTTCCTCTCTGCTTCTCTCTGCTGTCCTCTCCTCTCTCTTCTCTGCCCTCTCTTTCTCGTCTTTGTCTCTCTCTTCTCTCTCTCTCTTCTTTCTCTCTGTCTCTCTCTCTCCTTCTTCTCTCTCTCTCTCTCTCTTCTCCTCCTCTCTCTCTCTCTCTCTCCTCCCCTCTCTCTCTTCTGTCTTCTGCTCTTCTCTCTCTCTCTCTTCTTCTCTCTCTTCTGTCTCTCTCCTCTCCTTCTCTCTTCTCTCTCCTGTCTCTCTCTCTCGCTCTCCTCCTCTCTTCTCTCTCTGTCTCTCTTCCTCTCCTCTCTCCTCTCTCTCCTCTTCTCCTCTCTGTCTCCTCTCTTCCTCTTGTCTCTCTCTCTTCTTTCTTCCTCCCCCCCCTCCTCTCTCTCTCTCTCTCTTCTGTTCTCCCTTCTCTCCTCTCTCTCTCTCTTCTCTTCTCTTCTCTTCTCCTTCTCCCTTCTCTTCTCTCTCTGCCCCTGTCCCTCTCTCTCTCTTCTTCTTCTTCTCTCTTTCTCTCCTCTCCTCTCTCTCTCTCTCTCCTCTCTTGCTTCTGCTCGTCTCTGCCTCCTCCTTCCCTTCTCTCTTGTCTTCTCTTCTCTCTCTCTCTCTCTTCCCCTCTGCTCTCTTCTCGCTCTCTCTTTCTCTCTCTTCTCCTGTCCTTCTCTCTCTCTCTCTCTCTGCTCTCTTCTGCCTCTGTCTCTCTCTCTCTTCTCTCTCCTGTCCTGCTCTCTCTCTGCCTCCTCTTCTCCTGCTCTCTCTCTCTCCTCGTCTCTTCTCCTCTCTTCTCTTCTCTGCTCTCTTCTCTTCTCTGCTCTCGCTCTCTCCTCTGTCTCTCTCCTCGTCCTCTCTCCCTCTCTGCTCCCTCCTCTCCGCCTCTCCTCTCCTCCTGTCTCTTCTCTCTCTCCTTCTCTGTCCTCTCTCTCTCTTCTCTCTCTGTCTCTCTCTTCTCTCTCTCTCTCTCTTCTTCCTCTTTCTCTTCCTCTCTTCTCTCTCTTCTCTCTCTCTTTGTCTCTGCCTATCTTTGTCTCTGTCTCTCTTTGTCTCTGTCTCTCTTTGTCTCTGTCTCTCTTTGTCTCTGTCTCTCTGCCTCTCTGCCTCTCTTTGTCTCTGTCTCTCTTTGTCTCTGTCTCTCTTTGTCTATGTCTCTCTTTGTCTCTGTCTCTCTGCCTCTCTTTGTCTTTGCCTCTCTGTCTCTGCCTCTCTTTGTCTCTGCCTCTCTTTGTCTCTGCCTCTCTGCCTCTCTTTGTCTCTGCCTCTCTTTGTCTCTGCCTCTCTTTGTCTCTGCCTCTCTTTGTCTCTGCCTCTCTTTGTCTCTGCCTCTCTGTCTCTCTTTGTCTCTGCCTCTCTGCCTCTCTGCCTCTCTTTGTCTCTGCCTCTCTTTGTCTCTGCCTCTCTTTGTCTCTGCCTCTCTTTGTCTCTGCCTCTCTTTGTCTCTGCCTCTCTTTGTCTCTGCCTCTCTTTGTCTCTGCCTCTCTGCCTCTCTTTGTCTCTGTCTCTCTTTGTCTCTGCCTCTCTTTGTCTCTGCCTCTCTTTGTTTCTGTCTCTCTTTGTCTCTGTCTCTCTGCCTCTCTGCCTCTCTTTGTCTCTGCCTCTCTTTGTCTCTGCCTCTCTTTGTCTCTGTCTCTCTTTGTCTCTGTCTCTCTTTGTCTCTGTCTCTCTTTATCTCTGCCTCTCTTTGTCTCTGTCTCTCTTTGTCTCTGCCTCTCTGCCTCTCTTTGTCTCTGCCTCTCTTTGTCTCTGTCTCTCTTTGTCTCTGCCTCTTCTGCCTCTCTTTGTCTCTGTCTCTCTTTGTCTCTGTCTCTCTTTGTCTCTGTCTCTCTTTGTCTCTGCCTCTCTTTGTCTCTGTCTCTCTTTGTCTCTGCCTCTCTTTGTCTCTGCCTCTCTTTGTCTCTGCCTCTCTTTGTCTCTGTCTCTCTTTGTCTCTGTCTCTCTTTGTCTCTGCCTCTCTTTGTCTCTGTCTCTCTTTGTCTCTGTCTCTCTTTGTCTCTGCCTCTCTTTGTCTCTGTCTCTCTTTGTCTCTGCCTCTCTTTGTCTCTGCCTCTCTTTGTCTCTGTCTCTCTTTGTCTCTGTCTCTCTTTGTCTCTGTCTCTCTTTGTCTCTGTCTCTCTTTGTCTCTGTCTCTCTTTGTCTCTGTCTCTCTTTGTCTCTGCCTCTCTTTGTCTCTGCCTCTCTTTGTCTCTGTCTCTCTTTGTCTCTGTCTCTCTTTGTCTCTGTCTCTCTTTGTCTCTGTCTCTCTTTGTCTCTGTCTCTCTTTGTCTCTGTCTCTCTTTATCTCTGCCTCTCTTTGTCTCTGTCTCTCTTTGTCTCTGTCTCTCTTTGTCTCTGTCTCTCTGCCTCTCTTTGTCTCTGCCTCTCTTTGTCTCTGCCTCTCTTTGTCTCTGCCTCTCTTTGTCTCTGCCTCTCTTTGTCTCTGCCTCTCTTTGTCTCTGCCTCTCTTTGTCTCTGTCTCTCTTTTTCTCTGTCTCTCTTTGTCTATGTCTCTCTTTGTCTCTGTCTCTCTTTGTCTCTGTCTCTCTTTGTCTCTGTCTCTCTTTGTCTCTGCCTCTCTTTGTCTCTGCCTCTCTTTGTCTCTGTCTCTCTTTGTCTCTGTCTCTCTTTGTCTCTGTTTCACTGTCTCTCTTCCTTAATTATTCCTCTCCTTGTCGTCGTTTTAATGCTTGCTTTTCCATCTTCTTTTTCCTTTTGTGTCGTATTTTTTTTTAATCTTGATCTTTTTTTTTTTTAATTCTTTATGAAATTCCTGTAATTTTGATCGCTGTAATTCCCCTTTATGTTTGTATGTGTATGTGTGTGTGTACAATAGCAGGAACTTGCTGTAAGACAGGATCTGTAGTCTAGTACTTTATGCTATTATTCTTGAGTAATAAAGTTTTTTAAAGTTTCATATTTCAACACTCTCTCTCTCTCTCTCTCTCTCACTCTCTCTCTCTCACTCACTCACTCACTCACTCTCTCGTGTAACTCTTGTTTATTCTCTCTCTCTCTCTCTCTCTCTCTCTCTCTCTCTCTCTCTCTATCCATCTATCTATCTATCTATCTATCTATCTCTTTCCCTCTCTCTCTCTCTCTCTATCTATCTATCTATCTCTTTCCCTCTCTCTCTCTCTCGTATAACTCTTGTTTATTCTCTCCCTCTCTCTCTCTCTCTCTCTCTCTCTCTCTCTCTCTATCTCAATCTATCTATCTATCTCCTTCCCCCCCCCTCTCTCTCTCTCGTGTAACTCTTGTTTATTCTCTCCCTCTCTCTCTCTCTCTCTCTCTCTATCTATCTATCTTTCTATCTATCTATCTCCTTCCCTCTCTCTCTCTCTCTCTCTCTCTCTCTCTCTCGTGTAACTCTTGTTTTCTTTCTCTCTATCTCTCTCTCTCCCTCCCTCACTCCCCCTCTCTCTACCTCTCGATTCTTCCCTTATTTTTATCTTTTCTTCTTTTTTTTCCCCTTTCCATTCTTTTGTTTTCGGCATAATAGCTTCGCATTCTGCCTACTCGGAAATATTGCAGGAAAAGTGAGACGCTCAAGTTCTCATGTCTCTACATCTGTCTCTATCAAGTTGCTCAGCCGCCACGTCTCCTTAAAAAAAAATTAAGAAGAAAAAAAAAAAGAAACCCTCCGCGAGCCAGGATATTAATTTATGATTCTGCTGATAAGAGAATTTACCCCCTTCCTCAGAGGGAGGGAGGGAGAGAGGAAGAGAGAGAGAAGAGGAAGGGAGACAGAAAAAGAAACACATTCACGACAGCGATAAAACCATAAATGAAACGACATTAGCCTCGACGAGAGATGGATGTGAAAGATTTAACCCCTTTGCTCCCTCACTCTCTGCACCAGTTTCCTGCATGATTAGTCATGATAGCAAAGGGGAAACTTAACCCTTTTACTCCCTCGCCCTGTCCCCAGCTTCCTGTATCACCAGTCATTATAGCAAAGCAGAAACTTAACCCTTTTACTTCCTCACCTTGTCCACCAGCTTCCTGTATCACCAGCCAAGATAGCAAAGCAGAAACTTAACCCTTTTACTTCCTCACCCTGTCTAGCAGCTTCCTGCACTATCACCCATGACAGCAGAACAGAATCTTAACTCTTTCGTTCCCTCATCCTGTTCACCAGCTTCTTGTAATATTAACCACGACAGCAATGCAATATCAGTTATGATAGCAATGCAAAACTTTCCGCAGCAGGCTGGTGGATAGGGGAAGAGAATGAAAGAAAGTTTGTTTGTTTGTTTGTTTGTTTGTTTGTTTGTTTGTTTGTTTGTTTGTTTGCTTGTTTGTTTGTTTGTTTGTTTGCTTGTTTGTTTATTTTATGGTTGTGGTTGGTTTGTTGTTGTTTGGTTTTGTTATTTGTTTGTTTGTTTGTTGGTTGTTGTTGTTGGTTGTTGGTTGTGGTTGGTTATTGTGTTGTTGTTGGTTGTTGGTTGGTTGGTTGTTGGTTGGTTGGTTGGTTGGTTGGTTGTTGGTTTTTGTTGGTTGTTTGTTTGTTTGTTGGTTGGTTGGTTGGTTGGTGGTTGGTTGGTGGTTTGATTTGATTTTTTTGTTTGTAGTTTTTTTGTTTGTTTTTTATTGTTGTTGGTGGGGGGGGGGGGGTTCGTTTGTTTCTTGTTTCATTTTTCTTGTGTGTTTGTTTTGTTGTTGTTTTTTGGGGGCTGGTGGAAAGGATGAGGGAGCGAAAGGGTTAAGAGACGTATCATTTCCGGATTGTTGGGTTATCAGCACAGTTATTTCATGCCCACTTGCCTCCCTGGCCTTAACGCTTACCAGGTCACGCTTCCGGTGAGTGCCAGTGCGCATGTCAGAGGGGCGTGCGCAGTGGAGCGCTTGTTGATTCAAGATTATCTTGATAAGTAAAGCGCCAAGATCTCTCTCTCTCTCTCTCTCTCTCTCTCTCTCTCTCTCACGCGCGCGCGCCCGTGCGCTCTTTAAGTGAGCATTAGCGGCAGTTGCGCTGAGAGACTTGCGGAGTTTCCATTAAAATAAAAGGTGACACTTCCATCCTTTTTCAGTCCCTACCTTCCCCTCCCCCACCCCCCTCCTGTCCTACGACTTTTTCTTTTCATTGAAAAATGAGATTACTTTATATCGACTGATGGGAGCTTTGTATGTGTATCTGTCTGTCTGTGGTTGAAACATGCTAGGGTCTAGCAAAATTTTCCCAGTTTTTTTTTTACTGGATGAATCGTTACCTTACCAAGTTTTGATATAAAAAAAAAGTGGACTGTTGAGGATTTGCGAATGTGTAAGTTTGATGTTTGGAGGACGGTGTGTCAGGACCAATTTCACGTGGACCACGAATGCTTAAAAATCAGCACTTCTTCTACAAAAGCCGTGTCAATGATCAGCATTTCTCGGGATCTTTCGACAATATTTGCAGTCTGTATTCACCATTTTGACACTTTGATATTGTCCTTGTGTCACGTCAAGTTTTATTTCCTCTTCGAGATCACAGTGACCTTGAGAAGTACGAAATTTGGAATTTCTGCAATAATTTTTGTATAAAATGGAAGATTGTTGGTATAGCTTGATTATCTTTCACTCCAAACTGCTCCTCCCTCAATATCCACTTCTGTCACCTACTTCGTTTTAAAAGCGATGATTCTGTGTCTGCACAGGGGAAGCTGTGCATGTATGTCTGTCCGTCTGTTTGTGTGGTGATCAGAACGAAATGTGTTAAGAAAATTTAGTAGTTTGTTTTTGATGGATCTGCATTAGCATGTATACACGTGTGCACCAAACCTATCAAGCAGTACGCTGAACCATATGGAAATCTGCTGACTTCACTTCATCATCATTATCATCAGGTGCCCTGGCATTGGTGACCATGGACTTCCAACCATCTCTGTCTCTCGTTGCCCCTAGCATCTCCCCCACCCTCTTCATCCCCAGCCACTCTGCAAGTCCGTCCAGCATTCTCTCCCTGGGTCTACCTGGTGCTCTCTTTCCCTCCAGCTTTCCCGTTGTGACCAGGTGCTCCAAATCCCCTTCCTCATAAAATGGCCTATAAATGTTGCTTGTCTTTTCCTAATCTTCCTTATGAGTGATCTACTTGTGTCTGCCTCCATCAAGACTGTCTCGTTTGTTTTCTTTGCTGTCCGTGGAACTCTCAACATTCTTCTGAGAAACCACATCTCGGCTTCACTTAAGAGAAGAAAATAATGTTGGTATAGTTGTATAACAAGATCCAGTGGCCATGCTAAATCACTTCTCTAAGGAACGGTTGAAGGAGAGAGACGGAGTGAAAGACGAAAAAAAAAAAAAGAAACAAAACACGATGGACTGCTTGATAATATTGCAGAATGGACAGAGAAAACATTTGCAGAGACCCAGGCATTGGTACACAATCGACAGAGCTGGAAGAACCTGTTGAGCAGTTATTTGGTACTGCACCTCAGTGTCTCTTTACCGAATAAGGAAGGAGAAGAAGAAGACGAAGAAGAAGAAATAACTTTGGAGCGCAAATCCTTCCCCGTTCCACCCCCACCCCCACCTCATCCTCTCCAGTGGGAATTTGTTAAAACAGGTGTAAGGTTTATTGGCATGACTCATTTTGTGACCCAAAATGTCAAATCTTTGGGCACGATGTCTTGGTAGTTTATAAACAAACCCGTTTTTATTTTGTTTGTTTTTTTCCCGTATATAATATCATTTGAGTCACATGTTTGTCGTGTCTAACAGTTCGCTTGAAAAAAAGCAGAGATATCGAAGACGTGTGTGTGTGTGTGTGTGTGTGTGGTGGTGTGTGTGTGTGTGTGTGTGTGTGTGTGTGTGTGTTGTGTGTGTGTGTGTGTCTTGTGTGTGTGTGTGTGTGTGTGTGTGTGTTGTTGTGTTGCTGTGTCTGTCTATTGTTGTCTGTCTGTTGTATGTTTATGTTGTATGTTGTTGATTGTATGTATGTGTCTTTGTTGTATGTATGTATGTGTGCGTATGTGTTGTGTCTGTGTGTTGTGTCTGTGTGTGTATGTGGTGTGTGTGCGTGGTGGTGTGTGTGTGTATGTGTGTGTATGTGTGTGTGGTGAGTGTGTGTGTGTGTGTGTGTGTGTGTGTGTGTGTGTGTGTGTGTGTGTGTGTGTGTGTGTGGTGTGTGTGTGGTGTGTGTTTTGTGTTTATGAGTGTATCATCTCCTTAAATTATTTGCATGATTGCAGCGATGTACGTACTTAATTTTGTGATCCAGTTTTTTTGTCAGAGTCGTCGATGTTTTAGATGTGTGTGATTATATGATGGTATAGCCTGATAAGCTTGAACTGGCTTTAAACAACAACAACAACAACAACAGTAATGATAACAATAACAATAATGATACTAATAATAACGATAACGATGATGATAATGATGAGGAGGAGGAGGAGGAGAAGAGAGAAGAAAAAAAAAAGAAAGAAGAAGAAGAAGAAGAAAAAAAAACTAGAAAAGAAGAAAAGAAGAAGAAGAAGAAGAAGAACAAGAAGCAACAAGAAGAAGAAGAAGAAGAAGAAGAAGAAGAAGAACAAGAGAGGGAACAAGAAGAAAAGAAGAAGAAGAAGAAGAAGAAAGAAGACAAGAAGAAGAAAGAAGAAGAAGAAGAAGAAGAAGAAAAGAAGAAGAAGAAGAAGAAGAAGAAGAAGAAGAAGAAGCAGAAGAGAAGAGATGAGATAGAGAAGAAGAAGAAGAAGAACAACAACAACAACAACAAAAGAAGAAGAAGAAGAACAAAGAACAACAAGAACAAGAAGAAGAAATGAAGAACACAGAACAAGATGAAGAACACAGAACAACAAGTCAAAAGTAAAGAAGAAGAAGAACAACAACAAGACAAGAAGAAGAAACAACACAACAACAACAACAACAGTAGGATGAACAACAATCACAATCCAGAGCTGAAGGCCTATCAAAACGAAAACATAAAAGAAGGAGAGGAGAAGAAAGAAGAAGAAGAAGAAGAGAAGAAGAAGAAGAAGAAGAAGAAGAAGAAGAAGAAGAAGAAGAAGAAGAAGAAGAAGAAGAAGAAGAAGAAGAAGAAGAAGAAGAAGAAGAAGAAGAAGAAGAAGAAGAAGAAGAAGAAGAAGAAGAAGAAGAAAGAAGAAGAAGAAGAAAGAAGAAGAAGAAGAAAAGAAGAAGAAGAAGAAAAGAAAAAAGAAGAAGAAAAGAGAAAGAAGAAAAGAAGAAGAAAAGAAGAAGAAAAGAAGAAAAGAAGAAGAACAAAAAACAACAAAAAAAAAGAGAAGAAGAAGAAGAAGAAGAAGAAGAACAAAAAACAAAACAAAAGAAGAACAAGAACAACAAGAACAACAAGAAGAACAAGAACAAAAACAAGAACAAGAAAAACGTTTAAGCACCACCTCTCTACAACCTGTTGGCCTTTTGAACAACATGTCTGAAGTCCAGAGCCTGAAGGCCTTGTGGTCAGACGGATCTTTCCAAAGAATGGGAGGTTGACAGTATGTCTTGACCACATTGTTTCCGTAACAGTGGCTGGATTCTGTATCTGGGGGAACCTGTGACAGCTCTCAGAATGGAACTACGGGGGTGGTGATTGTTCCTGATACGCTGTCTACACTAGACAACATTGTTGAGGGACATGATTTACCGTTGAAAGAGATATTTCACTTTCCTCTTTGCTAGTGAATTGTGAGCAGGCTTGCCAAGATTGTAACCTTAAAAAAAAAAAAAAGGCATGCTTACTTAAGAGTTGGAAGTTCGTATTTGATTTTGTTTTTATTGTTGTCATTGTTCTCGTTCTTGTTCTCGTTCTTGTTCTCGTTCTCGGTGTTGTTGGTTGTTGTTGTTGTTGTTGTTGTTCATACAGTGTAATCATGAACATTCCCCCGTGGGGATGCCAGGGGCTTTTAGTTGTATTCTTCTTCTTCTACGTTCTTTTCTCTTCTTCTTCTTCTCCTTCTTCTTTCTTTTTTCTTCTTCTTCTTCTTCCTTCTTCTTCTTCTTCATTCTTCTTCTTCTTCTTTCTTCTTCTTCTTCTTCTTCTTCTTCTTCTTCTTCTTCTTCTTCTTTCTTCTTCTTTTCTTCTTCTTCTTTCTTCTTCTTCTTCTTCTTCTTCTTCTTCTTCTTCTTCTTCTTCTTCTTCTTTTCTTCTTCTTCTTCTTCTTCTTCTTCTTCTTCTTCTTCTTCTTCTTCTTCTTCTTCTTCTTCTTTCTTCTTCTTCTTCTTCTTCTTCTTCTTCTTCTTCTTCTTCTTCTTCTTCTTCTTCTTCTTCTTCTTCTTTCTTCTTCTTCTTCTTCTTCTTCTTCTTCTTCTTCTTCTTCTTCTTCTTCTTCTTCTTCTTCTTCTTCTTCTTCTTCTTCTTCTTCTTCTTCTTCTTCTTCTCTTCTTCTTCTTCTTCTTCTTCTTCTTCTTCTTCTTCTTCTTCTTCTTCTTCTTCTTCTTCTTCTTCTTCTTCTTCTTCTTCTTCTTCTTCTTTTCTTCTTCCTTTCTTCTTCTTCCTTCTTCTTCTTCTTCTTCTTCTTTTTCACCACATCACTTAGTGATTGTGATAATAACCTTTCACGAGCAGTAAAGAAATTGCTGTCAATCCTGATCACTTTATAATTTTGAAAGACGATCAGTCTCGTTCCATTTGTACCTGGCGATGTATTTCTGTCATCAGTACAGTCTTGTACAACACAGTGGTACTCGATGAAATCTTTAGAGGACATTACATGTCTGCTCAAACACATGACACGTCAACATTTTTTTTTTCTTTTTTTTTTTATTCAAGTTTAGGGAAAAGTTCATACAATATAAATATAAACTTCATTTTTGTAGAACACACACTTAAATGGATATTATATATGACAATCCAAATATACAAATATGTGTGTATACTCATTTATGATCAAAAACACATGCACACATACACGCACGAGCGCATGTGAGCACGCACGCGCGCGCATACACGCACACACATGCACACACACACACACACACACACACACACACATACACACACACACACACACACACACACACACACACATACACACACACACATGCACACACACACACACACACACACACACACACATACACACACACACACACACACACACACACACACACACACATACATACACACACACACACACACACACACACACACACACACACACACACGTGTATACAGATTGCATAAAGACATACGATCAATCATCTGTACACTCACTCTCAAGCTGACATTTGAATATTTTGATAAAGACACGAACAATAAAGTAAAGCAAAAAGGCATGAGTGTATCAACCCTGTCTTAAGAAAAGAACCGCACACACTCCTCAGAGAAAATAATTATAATAATAATGATAATAATAGTAATAATTATATTTATGATAATGATGAAAACATCAACAACAGCACAATTAATCCATTGTTTGTTTGCGGTATTATTACATTTATATAACGTCTTATTTTTTTTATCTAGCTAATACTGCGGTATGTTAAGTCATAGTCTGCAGAATCTGGCTGTGCGCATTAGAACAAAAAATAGTCATCATTAAAAAGTAATAATTGGGCGGTAGTACGTCCAATCCATTTCGTACTTTTGTGCAGTCATTCTTAACTTTTGATTATACAATTCTATATCGTATCTCCGTTTAAGTTTTTTCCTAAAGATGTGCAGACTTGGCATCAGTTTTTCACATTTGCATTGATAAATGAAATATTTTGCGAAAAGCAGAATAAAATCAAAAATTTTATCACTCGTAAAAGTTTTGTCAAATCCCAAAATAATCATTTGTTTTGACAGTTTTAAATTGTTAACATTTGTTGACACGTCAACATTTATTACAGCTCAAATCACAGAAAGGACCACCATCATGAAAGCGTAACCCTCATCTTAGCTCCCTGTTCACCCCCACCCCCACCCCACCCCCACACCTACACACACGCATACATACTCTTTCCAGCCCTTCCCTCCACACGCAGACATACACGCACATACACATCCACTCACACCCACACACACAAACACACACCTACAGGTGCGTACGCTCAACGTTCACACTCCCTCTTACGGAATGATCAACGCCAGGGGCATCTCCTTGGATTATGTGCGTAAATGCATTGATATGTGTACTTAATATTCTTTTCCCATTTTCTTCTTTTTTTCCTGTTAAAGTATTGTGTATGTTTTGAAACGGATCATCATCATCATCAGGTGCCC
>JAPXFY010000014.1:2077247-2089747 GCA_030674185.1 Monoplex corrugatus | reverse complement strand
GACTCTGAAGGCTGATGTTACGAATGATCTTGACCTCCTCGGCGTTTCCCCAACAACAACAACAACAATATTTTATTTATATAGCGCAAAATCTTGATAAAATCAAATCCAGCAATTGTCATGAACATGAACAGCATCCAATTTTCACAATTGATTGGTTCGCTCTAATTTGCTGAGCGTTAAATATATACACTATGCACAAAAAGTTAAGGATCACTTGCACAAAAATTCATAACTTTCAAAATAAGAAAGCCAATGCGTTGAAGTTTGGCAAACATTTAATTCCATGCTTTAGTGATAACGATACACAATTGCCTTCAATTTCGAGCAATCGTTTGGTGTGTACATTTGATCAAAGTGGGTACGTATCGAAATTTGATTTCCCAAAGTCATTGAAATCACAAGACAGGGCATTCTGATGCTCCCAAAAGTTCAGTAATGCGTGTAACCGCCATGGCTGTTCTGGCACTCGACGCAGCGAGTCCTCATCGAGTTGACTAGGTTGGTGAAGATCCTCTGTGGAAGCGCCTGCCACTCAGCCTGCAGCATCTGGTAGAGGTGTTGGGCATCCCTGGGAGGGGGATGGTTGCTCCTCACTTTGCGATCCAGCTCATCCCAGAGGTTCTCAATCGGGTTGAGATCGGGACTGCATGCTGGCCACTCCATTCTGTTGACTCCAGACTGCTGCAGGAAGTCGTTGACCACCCTTGCCCTGTGGGGGCGAGCGTTGTCATCCTGGTAGACAGCCGTCGGTCCCATCTGCTGCAGTGTAGGCACAGCCAGCGGTCGAAGGATCTCATCCCGGTATCGGATGCCAGTCAGGTTACCCTGTACATGATACAAGGGTGTTCTGTGGTGAAGGCTGAAGGCCCCCCAGACCATTACAGAACCTCCACCAAAGGCCACCTTTTCTTGGACAGTGGTGTCAATAAAGCGTTGCCTGGGCGCCTCCAGACCCTCAGTCGGCCGTCGTTGTGGTTCATGGTGAAGCGTGATTCATCACTGAACAGGACCTGGGACCATTGCTGACGTGTCCACCTCACGTGACGTCTGCAGAAGGCGCGGCGTGCTGCCCTATGGGCTGGAGTTAAGCGTGGCCGTACAGCTGGGCGACGAAAACAGAGGTTAAACCCGTGAAGGCGGTTCCGTATGGTCTGCTGGCTGATGTTGATGTTAGTAGCCACCCTCAGCTGCCTTCGAATGATGCTGGAAGAGGCTGTTCTTGTCTGCAGGGCTTGTCGTTCAATGAGACGATCTTCATGTGGGTTTGTCTTCTTCGGTCGACCAGATCTGCGTCTTTCATGGACCCTCCCAGTGGCTGTGAAGCGTTGAATCAGTCTGACAATGACCGAGATGGACACCTGAAGTCGCCTGGCCACTTCTCGCTTGGGAACACCATCTTGGAACCATGCAACAGCTCGTCCCCTCTCAAACTCGCTCAGTTTTCGTGGTGGAGGCATTGTCAGATCAGGCCTACTACTGGTGGAATGTCTTCTTATAAAGCCAAGCAAGAGACAGCATCTCACACATAAACAGCAGTGCTTGCACGTGCATAATGGTTTTTCCATCTGGCTTGTGCAATGTGTTCAGGCAGAACGGTCCAAAACAAGGTCCTTTTTCGCAAGTTTCCGCTTTTCCGTTTGCGGCCAAGCTCAGTAGTAGAGAATCCCGTGCAATTTTCGCACTAACACAACATCGCCCACTTACAGCTGAACAAGAATTCATAACAATTTGGCTGGACTGAGAAATAAATAACAGTAGCGAACTGAGTTTATTACGCACCTGTTTTCTCATAGTGATCCTTAACTTTTTGTGCGTAGCTTATATATGTGCTCTACTAAAAAGTTTAGTTATGCGTGACGTGTAGTGAATCCAAATGAGTTTGGAGAATACAGCTGTTCAAAAAGACAAGATTTATCTACAATAATGACCATAGATGTAATCATACATCGTCATATCACCAGTGTGCTGTTTGATGGTTTGGGGCATGTATATGTGTATGTGTATGCATATGTATATGTATAGCTGTATGTGCGTGTGAACAAGTGCCCCAAACCATCAAACAGCACACTGGACCGTAAGAAGATTTGACTTCAGTTAAGAAAAGAAAACTACCCTGCTGTGGCCATGGCCATGTGACAAGATCCGATGGCCTAGCTACAGCAGTCCAGCCAGAGAACTGTTGAGGGAGGGAGACGGAGAGGAAGAAAGAAAAAAAGTTCTGACAGCATAGCGCAATGGACAGAGAACCCATTTTCAGAAACCCAAGCTTTGGCACACAACCAACAGAGCTGGAGAAATCTGGTTGAACAGTGCGGCGCCCGAGTGACTCATCACGAAGTTAAGAGGGAAGAAGAAGAAGAAAAAAGAAGAAGAAGAGGAAGACGATACAGCGCCGCTGAACACTTAACGAACGAACGAACAACGATATTGATTTACAACGCAGGCTTTCCTACCCAAATAACTCATTCCCCTGTTTTTTCGCCTCAGTTTTCTCCCCTTTCGCAACCTGTTTAGTTCCGGTTGTCTGAAGGGCAATAACTCTGCAGGACAGAACAGCCACCCCGCCCATCATCCCTCTCTGCACTCACATGAGCTCCTCCTGTCCCTCCGCCTCTACACCTCCCTAATACACACAGACAAACAGACAGACACAGACACACATACTCACACGTACATAGACTCACCACACACACACACACACATACACACACACACACACACACACACACACACACACACACACACACACACACACACACAACACACACGCACTCACACACATACATACATATATCCCTGCATCTCTCCTCTTTCCCCCCGCCTTCCGCCTCTCAAGGGAGTATTTTCTCTTCATTCAGCGGATGGTCTCCCTTGTGTCCAGCTCTCATTTAATTGTTGATGGACAATTCTGCTGGCAAGGCGACGGAAATGTGAGGAGACTTGAAGCACCATGGGGGCGTTTACATTTTTAAATATTGTTTGAAAAAAAGAAGGCAAATTTACATCGACACGGATGGAGAGGGAGTCTGTCTGTGTGTCGGTCTTGGTTGTACGTCTCTGAAGAAAATGTCTCAGAAAATTTTCGGCTGTTTGTGGGCTGATATATGTGTATGTATATGTATGTGTATATGTATATGTATATGTATATGTATATGTATTTGTATATGTATATGTATATGTATATGTGTATGTATATGTATATGTGTATGTATATGTATATGTATATGTATATGTATATGTATATGTATATGTATATGTATATGTATATGTGTATGTGTATGTATATGTATATATATATGTATATGTATATGTATTTGTATATGTATATGTATATGTATATGTATTTGTATATGTATATGTATATGTGTATGTATATGTATATGTATATGTGTATGTATTTGTATATGTATATGTGTATGTGTATGTGTATGTATTTGTATATGTATATGTATATGTGTATGTATATGTATATGCATATTGTGTATGTTATGTACATCTATATCTGTATGTATACGTATGTGTATATGTATATGTACATGTATATGCATATTGTATATGAATATGTACATGTATAGCTGTAAGTGCGTGTGATCGCTTCATGTGATTAGACAGTGGATGTACCCAGTTAGGGACTCCAGTGGACATAGAACAGCGTCACCTGTGGCTGAACAGGCCGAAGTCTTGAGGGGCAGTCCTTGGCACAGCTGACACACACGAATGTTGATGGCTGTGGCTGGGTGGTCACTGCTGTAAATTCCTTCTCTTTTTTGTAACTAATTACAGTCGAGTTCGTTTCTCTTCTGCAATGGCGATGCTCGCACGTACAGCCTGTTGCCAGGCACAGCAATTTGTAACTGCCTCTTCCCAGGTGTCCACACTGATATCAGCAGACTTTAGATCACGTTTGCAGACGTCCCTATGTGGCAGCAGTGGGCGCCGTGTGGGCCGGATCCCCCAGCGAAACCTCCATAGAGAATATCTTTTGGGATGCGGCCATCCTGCATGTGGCGGACATGGCAAAGCCAGCGCAGGCCTCGTGTGAGGAGGGTATACATGCTTGGCGTGCTGGCCAGGTCAAGGACGTTCCTGTTTGGTAAACGGTCTTTTCGGGAAATGTCCAGGATCCAGAACAAGCAATGCAGGTGGACACCATTGAGGTGGTCCTCATGGCGCGCACAGGTTTTCAGCTGTCACTGCCATTACTGGACATTCAGTATGCAGGCTCTGTACACTCCAGTCTTGGTGGTTGTGGTGAGCTTGTTATTTTTCCACGTTCTTCTGGACATCTTGGCCACGACAGCGGCAGCTTTCCCTGGCCGTCTGTTGAGCTGTGGGTCAGGGGACAGATTGCTGGAGACTGTCAAACCAAGGTAAGTGAATTAAACACCACTTGGAGAGTGTGATCGCCGATGCTGATGATTGGGTCTTCTCTGGACGTTCTGCCCTATGATCTCTGTCTTCTTCAGATACCAAACTATTGTTTGAGCTAAGGAGCTGATTAGCCACTGGACACCAGGCTATACGTGAGATGTCAAGGCGACATCATTGGTGTGGAGTCTCTCTCGGATCAGGATCTGACAAACTTTGATCTTTGCTCTGAGTCGTGCAAGGTTGAAGAACTTGTTACTGGGCCTAGTGTGTAAATACACTCCATCAACAGATGCTCTGAAAGCGACAAGAGACAGAAAGATCCCGAAGAGTGTCAGGGCAATGATGCAGCCTTGCATCGCTCCATTTTGAATGGGAAATAGCTCTGAGTATGGTCCGTCAAACTGCACTGTACCCTGCACGTCGTCGTGGAAAGAGATGATGAGATTCAGCAGCTTCAGTGAGCATCAGATCTTTTCCACAGTGCGAAGAACCTCTACTGCTGACCAGGTCAAATGCTTTGGTCAAGTCGATGAAGACAACATATAAAGGCTGCATTTCTTCCCGGGTTTTCTTCTGTAGCTGTGTGAGTGAGAACATCATGTTCATGTGTATATATGTCTGCCTGTATAGTTAGCACACAGTCAGAGAAAAGACTAATAAACACACATTTTTCTCATTACCAGTATTTCTCACTACCACTGCAGTGTGTCTCAGGAAACTGATCGCTGAACATTCCTTTGACATCGAGTGATTTTACAGCAAAGTAGTTGGCACAAACATTTAAAGAAACCCAGGAAGAGTTGCACATCGGAATCGCGCTGGGCCGGCCCCTTCCTACAAACTCCAAACTCTTGGAAGAAAGATTGATAATGTGGCTTGACAACTTTCTTCTTTCCTTTTTTATTTTTTTTCTCCTTTTTTTCTGCCCCCTCTTCAGGCAAGGGAAGTTCTCCCCGAAGTCCAGCTCTCGTCAGCTTGTTGATGGACAATGCTACTTGCCAGATGGGGGAAAGGTGAGGATTCTTAATTAATTGTAACAGCTAGGGGTCCTTTTCCAGTTCCCTTCAAAAAAAGGGGGATGGGGTGGGGAGAGAGATTTGTTTCATGTCGATGGGAGAGAGGGTATATCTGTGTGTGTATGTGTGTCTGTGCGTGTCTCTGTCTGTCTGTCTCTGTGACAAAAATACGTTTCTCAGCTATTTCTAAATGTTTCTTCACCAAATTTGAAGCAAACTGGTGAATCATTAAAGGAGTCGCAAGCGCATAAGCTTCGAAGTGATAGCGCATAGGTCAGATTAACAGCACTTAAGGTGTCTTAACAGCACTTTATCAGGACCTGACGACAGTATTTGAAACCTGTTTTCACTGTTGTTACAGTCTATTATCGTTGATGGACATTGCTGCCGACCAGACGGTGGCAAATTGAAGTCTTCATTACAGCAGCAAGGGGCCTTTTCATGTTGTTGTTGTTGTTTTTTCTTTGGAGAGGGGGGAAAAGTAATCGTCCTGCCGGAACTACGTTTTTCCTGCACCAAGCAACTGTTTCTGTAGTCGACCATTTTACCTTTCTTTGTTTCTTTGTTTCTTTGTTTCTTTGTTTCTTTGTTTCTTTGTTTCTTTGTTTCTTTCTTTCTTTCTTTCTTTCTTTCTTTCTTTCTTTCTTCTGTTTCTTTCTTTCTTCCTTTCTTCCTCTCTTTCATTGTTTGTTTGTTTCTTTATTTCTTTCTTTCTTTCTTTCTTTGTTTCTTTCTTTCTTTGTTTCTTTGTTTATATGTTTGTTTCTTTGTTTGTTTCTTTGTTTGTTTGTCAGATAAGTCGATTAGCAAGGGCAGATAATTATGTAAGTTGGCCTCCATGCTTGTATCTATACTGTTGGGGGGGAAATGTGGGAAAGAAAATAAAACATTTTATTTAGAACTCTCGCTTTTGCTCTCTTCCCACAATTTCCTCCCTTCTCATCGTTTTCCTTTCGCTAAACCAGACGCCCTCTCCCCCCCCCCCCCCACCTCACTCCCCTTCCTAACTATAACCCCACCTCCATCTCCCGCCCCCAATGATACACCTGAATAATGGCTGATGGACAATACCGCTGGTCAGGGGACCTTGGTGCCATCGTTCTCTTTCCCCTCGTGTCGCTTGTTCACTCCACAACCTTGGCGCTTCCTGTATCGAACAACTGTTTGTCTATTTCACATTCCTTTCGCCAGACAAGCGGAGGGCGAAGGTGGGGGGTGGGGGGTAGGGGTTGGGGGGTGGGGTTATACTGGAATTGGAATTGTTGGAGGGGAAGGGATGGGGTGGAGGATGAGTCTCTTTCACCTTGAAAGACAGAACGGTTGTTGGTGAAGTGGTGTGGGAGGGGGTGGGGCGTTTCACCTTGAGATTCGTTTGTGTGTGGTGTGTGTGTGTGTGTGTGTGTTGTGTGTGTGTGTGTGTGTGTGTGTGTGTGTGTGTGTGTGTGTGTGTGTGTGTGTGTGTGTTGTGTGTGTGTGTGTGTGTGTGTGTGTGTGTGTGTGTGTGTGTGTGTGTGTGTGTGTGTGTGTGTGTGTGTGTTGTTGTGTGTGTGTGTTGTGTGTGTGTGTGTGTGTGTGTGTCTGTGTGTGTGTCTGTGTGTGTGTGTTGTGTGTCTGTGTGTGTGTTGTGTGTGTGTGTGCGTGTGTGTGTGTGTGTGTGTGTATGTGTGTGTGTGTGTGTTTTGTTTTTGTTTTTTTTGTTTTTTTATAGAGGTGTGGGGGAGGGCGTGATTTTTTTAAAAGTATGTGCGTAGGTGGGTAGGGTGAGGCACAAAGTCATGCTGTCATTTCCTTTGAGAGGTCATTAAATAGTTTGTACCGGTACCTAAGCTCAGTCAGTTGCCTGCAGTAAAAGTTCTGGCACTGTTAACTCGCTTAGATGCCGATGGGGGTACGGATTGTGTTCGGAATGGAGTTGTTATTACAGTTTTGTTGTTATTATCTTTTTCTTTTTAGTACATAGCAGATGAAGATATACATTTCACTGCGATATTATGGAAGTTGTTTCAATGATGTACAGGGGGGTGCAAAAGTAGGTATACAGTAAGCATCACATCATTGTTATAATGCTTAATTCCGCTCTCGATTAGAGGAGTGTGTGAATACCGACGGCAAGCAGTTTGAGTATCTGAGGGATTAAGGCTGTGCTTATTATTTACATGTACATGCAATATTCATTTGTTTGTATAATAAATGCTATAAGTATTGTACGTGTTTTCTTTTTTCATAACTGTATACCTACTTTTGCAACCCCCTGTATTGATACCATTTTTTCCCCGCCGAAATTAAATTCACAAATTCATTCGATATTTGATTTTGTTTTGTTTTGTTTTGTTTTCTTTTCTTTTCTTTTCTTTTCTGTTCTGTTCTGTTCTGTTCTGTTCTGTTCTGTTCTGTTCTGTTCTTTACTGATCTGTTCTGTTCTGTTCTGTTCTTTACTGATCTGTTCTGTTCTGTTCTGTTCTGTTTCTGTTCTGTTCTGTTCTGTTCTGTTCTGTTCTGTTCTGTTCTGTTCTGTTCTGTTCTTTTCTTTTCTGTTCTCTTCTTTTCTTCACTTTTTTCCCTCCAAAATTACAGTCATTATTTTATTTCGTACCTGATGGGTCCAGTAATCAAGTGGGTAAACATGGGACTTCCAGTCATATGGTCCTGGGTTCAGATCTCCTAGATACCTCCGCCTGGTGGATAAAGGGTGAAGATTTTTTCGATCTTCTAGGTCACTAGAACTCCACCCCCACCCCCCACCCCTGTGGGGATGCCAGGGGCTCTTTCGGTATAAATAGAATCCCCCACCTTCTGGAAATTATGTGCTAGAAATTTCCTCTTTTCTGTCATTCTCTTTGTTTCTGCCTTGCTCCTTTGCTTTCTGTAATTTCTTACTATCATTGTCTGCCTTGCTGGTCCATTCACCTGTATGTGTTCGATAAAGTCTTACGTACTTTTGTCTTAGGTTTGATAATTGGGTACATGTATTAAATGCATTTTTGGCTCTAGGGGGTGAGAAATGCGGAAGCAATTTTAGGTAATTTATGCCTGTTTTTATATATGTTTTGGTGTCCTTAGGTATGCTCATACTTGTATTCAGGTGTGTTTTTTTATATTCCTGTGTGATTAATTGGATGGAATGGTAACGCCGGTGGCGTTCCTTAGATTATGTGCGCGAATGCATTGATATGTGTACTTAATTTTCTTTTATTCTTTTTTTTTTCTGTGGAACTTTTGTATGTTTTGAAGCGGTTATAGCCCTGATATGGCTCTACGCAGTCGGCTGGGTTTTAAACAACAATAACAATAGGGCCAGCAGACCTGCCAGTGCTTAAAACCGCTTCCTGCGTATACGCACGCAGAACATGAAATATGCAAGTTAAAGATCCTGTAAGTCATGTCAGTGGCTGGCTTGTGGTCACATGAAAACACCCAACAAGCATGCCCACCGGAGACGGAGTATGCAGACTGTGCAGCAATATACCGCCTGCACAGTGTGTGCGAACAAGCAAACAGGCATCTGAGACAAAATCGTAAAGCCAATAAAACCATTAAAAACATTTTAGTAACAACGATGGTTTTTTTTGTTTGTTTGTTTGTTTGTTTTTTTTGGTTTTTTTTGTTTTTTGGTTTGTGTGTTGTTTTGTTTTGTTTTGGGGTTTTTTTGTTTTTTTGTTGTTGTTGTTTTGGGTTTTTTCTTGGGTTTTTGTTGTTGTTTTTGTGTGTGTTTTTATTGTTATTGTTTTTTTTCTTTGAACGAACAGGAATATGTTAGAATCATCAACGTCCATGTCATGATCGTGGTGGTGATGGTGGTGGTGGTGGTGGTGGTGGTGTGTGTGTGTGTGTTTATATGGTGTATGTGTGTGTGTGTGTGTATGTGTGTCTGTGTGTGTGTGTGTGTATGTGTGTCTGTGTGTCTGTGTGTCTGTGTGTGTGTGTGTGTGTGTGTGTGTGTGTGTGTGTGTGTGTGTGTGTGTGTGTGTGTGTGTGTGTGTGTGTGTGTGTCTGTGTGTGTGTGTACCTGCCTGCCTGCCTGCCTGCCTGCCTGTGTGTGTCTCCGTATAATACTCGTATGTGTGTGTGGGTTCGCGTTCGCGCGATAAAGAGGCAGAGTGTTGAAGTTGTTTTTAATGAAACCATAAATCCAGGAAGTTATCGTGGCACTGTTCGCTGTGTGTCTTCAAGCGCGCTAGCACGTGCGACTGTCTTCCATGTCGATGGCGCCAGGTTTGGTGTTCTATGGCAACATTCTCCTATCTACGGGAGAACTTTTGACTTCCGGATGATAACAATCTTTTCCAGATTGTCACAAATGAGGAAGGAATTTCCAATTCAGTTTTTCCATCTAAAAGAGCCGGTGCGAGAATTAGTTTTTAAAAATATGTTCTGAATGTTGGACACTTTTTTTCATTTTCGGTTTTTTTTTCCCTTTCTCTTTTTATATCAACTCTTTAAAAAAAAGAAAAGGTGAGGATACTTTCCCATTAATCATACAGAGCTGTGTGTGTGTGTGTCCCCGAGTTTTTGTCGTTTTACTCATTATCTGACTTATCTAATTCATAATATTTGTCCCTTTATGATTAGCTTTCTGCCGTGTGAATGACGGGAGCTCTTTCAGTATAAATAGTAACCTCATCATCATCATCATCATCATCATCATCATCAGGTGCCTTGCCGCATGGCGTTGGCGATTATGGACTTCCATCTGTCTCTATCTCTTGTTGCCTCAAGCATCTCTTCCACCCTCCTTGTCTTCAGCCACTCTGCAAGTCCGTCTAGCATCTTCTCCCTGGGTCTACCCGGTGCTCTCTTTCCCTCCAGCTTTCCCTTTGTGACCAGGTGCTCCAATTCCCCTTATGGAAATGATGTGCTAGAAATGTTCTCTTTTCTGTCACTCTCTTTGTTTCTGCCATCTTCTTTTGCTTTCTGTCATCTCTTCCTATCATTTTCTGCCTTGCCGGTCCATTCACCTGTATGTGTTCGATAAAGTCTTACATACTTTCTCTTAGGATTGATAAATGGGTACATGTGTTGACTGCATTTTTGGCTCGAAGGACATGTGCTGTGCACGAGCAGTTTTAGGTATATAAGGCCATTGTTATGTATGCTTTAGTGTCCTTAGTTATGTTCACATTTGTATTCAGTTGTTTTGTTGGGGTTTTTTTGTTGTTTGTTTGTTTGTTTGTTTGTTTATTTGTTTGTTTGTTTGTTTGTTTGTTTGTTTGTTTGTTTTTAAAATCCTCTGGTGATAAATTAGAGGAAATGTTGAGCAAGGGACACATCCTTACATTATGTGCACTATTTTCTCAGCAGTTTTGCCCAGAGTGGCGGTAAAGAAGTGTTCAACATGTCTCTTTCGATCCTGCGACTCTGTTCCTTCAGGAGATAATGGTTGATACATGTTTACGTAAGCAAGATGTCTGCCGTATGACCCAAAATATTAACCAACCCCTGACCGGTTCGGTTTGAAATGTAGACGTATGTGTGCTGAGCTGCCCAGTAGAGAGAGGAAGTCCCGGAGTAACGCAGAGAAAGGCTGTTTGACTGTGTCATGGTCTGGTAGCTGTGTTAGATCTGGTTGGTTGGCGTTGTGTAGGGCTATATCCCGAGGTTTGTCATTTCCTCACCTTGCCATTTGGCCTAATGTAACAGATGACTGGGTCCGAATGGTTCATACAGCGTATGGACTGCTCCCCATTTGCTTCGAGAAATGGCTACCGTGTGACATCATGAGTTGACTTGGCGAAATGGCTATCATGTGGCATCATGAATTGACTTGGCGAAATGGCTACCGTGTGACATCATGAGTTGACTTGGCGAAATGGCTACCGTGTGGCATCATGAGTTGACTTGGTGAAATGGCTACCGTGTGGCATCATGAATTGACTTGGCGAAATGGCTACCGTGTGACGTCATGAGTTGACTTGGCGAAATGGCTACCGTGTGGCATCATGAATTGACTTGGCGAAATGGCTACCGTGTGACGTCATGAGTTGACTTGGCGAAATGGCTACCGTGTGGCATCATGAGTTGACTTGGTGAAATGGCTACCGTGTGGCATCATGAATTGACTTGGCGAAATGGCTACCGTGTGGCATCATGAATTGACTTGGCGAAATGGCTACCGTGTGACGTCATGAGTTGACTTGGCGAAATGGCTACCGTGTGGCATCATGAATTGACTTGGCGAAATGGCTACCGTGTGGCATCATGAATTGACTTGGCGAAATGGCTACCGTGTGACGTCATGAGTTGACTTGGCGAAATGGCTACCGTGTGGCATTATGAATTGACTTGGCGAAATGGCTACCGTGTGGCATCATGAATTGACTTGGCGAAATGGCTACCGTGTGACGTCATGAGTTGACTTGGCGAAATGGCTACCGTGTGGCATTATGAATTGACTTGGTGAAATGGCTACCGTGTGGCATCATGAATTGACTTGGCGAAATGGCTACCGTGTGACGTCATGAGTTGACTTGGCGAAATGGCTACCGTGTGGCATCATGAGTTGACTTGGTGAAATGGCTACCGTGTGGCATCATGAATTGACTTGGCGAAATGGCTACCGTGTGGCATCATGAATTGACTTGGCGAAATGGCTACCGTGTGACGTCATGAGTTGACTTGGCGATATGGCTACCGTGTGGCATCATGAATTGACTTGGCGAAATGGCTACCGTGTGGCATCATGAATTGACTTGGCGAAATGGCTACCGTGTGACGTCATGAGTTGACTTGGCGAAATGGCTACCGTGTGGCATTATGAATTGACTTGGCGAAATGGCTACCGTGTGGCATCATGAATTGACTTGGCGAAATGGCTACCGTGTGACGTCATGAGTTGACTTGGCGAAATGGCTACCGTGTGGCATTATGAATTGACTTGGTGAAATGGCTACCGTGTGGCATTATGAATTGACTTGGCGAAATGGCTACCGTGTGGCATTATGAATTGACTTGGCGAAATGGCTACCGTGTGGCATTATGAATTGACTTGGCGAAATGGCTACCGTGTGGCATTATGAATTGACTTGGCGAAATGGCTACCGTGTGGCATTATGAATTGACTTGGCGAAATGGCTACCGTGTGGCATCATGAATTGACTTGGCGAAATGGCTACC
>JAPXFY010000014.1:2072247-2074747 GCA_030674185.1 Monoplex corrugatus | reverse complement strand
AACACACACACACACACATTCCTAAACCTACAGAAATCGAGGTCAGTTGGAGAGAAGGCCAGAATGAAAGGCCACAGAACTCGGGACCAAATTAAATTTCACGGTGCCATGATGATGAAATAGAATGATAGTGAAGATACTATACAGTTCTATTTTCTGATCGAGACTACGTAGCGGGACTTGTGATGATGGTGGATGATGATGATGATAGATGAGATGATGATGATGATGATGATGATGATGATGATGATGATGTGAGGGATGATGATGATGGATGATGATGGTGATGATGATGATGATGATGGATGATGATGGATGGATGATGATGGTGATGATGATGGTGATGATGATGTGTGATGATGATGGTGATGATGATATGTGATGATGGTGATGATGATGGTGATGATGATGATGATGATGATGATGATGTGATGATGATGGTGTGATGATGATGGTGATGATGATGATGGATGATGATGGTGATGAGTGGTGATGATGATGGTGATGATGATGTGATGATGATGTGATGATGTGTGATGATGTGGTGATGATGATGGATGATGATGTGATGATGTGTGATGATGAGTGATGGTGATGATGGTGTGATGATGATGATGGTGGATGTGATGATGATGATGTGATGAGTGATGATGATGATGATGATGATGATGGTGTGATGGTGAGTGGTGTGGTGGATGTGTATGATGATGATGATGATGATGATGGTGATGATGGTGATGATGGTGATGATGGTGATGATGGTGAGGTGATGAGGGTGTGATGATGGATGATGATGATGATGATGATGATGATGATGATGATGATGATGACGACGACGACGAACGACGACGACGATGATGATGATGATGGTGGTGGTGGTGATGATGATGATGGTGGTGATGATGATGATGGTGGTGATGATGATGATGATGGTGATGATGATGGAGTGTCCCGTCTGTCTGACAGATGAGTAGGCGTACTGGTCCTTTATCGTCTGGTATGGGTCATTCATGTGGATACCAGACCGATCCTGAAGGCGTATGTCTTTCCCCAGGTACTGTATGGGAAGAGGTCCTGCGGCTTTGGGTTCTGCTTCCACCTGTCCCTGTTCTGTTGAATGTCAGCTGTTGTGTGCTGCTGAGACACGACTGTGTCCTGCGGGTACTGCTGTCACCAGGGTGCTCCGTTCCAGCAGTGTCTTCCCAGTTGGTGATGTTGATGCCACAGGTTATGAGGTTGGCCTTCAGAGTATTTTTGTAGGATCATCTCACTCAGGGAGGTTACCTTTGCGCTCACCTTGTTTATCTGTCCCATTTTCTGTACCACCTTAATGGCCACAGAAGCTGGCACAGTTTTTACAATGCGATGATGATGATGATGTCGATGGGGATGATAATCATGATGCTATGGAGTTCCATCTAGGACTGAGACTGCGTGACAGGGTTGTACTCTACGCTTACTATCATAATTATATCCTGACGTCAACCAGGCCAAAGAGATACAGACACCTGCGGTGCTGGTCAGAAGACTTGAGCAACACCCCAATGACGCATCCATGAAGTGGATGAGACTCGACTGTGTGGTCCCAGTCTTCCCAATGAGCCCATAGCACGCCCAGCTCTGGGTAGGAGCCGGTTAGAGCCGAAACATACCACAATGATTTTTGAAGTGACTGATGGGGATTCGAACCCACAACCTTCCAGTCAGCAGTCCGTTGCTTTAACCACAACACCACTACGACTGGTGGCCTTCAGAGTGTCTTTGTATCGCTAAAGTTGGTCTTGGTATCGTTGCTTCAAGGTTGTTCAAGCTTCTGCTGTTGTAGAAAAGAACACGCAGTACGCAGGCTTTGTACGCTCTAATCTTGGTGGCTCTGATATGCTTAATGTCCCACACTCTCTTGGACAGCTGGGCCATGGCAGTGGCGGCTTTCCCTGTCCGCCTGTTGGGCTGTGGGTGGAGGAACAGGTGGCTGGAGACAGGAGAGAGTTGTCACCACATAAACTCACTGTTATTTTACAAGAGGACTTGACTATCGCTCTGCCTTGGAGTGGGACGTACGTGTTTATGCAAGCTCGCGCTGTATACATGTCTCTGTTGTAACTGTGTAAACAGAAGCCAATAGGAACACCGTGTGTTTGTGCATTCTGTCTGTATAGTGATTGTTCTATGCCTACGTGATTGTGTATTATTGATAGTGATTTTCTGTATAATGTGTTGATGGTGCTGAAGTGATGTGCGTGTAGTGATCACGCTTTTTGGAAGTTGCAGTGACACGTGTGTGTGTGCGTATGCGTGCGTGTCCCAAGAAGTCAGATTATATAATGTAGCAAAAACAATTTTTAAAAAATTGACATGATAATGTGGTTCTCTTTCGTTATTGTAAAAAAATGTCAACCTCCGCCTCTAAATAATTTTTCTCGAAAGAGAGGAAGTGGCGGTGAACAAGGACATAAAAGAAAACCTTTATCTACTTTGTACACAAGTCACTTAGACTTCA
>JAPXFY010000014.1:2064747-2067247 GCA_030674185.1 Monoplex corrugatus | reverse complement strand
GACACCACCAGAATGATAGAAACATTAAGATGGGCAGCCAACAGGCCAGTGGACTTATGAAACACTAAGCTGACACCACCAGAATGATGGAAACATTAAGATGGGCAGTAACAGGCCAGTGGATCTATCAAACACCAAGCTGACACCAGCAGAATGATGGAAACATTAAAATGGGCAGCCAACAGGCCAGTGGATCTATGAAACACTAAGCCGACACCACCAGAATGAATGGAAACATTAGATAGGGCAGGAAACAGCCAATGGACTATGAAACACTAAACAAACATGACAACACCAGAATGATGGAAACATCAAGATGGGCATCCAACAGGCCAGTGGACCTATGAAACACTAAGCTGACACCATCAGAATGATGGAAACATTAAGATGGGCAGCCAACAGGCCAGTGGATCTATGAAACACTAAGCTGACACCAGCAGAATGATGGAGACATTAAGATGGGCAGCCAACAGGCCAGTGGATCTATGAAATACTAAGCTGACGCCACCAGATTCATAGAAACATTAAGATGGGCAGTCAACAAGCTAGTGGACCTATCAAACACTAAGCCGACACAACCAGAATGATGGAAACATCAAGATGGACGGCCAACAGGCCAGTGGATCTATGAAACTATGAAACACTAAGCTGACACCAGCAGAATGATGGAAACATTAAGATGGGCAGCCAACAGGCCAGTGGATCTATGAAACACTAAGCTGACACCACCAGAATGATGGAAACATCTAGATGGGCAGCCAACAGGCCAGTGGATCTATGAAACACTAGGCTGACGCCACCAGAATTATGGAAACATTAAGATGGGCAGCCAACAGGCCAGTGGATCTATCAAACACTAAGCTGACACCACCAGAATGATGGAAACATCAAGATTGACGGCCAACAGGCCAGTGGATCTATGAAACACTAAGCTGACACCAGCAGAATGATAGAAACATTAAGATGGACAACCAACAGGCCAGTGGATCTATCAAACACTAAGCTGACACCAGCAGAATGATAGAAACATTAAGATGGACAACCAACAGGCCAGTGGACCTATGAAACACTAAGCTGACACCAGCAGAATGATAGAAACATTAAGATGGACAGCCAACAGGCCAGTGGACCTATGAAACACTAAGCTGACACCACCAGAATGATGGAAACATTAAGATGGACAACCAACAGGCCAGTGGACCTATCAAACAGTAAGCTGACACCACCAGAATGATAGAAACATTAAGATGGACAACCAACAGGCCAGTGGACCTATGAAACACTAACCTGACACCACCAGAATGATGGAAACATTAAGATGGACAACCAACAGGCCAGTGGACCTATGAAACAGTAAGCTGACACCACCAGAATGATGGAAACATTAAGATGGGCAGCCAACAGGCCAGTGGACCTATGAAACAGTAAGCTGACACCACCAGAATGATGGAAACATTAAGATGGGCAGTGAACAGGCCAGTGGACCTATGAAACAGTAAGCTGACACCACCAGAATGATGGAAACATTAAGATGGACAGTGAACAGGCCAGTGGACCTATGAAACAGTAAGCTGACACCACCAGAATGATGGAAACATTAAGATGGACAGCCAACAGGCCAGTGGACCTATGAAACAGTAAGCTGACACCACCAGAATGATGGAAACATTAAGATGGGCAGCCAACAGGCCAGTGGACCTATGAAACAGTAAGCTGACACCACCAGAATGATGGAAACATTAAGATGGACAGCCAACAGGCCAGTGGACCTATGAAACAGTAAGCTGACACCACCAGAATGATGGAAACATTAAGATGGGCAGTGAACAGGCCAGTGGACCTATCAAACAGTAAGCTGACACCACCAGAATGATGGAAACATTAAGATGGGCAGTGAACAGGCCAGTGGACCTATCAAACAGTAAGCTGACACCACCAGAATGATGGAAACATTAAGATGGGCAGTGAACAGGCCAGTGGACCTATCAAACAGTAAGCTGACACCACCAGAATGATGGAAACATTAAGATGGGCAGTGAACAGGCCAGTGGACCTATCAAACAGTAAGCTGACACCACCAGAATGATGGAAACATTAAGATGGGCAGCCAACAGGCCAGTCTTTAATGTTGCAGGCTGGGATTGAACTCGAGATATCAGATCTTGAGTCCACGGATCTACCAAAAGGACCACCCAGCCCGCGGTAATAAATTTGCATCGACCGGGAAAAGAACCCGGGTCACCCGCGTGGCAGGCGAGTGTTCTACCACTAGACCACTGATGCATGGCGATGGCAGTGTCAGTGGTGATGACGGTTGGTAGTGATGGTGCGTGACGAACGCTGTGTCAAAATGGCCGAGCAAAAGAAAGGGAACCGTTCAGTCCCTTGGTTCTGATGGTGGTTGATAATAACAGTGGTGATGGTGGTGATGATGGTGATGGTGGTGATGGTGGTGATGGTGGTGATGGTGGTGATGGTGGTGACGATGATGAAGATGAAG
>JAPXFY010000014.1:2017247-2034747 GCA_030674185.1 Monoplex corrugatus | reverse complement strand
TTTTAAATTTTAAAGTGGCGAACTCTTTGAGGAAAATGGAAAGCACAGCCCCCCTTTAAGAAATATCAACCCCAGCAGCAAAGAAAACAAAGAGACAGTTTGAAAAGGCAGACACAAAAAAACATTAAAAAAAAGGGTTAGTAAAAAACAAGCAACCCTTTTCAGGACATTTCGAAGGCAAGAGAAATTTGAGCCCTAGTCACAAAAGTAAAGCCCGGGGGGAAAAAGAAACCCGGTAGACCCGGGAGAAAAAAAATGGACGGACTTGCAGAGTGGCTGAAGACGAGTGGGAGACGTATTGCAGCGGGAAGATCGTAGGAGGGCCGTGTTGACAGATCAGTAGAGCTGTATTGACAGATCAGTAGAGACGTGTTGACAGATCAGTAGAGAGCTGTGTTGACAGATCAGTAGAGCTATATTGACAGATCAGTAGAGCTGTGTTGACAGATCAGTAGAGAGCTGTGTTGACAGATCAGTAGAGACGTGTTGACAGATCAGTAGAGACGTGTTGACAGATCAGTAGAGAGCTGTATTGACAGATCAGTAGAGACGTGTTGACAGATCAGTAGAGACGTGTTGACAGATCAGTAGAGACGTGTTGACAGATCAGTAGAGACGTGTTGACAGATCAGTAGAGACGTGTTGACAGATCAGTAGAGACGTGTTGACAGATCAGGAGAGACGTGTTGACAGATCAGTAGAGACGTGTTGACAGATCAGTAGAGACGTGTTGACAGATCAGTAGAGAGCTGTGTTGACAGATCAGTAGAGCTGTGTTGACAGATCAGTAGAGCTATATTGACAGATCAGTAGAGCTGTGTTGACAGATCAGTAGAGCTGTATTGACAGATCAGTAGAGACGTGTTGACAGATCAGTAGAGAGCTGTATTGTTAGATCAGTAGAGACGTGTTGACAGATCAGTAGAGACGTGTTGACAGATCAGTAGAGCTGTGTTGACAGATCAGTAGAGACGTGTTGACAGATCAGTAGAGAGCTATATTGACAGATCAGTAGAGACGTGTTGACAGATCAGTAGAGAGCTGTGTTGACAGATCAGTAGAGACGTGTTGACAGATCAGTAGAGCTGTATTGACAGATCAGTAGAGTTGTATTGACAGATCAGTAGAGCTGTGTTGACAGATCAGTAGAGACGTGTTGACAGATCAGTAGAGACGTGTTGACAGATCAGTAGAGACGTGTTGACAGATCAGTAGAGACGTGTTGACAGATCAGTAGAGTTGTGTTGACAGATCAGTAGAGCTGTGTTGACAGATCAGTAGAGCTGTGTTGACAGATCAGAAGAGCTGTGTTGACAGATCAGTAGAGACGTGTTGACAGATCAGTAGAGCTGTGTTGACAGATCAGTAGAGACGTGTTGACAGATCAGTAGAGCTGTGTTGACAGATCAGTAGAGACGTGTTGACAGATCAGTAGAGACGTGTTGACAGATCAGTAGAGACGTGTTGACAGATCAGTAGAGACGTGTTGACAGATCAGTAGAGACGTGTTGACAGATCAGTAGAGACGTGTTGACAGATCAGTAGAGACGTGTTGACAGATCAGTAGAGCTGTGTTCTAGTGGTTTAGGGGCTTGTCTGGGATGCGAAAAGGCCCAGGTTCGATTCTCTGTCATACGAGGGATTTTTCTCCTCTTTTCAGTCATACTTGAGCAATGGGAAGAGTAGTAAAGTTTCATGTTGGAGAAATAAACGAAGTTTTTTGTACTGTAGTTGCTAAGCACGCAAAACGTGACCTGGGGCAACAACAATAAAAACTGTCCCTGACAAAAGGTCTGTATGTAAATCCACTTTGATAGGCAAACGTACACACTCACCACACCACACCACACCACACACACACACATACATACATGCACCACACACACACACACACACACACACACACACACAAACACACATGCATACATACATAGAAGCACACTCACATACGCACACATATTTACACACCCACAGATACACATACACACACCCACTTACACACACATACGTGTGTTATAATATATATATGCATATATACATATATATGTATGTACGTAAGTATATATATACATATATACATACATATACATATATATATATATACATGTGAGTGTGTGTGTGTGTGTGTGTGTGTTTATGTGTGTGTGTGTGTGTGTGTGTGTGTGTGTTACGTGTGTGTGTGTACGTGTGTGTGTGTGTAGACAATGAATATACGTATGTATATGTATATGCATGTATACACATATTGGCCTACATATATACTGCTCAAAACAATTGAAAGGCCACCTGCACTTTTTGTGTCATTTCATTAGACGTCGTATTTATAAAGAATGCAAAATTTTCATAAATCTTTTCATTGCACTTGGTTGTATGCTTCAATAGTCCACCTGAGTTTACTCACAAATCAGTTCTGTCTCTTTCGTGCACATCGCAGGAGTCAGCTAAAGATAGGCATCAGCCCCACGAAAAATGGGTGCAAATCAAACAAATCCATATGACACAGCAGAATTGAGCAGTAGCAAGACTGCAATGCACGTGCAAGCCATGTCGATCGTGAACACAAATCATCAGTTTGGATGCACTGTTGCGTATTTGAGGTCGCGTTCGAGACACATTTCCAACCATGCCCCAAAGACGACGATTAAGCGATGTTGACCGAGGGCGGGCCATGGCGTGGCTACAGGATGGCATAGGGATCCGAGAAGTTGGTCGCCGATTAGCTGTCAGCCATTCAGTCATTCAGACTTTACGAGACCGCCACACTGAAACAGGTAGTGTTGCTGAACGAAGACGACCAGGACGTCCGCGGTCAACTTCAAGACGGCAAGACAGGTTTCTAGTCGTGTCGGCTTTAAGGCAGAGAACAGCCACCGCCAACACACTCAGGGCGCAACTGCGAACAGCTGTCAATGTTAATGTCAGTGACCAGACAATTCGGAACCGGCTGAGAGAAGGAAACCTGCGTTCAAGGCGACCCGCCGTCCGACCTGTCCTGACAGCTGCTCACCGCGCTGCACGCCTGGCATGGGCCCGACAAGGCAGCAGTGGAGAATGGTGCTGTTCACTGACGAATCCCGCTTTACCAGATCCTTCCATGACGGCCGAATCCGCGTCTGGAGGCGACAGGGAGAGCGGTACCACAATGCCACTGTGATGGAGCGTGATCGCTATGGTGGCGGATCCATCATGGTGTGGGGTGGAATGGGGATGGCCTACAGAACCCCCCTTTACCGTGTGCAAGGCAACCTGAATGGCGTGGGCTACAGGGATAACATTCTGCAGCCTCTCGTACTACCGGCACTGCAGGCCATGGGACCGGGCGCCATTTTCCAGGACGACAATGCAAGACCTCACAGAGCCCGAGTCGTCAACGACTTCCTGCAGCAGCAGCAAGTCATCCACATGGACTGGCCAGCATGTTCACCGGATCTCAATCCCATCGAACACCTGTGGGACGTGCTGGGCCGACGACTTCGAGATAACCCACCCCCCACCAGCTGACCTCGACCAGCTGTTCCAATTTCTTCAGCAAGAATGGCAGGACATTCCCCAATTGACTCTGAGGACACTGGCTCAGTCCATGAGACAACGATGCCGCGAATGCATTCAGGCCAATGGCGGACACACACGATTTTGACTTTTTTGGGTGAGCTGCAACTTTTCACATTTTTGAAAAATGGGGTCATGTCCATCAACCTCAAACTCTTGTTATTGACATTAATTTGGTCAATGAATTTTGTTGATTATCGGTTGATTAATGAAAAAAGTACAATTTACATTCATTGTTATTAACTGTTTGTGTTTCGACATGGAATTGCGAGATAGTTTCTCAGTGGCCTTTCAATTGTTTTGAGCATATATATAATTGATGCAACACATCATGGCAATTTCTAAAATGTATGTTTTAACTGGGACAGTAGATTGTGACTGACGAGCTATCTTCAGACGCACATCTCTTGTACAGGCTGTCAGACTGAATGTCATTTAGGCACCGTGTGTTTTTAGCTGACTCATTGAGGTTGCTGGTTAAACACAACTCCACGCGTTAATGGTGAATGGGTTTTAAGGAGCTGAGAAAAGCTGAATCAGCGTAAGGGTCAGACTCATGTGCCCGATGTGGCACGTTATTTTGTGGCTCCGTAAACTCGGTCACAACAAAAAACTGTCAAACGGGAAAGTGTTCCACGCTTTGAAAAACTGTCGTACCTGACATCAGCAATAACAACAGCAGCAACAACAGCAGCAACAACAACGAGGAGGAACAAGATCTGGCACATTGGATCCAAAGATGCCCCGCAACCGAGTACATGTGGTGGCAATTATTCGGGGAGGACAGCGGGAGGCTGGAGTGCCTCACCAAGTATCCTGTGAAGGCGGTAGATCTGGCAAGAAGAACGCTCCTTGGATCTCGACAACAGCAATGATGTCGCCCATTTCCACACACACACACACACACACACACACAACAACAACAACAACAACAACCGCAGCACCAACAACGAACAACAACGAAAAACAATAACAACAACAACAATCAAAAAGTATAGAAACTCACACACAGACACACATCTCTCTGGTAACTTTGACACTTTCAAATTGTACTGTGAAGTACCCCGGCCCGTATACAAATATTACGAGTGGAAACTGGGGGATTTCACAATAATAACTTGCTCGAGTGCGATGATTACCTGTTGAAGAAACTCAAACTCAAACTTAAGTAGTGAGTGGTGCTCTGGACGCTAGTCCTTCCGTTGGTTGATAATTTTAAAGTGGGCAGTAACTCTTCAGAGGAACTGGAAAGCTACAGCCCATTTAAGAAATATCAACCACAGACAGCAAAGAAAACAAACGAGACAGTCTTGAAGGAGGCAGACACAAAAAGAACATTAATGAAGCAGATTAGGAAAAGACAAGCAACATTTACAGGACGTTTCAGAAGGCAAGAGAAATTAGAGCACCTAGTCACAACAGTAAAGCTGGAGGGAAAGAGAACACCAGGTAGACCCAGGGAGAAAATACTGGACGGACTTGCAGAGTGGCTGAAGACAGAGTGGGAGACGTACTTGCAGCGAGAGATAGATTCGTATGGAGGGCCGTGATCGCCAACGCCATGCGGCAGGACACATGATAATGATGTAGCTCTTCCCTGCAGCTGAAACAATTAAGAAATTGGGCTTTTACATGTATGACTGTTATTTGGTCCTATCTGTATATCTGTAAAGCAGTGAGCACGCTGAATGTTTTCCTGTTTCCGTAAACAAACCGAACATTTGGTCCCTTTTTATCCACTGGACGAGGCGGCAGGGAAGTTTTTAGTCCTCTTCTTATTATCCGTTGTTTGGTGTTGTTTGTGGTCTGTTTGTGACCGTGCATTCGCGCTTGACAAAGGCCGGTTGGCCGAAAAATTGCGCTTGTCTTCTCTTGTTCTCTAATACGCGTTGTTCAATTTGGTTTGTTTGTTCTTCTGGTTCCTGTTTGCTTGGACGCGGGCAGTCGCACTTGTTTTGAAACCGAACACTGACATGGTTAGCAGGATCTTTAACATGCGTATTTGTTCTTCTGCGTGCATGTTACACTCGAAGGGGGTTCGGACACTAGCACAGCCTGTACTAAAGTTGACCCGCGTGATTGGAAAACAATGTGCACCCCTTACTTACCAGGTGGTGCCCCAGTAGGCTCGAACCCAGACGTTCTAATTCACACACCAGTGTTCAACCCACTGGACTGTCGAGCCCATCGTCAGATGACAGGAATTTTGATTTTGTTCACAACAGTTTCATCGTATTAGGATAATTCCATTAGCGCTCTGTCCATACCTGCCAGCATTTATCAGGCGTAAAGATTCTCTGAGCTCGTGCAAAACCATATGCATTGGCACGGTCTTGAAATGGGGAGGAAGGGAGGAGAGGGGACATATGAAAGTTCTAGACTAACACTGACAGAATGATGGAAACATTAATTAAGATGAGTTTCTGTGATAATGTGCCATTTGACTATTTCACACCTGTATGATATGACAGGTTACTGTATGACATGACATGACAGGTTACTGTATGACATGACATCGACAGGTTACTGTATGACATGACATCGACAGATTACGAAATGACTGACAATCGAGTTACGTATGATTTGACCATTAGCGTTACTGTATGAATGACATCGACAGGTTTACTGTAAACATGCATTGCAGGTTACTGTAATGGATGAACATCGACAGGTACTGTATGAATATTGAACATGACAGATTACTGTAATGATATGACATCGAAGTTTACTGTAGAACATGACCATCGACAGGTTTAACTGTATGATGACATGACAGGTTACTGTAATACCATTCTACAGTTAAAAGTTCACCCTACAACTTTCTATGGCGATCGTGGATTTTTTTTTTTTTTTTTTATGATTCCAAGACATGTGTTTTCTCTGATAAAAATGTGTTAGCTTTTTTCTCAGCCATTACTGGATGGATTTTTTTAACTAAATTAAGATCAAAGATATGGACCGTTGAGAAATGGCCAGCGCCTACGTAAGTTTTATTAAAGTCATGACACCAAGGTCAAAGTTAAACTATCCAATCCGGTTTCAGTACCTCAAGATTAAAGTCTCCGCACTTGGAATGAAATCCAGATGTATTGACGCCACAGGTGACATGTGATGAGATGATCCAGAATGATAATGTCACAAGCCTTAAGTCTGCACATAAGCCTCACGACCTGGCGAGGTGATCACATAATGGGGATGAGGTTACGTGGCTATGTGTCGAAGATCAGCACTCTATTAGAAGAGGATGTGAACAGTCATTGTTTTAGGAACAGCTTACAATATTTTAGAATTCACAATATGGAATATCTTTGCCATTGTGGTGTTGGAAATACTCTTCATTTTTTTTTTCTTGAAAAATATATATACAAAAATTATGCACCACACACAAATAGGACAACACCACTCACTTTAAAAACGCACAACGTTTCGGCCACACCGGCCCTTGTCAAGTGCGCTGTATCTCCTTGCTTCGCCTTCTATTACAATATTTACATTCTGTTTTCACTGATGTAACAGTCTGCCTTCACTCTCACATCGCGTCAAGTTTTATTTCATCTGATGCTTCTTCAAGGCCACTGTTGCCTCGAGAAGTACAGAATCAGGATTTTCTGTGATATTTTTGTGTGAAAATGGAAATTATTCAGATGGCTTGACTATCTGGATTTGTTTGTTTGTTTGATAGAGTTTTAGCTGTTATATTTGTTTGGAAGGGATTTTTTTGTTTCTTTTTGTTGTTGTTGTTGTTGTGTTGTGTTGTTTGTTGTTGGAGTTGTGGTTATTATTGTCGCTGTTGTTGTTCGTCACAAAGAGACCCGGTTGAAAAAAAACAGTATTTTCCGTTAATTTCTGTTATGGAATAATATATCAACATGACGAAACAAGCATCGATTACTAGTCTTGTGAAACATGCCATTTTTGCTTCTTTTTTTTTTTTTTTTTATCTTAAGCTACTTTTTGACCATGCCAGTTTGACTGTTCCTGAGGTTTCAGACTCCTGTTTGGGCGGACACACACACACACACACACACCACAACACACACACACACACAACACACACACAACACACACACACATACACACACACATACACACACACACACACACACACACACACACACACACACACACACACAACACACACACACATACACACACACACACATACACAAAACACACTACACACACACAACAAAACACATACAACACATACACACACATACACACACACACATACATACACCACAAACACACACATACACACACACACACAACACACAACACACACATACACACACCCACATACACACACACACATACACATACACATACACACCACACACACACACACACACACACACACACATACATCACACACCACACCACACACCAAACACACACACTACACACACACACACACACACACACATACACACACACACACACACACACACACACACACACACCAACACAACACCACATACACACACACATCACATACACACACAACACACATACACATAACACATACATACACACACATACATCATAACACACACACACACACACACACACACACACAACACACACATACATCACACACACACACACATAAAACACACACATACACACACAACACACACACATACACTACAACACACATACAACAACACTACACACACACACAAACACACCACACATCTCACACTAACACACGCAATACATCACACAACATATACACACACACACACAACGCCACACACACAACGTACACAATCACACACCAACACACACACACACACAACAAGCACATGCTACACCGCTTGCGCGCAATAAACACTTGGAAATGGAGAACAGTTTACTATTAAAATCTGACACCAGGGGAAAGCCTAAAATGAAGACGGGAGGGAACGAAAGAGTGGGAGAATAATACTTCTGTTTTTGTTTTTGTTTTTGTATTTTGTTTTTTGTTTTTTGTTTTTTGCAATGTTGTGCACGTCTGGGGTGGTAAATGGAAGGAGTTTTTCTTTTGTTGTTGTTCTCTGTTTTTAATTCAACTTTTGCAGCCAGACCCTGGCTATTCCAATTTATGCACTGGCAATATCTCATCGCACTTCCATCTTTGATCGTCCGACCCACGATTACAACTTGGAATTTTTCTGTCTCTGTGTGTGTGTGTGTGTGTGTGTGTGTGTGTGTGTGTGTGTGTGTGTGTGTGTGTGTGTGTGTTGTGTTGTGTGTGTGTGTGTGTGTTGTGTGTGTTGTCTGTGTGTGTTGGTGTGTGTTGTTTGTGTGTGTCTGTGTGTTGTTGAGAGTTGATATGAAGTAAACAACCGACTCAACATTTCTGCCACATGTGGGTCTGTGTGACCTGTGTGTGTGTGTGTGTGTGTGTGTGTGTGTGTGTGTGTGTGTGAGTGTGTGTGTGTGTGTGTGTGTGTGTGTGTGTGTGTGTTGTGGTTGTGTGTAGTGTGTGTGTGTGTGTGTGTGTGGTGTGTGGTGTGTGTGTGTGTGTGGTGTGTGTGTGTGTGGTGTGTCACTGTGTGTGTGTGTGTGTGTGTGTGTGTGTGTCGTGTGTGTGTGTGTGTGTGTGTGTGTGTGTGTGTGAGTGTGTGTGGTGTGTGTGTTGTGTGTGTGCGTGTGTGTGTGTGTGTGTGGTGTGTGTGTGTGTGTGTGTGTGTGTGTGTGTGTGAGTGTGTGTGTGTGTGTGTGTGTCACTGTGTGTGTGTTTTGTATGTGTGTGTGGTGCGGTGTGTGGTGTGTGTTGTGTGTGTGTGTGTGTGTGTGTGTGTGTGTGTGTGTGTGTGTGTGTGTGTGTGTGTGTGTGGTGTGTGTGTGTGTGTGTGTGTGTGTGCAAATTATTCCTGAACAAGATTTTTTTCACCAGATCAACCTGTAGATCCGCTCAGGAGAAGAAAATTTTCTTCTGCCATATTTATGTTGACGTTGGACAAACTACGTGAAAATACGCACCAACACGACACGAAGCGAGAGTCAAACAGGATCATTACGCTTTCTGAATTAACCCTTTGACTCCCGCACCCTATCCACCGACTGGAACGGAGAACTCAATCTGATAGAGACCGTTTATTAATTATTGTATTAATTTAACCCTTTTACTCCCGCACCCTATCCACCAACGGGAAGGGAGAACCCAATCTGACAGAGACTGTTTATAATTATTGTATTAATTTAACCCTTTGACTCCCGCACCCTATCCACCAACTCGAAGGGAGAACTCAATCTGATAGAGACCGTTTATTAATTATTGTATTTGTTCAACCCTTTTCAACCCTTTGACTCCCGCACCCTATCCACCAACTGCAAAAACTTAACCCTCTCTTTCTCTCACCCTATCCACCACCTTCGTTGCAGGAAGCTGGTGGATAGGGTGAGAGAATCAGAGGGTTAAGTTTTTGCTTTGCCAGCATGGTTGACAATGCAGGAGGTTTGTGGACAGGGTACGGGAGTCAAAGGGTTAAAGAAGACAGAAGGAAAAGAGAAGACTCTACGTTCCATACGTATTTACCCCTGTCGGACAGCCCATAACAATACATGTATACACCAATGTGTCGAGAGCCGGACCGATGTGAGATCGAGGCAGGTAGGGTGCGAGACAAAAAGAACAAGAAGCGCTGCGCCCCCTAGCAGGGCCAAAAGGGAGGCAACAAACATCACTTTCTCGCCAATCAACGATAACTCTCTCCAGATGGCGCTTCTCCCGGAAGTGGTATTGCACGCGAGATTGTGATATTTCTCTCTCCTCTGGCCTGGCCAAACTGGCAGTGTTTTACTCATCTGGGCATAAAAACTATCCGCAACGCCAACATCGCCACGGGACTTGAGTTCACACCACCCAAGTGGGACAGGAAGAGAAAGGGGGGAAGGAAAGAGGATGGGGGGGGGGTTATTGGGGTGGGTGGTGGTGATGGTGGCGGTAGGTGATGTATGAGAGAGGGGTGGGTGGGAGGAAAGGGGTTCCTATAACAGCATCAGGTGATTCTTTCAGAATGAAAACAGAGGGCTGCTGTATGGCTTTTTTTGTTGTTGTTATTTTGTTTTTTGTTTAATCTTCCCACTTCCCAATCCCGCCCGATGTTTTTACTTCTAGGATGTGATTCATATCGACCCGAGGACAGGCAGTGAATGTGCGTCTGTCAGGATTTCGGAATGCCTTGTGCTTGTGTTCTCAAGTATTTTTCGGAACGAAATTATACACAGATATTTACCATATGTGTGTTTTATAAAAAAGAGAATGACTGTCGGGACCACATTGTCAAGTAAAGTAAATGTGAGTATGTTGTAACAGCACCAAGAGAGGAAAAGCAAGGTTTTCTCTCAAGCAAAGGTATCTTTGTAAAGGACACAATATTGCTTTCTCTCTGTTGGGACCTTTGCAAGGTAGACAACCTTGCTTTCCCTCTCTTGGGATCTTTGCAAGGGAGACAATTTGCTTTCCTCCTCTTGGGACCTTTGCAAGGGAGACAACCTTGTTTTCCCTCTCTTGGGATCTTTGCAAGGGAGACAACCTTGCTTTCCCTGTCTGGAACCTTTGCAAGGGAGACAACCTTGTTTTCCCTCTCTTGGGATCTTTGCAAGGGAGACAATTTGCTTTCCCTCTCTGGAACCTTTGCAAGGGAGACAACCTTGCTTTCCCTGTCTTGGGACCTTTGCAAAGTAAAAAAAAAAAACCTTGCTTTCCCTGTCTTTGTAAAGGACACAATCTTGCTTTCCCTCTCTTGAGACCTTTGCAAGGGAGACAACCTTGCTTTTATCTCTCTTGGGACCTTTGCAAGGGAGATAACCTTGTTTTCCCTCTCTTGGGACCTTTGCAAGGGAGACAACCTTGTTTTCCTCTCTTGGGACCTTTGCAAGGGAGATAACCTTGTTTTCCCTCTCTTGGAACTTTTGCAAGGGAGACAACCTTGCTTTCCCTTTCTTGAGGCTGTAACGATGTACTCAGATTTACTTTGACATTAATTTGTGGTAGTATGGTGAAACAGGAAATACAAACGACGGACTGATGATATCACGGAATGGACAAAGAAACCGTTTGCAGACCCAGGCTTTGGTGCACGGCTGACGGGGCTGGAGTAGTGTAGCATCCCAGTGACTGTTCAAGGGTTTAAGGGTGAAAGCCACGAAGACGAAAATTAATAGAAATTTAAAACTATACACAACACTGATTTACATCGTCCTTTCCAAGACGCCCAGGAACAGACTTAAAAACGAAATTCTCCCTCCCTCCCCCCTCTCTCTCTCTCTCTCTCTCTCTCTCTCTCTCTCTCTCTCTCCACCCCCCCCCCCTCTCTCGCACACACATACACGCACACATTCATACACACATGCACACACATTTACACACGCATACACATGCTATATATAATGATGATGATGACGACGATGATGATGATGATGATGATGATGAAAGTATTTGTAAGGCACCAAGCGCGCACTCTCATCATCATCATCATCATCATCAGGTGCCCTGCCGCATGGCGTTGGCGATCATGGACTTCCAACCATCTCTATCTCTCGTTGCCCCTAGCATCTCCCCCACCCTCCTCATCCCCAGCCACTCTGCAAGTCCGTCCAACATTCTCTCCCTGGGTCTACCTGGTGCTCTCTTTCCCTCAAGCTTTCCCGTTGTGACCAGGTGCTCCAAATCCTCTTTCCTCATAAAATGGCCTATAAATGTTGCTTGTCTTTTCCTAATCTTCCTTATGAGTGATCTACTTGTGTCTGCCTCCGTCAACACTGTCTCGTTTGTTTTCTTTGCTGTCCATGGAACTCTCAACATTCTTCTGAGAAACCACATCTCGGCTGCCTCAATCTTGTTCTGGCTTTGCTTGCTGACTGTCCACGCCTCGCATCCGTACAACAGTATATTGGTTCTATATAACATTCAAGGACTCTCTTTCTGATGTTAATTGATGGCATTTGTTGGTAAGAATGCTTGTCATCTTCTTGAATGCTGTTTTAGCTTGGCCGATTCTGCCAGCTATTTCCGATGTGCATCTGCAGTCTGATGAAATGACCGTTTGCACTCTCATCATTTGACCAAAACATCATCCAGCAACGACCAAAACTCTGGGGCACAAAGCACACGCAGACAGGGAGGGGTAGGACAGGAGGGTCAGTGGGACAAAAGAGTGATTATGTAATGAGGCCAGTCACCGCTGGACGGAAAGGTATGTCTTCAGGTAAGTTGTGACTGTCCAATAGACGGAGGAAGATCGTTTCAGATGTATGGACCAGATACAGAAAAACAGCGGAGACTGACTGTGGTATATATACACACATAAGTGCATGCACGCTCTAGGAATGAATAATTACATGGTCAAACCACATAAAATATTCCCCTTCTTGTGGTTTTAGCCACGTTGACCTTGAAGATAGTGTCGTTGACCTTCAACAAGCTCTCTCACAGCACAACAAAGTAAGCATTCCTTGTCTCACTGGTGGCTTAAATTAAAAGAGAACAACAATGTAAAGCATCCCTTGTATAAGTGAGGGTCTGAAAGCACACAACAAAGTGAGCATTCCTTGTTTCACTGAGGGTTTTAAAAGAACACAACAAAGTAAGCATCCTTATATTATTGATGGACTTAACAGGGCACAACAAAGTGAGCATTTCTTGACTCACTGAAGAGCACAACAAAGTGAGCATTTCTTGTGTCACTGAGGGTTTAAAAAGAACGCAACAAAGTAAGCATCCCTTGTATACTAAGCGCTTAATTAAGAGAGCTCAACAAAGTAAGCATTCTCTATGTCAATTACAATCTAAAAGAGCTCAACAAAGTAAGCATTCTTTATGTCAATTACAATCTAAAACAACACAACAAAGCAAGCATTCTTTATGTCAATTACAGTCTAAAAGAACACAACAAAGTAAGCATTCTCTATGTCAATTACAGTCTAAAAGAGTACAACAAAGTAAGCAATCTCTATGTCAATTACAGTCTAAAAGAGCACAACAAAGTAAGCATTCTCTATGTCAATTACAGTCTAAAAGAGTACAACAAAGTAAGCAATCTCTATGTCAATTACAGTCTAAAAGAGCACAACAAAGTAAGCAATCTCTATGTCAATTACAGTCTAAAAGAGCACAACAAAGTAAGCAATCTCTATGTCAATTACAGTCTAAAAGAGCACAACAAAGTAAGCAATCTCTATGTCAATTACAGTCTAAAAGAACACAACAAAGTAAGCAATCTCTATGTCAATTACAGTCTAAAAGAACACAACAAAGTAAGCAATCTCTATGTCAATTACAGTCTAAAAGAAACAACAAGCAAGCATTCTCTATGTCAATTACAGTCTAAAAGAGCACAACAAAGCAAGCATTCTTTATGTCAATTACAGTCTAAAAGAACACAACAAGTAAGCATTCTCTATGTCAATTACAGTCTAAAAGAGCACAACAAAGTAAGCAATCTCTATGTCAATTACAGTCTAAAAGAGCACAACAAAGTAAGCATTCTCTATGTCAATTACAGTCTAAAAGAGCACAACAAAGTAAGCAATCTCTATGTCAATTACAGTCTAAAAGAGCACAACAAAGTAAGCATTCTCTATGTCAATTACAGTCTAAAAGAACACAACAAAGTAAGCAATCTCTATGTCAATTACAGTCTAAAAGAACACAACAAAGTAAGCAATCTCTATGTCAATTACAGTCTAAAAGAACACAACAAGCAAGCATTCTCTATGTCAATTACAGTCTAAAAGAACACAACAAAGTAAGCAATCTCTATGTCAATTACAGTCTAAAAGAACACAACAAAGTAAGCAATCTCTATGTCAATTACAGTCTAAAAGAGCACAACAAAGTAAGCAATCTCTATGTCAATTACAGTCTAAAAGAACACAACAAGCAAGCATTCTTTATGTCAATTACAGTCTAAAAGAGCACAACGAAGTAAGCAATCTCTATGTCAATTACAGTCTAAAAGAACACAACAAGCAAGCATTCTTTATGTCAATTACAGTCTAAAAGAACACAACAAAGTAAGCATTCTCTATGTCAATTACAGTCTAAAAGAGCACAACAAAGTAAGCATTCTCTATGTCAATTACAGTCTAAAAGAGCACAACAAAGTAAGCATTCTTTATGTCAATTACAGTCTAAAAGAGCACAACAAGTAAGCATTCTTTATGTCAATTACAGTCTAAAAGAACACAAGTAAGCATTCTTTATGTCAATTACATCTAAAAGAGCACAACAAGTAAGCATTCTTTATGTCAATTACAGTCTAAAAGAGCACAACGAAGCAAGCATTCCTCGTATCATCGATGGCTTAAAAGACCTGTAGCCGTTTTTGTAATTTTCGAAAAATTAATTTTTAATCAAATCCTCACATAACACTGAGACCGTAGGAGAATGAAGTGGTAGAGACCTCAACTTTTGTTGTGGCCAGAATTATGATGGCAGTGACCATCTCCCCTTCCTTGATGCTTCACCTTCCCCAGCATTGAACAGGGTCAGGTACCCAATCATAGCTGGTTGGTCTGGAGGCCACCTACAAGCACTATTAACATGTAGATAAAATCTGGCTGTGAACTTGCCCCCTAGAACTTCAAGGATGACTGACGGTTTCAGCCACCCACCTCTAACCTCTCCTCCAAACTTTGCAGAAGCATCGCCACCAACGGAGACCACATATGCAGTGGCCGTGGGACGTTAAACGTCCGACATTTAATTAACAAACGGACCATAACCCCTAAACTGACAGACTGCTGTTTAAGGATTGCGTGTCCGATTAATTAAGTCAGGGGTACTTTGGCTTTCACGCTTGTTTGCTTCCAGCTTATAGTGTGGTGTCTCCGAGTCCTGCAGCAAAGAGAACACGAATCGTCAAGCACATTGATGTGGGCTTTAATAAAAGTTTGTTTTTGATGTGTGTTTTTTTTTAGGTGGGGGGGGGGGGTCTTTTTTCTTTTTCTTTTTAAAGTAGAGGGGAGGGCGATAATTTTATGCATTCTGCATTACCATGAAATTCACACCCACAGAGACACGCTAGAATGACTTCCCTTGCTGCTTTTCCTTCCTTCCTTCTTTCCTTCTCCCTACCGTGCCTTCTGTATTTTCTTTTTTTTTTTTCATTCTCTCCCTCTCGCCCTTCCTAGCAATCTTTGGCACCCACCCCACTCCCCACCCCCACCCTCCCTCTTTATCTCGCGCGCCCCTTCTCACTTTCGCTGGCAGAGATTGGGCACCTCGAGACCAATTAAACTGTGTGCCAATTAAGCACTTCCTCACAAATACAGTTCCAGGGAAGATCAAGTGAAGGGAAAAAACAGCCCCTGCAACTGGAGACCCAGGACTCCCCCAACTGCTTCCTTCAACATTTAACCGTCGGTCGGCGAGTAGCACAGAGAGAGAGAGAGAGAGAGAGAGAGAGAGAGAGAGAGAGAAAGAGAGAGAGAGAGAGAGAGAGAGAGAGAGAGAAAGAGAGAGAGAGAGAGAGGAGGGGTATTTAATATGATGAAGAGCTCTGTTCCAAGACATTGCCTCTCCGAAGAAAGTTGAAAACGCTGGGGGTTTCTTTTTAGTCTCTTTCCCTGTGGGCAAAAATAGTCAAACCATTTTAACAATCTCCTGTGTTTATATAGAAATTGTTACCCCGCCAAAAAATGCAGGTTTTTGTGCTTCTCAAACTCATTGTGACCTTGAAGGAGCGTCAAACTTAAATGTGAAGCAAGGACAGTGATACCAAAGAAATAAGAGGGAAGCGGGGAGAATTTTTATAATATAATCAAAGGAGAATTATCTCCCATGTTGTATAGAACTTCTCAAATCTAACACAGTTTGCGCTACCCATTCAGCTAGCATAGAAGCAGATACAAAGTACAAAAACAGTAAGCTCAGAACACTCCTAAAATGGTTTGACAATTTTTGCCCACAGGGAGAGACTAAAAAGAAATCCCGAACGTTTTCAACTTTCTTCGGAGAGGCAATGTCTTGGAACAGAGCTCTTCATCATATTAAATACCCCTCCTCTCTCTCTCTCTCTCTTTCTCTCTCTCTCTCTCTCTCTCTCTCTCTCTCTCTCTCTCTCTCCTCAGGAGTGTTCTGAGCTTACTGTTTTTGTACTTTGTATCTGCTTCTATGCTAGCTGAATGGGTAGCGCAAACTGTGTTAGATTTGAGAAGATCTATACAACATGGGAGATAATTCTCAAGAGTTATGTCCTTTGATTATAAGGACAGTGATAGACTGTCACAGAAGTGAAAACAGAATTGAAATAACGACAGCCCCCCTCCTTCCCCGTGGGGATGCCGGGGGCTCTTTCAGTATAAATAGTATCCCCACCTTCTGGAAATTCTGTGCTAGAAATTTCCTCTTTTCTGTCACTCTCTTTGTTTTTCTGTCTTGCTCCTTTGCTTTCTGTCATTTTTTCCTATCATTTTCTGCCTTGCTGGTCCATTCACCTGTATGTGTTCGATAAAGTCTTACCTTACATACATTTTCTTAGGATCGGTAATTGGGCACATATGTTAAGTGCTTGTTTTGGCTCTAGGGAAATGAGAAATTCGGAAGCAATTTTAGGTAATTCAGGCCCGTTTTTATGTTTTAGTGTCCTTAGTTATGTTTAAATTTGTATTCATGTATGTTTTTTTTTAAAGCCCCTGTTATAAACTGGACGGAGTGGTCAACGCCAGGGGCATCTCCTTAGATTATGTGTGCGAATGCATTGATATGTGTACTTATTTTTCTGTGCCTTTTTCCCCTGTTGAAATACTGTGTGAATATTGGAATGGTTATAACTATGATATGGCTTCACGCAGTTGTCTGGGCTTTAAAGCAGCAATAAGAATAAGACATAATAACAGAAGTTTGTGAGATATTCCTGTTCACGCACCTTCCAGTAAGTAAAAAAAAAGTGCTGCCTGATCCGTGTAACCGTGACCTCGACGCCACGACTCCCACGCTTATACTTTCGCGATTCTT
>JAPXFY010000014.1:2002247-2007247 GCA_030674185.1 Monoplex corrugatus | reverse complement strand
GTATATATTTTTTTTTAAAAAGCAAAACAGGGGAGGGGCGAAACACTAAACTCTAACGCTTTATGAAAACAGATGCACAATAACACATACCACATCAAAGAAGCTGTAAAAATGAGTCATAATACAATATTAGTTGCTAGATTTCAACTGATAAGGCACTTTACAAATGCAGGAGATAAAAAGGCAGACACGTGTAAAGCAAATATACGTCAACTCCTAACAACAACAACGACAACAATGATAACATAATGATAGTAATAACAGCAAGTCCAGTACAAGAAAAGATTCGAGGCGCCTGGACGATCTGGACGATCCTTTCCTGGGTCTGGGAACCAGTGAAGTTGAAGCTGCAGGAGTATACAGTAGACTCTTGAATGTAATGATAACAGTTGACATTGTCTCCTCTGTTGGTAAAATTGTATTTGAGTGTAGGAATATAGTTTGACATTTATTGCTTTCGGCCTGTTGATAATGGATTGCTTTAAACGAGTTTTCCACGAGGAATAACACTATGATTTTGAATTGAATTGATTTGAAATTGAATAATCAGTGTTAGTTATGTAGTACAGAATGTAATTGAATTGATTTGAAATTGAATAATCAGTGTTAGTTATGTAGTACAGAATGTAATTGAATTGAATTGAAATTGAATAATTAGTGTTAGCTATTTAGTACAGAATATAATTGAATTGAATTGAAATTGAAGTATAGAATGTAATTGAATTGAATTGAAATTGAAGTATAGAATGTAATTGAATTGAATTGAAATTGAATAATCAGTGTTAGTTATTTAGTACAGAATGTAATTGAATTGAATTGAAATTGAATAATCAGTGTTAGTTATGTAGTACAGAATGTAATTGAATTGAATTGAAATTGAATAATCAGTGTTAGTTATGTAGTACAGAATGTAATTGAATTGAATTGAAATTGAATAATCAGTGTTAGTATTAGTACAGAATGTAATTGAATTGATTTGAAATTGAATAATCAGTGTTAGTTATGTAGTACAGAATGTAATTGAATTGAATTGAAATTGAATAATCAGTGTTAGTTATGTAGTACAGAATGTAATTGAATTGAATTGAAATTGAATAATCAGTGTTAGTTATGTAGTACAGAATGTAATTGAATTGAATTGAAATTGAATAATCAGTGTTAGTTATGTAGTACAGAATGTAATTGAATTGAATTGAAATTGAATAATCAGTGTTAGTTATTTAGTACAGAATGTAATTGAATTGAATTGAAATTGAATAATCAGTGTTAGTTATGTAGTACAGAATGTTGTTAACGCTCTCGCCATCACAAATTATTTTTGTAGTTGGCGGAGTTGGCGTCAAACGTCAAATTCCTATTCGCCATATGTCAGAATGGATTGTGGGTGGAGGAATAAGAATGAGGAAGATGGTGGATGTTTACAGAGTGTAGGGAGGGTTAGACTCAGGAAGTTGGTCCTTTGTGTGTGGTGTGTGTGTGTGTGTGTGTGTGTGTGTGTGTGTGTGTTGTGTGTGTGTGTGTGTGTGTGTGTGTGTGTGTGAGTGTGTGTGTTTGTTTGTGTGTGTGTGTTTTGTGTGTGTGTGTTTGTGTGTGTGTGTGTTTTGTGTGTGTGTGTGTTTGTGTGTGTGTGTGTTTGTGTGTGTGTGTGTGTGTGTGTGTGTGTGTGTGTGTGTGTGTGTGTGTGTGTGTGTGTGTGGTGTGTGTGTGTGTGTGTGCAACCGTTCTAACAACAGTCAACAGAAATACCCCTTCAAACCAAAGCATCCACACCCAAGTCATACATATCTGTTGGAATAAAGTCAGCTGGCTTTTTTGTGCACGACTGGTGTCTTGCTCCTGCTGTAGAATTACAACTTGGATTGAATTTTCCATCACAATAAGACAACGTCAGTGTCATAGGAATCAGGAAAAGGTGTGGTTTTTTTTTTGTTTTTGTTTTAATTTGAAGTGCCAAAACTTTCAAACAAATCAAAGTTTGTACAGAATTGGAATGGAAGTGTGGTAGTTGTTTTTGAGTGATGGAAGATAAGAATTTTAGTAGATACAAAAGACAGTAAAACATCTATGCAGCAGACTGAAAAATCAGTTTCACAAATACAACTAAAAACGACAGAGGGTGGGGAGGGGCAAATGGCACTTCATTCTAAAGTTGTTGTTAACAGACTAAAAGAAAAAGCAGTTGCCAGAGTCTTAGCCAAACTGGAACAGTATCAGCCTCACCTCACAAGCGGAATAAATCTGGTTGACCTTAACCCTACAAGTTGCACGTGCAACTACAAGCACAGCACAGGGAGGCCTCTGTAGAGATCGTGGCAACAACTGGCAAACAGCAGGAGCAGCGGCAGCACAGTACAAAAGGCAGCAGACCCAAACACAATGAAAGAATCACTATTATTATAGTTTAACCCTTCCACTCCCACAGCCAATCCACCAACTGCAAAAACTTAACCCTTTGATTCCGTTAACTGGTGGATAGGGTGAGGGAATCAAAGGGTCAAGTTTTTGCTTTGCTAGCGTACAGGAACCAGAAAAAACAAGAAAGATTTGATTGATTTGGTTCAGTTTTTACGTCGACACCCACCTCAGAGATAACCATCCCAGAGAAGTGGGCCGGGGGAAGGGGACCTATCTAATCCTATACTGACACCATCAGAACAACGATGATGTTAAGATGGGACAGTGAAAAGGCCAGTTTTAATATAGCGCACCCCGGGATTCGAACCCACAACCATTAGCATGTGAATCCGACGCTCAAACCAATTGAGCTACTGGGGCTCGCGACACGAAAGAAGATTAAGAACGCGTATTTAATACAACAAGACAAGACAGGCGCAACTGGCCTTTGTCAAGCGTAAGATTACAAACAAACAAACACCAGGTACAAAAATTACGGAAAAAAAAGACTGGACCCAGCAGCAGGGAAGTTTCACAGTCTTTTTCTCACTAATTTTTGTATCTGGTGTTTGTTTGTTTGCTTGTTTGTTTGTTTGTTTGTTTGTTTGTTTGTTTGTTTGTTTGTAATCTTACGTTTGACAAAGGCCAGTTGGCCGAAAATTTGCGCCTGTCTTGTCTTGTTGTATTAAACACGCGTTCTTATTCTTCTTTCGTGTTTTTTTTCTGGTTCCTGTTTGCTTGAGCGCGGGCAGTCATACTTGTTTTGGATTTTGCTAGCGTAGTTGACAATGCAGGATGGTGGTGGACAGGGTGCAGGAGTCAAAGGGTTAAAAACCAGCCGACAGCACAGAGCCATATCAGAGCTTTAACCATCGCAAAAGGCACACAACACCATGATGACCCTGAAACAAACAACAGAAAGGAAAACAAAAGTACACATTACAATACATTTGTGCACATGATCTAAGGATGTGCCCCCAGTGTTGACCGTTCTGTCCAATTCGTCACCAAGGGGGTTAAAAAATAAATTTGAATACAAGTGTAAACTTCACCAAGGACAATAAAACTACAAAAACAGACCTAAATTATGTAAAATTGCTTCAGCGCATCACATTCCCTTGAAGCCAAAATTGCAGTTAGTACATGTACCTAGTTAATCATCCTAATAGAGAGTATGTACAATTATAGAACACATACAGGTGAATGGACCAGCAAGGCAAAAATGATAGATAGAGTTTCTTTGTATTGTTTTTGTTTCTTTGTTTGTTATGTAACCAAAAAAAACAAAACAGCCTGCAACAGCTAAACTGGTCTGTTCATTGCTCATCTTAATGCTGCAGTCATGTTGGTGGTGTCAGCATAGTGCTTCACGGGTCCTGTTCTCCTGGGACCCCCTACCCGCTTCTTGCCAACCCAGTAGGTTTTGCGCAGGCTCAAGGATTCCGCCAGATAATGTTTGACAAATTAGGGTGGAGCACGTATGGAATTGTCTCAATGAGATTAATCCCTCCTGAACAAACTCCACACTCCACACTCCACACTCCACACTCCACACTCCAAAGTGAAAAACCGTCAGACATCCAGTAATATTTTTTCGACACACTAAGAAAAGATAATCAGTCGCCAATTTCTTTCTCTCCTTCACTTAAAAAACGTGGACGTTTCGATACGTCCCAGGTTCGATGTGTCCCAGATTACACACACACACACACACACACACACACACACACACACACACACACACACACACACACACACACACACACACACCTGCCTGTACGTGCGCGTGCGCGTGCGCGTGCGCGCGCACACCCCAAACACACGCAGACGCATCAAAGAAGGTTGAACGATGTAAACGGCAGGGCCGAGTTTCGGACAGCCAAATACGGAGTTCCGTACGTAGGTACGTCAGTGTGAAGTCAGTGGAACACAGACTCGGGAAACATTGTGTGGGAACATGGATGGTAGTTGGTATTGCATGGCAGACGGCCGGTATTGAAAAATGAAGAACATAAGTATTCTTTCTGTGTTCATCCCGCTCTCTCTCTCTCTCTCTCTCCTCTCTCTCTCTCTCTCTCTCTCTCTCTCTCTCTCTCTCTCTCTTATATACACGCACGCACGTAGGCGCGCGCACGCAGCGCTCGCGCTATAAAAATACGCCACACACACATACACACACACACACACAAGAAACAGACGTTTTGTACCTGGGACGCATCGAACCTGGGACGAATGGAGACGTATCCGAAAAAAAACAAGTTTGCAGAACTGATTTAGTATCGGTCATACCCACCACACACGCAAATATGTCTGGCCCACTCCGCCACAGCCGCACGTGCAACAAGACAACTAAGCACAGCCACACACGGCCAACATCCCCACACATCCACCGGCAACTGGCAAACAGCAGGAGCAGCAGCAGCGCAAACAGCAGACCCCCGTGAAATGTTTACAGACGTCCAAGGGGCATCTTCAGCCTGCCCCCATCCCCGCCCCTGTGTAGACAAAGGCTATCAAAGATAGTAAACCGAGCGGGCGACCAGCGGAGAGGTATTTTCACTGTTGACACCCTTGTAAAAAGTTGGGGGATCCTGGTGGAAGCCATT
>JAPXFY010000014.1:1989747-1992247 GCA_030674185.1 Monoplex corrugatus | reverse complement strand
GCAATACTTCAACAGGGAAAAGGAAAAGAAAAGAAAATACATATCAATGTATTTGCGCACATAATCCAAGGCGATACACATGGCCTTGATCAATCCGTTCAATTTACCACACAAGCGATTTCAAAAACAACTTTAACACATACAGGTGACTGAATCAGCAAGACAGAAAGCAAATGAACCAGACAGAAACAGAGAGTGACAGAAAAGAAGAAATTTATAGCACATGATTTTCTGAAGGTGGGAACACTTCATACTGGGGACAAAACAGTATCACCACGGGAAATTATTTTGTTTAAAACCCGGCAGTCTGCTCAGACCCATATTAGAGTTACAACCATTTCAAAATATATACTTCAACAGAAAAAAAAGGAAAAGAAAACAAAGTACACATATCAATGCATTCGCGCACATAAACCAAGGAGATGCCCCTGGCGTTGACCACTCCGTCCAAATTATCACGCAGGGAATTTAAAAAATGTACTTGAATACAAATTGTAAACATAACTTAAGACCAAAGGAAATAAGAGGGAAGCAGGGAGAATTTTAAATATCAACTAAGTAACATAACTCTTGAGAGTCACGGAGTTATTTCCCATGTACAATTTCTCAAACCCAACACAGTTTGCGCTACCCATTCAGCTTGCACAGACGCAGCCACAAAGCATAACGTGGTAAGCTCAAAACATTCCTTAAAAAAAAAATTTTTTTTTAAAAATTAAAAAATGCCCAAGTTACCCATATACCCTGTAACTACGCTACACACAACCACGATGGTGGAGAGAAATTCATACAATATATTGGTCTTATGTTCAAGATTGACACAGTCTTTTATTCTTGAACTGACCAAACACAACACATAGACAAGACAGAACATATACAAGGTTGCTTCCAAGGCATATATATAATACCAAAGGAAATAAGAGGGAAGCAGGGAGAATTTTTGATATCAACTAAGTAACATAACTCTTGTGAATCACGGAGTTATTTCCCATGTAGAATTTGTCAAACCCAACACAGTTTGCGCTACCTATTCAGCTAGTATAGACGCAGCCACAAAGCATAAAGTGGTAAGCTCAGAACATTCCTTAAGAAAAGGAATGCTCAAGTTACCCATATACCCTGCAACTACGCTACACACAACCACGATGGTGGAGAGAAATTCATACAATATATTGGTCTTATGTTCAAGAATGACACAGTCTTTTATTCTTGAAATGACCAAACACATAGACAACAATAAAAGACTGTGTCTCTCTGTCTTCTCTCTGTCATTTTATCTGTCTGTCTCTGTCTCTCTGTCTCTGTCTCTGTCTCTCTGTCTCCTCTCTGTCTCTCTCTTTGTCTCTCTGTCTCTCTGTCTCTCTCTGTCTCTCTCTGTCTTTCTGGCTCTCTCTCTCTGTCTCTCTCTGGCTCTCTCTCTCACGACAATGGTAAGTGTCAAAAAAGGTACTGCACATTTAGCAACTAAGGGGAAGAAAGCTGTCATACAGCTAAATAGGGTTCTCCAAAAATTCAAGGAAATGACAATGGATACTTTCTTTAAAATATTTGACGCAAAGGTACAACCCATTCTGTTGTACGCGTCAGAAGTTTGGGGATTAAAACGAATGGAACACATAGAAAAGGTACATATGATGGCGTGCAAAAGATTTTTAGGCGTGCCTGTTAAGACACCAAACAAGATGGTGTACGCTGATCTGGGAAGATATCCATTATTCGTTAACTCTGTGGTCGCATGCTTAAGATATTGGTTTAAATTGCTACAAATGAGTGCCGAAAGATTTCCGCATAAAGCTTACCAAATGCTTCTGGAATTAGATAGAAATGGAAAGGATTGTTGGGTATCAGAGGTAAGAAAAATCCTGTGTGATACAGGTTTCAACATTATATGGCTGCAACAGGGAGTTGGGGATGTAAAACTATTTTTAAACATATTTAGACAAAGACTTGTCGATCTGTTTATCCAAGAATGCACTAGTATTATTAGAGATGGTGACAGATATGAGTGCTATAGATCATTCAAAACAATTTTTGAAAAAGAAAAATATATTTCTGACATGGATACATACTGTCTCAGAGTGGCAATCACACAACTAAGATTTGATGTACTACCGCTGAATAACAATTCACATCGTTATAGTGAGAGTATTCACAAAAGGGCATGCCCTTTTTGCAAAACTCATATCGAAAATGAATATCACCTTATATATGACTGTCCCACTTATACAGATATTAGAGTAAAATTCCTCAAAGATTCAGCTAGAATGCCACTTTATCTACTGCTCAAAGCAGAAAATTCTCATCATAGATACAATGTGTCCAGATTTGTTTTTCATGCCATCAACAGACGCAAAAAAAATCATGAATGAATAAACTAACGAAAATAAGTCATCACCAGTACTATATTACTGTATTACATTAGTAATTATACAATGCTGTATAGGTATAATAAATGGTAAAACTATTAACGCTTGTTCCATTATATTTTTGTAGTCATTTC